>OY728140.1:258679377-259929377 GCA_963277665.1 Viscum album | reverse complement strand
GAGATATCTCCTATTAAAATTTACCAATTACCCTAAATTTATCTCTTTTTTCACTCCCAAATAAAGTAAATATAATTCTTAAAAATTAGAAATCTATATCCTCTTCCTAAAATTATTCTTAAAATGTAGCACTAAAATCCACAACTCATATATATATCTTTATCAAAATTCATTCAATGTGGAAAAATTATTTACAAAAAAACCCTCAAATTATTATTCCAGCTTGCATCTTATAGATCAGATTCATAGAACAAGACTCAAATAATCAAGCCTTACATCGTGAGAGCTTTAGTGTAAACTATAGAAACTTCACTCATGAATTAAAAATTCATAAAGAGTGGCTCATCTTGACTCACCATATTCAACTCAAACAAGAATCACAATTTCTATTCAATACATATTACATTATAGAACAACATTAAAATTAACATAATTTTCTTAATTTGTATAACCCATTGAAATTAACATTGTGATTAAATAGAGACCCTTCAACTAATTTCACTCTTTAACCTCAATCCAATATTAGTTTGTTTGACCTATAAAAAGAATTATTTATAGATTAATTAAAAATAGAGTAATTAACAATATAATTGATTATAAATTAATTATATTATTTATCTATTTAAAAAACTTTTAAAACTATAAATTTTTTTATCACATTGATCTTCCCCCAACAAAATTGAGGATTTGATCTCTTGAATTTATGTATTTAATTAAAAACCCTTCTATGTGTGTATAAAGTTTAAATCATGGAGGAATAACCTATGAATCACCCCAATTCAATTTATCATTAATATGTTAAATATTGAAATCATCATTTTTATTCGGAATCTTCTCTCATTATCCTCTATATATTAAATGGAAAATACACTAGGACCTAGTGTAAACTATGTTGGGATATTTCGAACCAATGATGAGGGTATAAAACTTTTACTACACTCATCACACATACGTTCACTCATGTGACACCTAAACAATGTAATATGAAACTCTAACAGTATCAAAAAAACACCTACACATATCTTGGATGGCACATTTATTGAAAATATTGATAGCTATAGTGGATAATTAATAACATGCTGGGTGGACATAGTTAAATAATTTCCATTAAAACGCATAAAATCTAGAATTTTTTGAATTGACTAAAGGAAATTATTTAGGTCTTTATAAAAACCAGACCCAATTATTATAATCACATAATTCAGTAGTATGTACTTTAAACACACAATGATTGAATTCTCTCATCTCATGGTTCTTCAATACCTCCAATATTCTAGTCATTCAATAGTGATACTAAAAAAAATATTCAAGTTGTTCATTAAATCTGTAATTATCACTTTTATGAACTATTTGAGACATTATCTTTACTCCAATGACCCCTTAAAAAAAATTTTGAACAAGTCTTCCCCATATGATCCACTTCAACCATTCAGATGATGTTGTATTTTCCATTCAAACATAATAGAATTTGTTTATTCCATGTGTCATGTAGTAAAAAGTTAATCATTCTCAAATAGAACTTAACACTAACCTCACTGAATAGTAGTTCAATAAACATTAGATATATAAGGGGATAATGATATAGTAGTCTAATTTTCTATGCTACTTTTCTGATATGTAAGACTCCCTCTATATTTTCAATGGAAACAATAATATATATTCTTTACCCAAACCATATGGGTAGCACCATCAGTCTCCATATGTTGGATATATACCCAACCCATTATCCAATTTATCAAATTATTTACTATCCTCCAAAAAATATATAAAAAATTAATACACATTTCATAAATCCAATTGGGAACTACAATAGCATCTATATGTCCATATGAGAGAGAAGGGAAGAGGTAGTAGTCAAAAATCCACTCACTCTATAACTTATATGTTAGGGAAGATAGCTACATACTAAATCCATTTTGGCATTGGAAAAGTAACCATACATTGGATGATGTGAATATGATAAAACATGAAAATACAATTCACATAGTAGATCACACTATCCAAAACAAATGGTTATCTAACAACATATCACCCTACCTACATCTTCAACATTAATCAAACTAGAAATAATTATGAACCACTCCCACATATCTCAACAACACAACTAACCATATTATCACATAAAAACACCCCCACAATAATCACATCATCCTATTTCATCACATAATTTCTAATTATTTTATTTATATGTATAAAAAACAATATATTTAATGAATTATTTTTATTTTATATCCCCCATTAGTCATTAGACACATCTATTCAAACCAAAATACTTCCATTTTAGAAATATGATTTACCATATTCCATTAAATATCCCACTACCCACCTAATACTACTGAATTATACATTAATTATTTTATTAGTTCTTCACAAATATAAATTACTTGGAAACTAAACCACTACCACAAAAACCACACAAAAACCCGCATCAAATTTCATGAATACCCATTCTAATATCCATACAAATATCTAAAAACAACACATATAACATCAATAAACTTATTTTACTCTCATAAACCATACCAAAATACATATAAAGATAATAGATTAATACCCCAATCTTATACCATTTTAGCTACATCATATCATCAACCGAAAATAGCCCCATTAATAAACTACTGACCAACACTATAAAAGGAGTCATGTCTATCTAGGAAAAAATAATGAACAAAAAATAAATCCCTATCAAACAATCTTATTTAGTTAATGATTAATATTAATTTAATCCCTTATTAATAAACACAATTAATGTAAATGTAAATATTTACACATCTACTTTTTAATTACCATCATTATGTGATTATAAGAACATGAAAGATGAATGGATTCATAAAAAACATGATAAATTCCAAAAAAAATCATATAAAATACTGACAGAATCATAATATGGATATTACATTAGAAACACATGAAGATCATGAAAATCATATTTCCTATATGAACTTCATTTTATTACTTTCTTATCTTTATTAGGTTAATAAAATTTCCCAACCCACTAAAATAAAATTCATTATAATACAATAATTTCAAATAATATAAATAATATGTTTAAGTTCCCCTAGATCTATCTACACTTCAAAGATCATAACTTATGAAAAATAATGAACTGATATTCAAGACCGACCAAAAATTATGAGACCCAACCCAAATCTCAAACACATAAACCCAACATCAAGAAAATGACTAAAACATAAACATGTAAATGGATTTTATAAAATATATTCTCTATGAGATAATAATAAAAGGAAGAAATTGAGAAGTAAAGAAAGTTGGGATTAAAACATAACTCAAATCAAAGAATCCGGATTATTCTGGGGAATAGATTGAAGATGATCCTAAAGATGATCAATAGACACTAAAGATTAACCCAGTAGTAATAAGGTGACATGGAATGTATAGAAATATAATATAATCTAAAAAATTTCATGAATTTATAATAAAATATTTAAAAGTAGGATTTATGTGTTGAAAAATGAAGATCACTCAGTTATAATAAATCAATCTAGAATTCACAACTCATCACTCACAAAAGTTTCTGAGTAATCCTTTATAGATTCAATGATTTTAAGTAATGTCAAATTGAAATTGTGACATTATTATGGTAACCCTTGAAGTCCGAATGATTAATATGAAAACCAAAGTCTTCCCTTAAGTGTTGAAAACTACATGACATAAAATATTATGTAAAACCATCAACCATAGAGCAATAACCACTAAAATGGATTGACTATGAAAATCAATCACTCAGACTTCCATCGTCAAACATGTACAGTTACAACACAATATTCCGCATTAGGGATTAACCCATAAACATCTTAAGACTATTTACATCGTATAAAGACACAATAACCTATTACATTCCTCAAAAAACTAAATATAACTCCTTAAAAAACACATTTCCAAATTCCTAGCTACAATAAAAACCCTTTTTCTATAACCAAGGTGATAATTATATGACACACATAGTTGAAACAACCCATATTCTCTAACCAACTTACCACATTAAAATTCACAGTCTTTGAAGACCCAATTTATTCAAGATAAAATTTTATCCGTGGTTAAAACTTATTCTCCAAGTCACCCCAACACTCATATTATAACCCTTGACTCTTAAAATATTAAACAAAAGGATATTGAAAGGATTGAGACTACATATTTGATATCACCTAAATTATTATATTCCTTGACAATCAAACCCCATTGATAAATAAAACGTAACCAAAAAATACACCATACATTACATGAGATATTTGAAAACATTAATCTCACTATCAACAAATAATTAACACATCACAAATTTCAAAAAAAAAATATCAAACTATAATATAAGAGGGTATTATTAATAGTAACAAAAATTTAGATGGATGGAAAACATCTAATAATAATTCTCAAAAAAAATTGCCCTACAATCCACTATGCCTCCTTGAGACACCAAAATATGGAAGGAAACACCCACAAAACACCTTTTCCTAGTTATATTAAATCTCAATAGGTTTGTACAATGAATGTTAGATCATACCTAAGATCAAAATATGCCTAATAAATGATATTTGATTCTTCTTGATGGAATAATTATTGCTACAACATGTTAAATATGTTGTTGTCATATTAATGATATAATTAATTTTCTAACTGATATTCCACTTCGTCAACATATTGAAACACTAGAAGATGAATAATCCATCTAAGAAAATATTACATCCATTAATGAACGTTTTATACCCATGAGAATGAGAAACTATCAAGAAGTCATGATTACCCATATTAGACACTATATTTCTCCAATGGTGACCCATGCAATACTACTTATGATATTGATCTACCACCACCCAATAAAAAACACATAGATATTCATATTTTAAAAAAACATAATCTAAGGGTCACCTACCCCTAATCTATGTCCATCATAAAAAATATCTAAAAGGAATCCAAATTAATTCTTGTGATTGATTCCTATAAATGAGTGAAGCATTTTTATTTTTATATCGATTCCCAAACAAATGAAGGTGAATCACCCATGAAACTAAAAAATATAGAAAAATATTTACTCAATATATTATCTAATGTATGAAAATTATCCTCTATTTAGGTTTATGTTGATGTATGGAGTAAATTTAAATGGAATTTATTAAAGGAAAACTCATAATGAATACCATTACATACTAATGATGTAATGGTTGTATTTTGATTAGAGTTGATATTATAGAGAACACATTGGTAATTGGATTTTTTTACAATTAAAGGTGATAAATTCAGATAAGAACAAAAAAGTAAAATAAAGAAGAACATAGATATATATATATAGTCTTATATGAAATAATAGGGATATACATGAGATGGATATTCTTCTTGGAGTATTTTTTTGGGAATAGATTTATAAAATTGTATCATTATTAATGATGAAAATTTTAAAGATGTTTTGAATTAATCTATGATGGTTTTTTGATATTTTAAGTTGAATTCCATTTTTAGTTTCCCTAAATAATCTATTCCAAAATTAGTGAATTTCAAAATGTGAATATGTGGTATAAGTAGATCCATTATAAACTCTTCATAAAGAATCCATGATATAGGGATGATCTATATAAGGAATTAATGAATATTTTTGATGAATTCTAGAAATATTGATGTTTTTTATATTGAGATGTTTAGGAACTAAGAGAGTTTATAACAAAATAGAGATCATGAGTTTATTTTTTCAATGTGGTGAAATTTGGAACATTCCATTCTAGAGTAAAATAATGATAGAGATATATTTTTCATGATGTTTCATATGTAAATATATGAACATAAAAAAGAGTGTTGGTATAGTGGAAAAAGAATAATAAGAAAAGGGGTTGTTCTGCGTATTTCAAAAGATGTATTTGTTTTGGAGTTGCATTATATTTTTGGAAGTGGAACCCAATTTGTGAATGAATAAATCCACAAATGTAAATATGCGAAGAGGTTTCACTAAGGCGTTGTTTCAAATATTACCTAGATGCTGTGATGATCTAATTTCACATTTTATAGTAACATAGATCATTGAAATGTTGTGTTGGACTAAGGAATGGCTCACTTGTGAATTAAATTGTTTTAAAAAAACCCAACTAAGATTAAATCATAGTGGCTCAGTCATCTATGTAACAGAAAAAAAACTATTTCTAAAAACAAAATAGGATATATTTATAGGATTTTAATTATAATGTGTTGAATGAAATGTAATGGTAATTCAATAAAGAATATCAATCCTATTTTTAGGGAAATTTTAAATGGTGAATTTTGGGGATGAAATTTGTTTCCATATTTAAATGTTTTGAGTCATTTATCATGGAGAATTAAATATAGATTCATGTGAAGACTAAAGTGGATGTTTTCAAGGAGAATTAAATAGTTATCACCATGGAATGTTATATAGATATTATGGTATAGAATCAAATAGATAGTTATCCATTAATGATTTAGATGGATAATTCCTTGCATAATTTCAAAAATATTTGAAAAAAATTATTATGGTAGTTCTCATAAAGAATTTAATATTAATTAAAATAGAGAAAGTCAAGAATGTAATGAGACATGAAATCATAAATAAATAATACTAATGTTATATATTGATCATTATAGATAATTAAATTGATAAAAAGCTGTAAATTTAACGGGATATAAATCAAATTTTCTCATTGATTTACTGTTTTTTTCTTCTATTTTTTGAATTGTGAATATGATAATTTTTTTAATAAATCGAAGCATATATTCAAAAATAATATTATTTATGTATTATTTACACATTTTGACTGATATCATGAAGAATAATGTTGCAAGTTAAAATTAAACATAGGATTTAATTTAATGTCTAATATTTTAGATTTAGATTTCATGAGGTTGGCTTGATTTAATTGTTTGAATTCTGATCACACTAATTGTTTGGACCCATGGAATAATTATTGTAATATCTCAGGTATTGGTAGAAATAGTCTTTTTAATATTTATTAATATTTATTAAATAGATATTTATTTTAAATTAAATATAATTCTATTTTCAATAGAGTATCTGAAACATAACAATGATCTTATCAAAAATCATGTGTTGCATTCAAGATTGAGTTATACCAAACAAAAATATACTATTAATATTATTATTTAAAATGGATGATTTTACTCCATCTCATGGAAGAAAAGTTTTAAAAAGTATAGTTTTACCATTTTTTTAATTTTTTTAACAAATTAACCTTCTTTTTATATAAAATATCCAAATTTACTTAGGTTGGTGTTTTGGTATTTTTTGAGAAGATTTGATTTTTCATGATTAATTTAAAACAATGAATTTTAATTGAAAACATCATTTTGTATAATTTATTTATATAGATAAATTATGTTTTAAATTAGATTAAATTTATAAATATTTCAATAACCTATCAATAAATCCAATTTATGTCATTGGAATCAGTTTCAAATTGAAATTGTATATAAAAACATTTTAAACTTTTGAAAAGTTTCACATTGAAACTTCGTTTTTATGTCTCGTCTGCGAAATTAATTTGAAATTAATTTCATAACATTATGATATTAGAATTTATAAAAATAGATTCCATATTTTGAATCAGAATAATTTATAAATTCTACGATGTTTATCTTAGTTTTTTACTAAAAATATTAGTGAAAATTATTAAAATTAATAATAGTGATTAAGGTAAAAATACTTTAACCTAGTGGTTAAACATTAATCATAAGAGTCTAAATGATCTATAACATTGTAAAAAAAACCATTTCATGGAAATATTTAATTCATATAACCCATTTTATTTATTTTTGTTTCATTATTGGTGACACATGATGTAAGGTAGACCTCTCAATATTGTTTACCTTTTTTTAATTACAAGAACCCACTCCTCCTACATTATAAAAGGGAACTCACCCCATAACATCTTAAAACATATAAAAAAACTTTTCTCTTCCTAAATGTGACCAAATATTCTCCCATAATCACTTCTCTTATCATAGAATCAAAAATGTTGGTGGAAATCCAACCAAAGAATATGTTTGGTGAAAACCAAAGGGAGTTACCCAAAGAAGAGGTAACATTCATCAAAATGAATTTTTATTTTTTTTCATATGCACTCATTTAATTTTTTTATATCATTCTTATATAATGACCTAAATATAGTCAATTTACTGTGATGTTTTTATTTTTACGGTTTTACTTACACATATACACACTACCATAACATGGGTAACAAAATCACCATTCATGTATACGATGAACTACAACCTCATGAAACTGTGTCTTTTGTTTTTACTTTACCACCAATCATTGAAGGGAATGATGATGTAAAAAATATTTTTTATGATATATATGATATTTATGATGTATTCACAATTTTATAATTTTTATATAGCACATACATTCATGTTTTCCAATTTTTTTGAATACGATAACATAGTTTGTGGATGTGTGGATTACCGCCTCTTCTAAGCGATGTGATTCGTTCACACATAACATGGAATGTATTAAGGATGTGTTTAATAAAAATATGTTATATTTAGGAAATCTAAATGATATTAATGTATTAATTATATATTTTATATATAATTCATAATTTTATTTATTACATTTTGACACACTAAAAAAGTGATAACATCATTTGTGGACATGTGGATTACCCCCTCCCCAAAGTGATGTGATTCATTTTACATCACAATAATTATATATATAAGTATAAATGTTTACATAATATGTTATTTCATATATAATGATCATTTTGGGATGATAAATTTTATCCACATTCTTTCCATAATGATCGACGAAAAATGGGAACATTACTCATCTGTATGTATGACCTATCATCTTCATAATTGTAATGTTGGTTCATTTCTCATAACCACATTCCACGATTTATTTTAGAAGTATAATTTATGTCATAGTTCTCTAATTTCTATTCATATAGGAAACAATAACATATATAAAGACATTTGAGACTTTTGCTGGTGGTATTGAATGAAAGGATACGTTGAAAACTATAACATTAATTGTTTGAATTGTTAGAGGGTTAAAGAAGCATGATAGTAACTGAATGGGATTCTTGACTACGTCGTCGAGCGCGTCAAATTAGTTGTTTAATTTTGACTGGAATTTCTGCAGTATAGCAGCAACCCTAGGTCGTCTCTCGACGGAGCCTTAGATCATTAATTTAAAAAGAGGGTTTTGATTATGAGAGTATAAGGTGAAATAGGTTTTGTAAAACTTGGGGGTTTTATAATTAATGATGAAAATAGAAAATGAAAGCAATAAAACAAAATAGAAATGAACAAGATTGATTAAACGTGATCAACCCGGGGAAGTTTCGGGATGCTCATCCTTCATCGCTTCAAGGGATGGGGTTATGATCTTTTAATCCCTGGTTTGTAACACCTAGAACCATAATGTTACTGAGTTTATACTAGGATACCTCATATGGTTCAGTCGAAAACACATAACCATTCACCGGACACCGCCGATGATTGGGTGATTTTTGTTCAACATCATAACCGAAACTCACCAAGGTAACACATGAAGAATTTGATGTGCTCTCCAGGTTTGCATGTTATTTCATTTTGATACCATGACATAAATTTTAATGGCCTTGACAGAGCTTGTGTGAGTTCTATTGATCAATATGAATCACACAAGAACCACAATTGAAAGGGGGAAAAGAAAGTGGTGAACGGTGTGTGAAATATCACATGAATGGGTACCCCCAAACATGATAATATGAGTTGAGCATGACATACCAGTACATAAATCAATAAAATAAGAATGGAGGATGAGGAAAAACAACATAAAACCTGTAATTAACAAGATCATTCAAATTAATACAACTTTGAAGCCCGGGATTACATCACATTCCTCCCCGGGTGATCACAAGGGGTTTAGAAACCCATGGGAGGGGAAGAAGAAAAAGATGTTGATGTAGAACCTCCCAAAGACTCTAGAACCTCTAGGGATGTTTCGAAGACTCCTTGGGGACTCCAAAATGGCATAACCTTGCCTCTTGGCCGAACTTCCTAATGAGGTTCCCTTGGTGCCCTTTTATAGGAAAATTGGAAGGTGGTTTTAGGCACACAGATTTCATCAATCCACTTGGACGACGCATTTATGCCTTCAGACAGTCTTATCTCGCTTTGGAGAAAATAGAAAGGTTGTAACCCTACCTCTTGACTGTCTCCACCAAATGTTTGGAACCGTTTGGACAAATACAGCTCAAGATAGTGATAAAATACAGAACACCGCATTTGACTTGGTCCAAATTCGGTGGCTTGGACAGATCAGTTCGGATGGGCCCCATACAAGCCAAATCGGGATTGGGTTTATTAATATGAAATGTCGCCTATTAAAATTTAGATAGGTCCACAAAATTTCATCCCATTTGGATGCATGTATTTTTTATACTATGCAAAACAGTGGACAGATGTCCATGGATCCATGCAATTTTGGCCCATTTTTCTTTCACTTCATCAAGGGCCCTTCAAATCACCTCCACCTACATTGAAACAATATAAACAAGTAACATTGCCCATTATAATAATTATTAACATTAATTTATTTATTAAAACATAAAGTTCAATTTATTATTATATTTGGAATATTCATTACAAAACTAGTTTAAAACTGCAGTGTAAGGGTGGAATAAAACAGTGAATCGTGGTACGATCACACCCCCACACCTAAACATTTGCACTCCTAAGAAAAGTCACATATCCAAGTACAATGATTCATATATATATATTTCAAAAATCCTGAAGATTTATCATTTGAGGAAATTTTATTTAAAGTTAAGCGATCAATGCACGAACCACACCAAGGAGTTCTTCCAAGTGAAAATAGAAAAAGATGTCTCATAAATCATATCATAGCAAAATTCAAAAAGATTCATGATACCCAATTGATAAAGGAATTCAGAAGTAATCCATGACACTAAATCTCCATTTGTGTGTGTGAAAACCATTCCATGCTATTCTTTCAACTTGTTATCCAATAAATATATGTTATTTTAACATTTTTCAGCTTAAATGATTTTGTCACCGAACTTGTCCTACATCCTTTGAAATCATATTTCAAGACCCACTCATTTAAGCATTCCCAGAAGTCAAACCATAAGCTCCCGACCTAGATATCCCCATATGTTGCACATTTCATCACTCCCCTCATTTATTATATTTTTTTTGAAGTTGCAATTGGAACAAATCTCACACTCTTCTCACAACCCTTGTTTGATCTCCTCACGACACTAATTGAAATAGTTATAACAAGATCAAAGGTTGAGGAGGAGTGGTTTTTGACCTTCCCAAGACACAACAATTTTTTTTGAGGGTGTACAATAGTCGGACATTAGGTACACACGCATAGGTCAATCTGGTACAGTAATGAAACAGATCGGATAAGGAACGAACGTATGGAAATATCATTTAAAGCTGAAAAATATTAACCCCACATATATTTACCTTATATTAAGTAAGAAATAATCACACTTTGTGGTTTGGAGAAAATATTTGTGGAGATATTAGTGACACAGTTTTCCAAAAAACTACTCACACAAAGGGCATCAATTATCACAAAGGTTTCACATATATACAACCATTTATATCATTGACAGAAAACCAATTCACTAAAAATCACTCTTTGATGGTAAACTCATACACAAATTCTTTTTAGCCTTCGTTATGGTATTTTTACTTTCCCCACTTTATGGTCGCCACATCATGGAATTTCGAAATTGTTGATGGGGAAAAATAAAAATATCATAAAGAAGGCCAAAAAGAGAAAACAAAAGGAGAAAACGATGAAAAATACTAACTAACCCAGGAATTTATCCACCCCCACACCTAGAATGTACAGTGTCCTCACTGAAATAATTGAAAATGTGAGAAGGACGGATAAAACCTGGTGTGTTTTATTGGTATGATGCATCGAGAAGGTGGATTTCATCCACCGGATTCTTTGGAAAATCCCCATAGAAGTGTTTAAGTCGCTGCCCATTGACGGTAATACTTCGTCCACTCTGCTCATGCAAAACCTGTATTGCACCAAAAGGGTAAACATTAGTAACAGTATAAGGACCGAGCCATAGGGAACGAAGCTTACCTGGGTGGATCTTAAGCTTGGAATTGTACATGAGTACCTTCTCACCAATATGGAACTTCTGCTGGTGAATCATGCAATCATGAATAGCCTTTGTCTTCTCTTTATAGATTTGGGAGTTGTCATATGCATCACGTCGAATTTCTTCCAACTCTTGAATCTGCATCTTTCTTTCCTCACCTACATCTGAAAGGTTCATATTACATTGTTTAACAGCCCAATATGCACGGTGTTCTACCTCCACTGGGAGGTGACAAGATTTTCCAAACACAATCCTATATGGTGACATTCCGATCGGTGTTTTAAAAGTAGTACGATACGCCCAAAGTGCATCATCTAAGCGCAAACTCCAATCTTTCCTATTGGGTTGTACCGTTTTCTCCAAGATTCTCTTAACTTCCCGATTTGAAATTTATTCTTGTCCATTAGTTTGGGGATGATATGAAGTGGAGACTTTATAAACAACCCCATACTTACGAAGAATGTTTTTCATGTTACGATTGCAAAAAATGTGAACCCTGATCACTAATGATGAATCTTGGTAGACCAAACCTACTGAAAATCTAGGACCTCACAAAATCAACAACCACTCGAGAGTCATCGGTCCTAGTGGCCTTTGCTTCCACCCATTTAGATACATAGTCAACAACCAATAAGATGTACACAAAGCCAAATGAATTTGGAAAAGGCCCCATGAAGTCAATGCCCCATGCATCGAAGATCTCACAAAATAACATGGGATGTTGGGGCATTTCATTCCTCTTGGAGATATTCCCTGTGAATTGACATCGAGTACATGATTTACAAAACCTATGGGAATATCTATAAAATGTTGGCCAATATAATCCTGAGTCAAGGACCTTTCGACCTGTACGTTGAGAGCCAAAGTGGCCCCCACATTCCAAGGTGTGGCAGAAGGTTAAAACAGAGGTGAACTCATGGTCAGGGACACACCTACGAACAACCTGGTCACTACAAATTCTCCACAAGTATGGGTCATCCCAAATATACCATCGAGAATCATGTTAAGTATCTGGGATTCTGAAGTGCTAAAATCATTGGGGACCCTAGATATTGCTAGAAAATTCACAATGTCCGCATACCAGGGGGTAAGGTCCACAACATCACAAATGTTCTCATGAGGGAATAATTCTCCAATGGGTAGGGGTGAGTCAACATGATGGTCCAATGGTGGGGAAACCCTACTAATGTGGTCAGCTACAACATTCTCCACTCCTCTCTTATCTCTAATCTCAAGGTCAAACTCTTGGAGGAGGAGCATCCACCGAATGAGGCGGGGCTTGGCTTCAGGTTTCTTTAGGAGGAAACGAGGGGCAGCATGGTCAGAAAACAAAATCACTTTTGACCCAAGAAGATATGAACAGAATTTTTCCAAGGCAAACACAATAGAAAGGAGTTCTTTTTATGTGGTTGTGTAGTTTAACTGGGTAGGGTCAAGGGTACGTGAGGCATACACAATGACATGAGGAACCTTTTCAACCCTTTGTGATAAAACTGCCCCAACTGCAATGTTAGAGGCATCACACATAAGCTTGAAGGGGAGATCCCACCTAGGTGGTTGAATTATGGGAGGTGATGTGAGACTCTTTTTTAGTGAATTGAATTCATCCTCACAATTTTCATCAAACACAAACTAAGAATCCTTTTGTAATAATCGAGACAAGGGAAGTGTGATCTTACTAAAGTCTTTAATGAATCAGTGGTAAAAACCAGCATGACCCAAGAAATACCGCACCTCACGAACAGATTTTGGAAATGGAAGGGATGAAATTAATTTAATTTTAGATTTATCTACCTGAATTCCCTTATTTTAAATGATATTCCCAAGAACTATCCCCCGCTCAACCATGAAATGACATTTTTCATAATTTAAAACAAGATCTTTTTCAATGCAGCGGCGGAGGACAGAACCTAGGTTTTCCAAACAATCATCAAAAGAAGAACCATAAACCATGAAACCATCCATAAAGACTTCCATACAACTCTCAAGGTACTCAGAAAAAATACTCAACATACATCGCTGAAAAGTACCAGAAGCATTACATAGACTGAATGACATCCTTCTGTATGAAAATGTTCCAAATAGACAGGTAAATGTTGTATTTTCTTGATCCTCAGGGGCTATATGGATTTGGAACTAACCCCAATAGCCATCAAGGAAACAATAAGGGGACTTACCAGCCAATCGTTCTAACATTTGATCAATGAAATGTAAAGGAAAGTGGTCCTTCCGCGTGGCTTGATTTAGTCGACGGTAGTCAATACAGAATCACCAACTGTTTTGCACACGTGTTGGAACCAATTCATTCCTTTCATTTGACACAATTGTTACTCCTGTTTTTTTAGCCACCATTTGCACTGGGCTAACCCATTTACTATCAGATATAGGATAAATGATCCCTGCAACAAGTAATTTACTGACTTCCAATTTTACCACTTCAAGGAGAGTGGGATTCAACCGGTGTTGAGATTGTCTTACGGGCTTAGCCTCATCATCCAAAAGTATATGGTGCATACAAATAGATGGGCTAATCTTGGGAATATTAGCCAATGTCCATCCTATTGCCTTTTTACTCTCTCTCTCAAAAGTTTGAGCAGTTTCAATTCCTGTTATGGAGAGAGGTTATTGGGAATAATTACGGGAAATTGGTCAATACCCTCAAGATATGACCCGTCAACAATGCCAAAATTTGACCGCGTTGTCGAGCGCATCAAATTAGTTGTTTAATTTTGACTAGAATTTCTGCACTATAGCAGCAACCCTAGGTCATCTCTCGACGGAGCCTTAGATCATTAATTTAAAAAGACAGTTTTGATTATGAGAGTATAAGGTGAATTAGGTTTTGTAAAACTTGGGGGTTTTATAATTAATGATGAAAATAGAAAGTGAAAGAGATAAAACAAAATATAAATGAACAAGATTGATTAAACGTGATCAACCCGGGGAAGTCTCATGATGCTCATCCTTTATTGCTTCAAGGGATGAGGTTATGATCTTTTAATCCCTGGTTTGTAACAGCTAGAACCAGAATGTTACTGAGTTTATACTAGGATACCTCCTAGGTTTCAGTAAAAAACACATAACGATTCACTGGACATCGCCGATGATTGGGTGATTTTTGTTCGACATCATAACCGAAAATCACCAAGGTAACACATGAAGAATTTGATGTTCTCTCAAGGTTTGCATGTTATTTCATTGTGATACCATGACATAAATGTACATGGACTTGACAGAGATTGTGTGAGTTATATTGACTAATATGATTCACACAAGCACCGCAATTGAAAGGGGGAAAAGAAAGTGGTGAACGATGTGTGAAACATCACATGAATGGGTACCCCCAAACATGATCATATGAGTTGAGCATGACATACCAGTACATAACTCAATAAAATAAGAATAGAGGATGAGGAAAAACAACATACAACCCGGAATTAAAAATATCATTCAAATTAATACAACTTTGAAGCTCAGGATTACATCACATTCCTCCCCGGGTGATCACAAGGGGTTTAGAAACCCATGGGAGGGGAAGAAGAAGAAGATGTTGAAGTAGAACCTCTCATAGCCTCCATAACCTCTAGGGATGTTGAGAAGACTCCTTGGGGACTCCAAAATGGCAGCACCTTTCCTATTGGCCGAACTTCCAAATGAGGTTCCCTTGGTGCCCTTTTATAGGAAAATTGGAAGGTGGCTTTAGGCACACAGATTTCATCAATCCATTTGGACGACGAGTTTCTGCCTTCAGACAGTCTTATCTTGCTTTGGAGAAAATAGAAACGTTGTAGCCCTACCTCTTGGTTGTCTCCACTTAAAGTTTGGCACCGTTTGGACAACGCCAGATCAAGAAATTGATAAAATACAGAACACCGCATTTGACTTGGTCCAAATTCAGTGTCTTGGACAGATCAGTTCGGATGGGCCCCATAAAAGCCGAATCAGGATTGGGTTCTTTAATATGGAATTTATCCTATTAAATTTTGGACAGTCCCACAAAATTTCAACCCATTTGGATGCATGGATTTTGTGTACTATGCAAAACAGTGGACAGATGTCCATGGATCCATGCAATTTTGGCCCATTTTTGTTTCACTTCGTCAAGGGCCCTCCAAATCACCTCCACCCACACTGAAACAATATAAACAAGTAACATTGACCATTATAATAATGATTAACATTAATATATTGATTCAAACATAAAGTTTAATTTATTATTATATTTGGAATATTCATTACAAAACTAGTTTAAAACTGCGGTGTAAGGGTGGAATAAAACAGTGAATCGTGGTACGATCAATTCATCAACATTTTTAAGTACCATGTGGATATGAGAGAATATGTCAATGGATTTCAGGGTAGGATTTTCGAAGACTTCTCATGGTAATAATGCGATTTAGGTCTTTGTTGTTAAATTAACTAAATATTCACATTTTATTCCCATTCGAGATATGATGTCTTTAGAGAATATTTCTAGACTATATCTAAAAGATATTATCAGGTAAATAGAGTGCTTTTCTCCATTATATCATTCCTAGATTCATGGATCACATCTAAATTTTCAAAATGATTTCAGAAATCATTGTGTAATGAGTTAAATTTCAGTACAACATTTCATCCTCAATCTGATGGACATTATGAGAAAACACTTCTGACCATGAAAGATAAGATTTGGTCTTGCTCAATTTTTTACCAGAGAAGTTGGGATCGATATCTTTATTTAGTTGAGTTTTCTTATAATAATAGTTTTCATTCATGCATACAGATAGAACCATTAGATGCATTTTATGGATTGTGTTTCAAACAACATCAATTTGGGACGACAGAGGAGAATGGAAGTTTATAAGACCAGATTTGGTAGAAAAAATGATAGATAATGATTAGTTTACTTAGTGAAACATTACAACATCTCAAAGAAGGTATAAAAGTCATGCAGATAACTTGGAGAAAGATATTTATTTTGTAGTATGAGATCTTGTCTTTCTAAATGTTTTCCATGAAAATGTGTGATGCATTTTAATAAGAAGGGGAAGTTATGTCCATGGTTCATTGAACGCAATGAAATTTTAGAGAAAGATGGATCAGTTTCCTACCGAGTGGCTTTACCTCCGAGTGTATCATAGATACGCAATGTATTTAATGTTTTAATGTTATGTAATTATGTACTAGATTTATCTCATGTTTTTGTCCCAGAAGTAGTTTAAATTAAAGAGAATATTTCTTATGAGGATGAACCAGTTCAGGTTATTGACCATAGAAAGAAACTGTTATGGGATAAGGTGATTCACCAGGTTATGGTTTTATGGAAAACCCATATTGGAGAAGAGGAAAAATATGAATATGAAAATGAAACGATAAAATAATATTACCACTTATTTAATAAGTGAATAAAATTCTAATGCTGCAAATATAAAAGGGGGAAGGATGTAACAACCCATGTAATGATTGAATAAGTCTTTTTCATAATTATTAAAATTCATGAATTATATAATAATTTTAAATTAATTCTTTGCATTGTTTGCTTTGTAGGTGTCACCTGGTACATCTGAACTCACCGTCAGACTCATTACAGTGGTGACTCGCTGAGTGACCGCGAGACCACCTTCTACCAAGCCAAGCAGTGCCTCGCCCTTTTTCAATATTTCCATCCTTGTGGCACCGCTAGCTTCTCTTGTCACAACGCCAACCTTTCCACCCAACTTCCACACACCGCCATCCCACTACTCACTATGCTTCAGTGACACACCCCTTGCCCTCTAATGGCGGGGTCACTTCCACACACCGCCACCACCCCTCTACTCCCACCACTTCCTCAGCGGTGAGTTCCCCCATCTCCTTTACAGCGCCATCACTGAACCTGGTGGTGACTCCCAGTCACTATTCTCCTATCCACCCCTATTCTCACCGCCGAAGCTGGCAGTGACTGCCATCCTTCTGCCATCACCACCACTCCAGCAACACTAGTTTCGTACACAGCAAAAGAGAAAATAACCAACATCAGAATCAAATAATATCAACAGAATAAAAAATCATCCTGAATTCAATTCATAAGAACAAGATCAAAATAACTTGATCTATAAACTCAAACCATATCAAATTACCAAAAAAAAGAAACCCATTCAATTTAAAGACACCAAATTTGAAGCCACTAGTCGCCGTTGAAGGCCGATCATGCTGCAGACCGAGTTGCCTCGCCAGCATCTTGCACCACTATCACGAACCGACAACCCCTTATTGAGGAGCTCACCTGCGCTAGATCTGGACCAGAACACAGACCGCTCGCGACCTGCATCCCCACTTCCAGCACGATGCCTGAACCATCACCGCTTGTTGTCTCCTTGAGCCGGCGTCACCCTGCTCATCTCCATTGTCTACTACGTGCCACCCCAAGCACACCCCCTCCTTTTCATTACCGGAAACACACCAACCACACTTTTCTTATTTTATCTTTTATTTGTTTATTCTAATTACATATAATAATAGAAAAAATATAATAATTATAAAAATAAATAAAAGTATAATAATCATATGTATATAATAATAATATAATTATAATACGTATGTAGTAATAAAGTTAATAATAACAGTAATAATAAAAATAAAATATTGTCATAATTGATTATATTTTGTATTAGTTATAGCTATATATCAAAATATATATTTTTTTATATAATTAAATAATTAAATTAATTACTATATTATAAATATAATTTTTATTTTATAAATACATTATTTCCAATAATACTAATAATATTAATAGGTTTTTATAAAAATTTGTATTATTTTGTACGTAAATAGCTTTCTGTTCAATAAAAAATAAAAAAATAATACATATTAATATAAATATAATACTAATTATATTTATAACTTAATTATGTTTTCTAACTATTTGATTTTCTATTTTTTTAAGTAGGGGGGATCGTACTGCATTATGCAAGCTCAAATCATTCAGTTGGAGGAACATGTGCTTTAGTGACCAACAAGGATGTAGCTGATAACTAAAACTGCCGCACAGTGCTCAATAGAGTTATCCAGAAGTAGTGATGGGAGATCAAGCATTGAGAATGAGAAAGATCCAGATATATCTAGTGATGTGGAACCCCATGGATATTATAGAGACTTCCACTTCATGCATAGTGGATACTATTGAGGACATCACTCATTCTAGAGGTCACGATCTCCACAACTAGGAGCTGAAGAGAGCCATTTCCAGATCCATGAGAAAAGAACCATCACCACTTGAAACCTTTTAAGATTCATAGTGTGGGGATCGGGATACATTCATCATTTTATTCACCATTGGGCAGTTGAGAGTGGGTAGAACATCAGAGCATCTAGAGATCGAGCTGGAAGCGAGAGAATTCCTTTTTCTTTCATTCTCGGGTTTTTATCAACTTTATAAAATCATGAACTGATATATTTTTACATATGTTAATATTTTTAGTTTAACTATTATCATAGGATAATTTCCTTAGGGGGAATAAGCTAAGCTGGTTTAATCTGATCTTTGTTTTTTAATGTGTTTTCTTTTGTTGGATTGTATACTCCATCTCTCTCTCATTCTGGACAATCATTTGTTTACAAAACATCAAGAATCAGTGTGTAAGAACCCGGATCTTCGTTTCAGGTATGTTTTTCCTTTTTCTGGATTTTTAAGAAAAATGAACTTTCTGGAAATTTTCGAAGTACACGCTGTGTACTCTTCTCCGGCTCAAAGACGTGTGCTAGCCGTGCTCGGGCCACACGCACGGTGTGTAGGGGTGACGTGGATGCCGATTTTGGCAGAGTACGGAAAAGACCCAGTACACGCCGTGTACTTTAAAAATACACATAATGTACTTTTTTTTCACTAAACGGACCGAGGTTGCGGCTAACGCACAGAAACACCTCCTTCTAGGTCTCGTTCGTTCGAGAGCGACCCATACGACCAGATCTTCGACGAGCCACCGTCTCCTCGTCCGTTCTCCGATTCGAGCACGGTCGATTGATTTGGAATAACAGCGGTAAGATCTTCCTTCTGCTTGAGCTTCGTCTTCTGATTCCTATTCATTTTTGAGTTATCATAGGTTGGGCATTTTGTGCATTTTCTCAGATCTACGATGTTCTAAGGGGAATCAATCATCGTGGTTCACGTATATCGATCTCCTAGGATCGAGGTAGGTGGTTTGTGCCTTTCCGTAGGAAGTCTGTGAATATTTTGTGCAAATTCCACTAATTCCCTTGGGCAAGGAAATTGTGGGTTTCCTGTTTTTCCCATGCTGTTTGCCTGCTTTGCTTGATTGTTGTAGTAGAGGTTTATGCTTTTGAGTAGAGTAATTTATTTTTTTCCCAGGTTGCTTTCCATGCTTGTTGTACTGTTTAGCATTGCCAGTTGCCATGCCTAGTTGTAGGATAGTGGAACTGTTGCTTTATTGTTGCTGTTGAGCCTTAGAATGATAGCCAAGTAGTTCTTGAGGTTTACTTGGACGATGTATGCACGCTGAGTATGTTTATTTTCACACAGGACTGTGAGTACCTAGTGTAGCAGACCATAGGGAGAATTGACGTAAGGGCTTCTCCCGAGTGTCTTTTAATACGATGTGAGACTACATGGGGAATTAACTATGAGTGCTTACCCAGAGAGTCTGTAGTTCCTCGACACGGGCCATAGGGGGAATGAGATGTTGAGTGCTTCCCTAGAGAGCCTTTAGTACGATACAAGACTATAGTGGTAATTGACGATGAGTGCTTCCTCAAAGAGTATATTAATTTTATAAATGAACCAGAGGGGTGGGACTGTGTGTGCCTCCTAGAGGGTTGCTAGTACTTGGGTTTCACCATAGGGTTTAGGCAGAGAGAGATACCCAGAGGGTTAACTATTTTCTTCCTATTACTGGTTGCTTACTTGTGTACTTATTTGTTAGAACTGTAGATTGTAGCTGCTGTGTGCATTACTGTTTTCTAATTACTACACTTTTACTTGCCTTGTATTCATTGACTGTTAGGCACAAATCTTTGGGTGATTACCTTCTGGGATTGTATCTCACATCCTGTTTGGGCCATGCTTTTGGGCCCAAGCAGACTATATTGCTGTAGGAATAGATAAGGGCAAACACCCATCTACTTCAGGTTCTTGATTGCACTGGAGTTAGAGAGCATGGGACCGAGCCATGGCTTGCAATGCTGAGGAGTTACTTTGTTTTATTTTGTAATTTGTTTTCAGTTGTACTTCAGCACATTGGTTTGTTTACTGCTTTCCATAGACATATGTACCATATTGCATCATTATTGTTTTATACATTGCTTCCGTTGTTCAGTTCTGTTGTTGTATGCTGTTTATTGTTTCCACTATTGTGTCTGGTTGTTCTTCCGCTGTATACTTTACCGAATTAGGTCATAGTTTCCCCACCGACTCACCAAGGCCCTCGCTGCTAGTCGGTAGCCTCTGGCGTTTGGGGAAACACTCTTGAGGTCATGTGGCGAACCGGTTACTAGGCACCAGTGGAGGGGCTCCAGATTCAGGTCATTACAAAGTGGTATCAGAGGAGTTATTTTCTCTTGCTTTACTGTTTGGACACATTAGCCAGGGATAGGATGGATTCAGTACTTGGTATTAAGTTGTGCTCAGGAGTATCTGACCCATGTACAGGGAAAAACCATACTACCTCATTAATTGTAGTTTGCTGATTTTAAGATTTTATGGTTGATCTGATTTCACCTAGAGTGATTCCCATGACTTATGCTATTATTGTTTTGATGTTTCAGTTCTATTTCTGTCACAACCCGATGAGATGAGGGTATGATATCTCATGCATCATATAGGAACTTGTAGAATCACATGCCATGCATTCTTGCCATGCCATCTAGGGTGCATTAGCGATTGCATGCTGTTGTGATAGACTTCGTGTAGATTATGCATGCTGTTGTGATAAATTCTTGATAGAATCCCTACTGTTATGTTAGAGAGCTGTTTGTTTTCCCTTGTATGTGACTGTAGGAGATGCCAAGATTTGATTCATGGGAAGTATGGGCCCTCACGAGTCATAATTTGGCACCTTTTGCCTTGTTTTTAGTGTTTCTGGGGTTCTGTGCAGTTTCTGAGCTACTGCCCAGAAAAACCCAGAATACATGGCGTGTACTTTTTGGATATACGCCGTGTAGTTTTCAGGTCGTGTCACTAAACGTGTGAGCAGAACATGGTGTCGTGAACGTAACTTTAGGAACACGCCATGTATGGTAGGTACACACCGTGTAGTAATGAGCCGTGTACCCGGTCGTGTCACTAACAACATGGGTCGGGGAAGCTCGAGTAGCACACACCGTGTTGTAACGGAACACGCCATTTAGTCCCTTCTAGGTACCCGACCGTGTCACGAACAACACAGGTCGGCGTGACCTTCTCTCAGACACGCCGTGTTGCTTTTGGAGCACGTCGTGTACTACCTTCCAGGTACCCGGCCGTGTCACGAACAACACGAGACGATGTCACGTTGCCTATACATGCCGTGTTTGTTCGGAGCACACCGTGTAGACGGCCGTGTGTTTAACAACACGGGCCATCGAAGCCTTGTCCACTACACCTCGTGTCCGCAGGGAACATGCCTTGTAGTCTCAGTTTAAGAAAATCGTGTGGGTTATCCGTGTAAGGGACTCGGGCAGCGTAATAGTTTTCAAGTACTCGCCGTGTGTGGGGACAACATGCCGTGTAGTTTGATGTATACACGACTTATAGGGCAGGATTACATGCCTATGTCAGTGGCTTAAGAAGACATGTCGTGTAGTTTTTATACATGCCGTGTAGTCGAGTTTTGTAAACTTGTGTGTTTTTCTTTCCCTTTTCCCATTTTGTACTCTTGTGTTCTCTGTCCTTGTTCTCCTGATCTAAGGCGTTCTTTTGATCTTTCAGAGCTATGCCTCCGAGACGTCCTCCGGTCGTACGTCTGTCCTTAGGCAGTGATCAGATACCAGATATGGCTGATCAGGGACTCCCTGTCGATCCTCCAGTCGGGCCAGCCTTGGCACCGGCTGTTATACCAGTTACAGGCGCTGATGTGTAGTTCAGGGAAGGTTTCATGAGGATGATGCATGCCTTCTAGGGAGCACCGCCTCCTGCCCTGACTATGCAAGACTTGATGCACGTTTTTTAGCAGCATCATCCTCCCATGTTCTCGGGGGAAGGAGGACCTCAGGCTGCAGAGTCATGGATGGAAGTCATGCTGACTATCTTCGAGCATCTGGAGACACCTCCAGAGAGGCGGGTCAATCTCGCTACCTACATTCTATGAGACTCCTCCAAGAGGTGGTGGGACGTGATCTCACAGGTGGGTCAACAGCAGACTATGGATTGGGTGGAGTTCCAGCGCGTGTTCTATGACATCTTCAACCCGGAGACCCTGAGGGCCGACCGAGCCCGGGAGTTCATGAGCTTAGAGCAGGGTACTATTTCTGTCTTGGAGTATTCCTCTTTATTCACCGAGTTGCAGTGTTTCACACCCCTCCGGGATGGAAGTAGGGTGTTCTTTGCAAGGAAGTTTGAGGATGGTCTCAGGAGGGAGATCCGCTCGCAGGTGAACATCTTCCAGCTGACTTCCATCACTTCCATCATCAACCAAGAACTGATTGCGGAGCGCAATCTGAGAGACTCTGGACCTGCGATCCAGGGCGGTTCTGCTTCCAGAGCTAGTTTGCCTCCAGATGACAGTAAGAAGCGCCATAGAGATTCTGCGCACGACGATCTGAGGAAGCGTGATGCATCGTCAGGCATCCAGGTGACATGCTACCAGTGTGGCCGGTCAGGGAACACGAGGCCGAAGTGCCAGAGGGACCCCATGGAGTGCCGATCTTGCGGAAAGATGGGTCACCTTCAGCGTTTCTGCCAGGTTTTTTCACCAGCAGCTGATGACCGGGGTTATTCCATGACTCCTCATTCAGGAGCAGCAACACCAGTTTCTCACCAGCTGGGGAACTGGAGTTCTTCCGACCATTCATGCCTATGTGGAGGTTGAGGCCGTGGCGGTCAGCCACCAGTCCCTCAGCACCAGCAGGGTGGTTCAGCTCAGAGTGGTTAGCCAGGGGCACAGGGTCGTGGTGCTGGTCAGTCTTTCGCCATGGAGCAGATTTATCAAGAGCAGGATCCCGACCCTTCTACAGTTCGAGGTACGATTTTAGTAGCCTCAGTTTTATCTCCAGCCCTTTTCGATACTGGTGCTACACATAGTTTTTTCTCTGTTGCTGATGTGGAGAGCATTGGGCTCAGTGTCTTTTCTTCTGTCGACTCGTTGACACTAAACACACCTTTGGGGATGAGGACATCTAGTGTACGTCAGTGTAGAGAGTTCCCTCTCAAGGTTGCATGTTATAGTTTCTTATGGGATCTCTATGTCCTGGAGATGACAGGCTATGATGTCATCCTCGGGATGGACTGGTCGTTTCCCTTCCAAGCAGTCATCGACTATTACCGTAGCAGGGTTATTTTCATCTCACCAGAGGGTGAATCCTTTCTTCATAGAGGCGAATGGGACGTTCGGGCGAGTCGAGCAGGACTCGAGCATTATGGGATAGGAAGGGTGATGGCCTAGATTTCTAGTCTTTATCTGGATGATCAGGGGACTTTGCAGTTTGACTTTCCTCCAGTGGTGGATCGATTCAGGGATGTCTTTCCAGAGGACATTTCAGGTTTTCCTCCGGAGCGTGAGGTAGACTTCTCTATTGAGCTCATTACAAGAGCGACACTGGGGTACATTCCTCCCTATAGGATGGCCACACCTGAGTTGCAGGAGCTCAATAATAAGTTGGAGGAGTTGTAGGCAAGGGGTTTTATCTGACCTAGTACTTCTCCTTGGGGTTCGCCTATCCTGTTTGCGAAGAAGGCATACGGTACCCTTCAGCTTTGTGTGGATTATCGGAAGCTGAACCAGTTTTCGGTCAAGAACCGATATACCTTGCCGAGGATCGATGACCTTTTTGATCGGCTTCGAGGAGCCCAGGTGTTCTCGAAGATCTATTTGATGTCCTTTTATCATCAGTTGCACATTAGACCATCAGATATACCTCTGACGACCTTCTGGAGCAGGTATGGTCTTTACGAGTATACAGTTATGCCGTTCGGTCTCACGAACGCACTGACAATTTTAATAGCACTGGTGAACCAAGTGTTCCATCCTTACATGGACTCTTTCGTCATGGTCTTCGTGGACGATATCTTGGTGTACTCTCACACTCGACGCGACCATTCTACCCATCTTCAGACTATTTTGAGTACACTGAGAGAGCATCATCTTTATGCTAAACTCTAGAAGTTCCACTTCTGGATGGATCAGATTCACTTCTTGGGTCATGTAATCTCAGAGGCAGGAGAATCTGTGGACCTAGAGAAAGTGAGAGCTATAGTTTCTTGGGAATAGCCGAAGAACATCTTTGAGGTATGGAGTTTCCTAGGGCTGGATGGATACTATAGACGCTTCATTCAGAACTTTTCTCATTTGGAAGCACCTTTGACAGGTCTGAACAAGAAGGGGTAGAAGTTCTTATGGTCATATTCTTGTCAGTCAGCCTTTCAGGACCTGAAAGGGAGGTTGACGTCAGCACCGATACTAGTCTTGCCAGTTCCAAGCAAGATCTAAATTGTTTACTATGATGCTTCTGGCATCGGACTAGGAGCCATTCTTATGCAAGGATATGGAGACATTGCATACGGATCTCAGCACTTGAGGCCACATGAGAGGAACTACCCTACGCACGATCTGGAGTTGGCAGCTGTTGTTCATGCCTTATGCTGTTGGAGACACTATCTGCTGGTAAAGCACTTTGTGGTCTTCAACGACCACAAGAGTCTCAAGTATATTTTCACTCAGCATGATCTGAATCTGAGGCAGTGAAAGTGGGCCGAGTATCTTTAGTTGTTTGATTTCGAACTTTCCTATAGGCCAGGAAAGGGCAACGCAGTGGCAGACGTGTTGAGCAGGAGAACTCAGGTTCATGCTGTCCAGGAGGCCAGCAGTGAGTGGCAGCTCATGGCACTGTTCTCTGAGATGCATCTGGAGGTGCACGACAGACAAGGACATACTTTCCTTTATTCTGTAGCTGTTATGTCTACACTACTTGATCGAGTAAAAATGAGGTAGCTATCAGACTCAGAGGGCATAGTTCTGTGAGAGAGTGTGTCAGGAGAGGACCGTCTTCCTAGATAGACAGTGACCAAGGATGAGATCTTGCATTTCCAGGGATGCGTATGGGTGCCAGAAGACATACGCGAGGAGCTGATGCGAGATTTTCATTCCTCTGTTTGGTCAGTTCATCCTGGCATCACCACGATGTATCGGGATCTTCATCGGCAGTACTGGTGTGCAGGTATGAAGAAGGATGTTGCTGGTTTTGTCATGAGATGTTCTACTTGTCAGTAGGTGAAAGCAGAGCATCAATGACCAGTAGGACTTTTACAGCAGTTACCCATTCCAAAGTGGAAATGGAATTATGTCGTGATGGACTTAGTTACCGGATTGCCGAGGACGCCTCGGGGAAACGATGCCCTTTGGGTTATCGTCGACAGGCTCACAAAGTTTGCTCACTTCTTGCCGATCAAGGAGACCTTCAGTGTCAATGATCTGGGATGACTTTACATCAGCGAGATTGTTAACTTGCATGGAGTTCCACACTTTATTGTTTCAGACAGGGATGCACGCTTTACCTCTTGATTCTGGTAGGGACTTCAGAAGGCCTTGGGTACACATGTACTTTTGAATACAACATACCATCCCCAGACTGATGGCCAGTCCAAGCGCATGATCCAGGTGCATGAGGAGATGCTCCAACACTGTATTCTAGACATTGGAAGTTCTTGAGAGAAGCATATTCCTCAGGTGGAGTTCTCCTACAACAACAGTTTCTAGGAAACCATTCAGATGGCACCGTGCGAGGCTTTGTATGGTATGCCATGATGATCACCCTTATGATGGATGGAGGCAGGAGATGCATCTTTGTTGGGACCTCGTCTTGTTCAGGACACCTCATAGTAGATAGTGCTGATTCGCAAGAGGATGGCTATAACACAGTCTCAACAGAAGTCTTATGCTGATCAGCAAGGATGACCTATGGAGTTCGAGGTCGGGGATCTGGTTTTCCTGCGTGTCGCACCAAGGTTGGGACACAAGAGGATTCAGAGATAGGGTAAGCTTTCACTGCAGTACATTGGGCTGTTTGAGGTCTTGGAGAGAGTGGGGCCGGTCACCTATCAGTTGCAGCTACCTCAGAGGTATCGGGCCATGCACAGCTTCTTCCACGTCTCTCAGCTTTGACGCTAATTTTCAGACATGTCTCATGTCTTTCAACCTGAGGAGGTTGATCTTGAAGTAGATACATCGTTTGAGGAGCATCCTATCTGGATTTTCGATCACTGTACGAAGGTTCTCCACGGGTGGTCTGATCCTCTGGTACGGGTGCTATGGCAGCATGAGTGAGTACAAGACGAGACTTAGGAAAGGGAGGCCGATGTACGATCGTAGTGGCCGGAGATGTTCTGGGTTTCTTCTTCTACGCCTCTCTAGGAAATTAGAGGATTAATTTTTTTAAGGGGGAAGTTTTTAAGAAACCGGATCTTCATTTCAGGTATGTTTTTCCTCTTTCTGGAGTTTTTAAGAAAAATGAACTTTCTGGAAATTTTCAAAGTACACGTCGTGTACTTTCTGAGTACACACCATGTACTCTTCTCCGGCTCAAAGCTGTGTGCTGTCTATGCCCGGGCCACACACACAGTGTGTAGGGGTGATGTGGAGGCTGATTTTAGCAGAGGATAGAAAATACCCAGTACACGCCGTGTACTTTAAAAATACACGCCATGTACTTTTCTTTTCTTTTCACTAAATGGACCGGGGTAGCGCCTGACACACAGAAACACCTCCTTTTAGGTCCCATTCATCCGAGAGTGAACCGTACGTCTGGATCTTCGACGATCCCCCGTCTCCTCATCCTTTCTCTGATTCGAGCACGGTCGATTGCTTTGGAATTGTAGCAGTAACACCTTCCTTCTTCTTGAGCTTCGTCTTCGAATTCCTCTTCATTTTCGAGTTATCGTAGGTTGAGTGTTTTGTGCATTTTTTTTTTCAGATCTACGCTGTTTTAAGGGGAATCAATTGTCATTGTTCACGTATATCGATCCCATAGGATCGATTTTGTAGTTTGTGCCTTTCCGTAGGAAGTCTGTGAATATTTTGTGAAAATTCCACTAATTTCCTTGGGCAGGGAAATTGTGGGTTTCTTGTTTTCCCCTGCTGTTTGCCTGCTTTTATTGATTGTTGTAGAAGAGGTTTATTCTTGTGAGTAGAGTAATTTATTTTGTTCTCAGGTTTCTTTCCATGCTTGTTATACTGTTTAGAGTTGCCAATTTCCATGCCTAGTTGTAGGATAGTGGAACTGTTGCTTTATTATTGCTGCTGAGCCTTAGAATGATAGACAAGTAGTTCTTGAGGTTTACTTGGACGATGTACGCATGCTGAGCATGTTTATTTTCACACAGGACTGTGGGTACCTAGTGTAGCAGACCATAGGAAGAATTGACGTAAGGGCTTCTCCAGAGTGTCTTTTAATACAATGCAAGACCATAGAGGGAATTGATGATGAGTGCTTCCCTAGAGAGTATGTAGTTCCTCGACGTGGGCCACATGGGGAATGAGACGTTGAGTGCTTCCCCAGAGAGCCTTTAGTACGATACGAGACTATAGGGGGAATTGACAATGAGTGCTTCCTCAGAGAGTCTATTAATTTCATAGCTAAAACAGAGGGGTGTGACTGTGTGTGCCTCCTATAGGGTTGCTAGTAATTGGGTTGAATCATCAGGGTTATGCTGAGAGGGTTACCCAGAGGGTTACCTGTTTTCTTTCTATTACTGGTTGCTTAATTGTGTACTTATTTGTAAGAACTGTGCATTGCAGTTGTTGTGTGCATTATTGTTTACTGATTTCTGCACTTTTACTTGTCGTGTATTCATTGACTGTTAGGCACAAATCTTTGGGTGATTGCCTACTGGGATTGTATCTCACAACTGTTTTGGGCCATGCTTTTGGGATCAAGAAGACCATGTTGCTGCAGGTATAGATAAGGGAAAGCGCCCTTCTACTTCAGGTTCTTGATTGCACTGGAGTTGGAGAGTATGGGACCGAGTCGTGGCTTGTGATGCTGAGGAGTTACTTTGTTTTCTTTTGTACTTTTTTTTTGTACTTCATCACGCTGGATTGTTTACTTCTTTCCATAGACATATGTACCATGTTGAATCATTATTGTTTTATACATTGCTTCTGCTGTTCAGTTCAGTTGTTGTATGCTGTTTATTGTTTCCACTATTGTGTCTGGTTGTTCTTCCGCTGTATACTTTACCAAATGAGGGTATAGTTTCCCCACTGACTTACTAATGCCCTCACTACTAGTCGACAACCTATGACATTTGGGGAAACGTGCTTGAGGTAATTTGGCGAACCGGGTACGGGGCACCAGTGGAGGGGCTCCGGATTCTGGTCGTTACACAGTGGATGATAATATTGATCTTATTTCATTTTTTTATTTAATATGAGGATTTTATTGAAAAGTGAATCATTCAAAAAAGATTGATCCAATACAGAGTTCAACCAATATATTACACTCAATGCATTGCTAATTAGCTCCAAATTGGTGATAGAATGCCTTTTGAAGTTGATAAATTGTAGAATTCACTTTTTCAAAAGATGATCTAATGAAACAAATGGTAAAACTCTCTAAATAATCTCAAGTTGTTTCAATTTAAGTAAATGAATAGTAAAATCCAATATTAAAGTCCTCTTACCGATTTCCCCATTCCCATCCACTGATTATTTTTGCTGATTGAATTTCATCTTATTTTCCCTCCTTGTTGTCTTGTTGTTTTTCCTGCACTCAAAATCACTCTTACTATAACTCACAAATAATCAACCACTTCACTATTCTATTTTATACTTTTCCTTGGTTGTTTTTGTATTTCTAGGTTTTTTAATTATTTGGTTCCTTGTTTATGGTAACTTCAGCACAAAATTAGTCCTTCCCTATGGTTCGACCCTATCTTAACACTATAAAAGGTAGTAAATGGGTTTTATAAATTTTAATTTGAATGCCATCAATGACGTGCACCATCATATTTTGGTATTGTTTCTAGAGAAGGTGTGTAGAACCAATTAAAAAAAACAAACAAAAAAATTGAAAAAATTCATAAATTAATAATAAAAAACTTCATCACAAAAATCCATAAATATAAAAACCATTAAAAAAATGAAACACTAAAAAAATGATAAAAATTCAGAAATATAAAACATAAAAAATGAAGTAAAAAAATTTCTCCAAAAAACACAAAAACAATCTATTAAAACACTTGTAGTAGGTAAAAAAGGTTTAACTCTGAGACCATTACCCCTATAATTATTTAGAAAAAACATCAAAAAACATGAAGAATAACCTAAAGAAAATTATAATGTAAGACAGAAAATCTGAAAACCAAAACAAGAACCAACCTGAAAATGTCAATAAACCTGGAAATGTGATTTTTAAGAGGCATAGTTTGAGAGATTTCCTAGTACCTTAGGTATTTAGTAACCTATATTGTGCTATTCACTCTCATAGATCTAGAAATTATGAAATCCAAAAGTTCTATAATGAGTTAGTTTCCCACCAATAATGGTATGCTTAGTGAAGACTCTCTTGACATCATTATGGTTCTCTATTATAGTGTCTAGCAGATTCTGCCATGAGGTCTAAGTGAGGAATATATAAAGATGAGAGTATTCTAGATCTACCTCAAGGGAAATTCTTGGTCATGGTTACAAAAATTAGAGAAGTATATCTTTTTTACTTGTAACCATGTGCACAATGTTTTCACAATGATATTCTATCCTGGGAGAATGACATTTGAACATTGGTACAAGATTAAATAGTTTCTTCAAGATGATGGGGAGCTATTTCATAAATATATGGATAGGTTTAAGGGATTACATAAGTAGTTTAAAAACCAAAAGTGCACTCTCTAATTACTTATCGTCTCAATTTAAAACTGCCTTACCACTTACCACCAAACATTGGTGGATTGGTCTTCAGGAGGGGACATTAGTGATAGGACACTTGAGATGATAAAAAAGATATTTAATACTTTAGCACAAAACTCCCAACACAAGTTGTCTATAAGGAAAGACCTTATTATAAATGAAAAAACCCAACACCTCAATATGGATCACATGCTGGTAAGAAATACCACAACTGTGGAATGTATGGGCACTCATATAATTGTTTTCCAAATTTTGACATGCCTATCCATGATCTTTAGAGTGCCATATTTTCGGGTTATGGTCATAATATGTATCCTAGGGAATAACCTTTCTTAATCACTTATATCTAGGGTAATATGAACCACAAGAACCATTCTTGGAGGTAGAATCAAGTCTTTTAACCTACTTCCCCTCCTAGTTTCAGCAGCTTCTTAGGCAGGAATTCTAACCCCAACCCCAAGCCAAGGATGAGTCTTTCAATTCAAAAAATTAGGTGAGGGTTATGATCTGAAATATTATAGGAATATTTGATGAATAAAGGGAAAAAAATATTTCGATAATGTTAAAATAGATACAGAAATGAAAAACATTATAGTTCAAATGGGGAAGTTGTCTATGGATGTGGGAAGTAAAGACAAAGGCAGGCTGTCAAGTACCACTGAAGTCAACCCATGTGCAAATGAAATGGTTATTACCACAAGATGTGGTCCTTGAACCCATTAATAACCTAATAATGTTCCCCAATCTTCTCAAAATCAAAAATAGGATGAAGTTGGAAACTCAAATCTAGAACATGATGAAACTGTAAATTTGGATAGGAGCATCGAGATCCCTCTCCTTCTATTACAATTGATATAAGAGATGAAAATATATTGGAAACCTAATAAGAATAAAAAAACAAAATACTTAAATAGGAAGTTATAGGTATTCCCCTAATTGTGGGAAACTTTCCCCCTATAATCTCTTTTCCTCAATGAACAAAAAAAGTAAACCCTTGATTCTGAAGTGCTGAAATTTGTCAAAGTTGTTAAGAAGCTTAAAATTGACATCCCATTGTTGTAATATATCATAAAAATTACATCCTATTTAATATCACTCAATAAAATCAACTCAAAAAAATATAGTGGAATAATTTTCTACCTATAACATAAAAGAGGAGTGTAGTTCTATTTTGAAAAATAGGATACCACATAAGCTTCAGGACCTAGTGAGAATTGGAATCCCATGATCCTTTAGGGAAAATGGTGATAAGATAGATTGTATATTTCATTTGGGTGATATAATTAATCAGATCTCTATATCACTTGTTCAACAATTGAGACTCAGAGTTCCCCATACCACCGTTGTTGTTTTACAACTTGCTGATAGATCCAAAACTCGCCTAGTGGGTAGGGTAGATGATCTTCTAGTGGGAGTAATCAGACTATTTCTATCTACTGACATTCTGATCCATGATATGGAGTGTGTCTATGAGGTTCCTATCATCCTTGGCAGTCCCTTCCTGGCCCCAAGGGGGAGATTTCATAGATGTCTCAAATGGTAATTTAATTTTCAACTTGGGTGAGAAAAAATAATAAATATATATTTTTAAGAAAATTATTAAACCCACAAAACCAATCATTACCAATGATGAGTTTTTACATAGTAATATTTCTGTTGATTAGGAGGATGTAGAGTTTCCTAGGATGATAGATGAGATAAATAATGAACCAGCGACCATTGTTTCCACTTTCATTGGGATCAGCTCAAGCATGGTGAAGGAACCTATTGATGAATATGAAGGAAAGTTTTTGGAGCACCTTAATGTGTATTATTTGGGACACATTTTGTCCTCAAAAGAGGAGGCTTTGTGTGAGGAATTTTTTTCTTGTAGAAATAGTGATGAAGAGGAATCCATTTACACTACCTTCTTAAAGAGAAAGAATGAATACCTTGGACAACAATGGCCAAAGTGTCTTCCCTCAAGCCAATCACCACCCACTCTAGAGATCAAACCCCTATATGCACAACTCAAATATTCATTTTTAGGATATAGTTCTATATTTCCTATGATCATATCATCCAATATAGATGTTTTTAATTGGATAACATATTTATAGTTTTTAGGAATTATATTTTTTCATGGGCAAGACAATTGATGATATAATAGGGATAAGTCCAGCCTTATACATGCATAAAATTCCAATGGAACATGAGTCCAGAACAAGAGTGGATGCCCAATGGAGACTCAATAAAAACATGAAATAATTGTTGAGATAATATTTTATTAGATTTTTTTATGTTGGGATCATCTTTCCCATTTCAGATATCCCTTAGGCATGTCCTATATAGGTAGTCCCCAAAAAGAGTAGAGTAACCATGGTAAAAAATAATAATAATGAACAAACCCTAATAGGAGATGTCAATATATGGAGGTCCTACATAGATAATTAGAATACTAATTCTCTATAAAGGAAAGATCATTTTCATTTTCCATTTTTGGACCAGATGTTGGAGAGGCTATCTGACAATGAGTATTTTTACTTTCATAATGGTTACTTTGGTTAAAAATAGGGTACCTTTTCACATGAGGATTTGGAGAAAACCAAATTCACTTGTACAATAAGACATTTTCCTATATAATTATTCACTTTGGTTTGGGTTGTGCACTTGCCACTTTTCATATATGCATAATGGCCATTTTTTATGTTATGATTGAAAGGATAATGCAAGTTTTCATATATGATTTTTAGTAGTGGGAAGTAATTTTTAGAACTACCTAGGAAATTTGGATGTTGTGTTGGAGAGGTTCCAAGACACCAATATCATCTTAAACTATGAAAAGTTCCAATTCATTACTACTGGGTGAATTATTTTAGGACACAATGATTCTAAGAAAGGGATGGAAGGTGATAATTCCAAGCTTGAGGTGATCCAAAATTTTCACCCACTTGAAAATGTAAATGGGATTAGAAGTTTTTTTGGGTCCTGCTGGGTTCTATAGGGTGTTCATTAAGGATTTTTCTAAGATTAATTTTTCTCTGTACTCACTTATAGTTAATTACATTTCTTTTGTTTTTTATGATATGTACATGGATTCCATTAACATTATTAAGGATAAGATGACTACCTCTACTGCGATCACTAGCCCAGACTTAAAGATCTAATTTTAGGTAATGTGCGAGGCATGTGACAATGCAGTAGGTGCTATTTTTGGGAAGAGGAAGGATAATCAACTACATGTCATTTATTATTCCATCAACCTATGGGATTACGCTTAGAATAAATATTCCACCACTAGGAAGGATCTGGATTCTCTGATGGTTTGCCTTGATAAATTTATACATTACCTCATTGGATCTAGAGTTGTCATTTTGATTGATCATGCACCCATTATGTATTTTATATCCAATAATGAATGAAAACCTAGGATATTGAGGTGGAAATTATAGATGAAAGAGTTTTATTTTTTTATTAAGGAAAATAATGGGGCAGAAAATGTTGTGGAAGATCAATTTTCTTGGATTAATGACACAAAATGTTAGGATCCAAGAGAGGTATACACTTCATTTCACGATGAACAACTGTTTTCTTCTTATATCTAGTAGTCTTATTGGTTTTATGACTTTTCCAATTTTATGGAAGTTGGTTTAATGCCCAAAAAATTCTCACAAAAACAAAGTAAAAGGTTCATTTTTATGCTAAAAATTATTTCTAGGATGACACTCTTCTTTTTAAGAGGTGTGCTGATAATATTTTGAGAATATGTGTTTTTGAGGAATAAAATAAACCCATACTTGAGATATTTAATTCACAACCTCGTGGTGGCCACTAATGAGGAGGGAGGAATTCTTATAAGGATCTACAGTCCGTTTTTCTACTAGCCCACTTTGTTCAAACATTATAGTAGTTTGGTACTAGTCTGTGATAAGTGCCAAATGCTGGGTATTTTAGGTAGAAGGAGGGACCTACCAAAAAAATATGTGAGGTATATGTATTTGATGTTTGGGGGTTGGATTTATGGAGATATTTCCCATCCTCTAATGGGAATGAGTACATTCTAATTGTTATGGACTATGCGCCTTTGGTTGAGTCAGTAGAACATGCCAATAATTCTTCTTCTAGTGCAGTCAAGTTTATAAAGAAAAACATTTTTTCCAGGTTTGGTGTGCCTAGAGGATTCATATGAGAATGATGACTTTTAAAAACAAAGAACAAATGGATTTCATGAATTAATAATACAAAATATGGAGTTTATATTTGGTTAGAGTGTTTTAATATTAAATTCTAGACTAAAACCATTTCCAGGTAATTTGAAGACCAAGTGGTCAGGAACCTTATCCATTTTGAGAGTTCAGGTCAATGGAGTAGTAGAGTTAGTTAGAGATGAGAACAAAAAATTCAGAGTCAATGGAAAATTTATAAAATAGTTCATTAAAGGGTAGCCAAAGGTATTTTCTTCCATTTCATTATTGGAAGAATGAATCATTCTAAATTCTAATTTAGGGATATAAACTCTATGTTTTAATGGAACTAACCCATGGGTTTTTATGCTATTGTTTACTTCTATTTTCCAATAAATATAACTCCAACCACTTGAATCTACAGTTGGTTATCATTCATGTTTGTCGGTGTCAAATGACCTATTTCCACAGGAGAGAGATAGAGAGAGATATTTCTTTTAGAAAAATAGAAAAGGAAAACCAATGGATAATAACACTACATCGTATGGATATAACTTCTTCAACTCAATCCATGATTTAATTTTTCTTGAAAATTAAATTATATAATATTATGCTTATATATCAAAACATGCATGAATAGGGAGGACCAACGAAAGCACTTCACTTATTGATTCTATATAGGATATTTGGAATGAAAGTTAATTTAAAATCTTTAATATTTTATAGAAATGTTATTCTATTTTTCATGTCTATTTTTCTTCTCATTTTTACTTTTTGTTTCAAGATGCTAACTGTGGTAGATTTCCCTTATTTATTTTTTGAAAAGAATGTGAACATTTCTCCTCCTTGGGTTTTATCATATCAGTGAGGTCAAATTTTAGTTTAGTTTAATTGTTAAAATTTCTTGAACCCCTTTATTCACATTATTTCAACTACTGCTTTATATACATTTCATGCCATGGTAATGCAAGAACATTAAAAAAATTCCCAAAAAATCATTTTTTTTCGAATATATGTTTTTGTTTCTTTTTCTCTATAAGGAATTTTTTTTCTTCAAATTTACTATCACCTGTAATAATTTATTACAAATTATTAATTAATTATACCACCTTATGAATCAACATTGGGGATAATATTTATATTTATGTGTGGGAGAGTGGGGCCAATCTGGCCTCTTCAAATTCTACCTTGATGTTTGTTTAAAAAAATATGCTTATTTTTTTCATATTTGTTTCAAATGTTATTGGATCACCACCAGCTTACTACCTTTTCCATTTTTACATCCACCCTCACATGGTAGTGATTCATTTCACACTTCCAACCTGCTACTATCTTTGGCATCACATTGAACAAACATTATTTCTTACCAAGAGGATGAGTACTTCTACCTATTAAGGGTTTCTCTGTTTATGAAATTTTTGTGGTTGTGATTGCTGAATGGAACTATTCACTATCTTTATGAATTTTTAATTTAGGATGCGAGGAAGGGAGATTGATATGTTTGCTTTTATGGAATTTGGATTATGAACACAGGTAACAAAGTGTTTTTACTAGAACCTAGCGTAATCTCTTAAAACAAATACACAATCACTTTAGGATGTCAAATAAATTGATAATTATTATATCATTTTTAACTAGAGTAAAATGGGAAAATGGGATCCCACCGAGGGTCTATAAGACAAGGTGCACTGGGGGTATCTCTATTAATAAATAATATCCATTTACAATTTTAATAAGTGATATGCACTGTGCTCTTCAAAATAAATATAGATGGGAAAACATAGAATAAAGTGCCTGGTGAAAAAGGAACACATTTAGGTGAGGTGAAATTTGTACCCAAATGAACCAATGAAAAATTGACATAATTAAAAATAATTTATTTTAAATAAATAAAGTATGGAAATAATTAGACATAAATTTTTTGGAACCTAAGAGAAAGTGATAATTGAATGTGGTTTTTGTTAAGAAATTAATTCCACTTAATTTAACCTCTCAACACTCCTTGAATTAGAATTGGATCTTGAACTTATGTTGGGAAGTTAGAGATTCCATATAAGAGACCTAAAATTATTGAAAATGGATGAGTTTGTGTTTCCATTGATTTCAAATGGGTGTCATTAGTTATGAAAGACCCTTTTATTTTTGAACACATTATTGAAAGGCTTATACTAGTTCAGGTTCTGTTCATCTATTTTTAAAAGTCCAGACATTCTCCTTTTCAAATTACTATGTCAAATCATTTATTATGTTTTATAATGAAAAATATATGAATTTGTTTGGGGAAAAAATATCTAAGTGTGGAGGAGTTTGATGTGGATGAGTTTTATTACAATTTTCAATATCTTTTATATTTTTTAGTGTATTTTAAAAGTAAAAACATTTTATTTTAATTAATATCTACTAAATATTGTAAATTTTTAACAGAACTATTAAAATAATATTTTTTATAAAAATATTTATTTCACTATTTAATTTTGTAAATTGGAATAATTTTAAAATTAATAAATTAATTCTATTTTAACTATCATTTTTATCCTTTAGTTTATTTATCAAAATATTATTTATTAGTTTTTTTATTATTTCATTATTTTTTTTCATTTGTTTTTTAAAATAATTATTTTGTTAATTTAATTTATTCATCTATAAATAAATAAATTTTATCTTATGCCTGTGATTCAAAAAATATCTAAATTAAATTTAGTAATTTAAATCAATTCATTATTTATTTTGACATTTAATTTTAATTTGATTATTTAATTTAAATAATTATTTAATTAATTTATTATTTAATTAATTTAGGTAAACCAAATTAATTAATTTGTTTAAAATTATTTGTGAACAGGTTGTAATATGAAATAACTTAATTATTGAATATAAATTTCATATTTTTTTTTAGCAATTTTAAAAAATGAGTTAGAATTTTAGTTATTATTATTAATTTATTGAATGTTATTTTAATTTAGATTAACTAGTTAAATTTATCTATCATTAATTTTTTTCTTTGATGGATTTTTAGGTTTCACCACCTATATCCTGACTACTCGCTAGATGACTCACAATTGTAACTCATCGCCTAACCACCATACCGGCATCTAGCAAGCTAGGGGTGCCTCCCACATTGTCAATTTTTCCATCTTTGAGGCAAGACCGACCTCTCTCATCACACTGCCAACCTTTCCACCCAACATGAACACACCTCCAACCCTCCACTAGAAGTATGACATCCACACATCGCTAGACCCCCTATGCTTCCACCGCTTCCTCAGTGCTGAGTCTCCCCATCTTCTTCACACCACCATCACTGCACATGGTGGTGTCTCTCAATCACCATTCCCCTCTCCACTCATCTTCTCACTGCCAAATCTGGTGGTGAATCCCACTATTCCTACAACCACACCACTAAAGAAACACAGACTTCACACAATTTAGAAGCAAAAAAAAAACCAATAGTTGAAATAATAAAAATTCAACTGAAGTTGAAATCATCGAGAATTCAAATCCGAAGAACATGATCAAAATCACCTGATCTATAAACTCTAACCATATCAGATTACTAAATTTTATTTTTATTGATTATTTTTATTTTAGTTATTTATATATATATAAATATAATTTTTTTCATATAAATAAATATTTAAATTAATTATTTTCATGTATATTTAATTTTAATTTAATAAATACATAATTTTCTAAAAGTATTAATAATTTTAAGAGGTTTTTATAAATATAAGTATTATTTTGTATGTAAAAAGTTTTTTTTGTATAATAATAAGGATAAATAACATATATTAATATAAATATAATAGTAATTATATTTTTAATGTAATTAAGTTTAGTAAGCATTTGTTTTTATATTTTTTTAATGTAGGGGGGATTGTGTTGCATTACACGGGCTCAGATCATTCATTTGGAGGAACTTGTGATTCGGTGAGCAATGAGGTGGTAGTGAGAAACTGATAGATCCATGTGGGCCCCAAGGGAGTTTTCAAGGAGTAGTGATGGGAGAAAAATCATTGAGAATGTGAAGGATCCCTAAGTATTTGGTAACATGGTACCTCATAGACATTTGAGATACTTTGACTTCATGCACATGGGATACCATTGAGGACTTCACTCAGTCCTGACTTCACGACTTTCCCAACCATGAGCTGTAGAGAACCATTTCCAGATCCAAGAGAAAATAACCATCATGACATGAAAAATATATAAAATCCCATAGTGGGACATCAGGAGACATACATCATCTCATTCACCATCGGGTGGTAGAGAGAAGACATAACTTAAAGCATCTAAAGATCAAGTAGGAAGCTAATGAATTCATTTTTTCTTTCTTGTTCTATTTTGATACTATTTTATTTATCATGAAATCATATATTTTTACATATATTAATGTTTTTTTTCAACCATGATCATTGAATAAATTCATTTGGGGTAAAAGGATAGGCCAGTTTAATCTGATCTTCATTTTTTATGCATTTTATTATGCTGGATTCTCCCTCCCTCTATCTCTTATTCTGACCTATCATTATTTTTAAAAACATCAAGATTTATTGGAATCATATCTTGATAAGATTTCAAAAATAAATTGTTTTATTTTGAGGATTTTTATGAGTAGTGAACCCTACTCAAAATACATAGGAAACACTGAGTTTGATCGACATTTTGAACTCAATAATATTTTGATTGGATATTAATTGTTGATCTAATGACTTCTATAGTTGATTAACTATAGAAGTTAATTAGTCACAATTTTATCTGATGACACATCTTTGAAGCCCCTTTTAATCAGCTCATGTTGTTTCAACTTAATTTCATGAACCAAAGAAATCAGTATTGATGTCAGCCTATTGATTTCCCCCTTCTCACATGTTAAAGGTTTTGCTAACTTACACCCTGTTTGTTTGTCTAACTTCCTATCTGTGTGTATTTACTACCTACACACAAATTCTCTCTCACTCTCAAACAAAAAACAACATCAAATTCACAGTTCCATTTTCCAATACTACATGTTTTGTTTCTATTTTTTGGTTGCTTTAGTTTTAGTTTTGTTTTGTCTTTTTTTGTCACTTAAGCTCAAAATTCGTAATTTCCTATGGTTCGACACGATATTACCTATATAATAGGTATTAAGTTGGTTATTATACATTTTAATTTTCATTAATTCAATGAAATACGTCATCATATATAAAATTCAATAGTGAGATTCTTCGAAATCTTACGTTGCATGCAACACTATGTTATACTGGACAATAATATACTATTAATATGATTATTTAATACTCTAGTTGTGTCACCTTTAAAATGAATAATTTATTTAAAACCATATTCTAAAAATATTTTGAAAAAATAAATATCATTTTTCAATTATGAATATCAAAATTTACTTTGGTTTACATTTTGGTATTTTTCTGACAATTTCCATTTTTTGTGAATAGTGTAAAACACTAAATTTAAATGAAAAATGAATTTTCATAAAATGTATTTATTTAGTTCAATAATATTTTAAATTAATTTTATAAAAATAATTAGTTCAATTATTCGTCAATAAATCCAATTTATGTCATTAGAGTCAACTTCACAATGAAATCTGATATAAAAACATTTTTAACATTTCAACATTTTCACATTAAAAACTCATTGTTTCTTTTTATCTGTGGGGTTAATTTTAAATTAATTTCTTCCACATCAGTTATTGGAATTTGGAAAAATTTATTCTGTGTTTAAAATCATCAAAATTTATAATTTCTATTAAGGTTAACTTAGTTTTTTACAGAACAATATTAGTGAAAGTGATTAAAATAAATTATAGCGATTAAGGTAAAAATGTGGTTACTTCTTGGTTAAACATTAATATTAAGCATGAAAACGACCAAGAAACTTTTGAAAAAGTGGTTTTATAGCCATATTTCTACCATATACCCTATTTTATGGAATTTCATTCATTATTGGTGGTATATGATGCAAGTTAGGCCTCCCAATATTGTTTATCTTTTATTATTTACAACAATGCCACTCACCCAACACTATAACAGGGAACACACCCCCATCACATATTAACACCTTTAAATCCCATTGGATCATCAATAAACCATTCCAAATAATCCACCAAAATGAATCCTATAATTTTATAATACTCTATGTACTTTTTTGAAAACCAAAAGGAGTTACCCGAAAAAAGAGGTAACGTTTATCAACATGCATTTTTATTTTTTTTCTTCTTGAATCTCTTAATTTATATCTTCATCATGTTTATATAATGAAATAAGTATATTTAATATAATAATTTTTTATGTTAAGTTTTAAATATACACCTACACAATCTTTCATCAATTGGATAACAAAATCACTGTTCAGGTGTATGAAAGATTACCACCTCACTAAATGATGTCGTTAATTTTTCTGTTTCCACATCTAATGGTTGATAATTTTGATAAAAATTAGTTTTAAATATTATATATGTAAAATTAATTTATTATGTATTCATAATTTTTAAATTATTATATAAGACATGCCTTCATGGTTTCCATTTTGTCGGAATATGATAACATCGTTTGTGGAAGTGTGGACTATCACTAACTTAAATTTATGTTAATAGTTAACAATTTACATAGAATGTATTCAATATGATTTTAATAATAATATGTATTATAAATGAAATATATATTATATTTAGGAAATAATTATATTTTTGTAAATATAATATATTATTTTCTTCATCTCCTTTGCACACACTAAAAAAATGACAATGTCGTTCTTGGACGTGTGGACTACTACCTTCTAAAAGTGATGTAATTCATTTTATATCACAAGAATTATATATATAATTAAATATAATTAAATATTATTTTATTTATAATATAATTATAATTTTCTAATGATAAATTTTACACACCCTCTTTCCATAATGATCATTGATAAATCAGAATGTTAATTAAGCATATGTATGGACTACCATCTCCATGACTGTAACATTGGTACAATTTTCATAACCTTTTTAAATATTGGTTTTAAAATTATAATTGAATTATAAGTATGATAATTATTTCAACATTATTATTAAATATATGTTTTAATTAATGACCCCTTTGACCTTATTTGATGTACAAAAGGCATTTTTGGCACATAAACTGAATATGTTAAAACACCCGATGTAAACTTAATAATTTCAGTAGTTATTTACAAAATTGTAATAAGTGAAGTAAAATAATTTATTAACATGAAAAATATTCAAAACAATGTAAATAATTAACAAAATTTTATTATTCAAGAAGAAAAAGACATACATGACAAGTCAGACTCAAGGTAATGGACTTTCTCTCAATTAAATTTCAGTATGGAAATTTTGGATGTTATTCATCTTTATTCATTTATGAGGTGTATACATAACCCTAATAAAATATATTATCATAGATTTATTTATTATCATGTTATTTATTTATTTTTTAAATATTATTACTTCATGGGTCCTATGGTTAATTTTTTTTAATGTGGCATGGGACATTGTGATTTAAAAATCTATTTATAATGTTTAAATATTTAATTTCAAATATTTCCCTCAATGATATTATTTTATATATTTATATATACAAAAGTATTATAAAATAAATATTATTTCTATTTTTAATTTAATTCATTGTATTTTCCAAAAGGAATCTTTTTATGTGTTTTATGAGGATCATTTTGACAGACTAATTTTTTTTATTATTAATATAAGGGTGAGGAATACAATGACAGAAAACTGAGAGGGAAAAGAACCAATCAACATGGACTAAAATGATGAATCCTAAGTGCATATCATTGGATAATGTGTCCTCATTCATTGTTAAAGGATTCCTCTATATCGTAAAAAATTAGTTCCCCATCTTCCCTTCATTCAGGACACCCATAAGTTGCATTGTTCTATTCTCCCCAAACATGCCCAATAATACTACCCTAGTTGATTTTAATGTAAAAAGTGTCAATTTCATTATCAACACCATGGAAATTATTTTATTTATATATTTCTTTTAAATAGTTCATTATTTATTAAATTAATAATTGCTTTATTGTTGTGGTGTTTGGTATTAAGAACAAGTTTTCAAAGAAAAATTGTATTCTGCATTGAAAATTATCTTTTTAAAGAAAATGATATTTTAATATCTGAAACTGATTTTAAAATGATTTGAAAATATTTTTTTAAATGATTAAATGTTTTATTTCATGTTGGGGTACTTGTATAATATAAACGACGGGTATGCCCCGATAGCACTGGGTGAGCCCCTTATATCTTAAATGATGGATGTGACCATATAACACCTATATTCTAAAAATAATTATAATGATGGTCATATATAGGGTAATGAAAATCTGTAAGGGTTCAGTTGGTGTTCAATATGATAATTCCCAAGGCACCTATAAGAATTTTTTATCTTTTCTAATGAGTCTTCATGGAAATTATTTGGTTCAAAAGGTAAAATAAATTTTCTTTTTAATGGAATGATATTTACATTTTTGGGTAGAAATAAATATTTTCAAGAAAGGGGTTACAATTTTTTAATTTTTTTAATGGACCAACCCCTTCCTACTTTTTATAACCCATACTAGGATTTTTTATGATCATCCTACATTTTTAATTGGTTTTTTAGGATTTAAGAATGGGTAAGGGATTAGTTGAGGGAATGTTTAATTCTTTAAGAGTTTTAATAAAAGAGATCATGATTTAATTTAATGTTTTATATTATGGAAAATGAGATACAAATTAGAAGTGTCTACATTTTATTTTATGGGTATTTATGTACGTGTTATAGACTAATTAACTAAAACTCTAAACATAAAAAGGTCCTCAATGTGGATGAAAGTAATTTCTTTACTAAACTACAGATTATGTATTGTTTATGGTTGAGGACTTATAATTTGAGAGAATTTGGAAGAATGATTGTTACCCTAATCATTGCATTATTATCAAAGGGTTTTGGTGAATTTATATAATATTTTAAGATATGGTTTGAAAATAATGTTGTTTGATGAGAAAATACTAGACAATACAATCTACATATATAAGAGGAATATAATAGTTTTATTACAACATTATTTGTAATTAAGGATTAAATATAAGATTATGTTCTACAAAAACCTAAAACTGTTGAAGAAGTTGCAGAAAAATAACAATTCACTTGATGAATTATTCTTCATTTAGAAGAAGATAATAACTACTATGATTATTTTAGAAAATAATGAATTAATTCTCACATTAATATGGTACTCCTATTTAGAATTAAAAGTGGAATACATGGAATATACTAATTTCTTTGAGTTGAATCTATCTTCTATTTATAGAAAAATATAAGTTAAATTGATTTCAAAAGATAATTTAATTTTTATTTATTAAGAAAAAATATTAATTAATGATCTGTTCAAGACCTATAAACTATGAAACTCATTAAGAGATACTCATGTTATATAAGATAAAGAATCCTTCCATAGACCAGTTCGTGGAGAAAGGGAACGGGGGGGGGGGGGGGGGGGGGCGGTATCCTTTATCTAGTCAATAAGAAAACCCTAAATCTTATAAAGGAGTGAGAATTTTCATAAATTAGTCATGAGAAATATTCTATCGACTAAATTTGAGTACAATGTATTTTTGAACATCAACACATGTTCGATTCAAACTCCTTTAATATATCCCATAAGAAGCAAACTGTGTAAAATACTTGTCTATTTAATTTCTTATACATGTGAATACGCTTCAGTAGGAGTGCCATCAAAAAGTGAAATATTAAATATTAAAATAAAATAAAAACATATGATATTATGGGAAAACATAATCATTTAATAATTTTGTAATTAGAAACACCCTAATTCATCCAACCTATTTGCATTCTCATATTCAAAATATTCCAAATAAATTTTATTTGTACCCTGGGTTCTAATTTATGGTAAAATTTGTAATTTTATTATCTTTTTTGAAGATGTAGATTTGGAGATGAGACCAATGCTATTTACCAGAATTAAATAAAGCGGATTGAAGAAGAAGATTATTATTTTTCTATATTCTCATGGGAATGAGTTTATTGAGTAAATAAAATATGAAATAGAATTGACTATCCATGATGACTTAGTTTGTATTACACGGAATGTGAAGATCTTGGTTTGATTATTGTAATATGATGTATACCTGAATACTACTATATATGATAATAATATTGATATGTGCATAAAATTGAAGTTATATATTGAAAATATAAGGAAAAAAAAGGTTGGAGTATTATCCTCAACAACTAAACATGAATGTATTTTTACAAAGGGAATGATAAAGAGGTGTAGGATGATGACCCTCACAATGATAGAAACATCCTAGGAGTTATATACAAATGATATTTTTAATATTTATGGTTCTATAATTGTATAAAATCTACTTATTCTTATGAATAATTATTTTTTTCTACAGAGAATAAGTAGAGATTATATAATATGATAATTCAATAATTCACGTTTTCAATAAAAAGTGTCTTCTACAACAATCAAAGAGAGAACCAATCCTAAAAAGGGAAGGTGGATCAATATGAAATCATTCATGGAATCATCTATGAATTTTTAACATAGTAGGTTTTTTAAAACAAGTTGTTAAATAAGGCTAATATATCTTTGAATAAATCTAATTAAAATAATTTTTTTCAAAAAATGAGAAAACATGCGATCTTCCTGAATAGTTGGAAGAGGAATTGAAAAATAAGATTAAAATATAGATAGAGTTTAAGGCTTTAATTATGCCACTAAAAATAGAACTTGAAGAGAGGATAAAATATGAAAGAGGATATATATATATATATATAAATATATGTAATTAATGGGACATATATCTTTTCTATTAAAGGATAATGTAATAAAGATTAAAGATAATGAAGAGTGATTCAAAACTAATAATTAAATGAAGATAATTCTTACCATATAATTCAATAAAAGAGTAGTTCACACAAAATAAAATCAGTAATTAGAAGAAAAAAAGAAAATCACCTCTAAATGTAAAAGTTAAATTTCTAAAAATATAGTATCTATAATGTAATATTTTTATTTAGTCATGGGAGATACATTGAGTGTGTTTCCATAATACAAAAGTAACAAAGGTAGAAAAAATTTAATATAACAAATGGGGATGGAATATGGAAGAGGCAGAAGAAGGGGGTTTCTAATGTTGAACAAATGGGGATGGGAACATAGGGAAAGACACACCATAGATAAAGAGAAATGATGTATTTCTAATAGATATATAAGAGGTTAAACATTAAGCACACATATGTTTCCTTAATAATTATACCATAATGAAAAATGTGAAGGTTGGAATATGTTTTACCCTACCATTAAAGACACATGATAATTGATATAGTGAAGATGAATCAATTTATGAACAATAATTTTTTTGATTAGAATCATAATAGAGTAAAATTCTAAATCTAAAGTGTTTTTATATTCTCATTCAAATACATAGAGACAAGTTTATACAAGTAGTTTTGTAAGGATAACCACTAGTAAAGATTAAAAAAATGTTAGAAATGAAGTGTTGGTTCCCCAAGATCAACCACATTCCCAAACTCCTGGATGGTCGGGATGTACACATCTCCCCATATAGTTTATTTTTTCTTATTGTTGTTCTAATTGGTTTAATATTAAAGGGGATATATGAAACATGGAGTGAATATTCCAAAATAATTCACATACTAACTAAAAAAATTAATAAAATAAGTTGTATTAGATAAAATTACAATGGCATCAATTAATAACATGAATCAAAATGTTTTTAAGTAATATGTTTTGATATCTGAAGGTAAATCTTGAATAAATTGTTTAATAAAATAAATTTTTGTAATTCATATTCTCACTAGGAATAAATATAACAAACCTGCTCTTTATTAAACACATTAACATGATTTATTAAACAAAACTGCACTTAAGAAAACTCTGGGGATCGATATGTCTAGTGTTTTGGTAAATTAGGAACATTATATAAAAATATAGAACATAAAACACAACATCTTTATTGAAAACATCTTTTACTTGACCATAACATTCCTTCCTACATAGCATTACATGGGATAACCTAAGGACATGCATAAGAAAAGCATGAGATTTAAATCCTAGTGAGGTAGTAAAAAGGTTATAACATGAAAAATATAGTACATGTTAGGAAATAGACATATAAATGGAGAACAAGAGAAACATGAACATAAAGGCATGATATAACATGAGTATCATAACATGGAAATGTGGCAACAACATTTTACATGATATTAGCATGATCCAAGGCCCATTTCACATGGAACATGAGTAAACCCTAATTTTACTTGAATTACCATGAAAAACCCCTCATTTAAAATAGAGTATCAAGATAATATACTTTACCAAGTGCATTAGAGCGCTATCAAGGTGCACCCTTTATAAACTTATCATTTCTTGCATTAATGTGCCACATGAATCATCTAACATGGATTCATCAGACATAATAATTTATTTCAATTAATAAGAGACGTGGAATACATAAATTTATGTCCTCAACGAGCAAGACCATGTCTATAAAGGAGAATACCCATGATAGAGAAATTGGTATGGTATTCACTTATATGATGATTTTGGAATGGGAATTTCTTGTGTAACTTCAACAACCTAACGACGTCAAATAGAAACCGTAAAATGGGTTGATGAGAGATAAAGTGATATCTCATAAATTATACACGAAATGGACGGTAATGGGGTCATGCACATAATATCCCAACATATTTAAGGGAATTTTGATTCACAACATAAAATAATTTCTTGAATGTAAATGAGAGGAGAGAAATTCCTTACAGAATTTCGGCATGGTAATGGGTGCAGATAGTGTAACATCCTGGTTCTGGGTGCCACTCAATGGGTGCCCCGAACCTGGTTTGTTATGTTACCTCAAGCACATTTCCCCAAACACCAAAAGCTACCGACTAGTAGTGAGGGCCCGGGACTGATAGTGGGGAAACTATGCCCTCATTTGTCAAAGTGTAGCACAATGGAATGGATAAATAGCATACAACAAGCGGAAGCAGTAACAATATATATAACTGAAATGGATAAATGATGTAAAAGGAAACCATTAGTCATATATATGATGATGCAGCATGTCACTATTCTATAAAAACAGCCAAAACATGTTACAATGCAATAAAATAACTGAAGTACATGTGCTGGAAAGCAAAACAGAACAGCCAGCGACATTGCGGGCCTATGCTCGGTCGCATGCTCTCATACTCCTCAACAACAATCTAGTTACTGTATAGGGATTCTTTCCCCTATCAACACTTGAAGCAATATATTCCATTTAGTCCAAAGACGTTACCCAAACATGGTGTGAGAAATATATCCCAGTAGGCACCCACCAAAGTCACGTGCCCAATTGTAAGTGTAAAAGTGCAACAATAGTGTGCAATTGTAAATGAAATAAACTAAGAAGTAATCAAAAGTAACTAACTTAACCAATTATATTTCAATTTTAATATTAATTTAACCATTTAATTTCAGATATCACCACAATGAATATTCTATGTAAATAGTCAGTGTCCTCAAACATGCAAACCTTACCCTCAGGTAATCAGAATCAAAACCCTCAGGTATCGGCCCTTAGGCATAACAGATATTACCCTCAGGAATACAAAGTGTCACCCTCAGGCACAGAATATACTGCCCTCAAGCACAGAATAATTTTCCCTCGGGCTAAATAGAATACTTCCCTCAGGCAAAACATAAAAATACCCTCAATCTAAACAGAACAATGCCCTCAGGCTAACCAGAAAAATTCCCTCAGGCTAAATAGAACAATGCCCTCAGGATAAATAGAACAATGCCCTCAAGCGCAAGTATCCGGGATGAGCCCAACACATAACAACAATTTATATAAAATTCCACTCAAGGAAAAGAAATACACAATATATTCATGGCATACCCTTGGGTATCCTGGCCAAAACAGCTAAACAGAGGAACGCACCCCTAGGTGGTCCTGGATAGAAGTAGTGATCCCAAATAGCAGTTTGATAATCCATTTAATTACCTATAACATTCCAGGTATTTAAAATAGCCAAGGCCTCAGCCACACGATACCCCAAGCATGGGTTCATAGCACAATGGTACACAATTTCAACACCATAGTTGTAAATAAACATCAGACCACTTACCTCGATCGCCCCTGATCGGTATATGTGAACATCGCTTCCAGAAATTCTGAAGAACAATGTAGATATGGGACAAGAAAATTCCCATTCAAACATTAATAACTTTCCCTCAAAAAATAATTGGTAAGAACTATACAATGAGAGGAGAGGGCTTACCCGTGCGGTCCCAACGTGATCGACGGAAGCAGAAACGGATTCCCGGTGCGCGATCGGTTGATACTCCATATTTCAGCTGTAATCCCATTATCCTCCTACATTCTAAGCTTCCTCTATGAACAGAGGAGTCTATTTCCCATTTTAAGCGAAAAAAACAAACTACACGGCATGTACTTTCAAGTACACGATGATTACTTTCCATTTTTTAACTGTTCTGCTGGAGGTTTCTCGCCAGCGCGACACTGTTCATCTGTTGACATGACTAGACGGCGTGTATTCCTGAGTACACAATATGTACTGTTGTTCAGGTGGCCATCGATTTTCTATTCTCCTGCCGACTGACTACACGGCGTGTAAATGACTACTACACGGTGTGTAGTCAGTTTTTACACCCTTCATCACCGACATGGATACACCCCCTCTATACTCATCCCACACGACCAAAGTACATGGAGTGTACTTCCAAAATTTGGGATTTTTCCCATTTTCCTTACTTTTCTCAAAAAAACTTAATGAAAAAGGAAAAGAAGAAACCCGTACCTAAAGAATAAGAACCGGGTTCTTACAAAATTCCTCCCTTAAATCATTTAGTCCATGAATTTCCCTTCCAATGGTGGTGAAGATAAAGCTGAGAATAACTCTAGACACTGAGCACGAACGTCGGTCTCCAACTCCTAGGTTTCATCCTACACTCAGCCATGCTGCCATAGCACCCGTACGAGAGGAACTGTCCAGCATCGGAGAACCTTCATGCTCATGTCAACAATACGAATCAGATTCCCCTCAAAGGACGCATCGACCTGAATCTCAACCTCCTCGGCATGAAAGAAGGGAGATGGGTCTGAATGATAATGGTGCAACTGAGGTACATGGAAGACATCGTGCATGGCTCGGTACCTCTGTGGTAACTGTAATCGATAGGAAACCGACCCAACTCTCTCTGAAATCTCAAATGGCCCCACATACCTCGGTGAAAGCTTACCCTATCTCCTAATCCATCTGTGTCCCAATCTCGGCAAAACACGCAAGAAAACCTGATCCCCAACCATGAACTCCAAGGGTCTTCTGCGGTGATCAACATAAAATTTTTGACGAGACTGTGCAGTAGCCATTCTCTTCTGAATCAACTGTACCTGCTCAGAAGTATCCTACATGAGACATGGTCCCAGTAAAGCTATATCACCTGCCTCCATCCAGCACAAAGTTGATCAGCATGACCTACCATATAAAGCCTCATAAGGTGCCATCTCAATAGTTTCCAGGAAAATATTATTATAGGCAAACTCGACCATGGGTATATGCTTCTCCCAAGAGCCCCCAAAGTCTAGGACGCATGCACACAGTATGTCCTCAAGCACCTATATCATACCATCTGACTAGCCATCGGTCTGATGGTGGTAAGCTGTGCTCAGAAGAACCTGTGTACCAAGTACCCTCTGAACACTCTTCTAGAAATGAGATGTAAAACATGCTTCCCTATCGGAAAAGATAGAACGAGGGACCCCGTGAAGACTTAATAACTCTCGGATATACAACTTCCCGAGCTCGTCAACACTGAAGGACTCCTTGATCGTAAAAAAATGAGCTACCTTCATGACTCTGTCCACAACAACCCACATGGCATCATTGCCTCTAGGTGACCTCGGCAACCCAGTCACGAAATCCATCGCGACATCATCCAATTTACATTCTGGAATGGGTAACTACTGTAACAGACCGGCTGGCCTCTGATGCTCCGCCTTCACCTGCTGACAGGTGGAACATCTCGTAACAAAACCAACTAAATCGCGTTTCATACTCGGCCACCAATATTGACGTCTCTGGTCATGGTACATCTTTGTAACTCGGGGATGAACTACCCAAGCTGAAGCATGAAACTCTCGCATCAGCTCCTTGTGTATATCCCCTGGAACCCACACTCATCCATGGATACACAGAATCTCATCATCGCCTATCGTCCAACCAGGAGGAGGGTCCTTACTTTCCACTGACTTATGTAGAAATCGGCCTTATGAATCAGATAGCTGTCTCATCCTCACTCTATCCAGGATGGTAGAAGTCATAGCTAAGGATAAAAGATAGGTTTTCCCTTGTCTATCATGCACCTCCAAATGAATCTCAGAGAATAAATCCATAAGCTGCCACTCACCACTGGCCTCATGAACTGCCTGTGTCTATGTCTTCCTGATTAGTGCATCGGCTACTGCATTACCCTTACCAGGTGAATATGCAAGCTCAAAGTCGAAGGACTGAAGGTATTAAACCCACCTTCACTGTCTCAAGTTCAAGTCATGCTGGGTAAAGATGTATTTGAGACTTTTGTGGTCTGTAAACACCAAAAAATGCTCTACCAAGTGATAATGTCTCCAACATCGTAACTCATGATCAAATGCATCCAACTCAAGGTTATGCGTTGGGTAATTTCTCTCATGTGGCCTCAACTGCAGAGACCCGTGCACAAAAACTCAGTCGCCCTGCATCAACACTGTTCCCAAACCAATACCTGATGCATCAAATTAGACTGTATAACTCTTCCCTTGCTTTGGAAGTATCAGTACTGGTGCTGATGTCAACCTACCCTTCAGCTCTTGAAAGTCTATCTCGCAATATTCTGACCAAACAAACTTCACACCCTTCTTAGTCCAACTCGTCAACAACAATACTAAGTGGGAGAAGACCTGTATAAAGAGCCTATAGTAACCATCCATCTCCAAGAAACTCTGTATCTCAAACAAATTCTTAGGCCTGTCCCAATAAACTAATGCTCTAACTTTATCTAGGTCTATAGCAACTCCTGACTCTGAAATAATATGACCCAAGAAGTGTATCTGGTCCATCCAAAAGTGGTACTTTGAGAGCTTAGCATATATCTAGTGCTCTCCCAGTGTACTCAATACGATCTCAAGATGGGTGGCATGGTCATGTCAAGTGTTAGAGTACACCAATATGTCGTCCATAAAGACTACCAAAAAAGAATCTTAATAGCAGTGGAACACACGATTCATCAAATCCATGAAAACTGATGGTGCATTGGTGATTCCAAATGGCATAACCAAGTACTCATATAGACCTTAACTGCTTCGAAAGGCTGTAAGAAGTATGCCCGATGGTCTAACGTGTAACTGATGATATCCAGATCTCAAGTGAATATTTGAGAACACTCGTGCTCCCCGAAGTTGATCAAAAAGATCATCAAACCTTGGAAAGGGATATCAGTTATTAACCGTTAGCTGGTTCAGTTTCCGATAATCCGCACAGAGTCTGAGGGTACCATCCACCTTCTTCACAAAAAGGACTGGCGAACCCCAAGGAGAAGTACTGGTTTGAATGGAACCCTTTTCCTGTAACTCCTCTAACTATCTATTGAGCTCCTGTAACTCAGGTGTGGCCATCCTATAATGAGTAATGGACACCGGTGCCGCTCTTGGCACAAGCTCAATATAGAAATCCACCTCTCTTTTCAGAGGAAGTCCTGAAAAGTCATTTGGGAAGACATCCCTGAAATGATCAACTACTAGAGGGAAATCATTCTGAAAAGTTCCCTGATCTTATAGATATAAGCTTGTAATCTGGGTTGGGACTCCACCACACCCATGATGCTCTGGTCCAGTTCAACTCGCTCGAACATCCCATTTTACCTTGTATAAGAACTGTCCCCCCTCTAGTGACATTAAACTCACCCTGCAACGATAAAAATCCACAAAGGCTCGAAAGGGTACCAACCATTCCATTCTAAGAATGACATCATAACTCGTCATCACCAAGACATATAGGTCCCAAAGAAAGTGATACCCACCAACCTCTAGGTGCACTCTCTGCACTGATGCACACCAGTCATTCTAGCTCCCAATGGAGTGTCTAGTGTCATAAATTCATAAGAAGTAGAAACACAAAGCTCAAGGCTCTCCACAATGGGCACATATATAAAGCTATGTGTAACACCCGTATCGAAACATAATGAAGATAAAACAGAAGCTACTAAAATAGTACCTCTGACAGTAGAAGGTCTGGGATCTTACTGTTATTTGGTCTATTGCATAGAATATTCCTGCCCAGTGCCGCCGCCCTGTGACACAGCCTGGCTACCGTGAGCTATCTCGCCCTACTTCCTCTGAGATCCTGGAGTTTGGCTACCGTGAACATGACCACCATCCCTGCCTAATCACCCTGAGGTATTCTTATTTCCTTACTGATAAGAAGATGCTGGTCCTTCTCTCGAATGCAGAGTCTGCACAGAACAACTATCATAAGCCACTGGTAGGAACGCCCTGCAAAAGCGCTGTAGATGACCCGTCTTGCCGCTAGCTCGACACTCCACTGGGTCACGTGGACACTGAGGCCTCTTGTGACCCTATTTACCACACTGGTAGCACATGACCTGGCCACCTAAAGTAATCGTCTGGCTTGTACTGCCACCATGAGAGAAACTCATCTTCCTCTTTCTCTTCCCGGTAGAAATAGTACCAGAAACTGGTGCTGAACCGCCCTAGCATGCACCACCAGCTTACCACAGGTTCTTCTCGGTAATCAGTGCCTAGTTAACAATACTATGCACTGTGGGCAACCTTAAAACATTCACCAGTGCACATATGTCATATCGAAGACCATCCTCAAATCATTTAGCCATCAACGTCTCATCACCCACCAGAACAGGTGAAAAATGCTGAAGCTCGGTGAAGCGAGCAGAATAATCAATCAATAACATAGTTCCTTGCTACAAATTTATGAACTCTCGAGCTCTATCATCCCTCAGCGTCTCTGGGAAGAAGAATTCATAAAATTCTGACTAAAAATCTTCCCACGCCATGTCATGGTGATGCTATGATTGGGTGATAACATCCCACCATCTCTTGACAGAATCACACATCATGTTATTTGTGAGCTTGACCCTCTGCCCAAGAGGTGTCTCAAGATGCTTGAAGATAGTCTGCATAGAGCCCAACCAAGACTCTGTAGCCTGTGGTCTGCCATCCCCTGAAAACATAGGTGGATGCTTCTACTGGAAGATACGAGTCACCTCTGCCATAGATGTGGCATCCGGCGGTTCTCCCTAAAAGGTCTGCAAAAACCGCAAGAAGCATTCATAAAACTGCACATCAGCACCTGCGTCCAGTATAATGGCTGGCGCCACATCTAGCTCTAATGGAGGATCCATCGGTAGGCCATGGCCTACCACCTCTGGAGTATAATCGTCACCGCTCTCCTGGTGAACAACACATGGACATCTCAGCAGCATGACTCTACAAGGTCAAACGCACGCCTTAGATTTAAGTTTATCAAAGACTGAAAACTAGGGGGAAAAAAGGGAAGAGGAGGATGAAAGCATTTAAAATTTCGAAAATAAGACTACATGACATGTATATTAACTACACAGCGTATATCTGACTTTTCTTCTCCTACCCGGGTCCTTTTACACAGTTAAGACACAGGGCTCTTTTCTGAACACGACTACACGGCGTGTATAAAATCTACACGGCGGGTATGGTTTAATTTACAACTTCCCTTGTCATTCGTGACACAGACGACTACTCATCCAATACTACATGGCGTGTTACACCCGCACACAGTGTGTAAACCACCCCGTTTCTCCAGCCACACAGCCGAGTCCACACGGTCACTCTCTGGTCAAGACTACAGGGCTTGTCCCACAGACACATGACATGTACTATGTAGGGTAACACTGACCCATGTTGTTAGTGACATGGCTGGGTACCTTTGTCAGACTACCCGGCGTGTTCCATGTGGACATGGTGCATATTTCTTAAAGTTTTTCTCCGTCTGTGTTGTTAGTCACATGGCCGGACCTCGGGTCAACACTACACGACATGTACAACCGGTACACGGCGTGTTTTCCCAATATATTCTCTACCTTGTATCACTGCCCACACGACCTATGACACAGGAAGAGACTACATGGCGTGTACTGAGGGTACACGGTGTGTACTTAAAAAGTTTGTATTTCTTCCCAAACAGAAGAAGTCACATCGTGTGTCTATAGAACTACACGGCGTGTGTACTGGGTTTTCCGGACAGTATGCCTCAGAAACTACTCCGGAACCCAGAAAACACTGAAACAAACATCTAAGTGACAAATTCCGATCTGTGAGGGCCCATACTCCCCACGAATCAAAGTTTGGCATTTACACATGTTATAAATAAGGTAACCAGTCAATGATCCACCAAATTCCAGTCAATGAGGGGCCATACTCCCTAAAATCAAAAGTTTGGCATTCATACCAATAGAATCTCGCATAGCATTACCCTGTTAAATAGCTTGTATTTATCAAAGCAGCTATAACAACATCATGCGTTTATTAGCATCACATCTATCACAACAATATGCAATGTCTAATTCACCTACATGGAATGGAACTATGCAAGGCATGATATTTCTAGCATGTGCCTAACTATTGCATGAGACGACATACCCTCATCTCATCAGGTTTCAAGTAAATAGAACCAAGTTTAAAATATAACATCACACCATAAGTGCATCATACAACGGTGAAAATTAGATCAACTGTAAATTGAAAAATAAGTAAAATTGCAACACGAGGTAAATTGTGATTTTCCCTATAAACAGGTTAGCTACCCCCAGACACAGCTTATTACCAACTACCATTTCTATCCTATCCCTGACTATAGTCTCCAAACAATAAGTCAAAGAAAAGAAACTCCTTTGATACCACTTTGTAACATCCCGGTTCCGGGTGCCACTCAACGGGTGTCACGAACCCGGTTCGTCACATGACATCAAGCACATTTCCCCAAACGCCAGAGGCTGTCGACTAACAGCGAGGACCTATTTCTGATAGTGGGGAAACTATGCCCTCATTTTTCAAATTTTAGCACAGCGGAATGGATAAATAGCATACAACAAGCAGAACCAGTAACAATATATATAACTAAAATGGATAACTGATGTAAAATTAAACCAACTGTCATATATATGAAGATTCAGCATGTCACTATTCTATAAAAAAAGCCAAAACATTTTACACTGCAATACAATAACTAAAGTACAAGTACAAGAAAGAAAAATAGAACAGCCAACGGTATCACAAGCCTAAGCTCGGTCCAATGCTCTCCCACTCCACAACCACAATCAAGTACATGTATAGGGACTCATTACTCTATTGACACCTGCGACAATATAATATGTTTGGTCCAAAGATGTGACCCAAACAGGGTGTGAGAAATAAATCCCAGTAGGCACCCACCAAAGGCATGTGCCCAACTATCAGTGTAAAAGTGCAACAACATTGTGCAATAGTAAATGCAATAAACTAAGCAGTACTCAAAATTAACTAACTTAACAAGTTATATTTCCATTTTAATATTCATTTAACCATAAAATGTAAGATATCACTATAGTGAATATTCTAAATAAACATTCAGTGTCCTCAGACATGAAAACCTTACCCTCAGGTAATCAGAATCAAAACCCTCAGGTATCTGCCCTCAGGCATAATAGATATTGCCCTCAGGCATATGAAGTGTCGCCCTTAGGCACAAAATCTACTGCCCTTAGGCACAGAAGGAGTTTCCCTCAGGATAAACAGAATACTTCTCTTAGGCTAAATAGAACAATGCCCTCAGGCTAAACAAAACAATTCCCTTAGGCTAAACAGAATAATGCCCTGAGGCGCAAGTATCCGAGACGAGCCCCACACATAACAGTATTTTGTATAAAATTCCTATCAAGGCAATGAAATACACAATATATTCATGGCATACCCTCGGGTATCCTAGACAAAATGTATAAACAGAGGAATGCACCCCCGGGTGGTCCTGGATCCAAGCAGTGATCCCAAAAAGCAGTTTGATAATCAATTTAATTACCTATAACATTCTAGGTATTTAAAATTTCCAAGTCCTTAGCCACACGAAACCCAAAACATGAGTTCGTAGAACAAAGGTACACAGTTTCAACACCATAGTTGGAAATAAACATTATACCACCTAACTCAATCGCCCCTGATCAGTATATGTGAACGTCGCTTCCAGAAACACCCAAGAACGACATAGATCAGAGATAAGAAAATTCCCTTTCAAACATAAATAACATTCCATCGGGAAGGAATTGGTAATAAATATGCATGGAGAGGGGAGGGCTTACCCGTGCGGTCCCAACGTGATCGACAGAAGTGGAAACAGATCCCCTGCACGCGATCGGTTGATCGTCCAAGGTTTGACCATTCTTTTGAGCTCCTCTGGAATTCTAAGCTTCCTCTGTGAACATAGGAGGCTACTACCCATTTTAATTGAAAGAAACAAACTACACAGCATGTACTCTAAGCACACGACATGTACTTTCCATTTTTTTTAACTATTCTGCTGGCGGCTTCTCACCAGGGCAGCACTGTTAATCTATCGACATGACTACACGGTGTGTATTCCTGAGTAAGCGGCGTGTACTATCACTCATCTGAACACCACCTTTCTATTCACCTGCCAACTGACTACACGACGTGTAAATGACCACTACACGGTGTGTAGTCTGTTTTTACACCCTTCATCGTTGACATGGATACACGCCCTGTGTACTCATCCCACATGGCCAAAGTACACAGCGTGTGGAAAAGTACACGATGTGTACTTCCAAAATTTTGGATTTTTCCCATTTTCCTTACTTTTCTCAAAAACACTTAAGGAAAAAGGAAAATAAGAAACCCGTACCTCAAGAATAAGAATCAGGTTCTTACACATAGGAGGCATTAATGAGAGAGAAATAGGTATCTCATCATTAAAACATAAAGAGGAAATTATGGGGGTGGTGAGAAATCATACCCCTACAATTTTAATTGAAAATAAAAGTGTATAACAATATAAAGAAATTTGGCGAAAAATGACAAAAGAAGAAATCCCTTACTTGAAATTGTGATCCCAAGGGCTTGGGGGAGGATTCAGAGAGGATTATTGGGAGCTTAGGGTGCCTTGGGAGGATTATAAAGAGATGAGGGAAGAGGATGGTCTATCTCAAATGAATATGAGTAGGTGAATTTGAGATTGAGTGGGTTTATATAGGAAAGGGGAGGGAATTCTTTATTATTTAGGTTTTGAACACTACACATTAAACAAATCAAAACCACAAACTATCCCACATTTTTTTCCAATGGGGTTTTCCAACGATAATTGAAAAAATATATTTTATAAGTATATTATCCAAATATAATGAAAATTTAGGAATTAATATATGTAGGTGAGTCACACTCTCAAGGAAATCTTTTTAAAATGTTAAAATATTTTGTAATTCATGGTGGGTCCACCAAGTTATTGTAAAATTAATAAAACTAATCTAAAATCGCATTATTTTAAAGATAAAACATATATTAGTCTAAAATCCTCTTTATCATATTTTATTACATCACTATTAGGTCATTATGATGTCATAAAACATATTACATATTTAAACAGTGTTTAATTTTTAGCCAAAAATTTGACTATCTCAGAAAATAATGAAAAATTCACCGTTAAAAAATATTGAAATCTTGAAACCAAAAATTATATTAATTTTATCTAAATAATTTCTTAAATAGGCGAATTTTCAATTTTAAAATAAAAAATTACATTTAGTGAAAATTCATGGGTTTTAACAAAAAAGCTTCCAATCCTTAATAAAAAATACAATTGAATTCATAAAAATTATACAATCATTTATATTTAATAAAAAAAATTTAGTAGTAATATTTTATTAAAATATAAGTTAAATCCAAAATCCATTAATTCATTAAAATGGATTTGTTACTTGAATATTAAATAAAAATACTGTTTGTGATTTAAAACCCCTAAAATGAATGTATATTCATTATTCTATAAACAATAATGCACATAATAATAGTGCTTGGGTCTCGTTACAAAACCCCTCATAACACCAACATATGTCTTAAGGGTAAGGTGTGCGATAGCGACAGACTGTTAGGGTGTCTCGGATAACATGGCCTGGGTGATAATTTCTATTAACTTCCACTTCTCTCGCAGGCACTTCCATTCATGCTTAACGTGTTGAAGCTCAGATTGGGTTTTGTCAATAGTGAAGCCCAGTGATGCTACCTTCTTTCCAAGCTCCGATAAATGAGCTTTCTATAGAGAAATTCTACTGGATGTGGCATCACTTTGTTTGTCTGAGCAAATTTGATTTGTTAAAGCCCTATATTTTTATTAATCAGGTGAGCACAGTTCAAAGAATATATTTTCAATGATGAGAATTCTAAATGGTATTTTAAAATCAAAAGACATAAAACTAGGGAAGTCAATATGTTTTATATAACCATTTTACATAATAATCCATTTAATCATATCAATAATAATTTTCATTTATAGAAGTTTGGGTCATTACAATCTTCCCCCTTAAGAAATTTCTCCTTCAAAATTTATTTTGCCACACTAAAACAGATGAGGGTAACTCTGCTTCATCACTTCCTTTGATTCCAACGCTGCATCTTCAAACTTGCGGGTTCGCCAAAACACCTTGATGAGGGGTATTGTCTTATTTTGTAGAACGTTTTCCCTACTATGTAAGATCTTCACTGGCTTCTCTTCATAGGAATGGTCATTCTCCAATGATACCATCAATGGAATGAGTATATGCGAGGGGTCAAATATGTTCTTCCTCAAGAGTGATACATGGAATACATCGTGTACTTGAGACATGTTCTGTGGGAGTCCTAGTTGAATGGCCACTGCTCCAACGCGAGCAAGGATCTCAAAAGGGTCGATGTACCTTGGACTAAGATTTTCGTTCATCCCTAATCTCATGACTTTATTCAATAGTGATATATAGAGGAATACCATTTCTCCAACATGAAACTCTATGTCTCATTGATGATTATCAGCGTAGCTCTTTTGTCAACTCTGAGAAGATTTAAAGTGATACTGGATGGTCTTAACCTTCTTCACAATTTCTTCACCCATTTCTGGACCTAAGAGTTTTCACTCCAAAACATCATCCCAGCATGCCGGTGTCATACACTTCTTCCCATAAAGGGATTCATAAGGATCCATTTAGATGTTTGAGTGGAAACTATTATTGTAAAAGAACTCAACCAGGAGAATATGTTGATCCCATCCTCCTTTGAAGCCTGTTGTGCATTCTCTCAACATGTCCCCAAGTGTTTGGATAGTATTCTCATATTGGACATTAGTTTGAGGATGATATTACTTACGAGATTTTGTCTTAGTATTCAGATCTTATTGGAGACTATTTAAGAACATAGAGGTGAATCTTGGATCTTGATCAGATATAATCGATAATGGTACTCCATGTAGACTTACCACTTATCTAATGTGTATATGTTTCAGTTGATCTAATGAGAAATCGTCTCAAATTGCAATGAAGTGTCTAATATTTTCAAGACGATCTACAACAACCCAAATAGCATTGTTTCCTTTGGATTTCTTCATAATTCCATTAAAAAAGTCCATAGTGATTCTCTCCCATTTCCATGTTAGTATGGGTAATGGTTGCATAATCCCCTTAAACATCTACCTCCCAGCCATTACTAGCTGATATACCAGGAAAATTGATGTATACTCAGTGATATTTTTCTTAATGTAATCCCACCAATAATGATCTCGAATATCTCTATACATAATTGTGTTTCCTGGGTGAATGGATAAAATCAAACTATGTAAATCATCTAAAAGTTCATTGTTTAACTCTAGATTCGATGGAACACATAGTCTTGTACCAAATCTCACAATTACTTCTTCATTAAAATTGAACTCTAGGGATTTCCCTTTCTTAATAGCTTCCACTTTATTTTGAATTCCCACTTTATCTTTTTGAGCATCATTTAACCCTTACAAAAGAGATGGTTAAGAAATAATTTGTGAAGGTATTGATTATTTTCTCTTATTTATGATTTCCCTTTACATCTTTATTAAATCTATGAATATTAGGTCCTTCCCAATTCTCATCAATGATGGAATTTTAGGGTCCTTTCTAATTAGAGAATCTTCCACCATGTTTGCTTTCCCAGAGTGGTAAAGGATTGAGTATTCATAGTCTTTGATCAGATCTAACCATCATTGTTGGTGCATGTTCAACTCTTTCTTTGATAATATATAGTTGAGGTTTTTTTGATCCTTATATAATTCACACCTCTCCCCAAAGAGGTAATGTCACCAAATTTTTAAATTGAAGATTACTACAGACAACTCCAGATCATGTGTTGGATAGTTTTTCCCACGAACCGTTAATTTCCATGAAGCACAAGCAATGGCATTTTCGTTTTTCATTAACACACAGCCCATTCCCTTCTTCAAAGCATCACTTAATACCACAAAAATTTATCCACTTATGGGTAATGTGATCATGGGAACAGCGATAAGACTCATTTTCAAATCCTTGAAGCTATCTTCACATTCATCACTCTAGGAAAACTTTATTCCATTTTATTATAGCTTGGTTAGAGGGTTGGAAAAATAGGAGAAAGTTCTCAAAAATCGGTGATAATATCCTGTTAAACCCATGAAGCTACATATATATGTCACTAATATTGGCCTCAACCATACCTAAATTGGATCATTCTTGGATTGATCTACATATATACCATTTCTTGTGATGGTATGACCCAAGAATGAGACTTTATTTAACCAGAACTCACACTTTCTATACTTTAGATAGATCTTCTATATTCGCAAGGTCTCTTGTATAGTTCTTTGATGCTCTACATGCTCCTCCTTGGTTTTGAAGAATAATAGAATATCGTCTATAAATATTTCCACAATTTTCATAAGGTAATATATAAAGACCCTATTAATCATGTCCAAGAAGATTGAAGGAGAATTAGTGAGTTTGGAAGGAATTACTATGAATTCATAGTGCCCGTACCTTGTACAAAAAGAAGTCTTAGGGATATCCTCTTTCTTCACCCTTACTTGGAAATATCCTGACCACAAATCTACCATGGAGAAGAATTATTCTCCACATTTCTGATGAAAAAATTCATCAATTCAGGATAGAGGATACAAGTTATATATCATGATTTTGTTGATCTCATGACAATCAATGCAAAGGCGCACTGACCCACCATTCTTCTTAATGAAGAGGACTGGTGCACCCCATTGTGAAGAACTTGGGCATATAAACCCTTTATCAAGATTCTCCTGTAGTTGTTTCTTTAGCTCATCAATCTACAAAATATACATTCTATAAAGAGTCCTGGATATTGACAAAGACCCAAGTATAAGATCAATTGATAATTCGACATCTGTTCTGGGAGGAATACCAAGAAATTTCTCGAGAAACACTTCAGCGAATTCTCTCACAATATGCATGTCTTCAATGATGTTTTCTTCCATAGACTCAATAATCTGAGCAAGATACACATGATCATAGGGTACTAATATCCAATTTTGAGATGATGGTTCTAAATAAGATTCATCTTTATCCTTGCACTTGTACATAATTGGTAGTTGATTGGCCATATATGGAGTGATTTCCCTCTCACAGCAATTTATGTTGGCTCTATATAAGGAAAGCCAATCCATGCTATGAACTACATCAAAGTCCACTAGGGAGAGTATTATGAGGTTTTCTGGGAAGTTCAATCCATAAATTATGATAGGGGAGGGGTTATATTCATGGGATGCAATGATTGTCCCATTTTCTGTTCTCACTGACATCTTTACATCAATGATTAGTGGTGGTTTTGGGATTGTTCTACTAATGTTTTGGGTTATAAAAGAATGTGTAGAACAAGAATAAAAAACTATGGTATCTTTTATTGAATGAGTAACTAGAGTACCTATCATAAATTAATTTTTCGGGATCAGATCAGTGGTAGTGATGGAATAAGATCTCCCTTGTTGCCTTGGATGTTTTTTGTTGCCTATGAAAACCCTTGGATTAGGGCATGGTTTGTAAAGTTCCTTGGTTCATTGTAGTTGAAAACAATGAACAATTCATTGAGGGTTAAATAGAGCATTCCTCTCCTCTATCACAGAAGTGGTTTTTTCTTGAAGAAAGTTAATTACTAAGTTCCCTTCTCTTCCACACCTAATGAATTTTCTTTTCCTCTTCAAGAAATTTCCTAGGATCTTGTTTCCTCACCATTGGTATGTGGGGTGATTGAATTTCATAGCATCGTTGGATTTATCCATCGAACCTCTATAATTAAAGTCCAAATTCCATTTATTTTTCCCATGATACACCTGAGATTTTTGAACTCCATTTTGACTTTGAGGGCACATCATAAAATTTACACCTAGCTCTCGAAGTCACGGATTGCCAAGGATTTCCATAGGATAGGTTTTAGCCCACCAAAGAAGTGGTCAACCTTGCATTCATGGGTGAAAAAAGACAGAGGCCTATCGTGAAATACATGTGATGTTTTCCTCATACACTCCGATGGATGCATCATATTTTTTCTTGAGGGCAACTAAGTCCCTTTCCAACTTAAGTTGGAGGGTGCACGGAAAATATTTATCGAAAAACATTTATCAGAAATCCTTCCATTCCAACACCTCGATCTCTTCCTTAGGCTTCATATTTTTGATCAATTTCGACAATTGATCAGCTTCACCCTCCATACAATAAGTATGTAGAAGAAGATTCTATTGTTCGAAACATTGACGGATAGAGAATATCTATTCAATGGAGTTTATTCATGGATCACCGATTGAGGGATCAAATGATCTATTAAAATTAAGAGGCATTTGTCCCATTAAGCTCTCAATTAATGGGGGGGGGATTGAACATTTCTCTTTACCCATGTTTCTTTTCAAAACATGAGTTAACTAAGAGGGTATTATGACAAAGATTGTGATTCCCACTCCCATTGGATTTGGAATCTCATTAGAACAATCATCACATTGTTATTCACATCAGCTGTTAGTTTCAGTCTAGATATTACCTGTCATTGGCTGAAATAAAAGGAAAGTAAGGGGTAACACATAAAGGATAATCTAAATACATAAAGGGATAACTTATAAATTACAATTATTTCCTTAACCTATGAATTTATAGGCTTCAATCTACATTATCCATGATCTACTTCCAAACATATATTCTTGGGGGATTTTTTTATTCTCTTAATAATGGTTCATACTAAGCTTATGAATTTAGAAAATAATATCCCCAAGAGTGTCGTAACCAAGATTTCAGCAAGTCCCGTTGTTGTGAACTAGTTCCCATTCATGTCTAGCTCAAACTGGTGTTTTCGGGGTTTACCACTAGATACATCAGGGCTAGAGCCGCCTCTACTTGTTTGTATCCGGACATGGATGTATTTTTTTGATAAACAACTTAATCTATACTCCCCAAAATTTAGGGATGTTCTTATTATACATAGTCTTATACCTAAGTCTTTCACTAGGGTTTCATAATCCTAATCCTGAAAATAACTAATCCTATCTGTAGATACCAACTATAACAACCATGCTCTTTATTATACACTTAAACATGATTTATTAAATAAAATTGCAATGATGAAAACTCGAAAGATAGATAGGTTTAATGTCTTGAGAAATTAGGAACATTATAGAACAACATAGAACATAGAACAAAACTTCTTCATTGAAAACTTCTATTACATGACCATAACATTCCTTTGTACTTAGCATTGCATGGGATAACCTGAGGACATGCATAAGAAAAGGGTGATATATAAATACTAGTAAGGGAGTAAACAAGGAATAATATGAAAAATATATTACATGTTAGCAAATAGGAATATCAATGGATCACAAGAGAAACATGAACATAAATTCATGATATAACATTATTAGCATAACATGAAAACGTGGAAACAACATTTAACATGATATTAGCATGATCCAAGGACCACTGCACATGGAGCATGGGTAAAACATCATTTTAGTTGAATTAGAATGAGTAATACCTCATTGAAAATGTTGTATCATGATACTATTCTTTACCCAATGCATTGGAGCACTATCAGGGTTCACCCTTTATAAACATTTCATTTCATGCATAAGTGTTCCACATAAATCATTAAACATGTATTCATTAAAAATCATAATTTATTTCCATGAATAAGAGGTTTGGAATACATATATGTAAATCCTCAATAAACAATCACATGTTCATAAAAATGAATACTCTTTATAGATAAATGGGTATGGTATTCGCTTACACAATGAGTTTGGCATGAAAAATTTTAGTGTAACTTCGGCAGCATAACAACGTCAAATAGAAATTGTAAAATGGGTTGGTGAGAGTGAAAAGGATCTCTCATAATTTATACATGAAATAGAAATTAAGGGAGTCATCGAACATAATATCCCAACATATGTAATATAAATTAAATTCATAATATAATATAATTTCTTGAATGTAAATGATAAGAGAGAAATTCCTTACGGAATTTTAGCATGGTAAGAGTTGTACATGGGAGGCATTAACGAGCAATAAAGAGGTAAATCATAATTAAAAAATAATGAAGGATGTATTGGGGTGGTGGAAAATCATACCCCAACATTTTTACTTGAAAATAAAAGGGTATAACAACATAATTAAATTTGGGAAAAAATGACAATGAAAGAAATCCATTACTTGGAAGTGTGATCCCAAAGGCTTGGGAGAGGCTTGAGAGTGGCTTCTAGGGAGATTAGGGTGCGTTTGGAGGATTATAGAGAGAGGTGGGAAGAGGTTAGTAGAGATCCAAAGGTTTTTAGTTATGGGGAATGGGAGATTGAGTGGGTTTATATAGGAATGTAGAGGAAATTATTTATTATTTAGGTTTGGGACACTACACTTTAAAATAATTAAAACTATAAACCCTAACATGGTTATTTCACATGGTTTATGAAAATGTGTGGGGGGAGGGGAATATTTTTTAAGGATAATGTCTGAAAAAATAGTCTTTCTTATGTGGAGGTGAGTCACACTCTCAATGAAAACATTTTAAAATGTTAAAATTGTTTATAAGTTTGGAGGGTCCACTAAGGTAATGTAAAATTAATGAAACAGATATAAAATAATATCATTTTAAAGATAAAACATATATTGGCTGAAATAACTTTTTATAGTATTTTATTACATCACTATTAGGTCATTATGATGTCATAAAACACATTATATATTTAAATGGTATTTAATTTTTACTCTCTAATTCAACTATCTCAGAAAATTTTGAAAAATTCACCGTTAGATAATTTCAATGTCCTGAATCCAAAAATTATATTCATTTTATCTGAAATTTTTTTAAATATATGAATATTCAATTTTAAAATAAATGCCAACATTTATTTAAAATTCATGGATTTTGACAAAAATAGTTCTCAACCATTAATAAAAATTACAACTGTATTCATAAAAATTATATGATCAATTATATTTAATAAAAATAAATTTTGTAGTAATATTATATTAAAATATTATTTAATTAAAAATTCAATTAATTCATCAAAATATATTTCATAATTGAATATTAATAAAAAATACTACTCTTCCTTTAAAAACTGTAAAATGAATGTATATTCTTTATTCTATACAAAAATAATGTACTAATAATAGTGCTAGAGTCTTGTAACATAACCCTTTATAACACACACATAAGACATAAGGGTAACATGTGCAATGGTTACAGACTCTTGGGGTGGTTAGGATAACATCGCATGGGTGGTAATATCTATTAACATCCACTTCTACCATAGGCTTTTCAATTCAAGATTAACATGTTGAAGCTCGGCTTGGGACTGGTCAAGAGCGAAGCCCAGTGACACTACATCCTTTTCCAAGCTCTGAAAAATGGGATTCATATGGAGAAATTATACTGGATGAGGCCATTATATCCTTTGTCTTATTAAATTTTGTTTTTTAGGGACCTCTATTTATATTAATCATTTGATCACTATTCAATGGCTATATTAGAAAAAGTAAGAATTATTAATGGTATTTTAAAATCCAAAAACATAAAACAAAGGAAGTGTATATTTTTTATATAAGCATTTTACATATTAAGACATTTAATGAGATTAAGATGAATTTTCATTAATAAAATTTTAGGTCATTACAATAATTTCCACATATGAGTTATGAACTAGTATTAATATGAATATAGGGAGAAATACATGTTATTCAAATATATTCTTGTTAAAGTTATTCAGTAATGTATGAGACTGGATCATGATAGAAGGTTGATAATAACCCCAAAAAATGAAAATTTTATCATATTGATATGTTTTCTATGATATATATCATTGTTTTTTATATAATATCAACCATGATTACATGATATTAATGATGACATGGAAAAGAGAACACCCATGTTGATGGAACGTATTTCAATATTTTTATCGATGCCCATTAGGTTGTTTTAGGGATATTTTTTTGATATTGATGATTTTAAAGCTAGTAGATATTAAGAAATATTATATTCTTTTGTTTATACGTTATATATCAACATTAAATAATATAAAATTTCAATAACTCAAAAAAACTTTATTTATGATTTATTTATTAATATTTTTTCTATTTATGGATGAGATCACTGATTAAATGATAAAAGAAATAAATTGATTGACTTTGATGAGATTCTTTATAGGAAATATTTTGATATAGAAGACATTGATGTTGTTAATATTTAATATTTTTTCCTACACCATACTTAGACTCAGTATTCTTAGAGGAATGGTTAATGGAACATTTCAGGGTGGTAACTTATCTCCCTAAAATCCTTCAGAAAATATAGTGACATGTTGAATAAAAAATGCATAATGGTAAATTGTTAAAGTTGTTTATCTAATAGTGGGTTTCATAAAAAAAGTGGAAATTGAAAAAATGCCTCTATATGCCCTTAATAAAACACATACTGGCTTCATGACTTGAAATAAGAAATTGGGTAAAATGTAGAGTTCTATACGTGGAATTTTTAAGCTAATGTTTCTTAGAGTAAATTAGAAAATTATGAGACTTTTAATGATTAAGGAGTGATATACAGAGTTATAATTTGTTAACATAAATGTTTATAACATCCTGAATTTAGGTTTGATAAATTATCCCATGAATGAGGAGAATATTCGATGAACATACCATTATCAAATTTTGAAATATAAGGGGAGAACCTAAAAAAATAGAAATATTGTGATGAAAAATGTTCATTTTATAGAAAATATATGTGAATGGTAGACCATGAATCTATATTATATATGGAATGTAGCTGATACATTAAGTCATGGAGTATTATTAAAAAATTATAAAGATGAAAAATTTTTGCAATGAAGGATGTTATAATTTTATTTGATAATTGATGAAATTGATAGGGTTATTTTACTAGTTGATAGTTATTGGTTGTAACCAATGTGCACAATACAAAAGTAGGTAGTTGAACAAGGTACCAAGAGATACATGTGGTTTCATATAGATTAAGGTAGAATTTGACGATATATATATATAGTTTATAGAGTTTTACATTAGGAAGAGTTGTATACCATTTCCCTATTGTTTCAATGGATGACATGGTTGATATTTTTATTAAGATTAGAATGGTTTGAAGATGTAAGTAGAATAAAAGGATTGTATGATTAAATGATGTACCTATTCCATAAGTAGATATTTTCTGAAGGTAAAATTTTTCCAAAAGTAAACATGCCCTAGAATCTTAAATAAGGAATCCAGAAAGAAAGGATGTTTTTGAAGTGGACATGATAAATCATGTGGGGGAATTCTATACATGGATATGTTCTTGAAGTAGAGCTATATCATAATTCAGAGACCTTCCTATATAAATAGAATCTTATAGTTTATATCTAAAATGATGTGAAATCTAGAATTGTTTTTCTATAGGAAAAAGGCAATTATAGAGTTTTTATGAAGTGTAATATAGAAGAATATGATTTCAATGTAAATAACTCAAGATCCTATGATTAAGAATAACTATAAAAGGAAATGTTTAACATATTTAAAAAGGAGAATAATATTTTTCTAGAGTTATGTGATATTTCTTTATGTGTATCCAACATAGTATATGAATAAATCCATATATATAAAGATGTGAAGTGGAATACAATATGTATGAATTAATAGTATATTTGAATGTTGTTTCATATAAACTCATTGTGGAATCACAATAAGATGATCATTTAAAAAATCTTATTAGTATTAAAATCACGGTCCACATTAGATTGACTATAGAATTTCATGATGTCCTGTAAGATTAATTTGAGAATTTGGGAATTTATATTAGAATCAATAGATGTAAATAGTCCAATGTAACATTAAATATCAAGTCACCAAGTTCACATAATAATAACTCAATTATATGAATAATCATGTTACATTTACATGGTTCTTTGTAGTGTTATGTATGAGTAAATAAATCTCCATGTGAGGTTAAAATAGAAGAACCATAGCTCATGTATCATTGAATACCATGACAACAACTTTATATATAATAATATTACAATAGTTTCAAAACTCATTAATTATATTTATAGTGTTTCTAAATAATGATGTGTTGAGTGAAATATCATGAGAATTAGTTCAGTAACTTCAGAATTATTTTTATGGATAAAATAAATTTAGAAAATCTAGGGGATACATTTGTTTACATAATCAAATATATGTGGAGAATATTCATGGTGAATAAAGTACATATTTATTTGATGATTTTGTGGGGAATTTTTTAATAATTAAATAGTCACTTGCATTGAAGATTATATAGGGATTATTTTTTAAGAAATAAATTGTGATTCGTTATAGGTCAATATATATGGATATTTCATTAAGAAAATAAATATTATTTTAAATTCTAATTTAATTAGAGAAGCTCTTGTAGAAATAAAAACATATAAAAATAGTTACCATATTCAAGATAATAAAATGATAAAAATGGAATAAATAATTAAAATGTATTAGATTAATTTTTATAGAGGTCAAAATATAGATAATTGTTTAGGAATTATGATATAAATTAGAGAGAAGACATAAATAGAGGAACAATTTGAGATTTAAAACTATATAAGGACACATTTCCTAATGTATTAAATGTATTTTTTTCTATTTTTGGATGTTTTAATGTGATTAATTTATTGGAAAATTTAAATTAAATAATATAGAGTGAATTAGTAAAATATTATATTTATATTTTTAGAATAATCCTGAAGAAGAATGTTTCAACAATAAGTGATGATTTGGGTTGAAATAAAAATTGAATCTTTTGGATTTGGATTTATTGTGATTGGATCGATTTAATTGCATGAATTACAACCACAATAATATTTTGGCCTTGTGGAATGATAATGAAGAGTTGATAAAAATTACTTCAATCCTAGTCATTGTATTATTGTTAAAAATTCAGGAAGAAATTATTTAAATTTCATATAGAAGTTATGGAAAAAATGACATATGTTGAAAAATTATTAAACAATATGATCTGCAAATAATAAATAAAGAGAGGAGTTTTATTTATACATATTTTAAATAAGATGATGAGAGAAATTATGGAGTTTAACTTATACATATAGATAATGAAGAAGGAGTATAAGAGGGAAAACTCACTTATATAATTATTGATTTTCTTGAAGAGGTTAGTAACTACTATGACCATTTGGGATGAAAAATAATTAATCCTCACCTTAATAGGAAACAAAAATTTGGAATTTAATATAGATAACATAGAATCATATCTTTAGAAGGATTTTATCTTATATGATATATTCCAAAGAAGTGAACTAGATAATAGTTAAATAAATAATCAATTCTGATGTTATGATAAAACTAAAATTTCATCTTCATTATGAGAATATACACATGTAAATATACTTAAAATAGAACCTAAAGAAAATGAAATTCTAAATCCTTCCATAGTGTATTTCACAGTATGGAATAAGAGGGAGTGATTTATTTTTGAGAAATGAGTGAACCTTAAACATTATACTAGAAGTGATCCTTGGAATGGAATGGACATGAACAATAGTGTATCATCTAAATTAATTATAGTGTATTTTAGAATATTAACACATCATCAATGCGTGAAACTTGTATGTAGTCCTACATTGTGATCCATATAAAATCATCATGTCTTATAAAATATTTACCTTTAAAAATATTATTTTAAGTGTTTGTGTGAGTGCCTTCAAAAGTGAATGATTCAAAAATATACATTAAACAAAGAAATATGAATTTATGAAGGGATAATTTTATGAATTGAAATAATCAAATCAGTTAACACCTTGATTCAAACCCCTCTTAGTGTGAAAACTTTAATGTTTGAGATGAGAGATGGTCTATCTTGAAACCCCATGAATATACAACGTCTCCTCTATAAAAAAATATTCTATGATTCCTCTAAGCATGATTCCTTAATTTATATGAAATGTGTATAATTCATCTATAAATACACAATCACTAAAATATCCTCATGTATTCACTTTGATAATGGAAAATCAGTGAATTAATCCATATATATACCCTCCTACTAATATATAGAAATATCCAATGCCTATAATTGAACAATAGGAATATGATGATTTTTCTTCATAGAGTAATAATCTAAGAATCAAGATTGGAATATATCCTACTACATATTCATCATTCACCATTATACTTCTAAAATAATGATTCCCCTTGGATGAAACTTGAAATAAATCAATATTAGAGTAATGATAATCATGAAGAATTACTGCAGACAACAAAATTTGGTATAACTAGCCACCTCATAAACAAACATCTATGTTGTACTTCGTCAAAACATCATAAAGAATAATAATCATGGAAGATAATATCATGCCTATTATCCATGTCAAGGTCCCTAAATTTCAACTCCTCTATATAATACACCAATGGTTACACCAAGATTATCTAATACATAAAAAATTTAACATCGAATCTTCTAATATCATTATGTAAGTCTATAAGATCATTCATTAAACTCTATGTTTTTCTAGGATAAATAAACAACTAGAATACATTTATCTTAATTAAATTAAAAAAACATTCCAATAACATATGGTTTTTAAGATCTAGAAGATATATATTTGAATAAACTATATACAACAACATGAGATAAGTTTCAAGTATCACTGAATAAAGACTGAACATAAGATTTTATGATCAGTGAAGACCCCAAATCCCTCACCAGTACAATAATTTCAACATAGAATCTACTCCAACACTAATGAAACCTACTAAAGTTAACATGTGATGTAGTTATATTCATGAGGATAGAACTACCTCAGACTCATATAAGATAACACCCCCTGCTATGTTTTGTAAACACCCCATTATGATAAAATAAGCATAAAAAAACAAATATCATTACTACTACATCTTGAAAGTGGAGTTTTTGAAAATTTATTAAATTGACCATTAGGTACAATAATTCCATCAGAAACTAACCAATATAATTGAAGATAAAGTACTTATAGGTAAATTATATCTAATGTGATACAATCAAGGATAAATATGACAATAATACCCTATAATATCTCACATAAATAAGGATTCTCTGAATGTTTTCTTCATTTTTTGAAGCCACTAAATATATTACCAAATATATATTCAAAGGATACACTAGTTTTACCTATGAGACACTACATGCCGGATGAAGTAGATTTTTTGCATGAAAAAAATGAACATGGTTATATTTACATAGAGATGAAATTGTTTATAAATCCATTTTTACAAATATAATTCACATAATTTATATAATTAAAATTAAAATTAATCTCAAAGGCATTAAAAAAATTGGATTTTAAAGAGAAACTTCTTATAAGTATAGAAGGTTTTAATATCACTATTAAATGTGAAATTGATTATACTAACATAAGTTGAAATTATTTATATATAATTATACTAATTTAACATTAAAACTGATTTTAAATACTATTTAAAATTTTAATTAATTTAAACGAAAATGTAGTTTGTAATAAAAATCATTATTTTTAATTATTCATCAAAAAATTAATATTTTCATAAAATTCTAAATAATTCACCCAGATACACTCTTAATATGCATAGTTCAAAATAATGTTTATTTTTTCAATTCAATTTTCTAAAAGGGGTATAAATTAATTTTAAATTATGTGAAAAAGTGAAAATAAAAAACCGTTTAGAAAAATAATGTTTTTTATAAAATACATCCTTTATATTAAAATGATTATTTTCTATTTCTTATAAATATATAACCATTGAATTTATATTATAAATTTTTAAGAAATATGATTATAATAATTGTTTTCATTCCTTTTCATACTTGATAACTTAACGGATGTGTTATAATGGTCATGTCTAAAGAATAATATATTAATAGGGAATCACATTTCGTTTAAATGTGGTGTTTTATATAATGAATATTAATGAAGAAATTGAATTTATTTAAAATAAATACATTATAATGTTACAAGTTGTTATATTACCATATAATATTAGTTTCTCTTTCCATATATTCAATTGAATATGATGATCCTCTTTAAAAATCTTAGGGGTTTTAATTCTACCCCAAAAAATAAAATGTGTCTTCATAATTTAATATTGATCCTAGTAATCATGGTTTTGAAATTTGAAAATACCCTTCTTGAAAACCCACATTATGAAAATGGTTAATAAAAAATAATCTTTATAAGAGAAAAAGAGATGTATGAAGGATATCTACAATATAACTTACATGGTTTATAAATAGGAGAAAATTGTCTGAAAGTGAATATAAGTTAATGGAAGAAAATAATAAATAATTATGGAGAGTTGTAGATATCATTGATCACAATAAAGTGAATGATCTCAAAAATTAGAGGAAACTCATATATTTTCATGGATTCAAATATCATTGGATCAATGGAAATGATTGTATTATAATAATGTTTTTTCAACATCATTTTCTTATAGTTAAGGAATTAATTTATAATCTATAATGAGAACAAATGAAAATATACTAACTTGATATATTTCTATTACATAGTCATAATTTCAATATTATGTTGTTCTTCGATCAATTTCCAATTCATTACTTATATTAATAAATTAATATCCAAAAAGAATTATTATGGTCCATTCACATTTAACAAATAAATAGAATGAAAATTCATTCATCCATTCAATAGATATATTCCAAAAATAAGGTTACCATGAGTTATTTAATAATTACAAAAGTTCATATAAATTCATTCCATACATATTTAATCTTATGAGTCATTAAAAATATATTTTTCCAAATTCAAAGTCCAAATAATTTTGAAAGATGTTTACTAAATCAACATTATTTTCCACAAACAATATAACATTGATATAAATGTCACATTCCAAATATGTGAATGCCTTGATCAAAAGAGTACAATAATTAAACATTCATGGTTAAAAAAATTAATAAAATCTCATGTTGTCTAATATAGTCCAAAATATATACTTTAAGTAAACTCAAAAAAAAACTATAACTCATCAAACCTCTGGCCAATTTCATAGTCACCAACACTATCCCATAAAAATATAAATATTATCTTAGCATAAGACCCATATTATGTGTTATTCTCCCATAATAATCTTTTTCCCTAGAGTTTCAACAATTTACTAAATCAATTTTCTTGGTCATCAACATAGTTAAACATATTCTCTAAAGTCAATCAAGAAATAGTACCAATGTAAAATCCTTATACATTTAATGATTCTTATAACCATAATATCATGAGAAAAATAATCATATAAAATATTATTAAATCCAAACAAAAGAACGTTAATCATTCCACTTCATATGAGATAATATCCTATTATTGACAGTGACTCCTTTGTTTCTTTTGAGGAACATTGCATTGTCTCTTTGGGAATTAATTTACATAGTTACCACCTCCTTATAATTGAAAAAATTAAATTTAAAAATTTCAATCTATAGTTGAAAATACAAGAATAGTGGTCTTTCTATCCCTAGTTTTAGTAAACTCCCATTCCTTTCAAGCATGTATGAAGGTGTTTCTTTACACAATTATCATATTTGGGGAAACCATTCATTAACTTCCTCCCCTATCTATTGTTTGATCTTACATTCTCTTCTAATCGTACATGCATTCAAAGATATAATTCATAGAGATATTTTTGTATTTTGATACCACATGATACAAAATCCACGTTTGATGAGAAATTTTGGGAGACTAGTTCCATTTTTATGATTGGAAAAAACCCATCAATGAAATAATAATTCTTACTCATTGGATAACATGCATTGATACAATTTTAATTCATTACACTAATATCCATTTAAAAACAACATAATACAGTATATTATATCATAACATTATGAAATATAATGTGTTATCTTAATAATGGAGAAATAATTTTCATAAATTGAAAATTTTAAACATGGAATATCTTATAATCATATACATGGTTTATTTTGGTATGTTTTGAAATCAAAATAATATTTTCAGACCCTTCAAATAGAATGAAAAAAATGAAAATTAACACAAGAATATCCCCTAAAAATGTCAAATCAGTTGTATAGTATGACCTATTGTTCTGTACTAGGTAATGCTCAAGTCAATACAATTATTCCTTTTTCAGAGTTATTACCCATAAATACATCTATTCCAGAACTATGTCAACTTTTAGTATCCTGACTAGGTTTTATTTCTTGGTAAACAACATAATATCTACCTTATAATAAATTTATTATGTTCTTATATACTTATACTCAATATATAACGTAGTGTTATGTTCTTTAATCTAGGTTTTCCAAAATCAATTTTATATGGTTTCAAATAAACATTCTCTAATACGAACATTAATGACCCTCACCCAAGTAACCCACAATCATTGTATTCTTTATTAAGTTGGACCTATGTACAAGAAATCAAATACCTAAAGGAAATTTTTTTAATAGTATTCATATACAAGATACTTACTTTAAATTTATATTAAAATTTAAAGCATAAAATTGAAAAAGTATTTTATTTGAGAATACCATTAATCCTCTTAGAATATCAATATATATCAATCACAAAACACATTGTGGTTTCCTATGGAAATTAAAAAATATGAATGTTGTGAACTCAAAAGATTAATAAGGTTAAGCGTATATCTAAATAAATCATAACAAATATGGAATGGTAAATAATTAAAACACCTTCCATTTATTCAAAACATTGGGTATAATATGGAAGAAATAAAATATGACCAAATAAAGACATATAATTAATCACATAATCTTGAAACATATCCATTGATAATATATGTAATAAAATAATCAAATGGATATCAATAAATGATCTCATAATGAGTAAATTCATAATTCCAGACATCTAAAACATATTTTCAGGACCTTTCACAAGAGATTTTAAATCTGTTGGTAGAAACCTATCTAATTTGGTTAACTGATTTGTCAAATGAGACCTATAGATGCATCAATATTCTTTATATAATCGAGAATAAACATTAACTTACAAATTCTAAATCATTATTTATACAGAAGAGGTGAAATATAGTCAACATAAACATTCTTTATTGAAAAAATGACATCTGAAATGTTAATATATACCTCAATAAAATATATATTATCATGAAATAGATAGAATATTATGGTGAATGGTAAAAAAATTATATATCCTCAGAAAAATTGATTATAAACTATCAAAGTAAATAATAAGGATGATATAAATATAACATATCAAAAATGTATCTTAAGTACAATAAATTATTGATGTCATTGATGAATAAAAACACTACACGAATGTCATTAAAATCGTATTTCATAAATCGTATTTTTAGTTTGAAAATAAATTTCTCCTAAAAAATTAAAGTTGAAAAAAATTTAAAATAAATTAAATTGTAAATTAATGATGAATAATATAATGTATTCTTTAAAACATTTACTGTTCATCTTTCCATGAAATTCTACTCATTTCGTACACATTAAAACAATTATTATTCTTAAATTCTCCGTAAAGGAAAGCGAACCATGTCTTGGAAAGAAATATAAAGAACCATTTGAAAATATAACATTAAAATTAATACATTGGTAAAAAATTAATTTATAAATCATTTTAGAAAATTTGATCAACTTTTTTTAAAACATTTTTAGAAGACATGGATTTTGGTGAAAAAGGATTTTCAATAGAAGAGATAAATAATGATTGATTTTCTAAAAACTATTTTCTCGATAAATTTAAGTTCCAATGAGTAATAAATGTCACTATTACATAAGAATATAATGAATACTAATATTATAAAAAATATATTGTTTTTATTATTTAAATATAAAATAATTCCTATAATGTGGACTTAAAGAATAACAATCCTAAATAATGATAAAATTTTGAAAGAAGTCATTACAACTCTAATAACATTTGAATAATAACACCCATTAATGAAAAAAATAAAATGAAATATTAAATAGCAATAATATTATTAATTTCATGACATATCATATAATAATGGAAATTATATAATCCACACAATGGAATATGTGGTGGATATGGTGTATGCCTCACATTAGAAAGAGTTAGACATGAAACTCTTATCAGATGTTCAACATCGTTAATTTGTTTACGAACCTCCTATAAAATAATTATTGGTTAATTATAAATATATTATATAACCACAATATTATAATTCAAAAATATATTATTTATTTATTGTATTTTACCACCCATTTATTAACATTCCCTTCTTAAAACAACAATTTTGAGTGATGAATGCTTCGTTTATCATGTATGTTTTAGTTTATCAATTTTAGTCCTTTTTAATTTGATAATTCTTAAAAAATATCCATAATTTTAGACATGATATTATTATCATATATATTATTATATATTTATTTAAAGTATTCTATTACCATTAGTGATCAAAAAATGGATTACACCATTCATAATGATGGTCGGTAGTACGTACACATAACCACCCATTCCATTTTTCTCAGCATATGTGATAAATGGATAAAACATATTAATTAATATTTACAAAGTTATTATTAGTTCATATATTTAATATATATTATAAAAAACACATCCTTATTACCATCCACGTAAAAATAAAATGTAAAACGTTACACTTCGCTGTGCTTAGGGGGTAATCCACTCAAACGAACAAGAAAATTATTGGGTTTTAATGGATTATAAGATAAGATGATAGATGTGATATTATATTTTCATAAATATTACATATATTAATTAACAATAACCATACTAAATTTAATGTAAAGAATATGTGGAAAACAACTCACATTTCTTCGTGATGTAGTATTATATTGTACAAATGAGTGATGTTTCGATATACCCAATAGAATGTAATGTTAGAAGTTATATGTTGGGAAGAAATACCTCAAGATAAAATTGTAAATTTTTTTGGTTGATTGTGTTTGTTGAAAAAGTGGTATTCCATGTTATATTGAGGATATATAGATAGTTCTTTGATTAAGCATGTTTAAATAGATCTAATATAGAGGAATGGACTCCATAGAAGCAGTACAGAAAATTGTATTCATAAGGTGACACTATTTCCTAGTGTATTCCAATTTTTTGGGGTTTAAAATTTGCAATTTGGATAGTATTGGGAAAAGTGGATCTCCTTGAATGGCATATGAAAATTAGGAAAAGACATGAGCTTCATGAAGATGGGCTTCATGGAGTGTGTTTCACAAAGGCACATAGATTCTAATGGGGAGTTCTACAAGTACGACTGGCCTAATGAATGACGCATTACAAAATAATCATGAGTGGAGCATCATGACAGTGCAATGTTATAATGGTAAGATCCATGCAAAATATGGTCATTGTGAATGGGGAATTTCAATAGAGATTCATGAAAAAGGGAGCATCACGAAGGAAATGAAAGAGCTCTGAAAAATTATGATGATATGTCAGGAAGGTAATAAAATTGATGGGAAATTCCTATAAATAGGCTTATACCACCTTTAGAAGATTAGTGATTCATAACTAATATCTTGAGGGTTCAGATTCACAAATGTGGTTCATAAAGGTGGTTCATGAAGGAGTTTCATGCGAAGAAGTTCAGGAAGGCTATGATAGCCAACTGAATGTTTTTAGCATCATGATTGTAAATGAATTCAAGAAGCCTAAGTAATATTCATGAAAGGATAGAGATTTGTGAAGTGTATTTGAGATTTGAGAAAGAGGTGTGCTTCACGAAGGCTAAGTGAGTTTTAATTTTTTTTTAGCTTTGCGAAAGAGGAGGTTAACGAAGGTAGTGAGAATCACTATTTTTTTTCTGATGACATTTTCCAGTACATCTATGATAAATGTGTATTAATATATTGGTTGAAATTGGTAAGTCAATAGATAATCCAGATATAACTGAGGATGTATTCATTAGTGATAATGAATGGACCTACAAGTCTGTAACCTATGGGTGAATCACTTCCAAGAGAAATGAGAAAATGAAGTGGAAGACATTGATCATTTCCACTGATAGTGAGCCAGAAAAAAATACATGGAGAGTGACTCTTTGGAATGCAGTGAGTAGACCCTAAATCTTGTAAAGGTAGTGACCCTATGTATAGACGATATCTATCCCAATCCACCATTATTGTTAGTGATCCTTAGTAGATTTGGAACAATCTACACATTTCTATTGTATGCTCCTTGGATGTAGCCCAGTGAGGGTGAACCAGGTAAAATTAATATGTCTCGTGCATTATTTCAATTATTTTCATACATTTCTTCTAGAATGGGAGAGAAGAGAGTATTTTTTTACAATGAAACAAATTCTAAAGGGGTAGAGTTTTGAATCTTCCATACCCTTATTCGCCGCCCTTCTTAGGGTATTGAACATAATTGGGGTAATAATATATGAGATATAGTAATTCAAAGTAAACAATAGTTTCATAAACTGATATAAGGATGTTTAATTTTACCAGTTCTTTTGGGAGCCTCATTAGGTTTCAACCTAATGCGTTCCTTGGAGTGATTAATATTAAAAATATATCATATAATATGTGTTCATGGATGTATGCAAGGTATGCGTATAGGGATTGTCTGATATTAAGGGTCTTAGAAGTGTGAATAGAGGAGTTGAGATGTGGCCTTTTATAAGTGGGGAGAGGGAAGACATGGATTTTTAGAAAAAAAATTAATACCCTCATTTTTATCATGCCTCAAGCCCCCAAAATTGGTCTTTATAAACCTTACATATGATAGGGTTATTAAAGTTTCTAAAAATGCATGTTGGAAAATTTTTATGTCATTTTAAACCTTAGTCTTCTTAGTTTAACCCCTTGGTAATTCCATTTTTACTTTAATCACGATACTTAATATTTTCTATGGTTATTATTCAGTAAGGGAAAAAATATACTTTACCTTATTAGATAATATATATAATAATGATTCGAAATATGAAATCAATTTTTTAAAATTCAATTCAAAGAAGTGGAAGATATCAACTTAAAAATAACTAGAAGATATGGTAAAAAAGGTGGTTTCCAAAGAGAAAATTCTCACAAGTATAAAATGTATTAACATAAAAATTAAATATGAAATGTATTAAACAGTAATTTGTTTCATTTTTTATATTTTAGTAACACAATTTTACATGAAAAAATAATAACATATAATTAAAATTTATAAATAACTTAAAAGGAAAGGCAGTTTTAAATAAAATTAGTAATTTTCACTATTCATAAAGAAATTTATTATTTTAGAATTTTTTCCAAAATTCCCCTAATGATAATTTTGACATTTATATTATAAAAATTAATTTTTTTGAATATAGTTTCTAAAATTGGAAAAATTTAAATTTAAATTAAGTTCAGAAAACATGAGTAAACAACTATTTGAAAAAATAATTATATTCAAATATAAAATTACATCTAAGTGATTACTATTTATTTATCATCAATACATAACCATAGAATTAATTTTATAAATGTGCAACCAATATATTTTTCATAATTTTTTCATTCCTATACATACCCACCAATATAATAGCTATGTTATAATGGACCTCTTTAAATAATAATATTTTAATAGAGAATCCAGTTTTGTTTAAACCAGATGTTGTGTGTTACGAAAGATATCAATGAAATTAAACTTATTCAATAATAAGTACATATTAATGACTTAGGTTATTATATTTTATTCTAATATTGGCGTGTCGTGTCTTATATAATATTGAATATGATGTCCCTCTTCTAAAATCTATGGGTGCTATATTTTTCATTTCGGTTTTACATGGATAGTAGTTAGGATAAAATAAATAAATATATATGATATTTATAACATTATTATAATTATAGAATTACAAAATCACACATACCATCATAATTTCTATTCCATGGGGATATGATACCGCCGCTAGTGTGTATGGAGGACTACTGCCTCACAAAGTGATTTGATTCGTTTTTAAATTACTGTTAACATGGTCGGTAATTAAGATACATATAATGAATATATATTAAATAAATGAAATAAAATTGACTCTTGAAAAGACAATATATCATTTAACGTCTTTTCATTCCATTTTCCGAGATAATGGGAATAGTTTTCAGGCATATGTACAACTTAACGTCTCCATGAACAATGTATTTAATTTCATATGTATAACTTTTATGGATTACTATAAAAACATATATAATGAATATATATGATATAGATATATTGGTTGACATTTAGGAGATAATGGAAGCATGATCAATGTTAAATTATTGACAATACCAAAACAAAACATACAAGAAAAATGAAATAGTTATTACCTAAAACATGATTTTCACAAGGAATTATTAATGAATGGGAAATTAAAGGTCATAAGTAAATAATATATGGTATTATTCATATATTAATTATTATATGATATATTTTTTATAAAATTATATTTATTATATAGTAGTCTTGAGTGTGTTTGAAGAAAGTCATGACATAAGGAAATAAATTTCTTATCACTATATTATTTCTAAGAGACATATGTCATCTTTACCAACAGTTTAATTAGTGTGATGCATATACTTCCCATGAATGTTTTTAATAATTATTCACATGAAAATTATCGGATATAAATATCTATATAAATTTATCACATTCCTTGGATTATTATTCAAAATTTTCAAATGTGGTAAGTGTCTGATGTTATTATCTCATTGTTTGTCGACATTTTTTATGATTAAGATTTTATAAATGGAATATTATAATATTATTATCCAAAATATAATGAATTTTTTTTCACATCCAGTGATTTATTGATTATATGTGTTTTACATTAAATTTCATTTACTTATCTAATAAATATTCAAAATGATGGTTTTTAAAGAACAGTAAATTCTTTCATTTATTCGGTTTAAAATCAATTTTCTTCCATGTACAAGTTTTCAAAAAACGTTTTAGTGATTGTTTTTACAATTTTTTAAAAAAATTACATTAATTTTTCCAATGTCTTAATTATTTCAAAATGGTTTTATTTTCAATCTTCTAGTCTTTCTCTAAACAATGATCATTTGACTTTTTACCGAAAATGTAAAAGAAACAATTGTTTTGTCATGTATGAAATGAATGATGTTTTCTTACATCATGAAAAATTTATTTTTTTAAAGATTAATTTTCATGTTTACAGAGAAATTTCTGAAATAAATTTTTTTCTTTAATATATTTGGATATTTATTATTTCAAAAAAAGTGATATAAAAATTAATAGGATATTTTCCTAAAGAAATATTCTAAGTGATTTTCCAAAATCATTTTTTCTATCTAAGATAAAATCCTTTTAGGTTACTTATGAATTACTATGTATATGAAACAATGGTACCATATTTAGTGTAACTATATATGTTTTATTTTTACTAAAAAAATATATTTATCAAATATTCTTATTTATATGGGTTTTTTTATGATGAAATGTTTATGAAAACCATTTATTTTTAGGGGTTTTGATATGATTAATGTGTTATAAATCCCATTTATTTTCATGGTTTTTGATATAATAAATAATTTCTGATCTTGTGGGACGCATTTGTACAATTTTTTTATGTGACATATGGGACCTACATTTCCATCCAAGGAATTGTCTAATGATTGATATGTTATGTGATTAATAGGGATAGAATGTGTAACATCCCAAGTAAGTAATGAATAATAGATATTTTTATCTATGTCTATTAATTATTAAGATAGTGTTTTAGAGGCTTAAAATGAAAATAAATCCAATCTTAAGCATGGAATACACTAAAAACTAGTGTCAATCTTTTGATACTTATTGTTTCATAAAAACACGCTATTTTCTCTGAAAGCGGAAATTAATTATTAAATTAATTAATGTGACTTATATGTTTTGAATTTTGTAAAATGGACTTTATTTTTGAATTCGGAATATCAAATATATCTTAGGGTGAATTTTTGGTAATTTTCTGAAAAACTTCAATTTTTGATGAATAGTGAAACCACTAAGTGGTACTTATAAAGACTGATTTTCCGTTTAAAAGAAATTTTGCCATCATTGTTTTTTGAATTTCAAAAATCCAACATACATGGTTGTCATTAAGAAGTAAAATGTGGTTCAATGAGATTAAAATAATTTTTTTGGTGAATAGTAACTTATTAAGTTTTTAATCATGATTAGTGGTAATTAGTGTAGTTTAAGGTAAAAATAATGCTTTAATAAAATAAGATGACCTAGAAACATGTCCCAAACTTATTTTTTGTGTCATGGCCGACCAAGACAAGCCATGGGTCAACTTGGGGACCCCATGGAGACACTTTGGTTGGGAAATGACATAAATAACTTTTTATTTAATGTAAAAGTAAAAATGACACAAACATAATATGTTTTACGAAAACAATTTTTACATGGGGTTATAAAGATCAGATTTATGATTATAAATAGTAATTGGAAATCTAAAACGATTTCCTACATCATAGTATTTTTTTATAATTTTTAGACTTTAAATAAAATAAATTATTTATGACATAATAATGATGCCGTGATGACATCATTATTTGACGATTTAAATAAAATAGAAAGATAATGTAAAATCTATGAACTACACATGTCCAAACCCAATTGGATGAGTGGATTTCGAACCCTTATCACCTTATCCACGAATTATATCAATGTGGGACCTTTTAAAACCGAAACACATTTTTAAATAAAATAATAGTTTCATGGTTTCCAAAAGTGCCCCTCCTCTCCTCTTATAAAAGGCCCCCACCTCTACCTCATTTCACACACCCCTCAAGCCTTTGGATCGGCCAGACCCTGCCCATTTACTCTCTCCACATCCCTCTACTCATCCTAGAGGATTCCCTTTGGTCAGAATCCTTTCAGAGGAAGCCTTTAGGCTCAAATCAAAAGGCGTTACACTTTTAAAGGTAATTCATTCTCTCATGTTCATTTATTTTATTTTGCTTCTCCAACCCCCTAAACTCTTTTTATTTACTTCTTTTGTAACAACAACAGTATCTTCAATATACTAGGATGTTGTTATAAGATTTATTTGGGCTACACGCTCACACAAATACATCAAATGGTTAAAGAACATACGGTTTCCGTGGATGGCGAAATTCTGCCTCCCGAAATGATGATTGTTCAATACTCATTTAACACCTTCAAAGGTGGCCATTATGATGTCACTATTTTTATATATGATATATAATATGTTTATGTTTTCTTTAAGCTTCTGTTTTTTTTTCATTTTGGGCATACCTTTATGGTTTCCATTATGGGTAAACACGATATCTTCATTTTAGGAAGTGCGGACTACCGCCCCCTGAAAGTGATTTGATTCGTTAATACCATATGTGGGATGCGTAAAGGATAAAGTTAATGATATTATATATGTTATTATACTGGAATTATAATATACTCTTATATCATTATGATTCCATTCTAGAAAATACGAAATAGAAATGGAAGTAACGTTCATGCGTACGTACGGCTTACCGTCTCCATGAACGGTGCATTTCATTTCTTACCTCTAAATGTGATGTAATATTATAAATACATGTATATGATGAATATATATGATATTATCCAAATCATTAATATCATTCTGGATATAATGAACCTTTGACCAAATTAACAACATGTAAGTGTAAGAAGTCTATTTTTGACTTAAGAACCAAATACCGACAAAATGAACATTATTAACTTAAATGATTACATGATGTTCATAACATGGTATAAAAGGAATAATGAACTTGAAAAAGGTTCATAAGAAAGTAGAGATTAACTCAAGTTTATTATTCAGGAGATTAAAGAATGGTCGGGTCAAGTCGGATACGAGGTATGGGACTTCGTCTCAATCTCCTTTCATTGAGGCATATTTTATTTTATACACAACTTTCTTTTGTACGGTGTATAAACCCCTTTGACTTTTACATTTATTAAAAAGGAATCTTTTTTATACGAAGCGTTTACTAAACGACAAAAGGGAATGTTTTTGTCATACGTATGCGGCGACAATGACTTCTCTGCCGTCGTGACCGTTATTTGAGTTTCGACTTCCTTTACAAGCCATACCTTCTTTTTAAAAGAAAAATAAATACCATGTTTTACTTTTCTTTTATTTTGGTATTGAAAATGGTTTTCACAATGTTTTTTGTGTTGTATTGATATCTTGTGATTGAAATGTGGAAATGTTATGTTTCCTTTATGCATGTTTTATGTGATACGATTATGTTATGGTTCTTGGGCATTATTATGAAGACGGGTGGTTCCATGATAAACTAAGGGCGGGTGAGCCCGATATAGCTCTCCAATGCATTGGGTAATGCGAAGGAGTGAAACGTTAAGGTTTCTCTGAAGAGATTTTAGGGAATATGCTGTGATGGGTATTCCAAACGTAACCAAGAGGGTTACTCCCTATGTAAGAATGTTATGAATGCCTCAAGTTACCTTTATGTATTATGATTTCTATGATTTATTCATGATTTTATGAGGTATGTTAAAGTGCCTATGTTTTATGGGTAAAGTATGATTTCATTCTTATGTATATATGAACTCATGTTTCCTTTCCATGTTTTTATAACCCATACTGAGCTTTTAATGCTCATTCCAAGTTTTTTTGAAATGTTTTTCAAAGGTCAAGGGAAAGGTACATGATATGATGATAGTGTCAAGGAAGTGTCAAGAAATAATACATGTTTTATTTTAAATGTGTTTCCATTGATGGTAATGAAGAATACTATCTTTATGTAACCACTTTATTTATATGTGGAATGTAATGCAAGTTTTATGATCTAATTCTCTAAAACTCTAAACCCGAAAAGATCCTCAAAGTGTAATCTTGTAATAACTCAAGATTAAGTAAGGTTTAAGGCTGGGGTCTTATAGTTGGTATCAGAGGTCGGTTTAGATAACTTTAGGAGTTATAATTTTATTAAATGATTATCCAAAATATTTTTTTGAAGTGATATAGCATTTGAAGATTACCATGTTGCTTCATCTAAGACATGTTTGTTCAGAATGGTTTTCCGCAGAGGAAACAGGGAAGCAGTGATAGGAAGGCATACAGAAGGAAATAACCTTCCGAATCAGCATCCAGAAATGGTCGGAATTGGAACTGAACAGTTTGTTGTAGTAATGGCATAGTTGACTCAAGCGATAAATGGTGGTTGTATCCACGCACGAGATCAGCCAGATCAACCGCAGAAGAACATGTCAGTGGTGGAACATTTCATGAGGCAACATCCACCATCATTCAGAGGATCATCTGACCCTGTGCTAGCTGAAGGGTGGATTAAAGCACTGGAGAAGATTTTTGATGTCATGGGGCGTTCAGACAATCAAAAGGTTAGTCTTGCTATTTACCGTTTGGAGGGTGAAGCAGATCAGTGGTGGTCTATGGTTAAAAATATCAGGGACGCCGATGAGATTGATGCTCTTGACTGGGATGAATTCAAAGGTATGTTTCTTGAGAAGTATTTTCCTAAGGCTGTTCGACTTGGGATGGAAAAACAATTCTTGGAATTGAGGCAAGAGGAAGAATCAGTGGTTGCCTAGGAAGAAAGGTTCACTCGATTGGCAAGGTATGCTACAAATTTTATCTGGGACCTTGATAGTAAAATCAATCATTTTTACTCAAGATTAATACCAAAATATCAAATGGAATTAGCTTCTCTTGAGTTTAAAAGTTATGAAAATCTTGTTTGATGTTATGAGAAGGTGGAAATGGAGTTTGCCGATGACAAAGTGTTCTATAACAACCAGCAAAAGAAGAAACCGAGGTGGCAGGAGAAAGATAATAATTCTTCAAAAAAGTCTGATGGTAAGAGAACTATGTTTCCAGTTTTTGAAAAATGTGGAAAAAGGCTTGCTGGGGAATGTCTTCTGAATTATGGAAAGTGCTACCGATGTGGGAAGATGGGACATAAGGCTCGTGATTGCACTGAAAAGGATCAAGGTGAAGGTAAGAACAAATTTGATTTACAGTTAGTGAAGTGTTATAAGTGCAATGAGATGGGTCACTATGCAAACGAGTGTCCGACAAAGAGAGCTTGAGTGATGGGAAGTAGTTAGACTACAAGAAGAAAGGGGTGGTGAAATCCTTTGCAACTACTTCAGCAGATGTCGGGCCATCAAATGAAGTTGTATCAGGTACTTTGTTTTTTCATATTATGCCAGTGTTTTGTTTGATTTGGGGTCTACACATTCTTTCATCTCTGAAACCTTTTCTAGTAAAATGGGAATACCATCTCCAGAAATGACTCCTGAACTTTTGGTAAAAACACCTGGGGGAAATGTTGAGGCAAAACAAATTTATAAGAATCTTACTATCCTTATATGTGGAAAGAACCTACTTGCAAACCTTATTGTTCTACCTCTAGTAGAGTTTGATGTTATCCTGGGTATGGATTGGCTCTCTATTTACCATGCTAAGATTGACTGTAGAGCTAAAGAAGTTTCTTTTCAGAAAGAATTTCAGTTTGTTTACAGGAATGAACCCTTACTTTTGATAACATATCAAGAGGCCGAGAAACTTTTAAAATACGGAAATGAATTTTACCTTTCACACGTCGTTGAAAATAAAGGAACTGTTCAGATTAATGATGTGCCAGTGGTAAATGAGTATCCTGATGTTTTTCCTGATGAGTTGCCTGGAATAATACCAGATCGGGAAGTTGAGTTTACTGTTGACTTAGTTCCTGATGCTAAGCCAATTTCAAAACCCCCTTATCGAATGGCACAAATTGAACTTTTAGAGTTGAAGGAGCAATTGCAAGATTTATTAGAGAAAGGTTTCATTAGACCTAGCACATCACCATGGGGTGATCCTATTTTATTTGTTAAAAAGAAAGATGGTTCTATGATACTTTGCATTGATTATAGAGCCTTGAATAATATCACTGTTAAGAACAAATATCCTTTGCCTCATATCGATGATTTATTTGATCAGCTCCAGGGAGCTCAGTTTTTTTCAAAAATTGACCTGAGATCGGGGTACCATCAGCTGAAGGTAAAGGAGCCAGATATTCCAAAGACCGCATTCCGTACGAGATATGGCCATTATGAATTTGTAGTAATGCCTTTTGGGCTAACCAATGCACCTACTGTATTCATGGACTTAATGAATAGAATTTTCCATGAGTTCTTGGATAAGTTTGTGGTGGTTTTAATTGATGATATTTTGGTGTTTTCTAAAAGTATAGAGGAGCATGAAAGACATTTAAGGGTTATCTTGCAAACCTTAAAACAAAATAAACTGTATGGGAAATTCAGCAAAGTGTGAGTTTTTGTTGCAACAAATTTCTTTCCTTGGTCACATTGTTTCTAAAGATGGAATAACTGTTGATCCTGCAAAAACAAAAGTTGTGGAAGAATGGCCAAGAACCACAAATGTAACTGAGATTCATAGATTCCTTGGTTTGGAGGGCTATTACTGAAGGTTTGTTAGAAATTTTTCACGGTTATCTAGTCCAATGACTAAGCTAACTCGGAAGGGTGTTAAGTTTATCTGGACAAAAGAATGTGATGATTGTTTTCAGGAATTGAAAAGAAGATTGGTGAATGCTCCAGTTTTGGCACTACCTTCCAGGAATGGTGAGTTTGTTATATACAATGATGCTTCATTGAAAGGACTTGGTTGCGGCATAATGCAGAATGATCAGGTAATTGCTTATGCTTCACGACAGTTGAAAACTCATGAGGTAAATTACCCTACACATGATTTGGAATTAGCTGCTGTTGTTTTTGCTTTAAAAATTTGGAGGCATCATTTGTATGGAGTGAAGTGTGAAATATATACCAATCACAAAAGTTTAAAGTATATATTCACTTAGAAAGAGTTAAACATGAGACAGAGGAGATGGCTAGAATTAATCAAGGATTATGATTGTACAATTCATTACCATCCGGGAAAAGCAAATAAAGTGGCTGATGCTTTGAGTCGAAAAAGTAATGCTTCATTAACAATGTTGCATTTGGAACATGATCCTTTGGTTAAGGATTTGATGAACTTTGGCATAGAAGTTTTTGGTGCAGGAAGTCCTTATGTTTTGTTTCAGGTATCAATGAGATCATCTCTATCAGATATAATCAAGCAAGCACAGAAGCAAGACAGTGAGTTGCAGAAAAAGGTAGAGCTGGTTCAGAAAGGTAAGTTGCCCGAATTCAACATTGATAATGATTGTGTTTTAAGATTTGGAAAGAGATTGTGTGTGCCTTTTGATTCACAGTTGAAGAGAGAGTTGTTATGTGAAGCTCATAGTTCTCCGTTTTCAGTTTATCCGGGGAGTACTAAGATGTATAGAGATCTGCGGGAGTATTACTGGTGGGATAGAATGAAAAGAGACATTGCTGATTTTACTGTGAAGTGTTTGACATGTCAACAGGTTAAAGCAGAGCGACAGTTACCGAAAGGGATGCTTCAACCATTACCAGTGCCATAGTGGAAATGGGAGAATATATCCATGGACTTTGTTGTGGGATTACCGAAGACATATCGAGGTAATAATGCAATCTAGGTTATTGTTGATCGCTTGACCAAATCTGCTCATTTACTTGCTATACGAGATAATTTATCTCTTGATCAACTTCCCCGTTTGTATCTTAAAGAGATATTCAGGTTACATGGAGTTTCTATCTCCATTGTATCGGATCGTGATCCCAGGTTTACTTCTAACTTTTGGAAAGGCCTTCAGAAGTCGTTGGGTACTGAATTAAATTTTAGTACAACTTTTCATCCTCAATCAGATGGGCAGTCAGAATGAAAAATTCAGACATTGGAGGATAGGATACGAGCTTGTTCTATGGATTATCAAGGAAGTTGGGACCAACATCTTTCTTTGGTTGAATTTTCATATAATAACAGTTTTCATTCCAGTATACAGATGGCACCATTTCAGGCATTATATGGGAAGCAGTGTCGAACTCCAGCTTTCTGGGATGAAGTGGGTGAAAGGAAGTTGATGGGACCATAATTGGTAGATGAGATGGTAGAAAAAGTTCAGCTGATTCAGAAACACATGAGAACAGCTCAGAGCAGGCAGAAGAGTTATGCGGATAACCGGAGGAAGGATCTATCTTTCGAGGTAGGTGATCATGTTTTTATCAAGGTTTCTCCTTGGAAAAGTGTGATGAGATTTGGTAATAAAGGAAAGTTGAGTCCAAGGTTCGTTGGACCATACGAAATTCTGGAGAGAGTTGGTTCAGTTGCATACCGAGTGGATTTACCTCCGAGTTTATCTCAGGTACACAATGTTTTTCACGTTTCGATGTTGAGAAAGTATATGCCAGATCCATCTCATGTTTTGAGTCCAGAGGTAGTTAGCTGGAAGAGAACCTATCTTATGAGGAACAACCGGTCCAGATTCTTGACCACAGGGAGCAAGTGTTACAGAATAAAGTGATTCACCAGGTAAAGGTTTTGTGAAAAAACCACATGATTGAAGAGGCAACATGGGAATCTGAAAATGCAATGAGGGATAAGTACCCCCATTTATTTGATAAGTAAATAAATTGCGGGGACACAATTTTCTAAAGGGGGGAAGGATGTAACATCCCAAGTAAGTAATGAATAATAGATATTTTTATCTATCTCTATTAATGATTAAGATAGTGTTTTATAGGCTTAAAATAAAAATAAATCCAATCTTAAGCATGGAATACACTAATATTCTTAAAAGATTGTTTTACTACCTTATGATGGAAAACCCTTTTTAAATCTATATTTTGACAATTTTATAAACAATGTTTGTCAAAATAAACATATTCTTTATTATTGGGACATCAGAATTTACTTTGTGTGAATTTTTTTTATTTTTATGACAATGTTCATTTTTTAATGAATAGTGAAAAATACTGCATTTTACATCAAAACTGCTTTTTAATCTAATTTATTTATATGATTATAATATCTTTTGAATTGGTCTTAATGTGTAATATGAATATATTATTACCATTTAATCCAATGGTTGTCATTGGAATCAATTTCACTTTGAAATTGGACTTAAACTAGTGTCAATCTTTTGATACTTATTGTTTCATAAAAACACGCTATTTGCTCTGACAGCGGGAATTATTTATTAAATTAATTAATGTGACTTATATGTTTTGAATTTTGTAAAATTGACTTCATTTTTGAATTTTGAATATCAAATATAGCTTAGGGTGAAGTTTTGGTAATTTTCTAAAAAACTTCAATTTTTGATGAATAGTGAAACCACTAAGTGGTACTTATAAAGACTGATTTTCCGTTTAAATGAAATTTTGCCATCATTGTGTTTTGAATTTCAAAAATCCAACATACATGGTTGTCATTAAGAAGTAAAATGTGGGTCAAGGAGATTAAAATAATTTTTTGGTGAATAGTAACTTATTAAGTTTTCAATCGCGATTAGTGGTAATTAGTGTAGTTTAAGGTAAAAATAATGCTTTAATAAAATAAGATGACCTAGACAGATGTCCCAACCTTATTGGTTGTGTCATGGCCGACCGAGACAAGTCATGGGTCAACTTGGGGACCCCATGGAGACACTTTGGTTGGGAAATGACATAAATAACTTTTTATTTAATGTAAAAGTAAAAATGACAAAAACATAATATGTTTTACGAAAACAATTTTTACATGGGGTTATAAAGATAAGATTTTTGATTATAAATAGTAATTGGAAAGCTAAAAAGATTTCCTACATCATAGTAGTTTTTTTAATAATTTTTAGACTTTAAATAAATTAAATTATTTATGACATAATAATGATGCAGCGATGACATCATTATTTGACGATTTAAATAAAATAGAAAGATAATGTAAAATATATGAACTACAAATGTCCAAAACCAATTGGATGAGTGTATTTAGAACCCTTATCACCTTATACACGAATGCTATCAATGTGGGACCTTTTAAAACCGAAACACATTTTCAAATAAAATAATAGTTTCAGGTTTCCAAAAGTGCCCCTCCTCTCCTCTTATAAAAGACCCCCACCTCTACCTCATTTCACACACTCCTAAAGCCTTTGGCTCGGCCAAAACCTGACCATTTACTCTCTCCAAATCCCTCTCCTCATCCTAGAGGATTCCCTTTGGGCAGAATCCTTTCAAAGGAAGCCTTTAGGCTCAAATAAAAAGGAGTTACACTTTTAAAGGTAATTCATTCTCTCATGTTCATTTGTTTTATTTTGCTTCTCCAACCACCTAAAATCTTTTTATTTACTTATTTTGTAACAAAACCAGTATATTCAATATACTAGGATGTTGTTATAAGATTTATTTGGGCTACACTCTCACACAACTACATCAAATGGTTAATGAACATACGGTTTCCGTGGATGGCGAAATTCTGCCTCCCGAAACGATGATTGTTCAATACTCATTTAACACCTTCAAAGGTGGACATTATGATGTCACTATTTTTATATATGATATATAATATGTTTATGTTTTCCTTAAGCTTCTGTTTTTTTTTCATTTTGGGCATACCTTTATGGTTTCCATTATGGGTAAACACGATATCTTCATTTTAGGAAGTGCGGACTACCGCCCCCTGAAAGTGATTTGATTCGTTAATACCATATGTGGGATGTGTACAGGATAAAGTTAATGATATTATATATCTTATTATACTGGAATTATAATATACTCTTATATCATTATGATTCCATTCTAGAAAATAAAAAATAGAAATGGAAGTAGGGTTCATGCGTACGTACGGATTACCGTCTCCATGAACGGTGCATTTCATTTCTTAACTCTAAATGTGATGTAATATTATAACCACATGTATATGATGAATATATATGATATATATGTTATCCAAATCATTAATATAATTATGGATATAACGAAACTTTGACCAAATTAACAACATGTAAGTGTAAGAAGTCTATTTTTGACTTACGAACCAAATACCGACAAAATGAACATTATTAACTTAAATGATTACGTGATGTTCATAACATGGTATAAAAGGAATAATGAAATTGAAAAAGGTTCATAAGCAAGTAGATATTAACTCAAGTTTATTATTCAGGAGGTTAAATAACGGTCGGGTCAAGTCGGATACGGGGTATGAGACTTCGTCTCAATCTCCTTTCATTGAGGCATATTTTATTTTATACACAACTTTCTTTTATACGGTGTATAAACCCCTTTGACTCTTACGTTTATTCAAAAGGAATCTTTTTTATATGAAGCGTTTACTAAAAGACAAAAGGGAATGTTTTTGTCGTACGAATGCGACGACAACGACTTCTCTGCCGTCGTGACCGTTATTTGAGTTTCGGCTTCCTCTACAAGCCATACCTTCTTTTTAAAAGAAAAATAAATACCATGTTTTACTTTTCTTTTATTTTGGTATTGAAAATGGTTTTCACAATGTTTTTTGTGTTGTATTGATATCTTGTGATTGAAATGTGGAAATTTTATGTTTCCTTTATGCATGTTTTATGTGATACGATTATGTTATGGTTCTTGGGCATTATTATGAAGACGGGTGGTTCCGTGATAAACTAAGGGCAGCTGAGACCGATATAGCTCTCCAATAAATTGGGTAACATGAAGGAGTGAAACTTTAAGGTTTCTTCGAAGAGATTTTAGGGAATATACTGTGATGGGTATTCCAAACGTAACCAAGAGGGTTACTCCCTACGTAAGAATGTTATGAATGCCTCAAGTTACCTTTATGTCTTATGATTTCTATGATTTATTCATGATTTTATGAGGTATGTTATAGTGCCTATGTTTTATGGGTAAAGTATGATTTCATTATTATGTATATATTAACTCATGTTTCCTTTCCATGTTTTTATAACCCATACTGAGCTTTTTATGCTCATCCCAATTTTTTTGGAAATGTTTTTCACAGGTCAAGGGAAAGGTACATGATATGATGATAGTATCAAGGAAGTGTCAAGAAATAATCCATCCTTTATTTTAAATGTGTTTCCATTGATGGGAATGAATAATACTATCTTTATGTAACCACTTTATTTATATGTGGAATGTAATGAAATTTTTATGATCTAATTATCTAAAACTCTAAACCCGAAAAGATCCTCAATGTGTAATCTTGTAATAACTCAAGATTAAGCAAGGTTTAAGGCTGGGGACTTATAGAATGGGGAGTGAAACCAGTTTAGTAAGGTAATTTGTACACTGTGATAGTCTTGGGATTTATGCATGACTAGTATGATGGCTTGGGGTTTGAACCCATTCTACTATAATATATTTGGCAGTGTGACTTGTCTAATATAGAAATTATTTTATCTTTTTATGTGTAGGGAACAATACTATATCATATTCAAATATTATCATCTCATGGAATATTATCATTGAATCCTTTATTATTCGTGTTTTAAGATATGCCAATATTTATTCCATGACTCATTTTTATCATCTATGATTTAGATATTATGTTTTTCTTCAATTTTTTTCTCATGTTCTCATACCCTTATCTTCATGTTAAATTGATATCTCACTCTTTTACCCTTAATGATCATTTAATCTCACCCTTTATTATGATTCCATTCCCCAGTTTATAAATAATGATATTATGTATGATATGCATAAGAGGGTTTCAAGTTATGAAAAACTTAGTGGGAAATTATTCTGCACACTTATAAACCAGTTGTTTACACATGCATGTTTCCATATGAGCTGGACCTAAACTGTTATAGAATGGATCATTATGTTATTTAATGAATATTCATAAATTAATATTTAATCTATATGTATGAAAATTATGGGTTTCTATCATTGGTATTAAAGTAAGGCTTACAGAAAACTCTCAAAACTAGTATGGAAAAAACATTAATGAGAATCCATAGGATGGAAAGAAGTACAGGATGAAATCCTAATGTGTTAATATTGAAGGTATTATGATTTTTACCTAGAAATACATCCATTTATTGATAGTAATTGTGGATGTGGTTCTTAAATAGTTGAACATATGGGTAATAAATATGAAAAAGGTATGTTAGGCTTGACTTGACCTTTACCTGGTATATGAAAAAATGGCCTTACTGTGCACATGGTTTGACACTATTAGGGGATATTCATTGGTTATTTAACAATCTATTTATGAAAATTTATGAATGATTTGAATAAAATTAACGAATAACCTAGTTTAAGACTATGTGTTTATAGAATGAAAAAATGGTCTTGTGATTTCAACATCTTATATGTGATATTTAATGAATTTTTGGTGCCTTACTTTGATTGTTATTTATTACACCATGATTGTTGGTTTAATTAAATGGTTGGAACCCAACATAAGTGTGTCAATTCTCTATTTTATAGTTAATTCCTTCATTTTTTTCATTATATACCAAATTTTATGGGAGTTGGAATGAAAAATATCATTGTTATGATCACACAACTTTTTCTAGCTATGAATCATGAAAAATTTATAAATGTGAAAATAAGGGAACATTATTCTATTAATTCCTTCATGAGGCAAAAAACATGTTCATTTAGTATTTCTACTAATCCACTAGTTTCTATTAATTGGATCATTACCATTGAGAAAAAATTTTCAATTATAAAGTGTTCGAAAATGTAATGATTCAGTTTATCTATCTATCATTTTGATGGCATGGAAAATCAATTGAGAATTATTATCAAGAATGAAAACAATTATGATGAAATTAACTCCAAGGATTAGGATGAGATTGATATAATATTTTTAATAAGTACACCCCTTATATTATTCATAAGAAAATGGGGGAAGGAATCCCTTGATCTAAATCAGACAAAAGATCAATATCTTGACACCTATGATAAAATTTTTAAATGAATTGAAAGGTATTCATTTGAAAGTATCTTCTAACCTAAAATTAAGGTTTATATATTCTTTATTGGATTAAAACCATGTATTTTTTGGTCTTTATCCATAAGGGACCTTCATAGCGATGAAAAAAACCATTTTTTCCTATCAAGGATAAAATAGAGGTCGGGGTTACCCATCAATAACATGGGTTTGATAAGAAATGAAGGATCAAATTCAAAGGAAACCCTAAAACCCATGGGAAGTAGAATATTAGGTTTTCTTTATGCTTAATGTGTATAAGGTAACATATTGACATATACCTCAAGTGGAATCGTAACATTTCTTATGTTTAGAAATAAAGGTCATAAAGTGGTTGAATTTTAAAATTATGGGAAAAATCATCTAATGATACTAGTTGATAGAAATATCCACAAGATGTGTATCCCACTTATCAGGAATATAGATATATAATTTCTGGTAATTATGTGAATAAATTACCTAATCCAGTGGCTAATGTGGATGACAGGCCACAAAAACATTAAATGAAAATGGGAATATGGAAAGCTTATTCCATCATAACTATTACAGTGAATAATTAAATGTAGGGTACACTTATCATCCAATTCATAGAAGTTAATTTCATTTTGGATATTATATAGATGATCCCTATTAAATTCCTATTATTTATCCTTTACTATAATTTGATGTGATTACGATCATTGATTATCTCCTTCCACATGAATTCTTGATTAATGAAATCATATTTGATATTCTATCGATGCAAGGAGTAACCCATGATTCTAATGGAAGTTTTTGTATCTAATAAACGAGTTTATTTATGAGACAAAGGTTTAATTATATGTTATAAGGTTATATTAACCATGTAATATTAACTTAAGAGTCATGGATACCATCATTTGTTTTTGAGGAGATACATTACCTACACCCAGATAGAACCCTAACCTATAATGTTATCTAAACCAACCTATAATACCAACTATTAGGCCCTAACCTTAAACATTACATAATCTTGAGTAAAGTCAAGAATTCAACAGTGATGATCTTTTTAGGTTTAGAGTTTTAGAGAGTCACACCATAACTATTACATTACATCTCAAATATTACCATGTATACACTTATACTCTAACTTTTTTTTCAAAATATTAAAAATCATTAATAAAAAACAATTCTTTTCTTGATAAAATTTCCCTTGAATTATTCCTTCCTCTTACCCTTACTTGTAACCTATGAAATAGTTTTTCAAAAACATGGGATGACCATAAAAAGCACAGTAAGGGGTATAAAATAAGGAAAGAAAACATTAGTCCATAAATTCATTCAAATAAATGAAATCATGATTTTCACTCATATAACATAATCTCTTTAACATACCTCATGAAATCATAAGATTTATTAATAACAAACAAAAATAATCAATCACAAAGGTAACTTTTGGAATATATAATGATGTTTTAGTGAAAGAGTCTCGTAACACATGAGAAACACTTGAATAAAAATAATTAAAGAATAAAATCAAAAAAACATTAAATAAAATTATAATATATAAATTCATGATATAAAATGTCAAAAGGGTTTTATATACACCTTAAATGATATTAATGGTGCATAATATCAAGATATTCCTCAATGCAAGGATATTTAGACGTAGTCCTTTACAAGGATTTAATCCCTAATGTATGAATTTATCAATGGGGTTATTATGTGTAAAAATAGTATATCAACATAAAAAGAAGTATAAATTACAACATAAATAAAAAAACACTGATTCCACACATAATCATGGAATAATATAATCAACGAATTATGCGTAAAACCCAATGATATGATATTGAGTTTAGAAATTCCATTAAAACAATTCGGTATCCTAACGACGTCACTTAAAAATTCACAAAATGAGTTGATGAGAAAGAAAAGGGGTCTCTCATCACATGGATATAAAATGAAGAGAAATAATGACATATAATAACATATAAAAATGTATAAAAATGTAAATTTATAGACATAACATAAAGATAGTCTTTGACTAAAAGAGGAGGGCGAAATGATCCCTTACCTTGAGTCTGATTCGTCACGTATGTCCCTTGGTATTCCTCAATAACAATCATAAGTTAATTTCTAATTTCTTAAGAAACATTTATGTGTTTATTAATCCTTTTAAATCACATATCACCACATCATATAAATTACATGATTATTTAAGTTAATTTTAGTTGTTTTGTCGATATTGGGTAATTGAGTCGAAAATGATCTTGTTATAATTATAAATTGCCCATGTTGTCAAAATTACATTATCTCTTGAATATTATTCATGATTTAAATATCTTATAAATCTAGTATATATTTATTTATAATATTCCATAACATTTCGAGATAAAAAATAATATTCCCCAATCGTGGAGTTGGTAAGTCGTACGTACGCATGAATGCTACATTAATTTCTTCTTCATATTTAAACGAATGAAAAATAAATGATACATAAGTATATTATAATTACAGTATAATATCATATTTTATATACATTACATAGTTTTATTAAATCCATCATTTAAACATTCCATGTATAGAATGAATGAGTCATATCACTTTGAGGGGCTGTAGTCCACACTTCCTAAAATGAAATTATCATATTTACACATTATGGAAATCATAAAGGTATGATTTAAATAAAATAACAGAATCATAGAGACAATATAAATATATTATATATCATATATAAATATATTTCCATCATAATGGCCACCATGGGAGGTGGTAGGGGAAAATATAACAATCATCATTTCGTGAGGCATCAGTTCGTCGTACACAAGAACAGTATGTTCAAATCCATTATATAGATGTGTGTGTAAGTGTAGTTAGAATCCTTATCATAACAACATCTTGGTATATTTAAGATACTGTTTTTGTTATAAAATAATTGAATAAAGTGTTTTTAGGGGGTTGAATAATGAAAATAAATGAAAAAAACTTGAGAGAAGACATAATGTCAAATCGGGTAACTCCATTGGATTTAAGATAAAAGGATTTATTGAATTTCATTATGAAAAAAATGAGGCTTCTAGGAGGAATAGAGGAATTTTGGGAGCTTATGTGGGCAGAGTTTGGATGATCCATGGGTCTTGAGAGGTTTTAGGAAGGGTAAGAGGTTATTCCCTTTTACAGGAGGAGGGAGGGGATCATTAAGAATGTTTTGAAGTATTATTTTATTATAAAATTATTTTAGGTTTAAAATGGTTCCAATTAAATTTATATCAAATATAATATTCTTTTCTATAAAAAAAATCTCAACCAATCGGTTTTAGACCACCAGGTTACAAATGTGACCTTATTTTTAACTTTAACCCTTAATTAACTAATATAACTCTTACCATGTCTATTTGTATATTCATACTATATGGTTAAAATAGTAACTATAAAATTCCAATAGAACCTCAAGTGGTTCATTAATGACATGTTCAACAACATTTATGTCGTTTGGATGAATCTTATATTTTTAGGACTATTATATCATTTAATAAAATATTATTTGTTTTAAGAACTCATTTATGTAAATTTTTATACTATTCATATCATAAATTTTTTAAAAATCCAAATAAAAAATGATTCTTTCGAAAAAAACAACATTATTTGAAATATAAAAAGTCATATGCATCCCAAAAATTCATTTATGTCATAAAAAGTTTCAAAATAAATTTATTTTAATATTTATAATCTCATTTATATAAATTATTCATTAATAAGGTAATCACTACATCATCATTGTGTCATAAATATATTTATTTATTATATGTCTGTAAATTATATATCAAATAACATGATGTAGAAAAGAATTTTAGCTTTCTAATGAATATTTATAGTCGAAGATATCCCTTATATAACCCATTATAGAAATTGTTTTTACTAAAAAAGACATGTTTATGTTATATTTTTCATTACTTTAAATAAATTTTTATAAAATGTCATTTTCACATCCATATAGCCCCATAGTGTCTCAAATTAGACCCATGGATGACCATGTTTAGAAATATCTCATACAATTGTATTAGGACATGTGTTATGGTTGTTTATTATTGTCATAATATTATTATTGTTCCCATATTTACCAGATTTACCCTTTAACAATGGTTAATAAAATAATTACAGATGTTACTAATCATAATGTCTAAAACATAAAGATACCTATTTACACAATTTGGTCCTTCTGATTCAAAATATGTAATATATTTTTTCAAATTCAATACACATAAGTTGCAGTAATTAATTTAATATTAATTCCCATTTTCAAAACCAAAAAAATGGGGTTTTAAGAAGTAATAACTATCAAAATATTGACATGTGTTTATGTCCAATTAAAATGTGAAATTACTTCAAATGACCATAATATTATTAAATGATAAAAATATAATCCAATTATACTTTAAAACTAATGAAAATTATAATATATCTATAAAAATCAATTAGATGAAATGTCAGTTTTAATTAAAATGCAGTATTTTTCACAATTCATTAAAAATGAACTTTATCAGAAAAATACCAAATTTCTTCCAAAGTAAATTATGATGTCCCAATTCTAAAGAAGACTTTTATTTTTCTAAATTGAACATATATAAGTGAAAAAAATATTTATAAAGGGGTTTCCATCAAAAGGAATTCAAACAACCTTTTAAAAATATTAGAGTATATCATGCTTAAAATCAGACTCATTCTTATTTTAATCCTCTAAAATTTATTAGATAAATAAAAAAACATATAAAAACATGTGTAATCATTATTTAGTTATTTCTATTCATTACTTCCAATATAATGACTAGGTGTTAACAATCATTTAAAATAATAATAATATTATTGTATAATTTTATTGTATAACTCAAAGTTCTGTGCTAAATAAGATTTCAAAGAAACTTGTTGTTGTATGTTGAGTACATTATCAAAAAATGTGTCTTATTTAACATAAAATTAATATATTATTCATAAATATTAATAGATATGAAAATGTATTATTCTATTAATACCTGAGTTGTAACATCCATAATTATCTTAAATATTCTAGGAAGTCTGTCATGTGACAAAAGGATTCCATGTAATTATTATTATTATTTCCCATACCCAAGAACATGGGTAAAGATATGTTTCATGGAGAATGGGATGTGATAGGTTCAGGTGACTGATTAAGGGGATTCAGTGCTATTTAATCATTTCTATCAGGTTCCCTATCTTTGTGGCTTCACCTAGTCTCCAACAGGTTTATTCGTGGATCCAGAAACACCCAACGGTTCATGTATCCAATGATCCATGGACATGCTTTCCAAAGTCAGGCACTCATTGGGTGATATGGCCAATAACACTTAAGAACTCACATTGGTCTAGAGATGGGAAGTCTAGCTCATCAAACCCTTCTGGGGGGAATTATTGCATATTCTGGGACTCTCTTATAGATTTATTACATGCTCATATGTTCAAGAATATTTGGTTTATCCCCAATAATTGTATCCATGGATTCACCTTGGGTTTCAATTGACAGGTATACATAAGGATCCAGAACTGTCTAAATACGAGGTTTACCATCCGTCATTGGATTAGGGATTCTGTGGAAATTTGAGTTTTCTCAGACATCACTGGTATCAAGACTAATATTTAGGTGCTTTGAACTTTATTGTTGTCTGAGGGGGGGGGGATAGAGGGTGACTTGAGAATCTGGATCGAACCCGTAATAGGGGCTTCCTACGTATCTTTATGAGAGGAATAAGAATCCACGTAGTTCGCTGTAGCTTAACATGAAAAATCACATTTTAAGATTGTGTGACGAGGACCCAAATGTACAGTTTAACATCATGTGGTAAGGTCATCTATGTGATAGGTGCCTAGTCAATGTTGGTGTGGGATGTGGCCCAGAGGAACCATAGGAAATGATTTCCTAGGCCTGGGTATGGTTGGAGCATACAAGTGGTTGGCATCCCATGTTGGGGTATGGTCTGGGCTTACATGTGGTTGGTGGATCGAGTTGTGATTGAACCTCAGGGAGATGTCCTATGTACCCATCATTAGCAAGGATCACCATTCTTGTAGTTATTAATGGGTTGTTGAACTAACATGAAGTGGTTAGGACCAATGAGGGTTGGGATTGAACCTCAATGAGGTGTCCAACGTACTCTGCCTTTGCAAGGATCAAATTCCATGTAGTTCGGAATGGTTTGATGATTTTTTAAACCATACAATCCAATAAGACCACGTGAGTCATACTCTGTGTGAGAAACAAGAGGATGTAAAATATTCGACAATGCACACGCCTCCTCCCTTGTTGGTGGGGGAGGGAGATCCCATGACTGAACAGGTCGGGGCGACCGTGGGCGAGGGCGTGAAACAATGAACCTTCCTGAATGAATGTGGAAAGGCTATTACTGTATGGTGCAGATGGTGTGGGGATTACCTCAGGAGGTATTCCATGTCTCTCTCTCTCTAGGGGTGGGGAGAAGTGCTCATCCCTGGTGCTCCTTGAATGGAAAAGCGAGTGGGATCCCTCAATCCTGAAAAGTGGATAGGCAGAAAGGGGATCTCAGGCTCGGAATCCACACTACTGTGGGTATGTGAACCCAAGAATTATACGGATGTACATTCAAGTGATGGGGTAACCCATTTTTCTCCACCTACCGTGGGTTTGTGAACTCAAGAGGGTGTGCTAATACGCCCGAAGGTTTTAGAATGCCGATCTGGTGGCTTTGGGAGAGGCCTTGGCTTGGTGCCGATGGATAGGCTACTCAGGGGATTCTGGAGGGTTGGAATGAATTGGAAGGGACTTATATGATTCAAGGGATGTAAAAACAGAAGGCCTTGGCAGGACACATGGCCATATGAGGAGTGGCGCCCATCTCATAGGTAGGTGCTATGCAGATGGAGAGGTCATCCATGTACTAGTGAAGTATGCGAACTATGGGGCATCCTGCATACCGAAGTGTTATGTGGCTTTAGGTTTGGTCCGCACACCAAATATGTACATGGGATTGGAGTCCGCTCAAGCGGAAGTGGCTGAGAGCAGTGCCGGTCAGGTCTTCACCCGCGTAGGAGGGTGCTATCTGGCGTGCTGGATTGAATGAGGGGCCCAGTCTCCCTGGTTCGCGGGGACTGAATCCACGTATGGGCCATGGTTCATGATTTACCAATTTTAGGTTTTTGGTTCATCAATTTACTTATGAATTATATAGTTTTTAACAATTCATCCCCAGTTTATACCTATTGATGGTTCATGAATCAGAACTTCACGGTCTGCAAAATCCAAAGCTCATTAAAGCCTCTTCCTTCTCCAAAAGCCAATCTATAAGAATCTGATCCTCAATCAGCTGATACATTTCTTCTCCCTCTTGAAATAATTTTATAGAGGGTGTAAAGGGTTGTATATATGGTAATGATACACCTTTTGTAGAGTCCCATGATAGGAAACTCGGTCTACAGATGACTTAGTCAACACAAGGTTCGCGGGGTATATAGAATTCACCTCGCCCGTGAACCAACTCGGTCATGGGGGTGCTTCGCGGGCACGCGAGGTTCCACCTATATTTTAATAACTATGCTATGCATGGATTGGGTCAGTCCATATCTTCTTAATGGTTCATCCACACTTTGCTGTCCATTTGGTTTTCTCCCGCATCGGAGCGCCTCCGTTTCGCGAATGATGGCGTACGCGGGTGGCACAATTCACCGAACTAACCATGAACCATTGATGATGAACCGGTACAGTAATGACCCTGAATTTCCATGTATTTTTTTTAATTAAATGTGAATTTTACAAGTCCGTGAAAATTTACGTTGCATAATTCTGAGGCCCGATGTGTCCGGAATCAATTTCTGATGTTTTTTTCAGGTACGTTCAGTAAACATACGATCAGTTTTTATAACTTTTGAACCGGTGCTCGGAATTGAAATCTATAGGTACTGTTGAACTCGAAGCACCGATATTAACTTAAGGAGACTTTCACCTCGAAGGAAGTGGGTTGAGAATAAAGTTTAGTTTACTTTTTTTGTGTGAATAATAAAATAAAATAAATGCATGTTTTATTTTATTTTTATCTGTTAACCACCCAAGTGGAAGTTGGATGTGGGGACCACCACACCCTAACCTCCCATGGAAGGTTATTGTGGTGGGGCCCACCAAAAAATACCCTCCTACGAGAGGTTATGGTGTAGGGACCACCCGGGACTAAACCACCCTAATAATGGTGGGAGCGGAAAAACTCTCCACTCCCCTCATTAATGAGGGAGAGTCTCTCCACCTCCCTCCTTTAAAGGTGTCAACCCTTCCTCTCTTTTAATTGTTCCAGCCTCATGAATTAATTAAGTGGATCCAACTTAATTAATTCACCATATTTGAATTATTATGCCAACGATTTAATAGATTTTATAATTTATTATTCTTGGCTACCTTTTCTTTTGTTGGCAAAGGAGGAAAGATATTTTGAGAGAAAATCTCTCGCCAACGAAGAGTGAAGAACGCATTCATTCAACGGAGAATGCCAGTGAAGAGCATCTTTGAATTTCTTCCTTGGAACCACCTTCGACATAGGATGTCTTTGACTACGATGAGACAACACACAAACCGACGATCGAGTAAAATGCTGACATCCGTCTTTTTCCAACGATCCATCTTCGTCCCCATGACTCTGTCGATGAACTAAGAGCAAGGTAGGGTGTTTAATTTCATTTAGGTGTCATGTTCATCCTTTCCTAAAAAAAAATAACGAGTATTTTTTCCTTTTGTGGTTGGGTTGTTGTGCTTCATTCTTATGAACTAATTTCGATCACCGTAAACAGGGAGGATGCAGGCGAAAATAACATGGCCAGACTCCCTCCGTCGATCTCGTTTGTGATGTTGTTCGGCATGGAGACGAGGCGATGAAGGCGGCAGGCAAAGAACATGCTACCTGCGGTTTCCACAACGTACGCCACCCTCGCGGCGCTTCGGCTTAACCGGCTCTGCCACCCCGGCCCACGCGTCCCGGCTTCCGGCCGCCGCCGGCCTCCCGTGCACCCTGGCCGAACCGCACTGGCCCGCGCCTCCCGGCTCCGGCCGCCGCCGGCCTCCTGTCCACCCCAGGAGAACTGTGTTGGCCCGTGCCTCCCAGATTCAAGCTACCATAGGCCTCTCGTGCGCCATGGTCGAACCGAGCCAACCCGCGCCTCATGGCTCTCAGCCACCGCTCACCTCCTGTGCGCCCCATCCGACCTACTCTAGCCCGCGACGCCTGGATCCCGGCCACCACCGGCCTCTCTTGTGCCAAAGCCGAACTGCACTGGCCCGTGCCTCTTAGATCACAGCTTTCCCTGGCCTCCTAGGCCATGCCGCCCGAACCGCACCCCTCACGGCGCTCCAGGCGGAACGGGCTCCACGCCATCGGGTCGAGCCGCCTACGAGGCCACCTACAGGTTGAACCGCCCTCGCTACCTTTTGGGCGGGGGCCAGTGGGCCAGGCCGAACCCAACGGGTCGGCTCGCCCAATAGGCTAGGTCAGACCCAACGGGTCAGGCTAAGCCAACCTGAGCCTACAACCAACCATTTACTTTCTTTTGGCCATATCATTGGCACCGAACATCCGTTTGACAAGCCATCAGCGGTGATGGTAATGTTGGAGCTTGATAGTCCCTTTGAGTATACCTCAATGTTGTTTGGGGTATATTTGAGATATGGACAGGTTGGATCATGCATAAATCCAATTGGGCCACCGAGACTAAAAAGCTAATTACTCTCAGACCGAGTGTCTGATTGACACACCGTCTGTCACATTGGATTACTTATGAAATCTCAGATCTTCTACACACATCAACATGGGAGTTTATTGAAGTTGAAATATCTAGAATTGTCTTGAGAAGAGGACCCTCCCGGAATCAAGCATGCTTTATACGGGAACCCTGTGGCTAGCTGCTAGGTGATAAAGGGATCCATCAAGGAGTGAATACTATTCCAGGATCCTATGTGGGTTCGATATCTCTGACTACGCTTCTAGGATCCTAAGTGGGTTCAAAAGCTGTGACTACTGTTCCATGATCCTACGTGGGTTCGATAGCTCTGACTACTGTTCCAGGATCCTACATGGGTTCGACAGCTCTGACTACTCTTCTAGGATCCTATGTGGGTTCGACAGCTCTAACTACTCTTCCAGGATCCTACATGGGTTCAACATCTCTGACTACTGTTCCAGGAACCTACGTGGGTTCGAAAGCTCTTATTACTGTACCTGGATCCTGCGTGGGTTCAGCAGAGAAGATGATTCAGTGGCTACATGTAATCATCTCTATCTATATACATAAGTTGTATACCTGTGTGAGTTGAGTCAGTGAATTTTGTGTTTACCTCATGATTGAGATGGATTACTTGATAACTTAGGTATATATAAGGGCGTATACCTAAATGGGGTTATCTATTTATTTCATACTTTGTGGTTTATCTTTGTTTGATTTTGTGATACCTTGAGGGTATCGGGGTCCCTACTGAGTATCATTATACTCACCCTTGCATGGGCTATGACCGCACCTCGTTGTGTTGGATGCAGACGATGTACATCGCTGATCAACGCTGAGAGTATCAGGACTGGACGGTACCCATAGGTGGACCTTATGACGAGTCAGTAAATGGAGGAGACTGAAAAATTTGGAGTGCTGAGGAGGCTATCCTTACCTAACCTTATGGTAGGAATTATGGAGGATGACCCAGTAGCTATTTTTCCTTTTTCAGTTGTACTTGTACTTCCAGTTCCTTGTACTTTATAGTTTGGCATGTATTTCCAACCCCTTTGCTTTTCAGCACTCTTTTGTTATACAGTTTAATTAGTGTTTTTTATCCATCTTGGTGCTCTGTTGTGTACGTTTACAGGCTGTTAAGGCAATGTCATCCCAGTTTTAGGAAATTACGACTTTAGTGCTGGTCACCAGCCCCTAGCCTATTTAAGGTGATATTGGGATAGTCACGACACGGGACTTGAGGGACAGGTTATGAAAAATTGGTATCAGAGGAGTCGGTTCTACTGAAGAACTTAAGACTATGATATTTTCTATAAAGAAATAGTTTTATGGGTAATGAGTGTGGTTTTTAGTTCAGGGAGTCCAGTGTTGGTGCGGCGACGGGCGTATCCATACACTCGGACCCTGACTTCTTATTTCCAACTCAATGCACAAAAACACTGATTTCATGTGTGTCTTCAAATGTTTTTCTTTGAGTTAGCTCACCAGGTATAACTTATTGATCATGGATCACATGTTTTTTTCAGGATTTCCACATGCAGACAGCCATCCAGGGTTCCAGGCTTTGTATGAGATGGCAGCCCACCGAGCGACGAGGCCTCGGTGCAGGGCCCTATCACAGCAGAGGCACCAGCGGTACCTCTATCCGTTGGGCCACTGAGGCCACCATCCCCAACAGCAGAGAGTGCATTCTGCCTGACCGCGTTTGAAAAGTTCCAGCGCCAGAGGCCGCCCATGTTCAAGGGTGAGACACACTCGTAGGTAGATGAGGATTGGTTGGGGGCTATAGTGAGACTCTTCAAACTGGTAGGGACACCAGCAGACCTTATGGGGATCCTTGCTACGAGTCTCCTTCAGGAAGTAGTAGGAAGATGGTGGAGCCAGATGCTCTAGGTTTATGACAAGGTAACACTTATTTGAGAAGACTTCAAGAGCCTGTTTCAGGGGTAGTTTGTTCTAGCCACCCTACGTGCAGTGCAGATACAAGAGCTACTTCATCTATAGCAGGGCTGCATGACTATAGCTTATTACTCAGCGAGGTTCAATGACCTCTCACGCTACTCCACATATATGGTGCGGGACCCATTCTTCAGGTCCTGATCCTTCTAGCCAGGGCTTAGGTGAGAGATCAGGGGTTTGATGATCTCACTCAACATCCCGATGCAGTCAGGGGTGTTAGAGAGAGCCCTACTAGTGGAGAGTTTCCTTGCTGAGAAGTCTCCCGCAATTAGATCCACCACCAGTCGACACGTAGCAGAGTATTCTGTAGATGGCAGTAGACAGATGTCCCAAAGGTCCAAGAAGACCAAACCTATAGGTGGACGACCTCATGACTCAGGGTCAGTTGTGTGGGGCACAGAAGATAGAGCCATACATGCCAGGAGTGGGCAGTGTTACTTGTGCGGCGGGCAGGGTCACATGGATCGTGACTATCCGACCTCCCATATGGATGATCAGCATATGGTCAAATGAGCACCTAGGAAAAGACATAGATTCGATCAAGGCAGTCCACAGGGAGCAGACGAGCATGGCAGAGGAGCTGGCCGTGTAGTTGGCGGTGGACAACGATTCGAGGTGATACCGCCACAAACACAAAGTGGTCCCCCCCGACAGTAGGGAGCATGTGGACAGGTGAGAGCTCAGCTCCTGGTTGCTGAGGATTATGATCATGGTTCTCTGGAGATGATTCTAGGTATAATTTATGTCTATTACACCTTAGATGTAGTTCTTATTTACATTGGTTCCAATCACTCTTTCATTTTCACCGCCCTCGTTTGGAGCTCAAAGATTTTGACAGAGCGATTAGCTCGATCCTTATGGCTAGTGACTCCTATAGGAGAAGATTCGATGATTACGCACTGATTCTAGCAGTGTGAGCTTAGTCTACGAGGCGATAACTTTGGCTGGGATCTCCTAGTAGCGGCGTTGAGGCCTTACAACGTCATCTTGGGTATAGACGGGTTATCTACAATCCATGCTCAGATAGACTGAATTAGCCACAAAGTGTGGTGGCCGCACGGATGGGACCAGGTTTACCTTCACCGCTAGGAAGGGAGCCTTTGTAGTGCATTATGGACTTACTCGAAGGAGAGTGGATCCAATCACTCATCATTTGGATAGCCTTACCCTCAGAGCAGTTGATGTGGAGAGTCCGAGCTATCCTGTAGTGGTGGACCCGTACGCGGATGTTTTCCCTGATGATGTCCTAGGTCTACCTCCTCATAGAAAGGTGGACTTTTACATTGATTTTTACTCTAGGAAGGCATATATATCTACTCCACCATATCGGATGACTCCCGCGGAGCTTCGTGAGCTACGGGTACAGCTTGAGGACTTTTAGGTGAAGGGGTTCATTCAGCCCATAGTTTCACCCTGGGTAGCCCCGATTCTGTTCACCAAGAAGGAAGATGGGAGCTTGAGGCTTTGTGTTGACTACTGGAACCTGATTCAGGTGACTTTGAATAACAAGTACCCACTCTTGAGGATTGACGACCTCTTTGATCAACTGAAGGGAGCATGTTGGTTATCGAAGATAGACCTCAAACCAGGATATCACCAGCTCAGAGTACGAGATGAGGATGTGTAGAAGATAGCCTTCAAATGTCGGTATGGCCACTACGAGTTCTTGATCATGCCTTTTAGAGTAACCAATTCTCCAAAAGTATTAATGGGACTCATGAACATAATCTTCCAGCCATACCGTGATCACTTTTTCATAGTCTTCATCGACGATATTCTGATCTACTCGACTACTGAGGAGGAGCATGCCTACCATTTGCTGGTAGTACTAGACACACTCTGAGAGCACTAGATTTACGGTAAGCTCTCGAAGTGCCAGTTTTGGATCCTAGAGGTTCACTTTTTGGGACATGTCATCTCAGAGGTTGGAGTTGCAGTGGATCCAGTGAATATTGAGGTGGCACTTGCTTGGGAGCCACCTAGGAGTGTGACAGAGGTACGAAGTTTCCTGGGTTTGGCTAGTTATTACCAGAGGTTTGTACCAGACTTCTCTAGTGTTGCAGAACCAATATCATCCTTAAAGAAGAAGGGGAAACCCTTTGTATGGTTGGAGAGATGCCATCAGATCTTTTAGGAGATGAGGTAGAGGCTAACTAGTGCCCTCATCTTGAGGCTTCTATAGGAAGGTGTGGGGTACGTAGTCTACTGCGACACATCAGGGACCGAACTCAGATGTGTCCTAATTCAAGAGCGAGTAGTGATCGCAAATGGTTCACGATAGCTGAGACAGCATGAGCATAACTATTCTACCCATGAATTGGAGTTAGTGATAATGGTCTTCCCCTTGATGATGTGGCGACACTATCTGATGGGAGAGCGTTTTACTGTGTACTCTAATCACAAGGGTCTCACGTGTATCTTCTACTAGAAGGACCTGAACCTGAGACAAAGACGTTGGCTTGAGTTCCTCTAGGACTATGAATTCGATATATTCTATACTCTTGGGAAGGGGAATGTTGTTGCAGATGCACTCAGTAGGAGATCTGGTATACAACTGCTAGGCAAGGTGACAGAGCAGCTGGATGCTTTGTAGATATCCTTTATGGATAGAGATGGATCATATTTCCTTCAGTCTCTTACAATCACTCTCCCTCTTCTTTAGTGAGTCAGGGAGGTGCAACGTGGGGTCACTGACTGCGAGGCACGATGTGCTCAGATACCCACAGGACACGCACCTGATGGATTTTCTGAAGGTGGGGAGCATGTCATCCTCTTCATAGGACGTACCATGGTACCAGTGTCACTTCGGGATGACGTGTTTAGGGATTTCCACACATCCCCTTTAGAGGTACATCTAGGTGTGGTGAAGATGTACCAGGACCTTTGATGACAGAACTGGTGGCTAGGAATACAGAAGGTAGTAGCAGAGTTTGTCTCTCGATGCCTCACTTGTCAGCAAGTGAATGCCGAACACCAGGTTCCAGCAGTCTTGGTTCATACTTTAGAGGTCCCAGAGTGGAAGTGGGATGGGATATCCATGGACTTTATGATATGAATTCCACGTACATCTAGGGTACATGATTCGATTTGGGTGATCGTCGACCTACTCACCAAGTCAGACCACTTCCTACTAATCAGAGAGCAAGTTTCAGTAGAGAGCTTAGGATGCCTCTATGTGCAGGGGATTTTGAGGCTACATGGAGTACCCACAAAGATTATCTCTGATAATGGTGAACGTTTTACTTCCCATATATGGAAGGGATTTCAGGAAGCTTTCAGGATGCATCTTCTTCTGAGCACCGCTTTCCATCCTCAAACGGATGGTCAGACTGAGCAGACCATTCAGAACCTCAAGGACATGCTCCATGCATGTGTCCTTAAATTTGGTCACAGTTGGTAGGAACACTTACCTTTGGTGGAGTTTTCATAAAACATAAACTATCACTCCACCATAGGGATGTCACCTTTTTAGGCATTTTACCGGAGACCTTGCAGATCACCTTTGTGTTGGACAGACCTAGTGGAGTCAGCACTAGTCGGAGAAGAGATGGAACGAGCTACCACAGAGAAGGTGCAGATCATTCAGGAGCAGATTAAGACTCCACAAAGAAGGTAGAAGTCGTATGGTGATAGGAGACAAATACCTCTACAGTTCGAGGATGGCAATCACGTATTTCTACGGGTATCACCACAATGAGGTTTAAAGAGATTTGGCTGAGGTGACAAGTTATCTCCGAGAATCATCAGACCTTTTCAGGTCCTCAGTAGAGTTGGCGAGGTGGGATACCGCTTAGCTCTTCCACCTCAGTTGCACCGGGTGCATGTCGTCTTCCACATATCCCAGTTGAGGAGAAACATGCACGAACCCTCTCACATTATCTACCATGGAGAGTAGGATGTCAACGATGGAGATACTTTTATGGAGCTTCTAGTGGAGATTGAGGATCGATAGGAGTGGGTCCTACGTGGACAGTTGATACCTCTAATGCATGTTCATTGGCAGCACAGAAACCTCTAGGAGAGCACATGGGAGCGAGAAGTTCAGATGCGTGATCGGTATCCCCACTTGTTCGGTTAGTTATGAGTTGTGGCTTACAGGGATATAGATCCCTGGGGTGGGGAGAATTTAATGACCCAGAATTTCCATGTATTTTTTTTTAATTAAATGGGAATTTTATGAGTCCTTGAAAATTTATGGTGTGTGATTCTGAGGCCCGGTCTGTTCGGAATCAATTTCTAAAGTTTTGATTTGGTACATTCAGTAAACGTACGAGCAGGTTTTTATAACTTTTTAACCGTTGTTCAGAATTGAAATCTGAGGGCACTATTGAACTTGCAACATCGGTATACTCTTAAGGAGACATTCACCTCGACGATAGTGGGTCAAGAATAAAGCTTAGTTTTTGGTTTTTTTGTGGGAATAATATAATAAAATAACCACATGTTTTATTTTATTTTTCATTGTTAACCACCCAAGTGGAAATTATAGGTGGGGACAACCACATCTTAATCTCCCATGAGAGGTTATGGTGGTGGAGCCCACATGAACCTAACCTCCCACAAGAGGTTACGATGTGGGGACCAACCGCGACTAAACACCCCTAATAATGGTGGGAGAGGAAAACCTCTCAAGTCCCCTCATTAATGAGGGAGAGTCTATCCACCCCCCTCATTTAATGGTGTCAACCCTTCCTCTCTTTTAATTATGTCAAACTCATGAATTAATTAAGTGGATCCAACTTAATTAATTCACCCTATTTGAATTGTTATGCCAAAGACATAATATATTTTATAATCTATTATTCTTGACTGCCTTTTCTTTAGTTGGCAATGGAGGAAAGTGATTCTGAGAGAAAAGATCTCGCTAACGAAGAATGAAGAACACGTTCTCCCAACGGAGAACACCAGTGAAGAGCATCTTCGATTTTCTTCCTCGGAAACTTCTTCAATGTAGGACGTCTTCGACTATGACGAGCCAGCGCAAAAACTGATGATCAAGGAAAACGCTGATGTCCGTCTTTTTCCAATGATCTGTCTTCTTCCCCACGACTCCATCGATGAACTACAAGCAAGGTAGGGGTTTAATTTAATTTATGTGCCATGTTCTTCCTTTATTTAAACACGATGAATGATGATGTTTTCCTTTTTTGGGTGGGTTGTTTTGATTTGTTCTTATGAACCGATTGCTATCACTATAAACGCGGAGGGTGTGGGCTAAACTAACATGGCCCGACTCCCTCAGTCGATCTCATTTGTGATGTTCTTCGACATGGCGATGAGGCGACGAAGGTGACATGCAACGACCACACTACCTATGGTCTCCACAACCCGCGCAACCCTCGTGGTGCATCGTCTGAACTGGCTTCGCCGCCCCGACCCGCACCACCTGGATTCTGGCCGCTACCGGCCTCCCGTGAACCCCGGCGAAAACGCGTCGGCCCGCGCCTCCCGGCTCCCGGCTGCCGCCGACCTATCGTGCGCCCTGGACGAACCATGCTAGCCTGCGCCTCTCGGCTTCTGGCATCCGCAGGCCTCCGGTGCACCCCGGTCGATCTGTGCCGGCCCGCGCCTCCCGACTCTTGGCTACTACTGACCTCCCGTGCCCCCGGCCAAAATGCTCCCTCCCGTGCCACCCTACTCCCTGCCCCCCGACCTCTAGTGTGCCCCGACCGAACCGCGCCGGCCCACGATGTCTGGATGCTGGCTACCGCCCAACTCCCGTGTGCCCTGACCGAACCATCCCATCTTGCACCTCTTGGTTTCCCTCGGCCTCTCAGGCCGAGCCACCCGAACCGCGCCCCTCACGCCCATCCGGGCCGAACCGGCTCCGCGCCACCGGGCTGAGCCGCCTATGCGTCCCCCTCCGGGTCGAGCCACCCTCACAGCCTGCTGGGATGGGCCCAATGGGAAAGGAAGAACTCAACGGGATAGGGAAACCCCAATGGGTCGGCCCAGACTGACTCAGGTCAAGTCAGTCCAACTGGGTCGGACCGAACCCATGCCTCCTACCGACCCTTTACTTTTTTTGGCCGTATCTTTGGCACTGAATGCTCGTTTGATGAACCGTCAGCGGCGCTTGTAATCTTTGAGCTTAAATATCCGTTTGAGTATACCCCACTAGAGTTTGTGGTATACTTGAGATACAGTCAGGGTGGACCGTGCACGAATCCAACCGGGGCCCCGGGACTAAAAGACTAATAACTCTCAGACTGGGCGTCCAATTGACGCGCCGTCTATCGCATTGGATTTCTAATGAAAAGTGGGATCTTCTAGACACATAAAATTGGGACTTCATGGAAGTTGAAGTATTGAAACATGACATGAGGAGTAGACCCACCTAGAATCAAGTGTGCTTTGTGCGGGAACCCTGTGGCTGGCTGCTTGGTGATAAAGGGATCCTACGTGGACTGACTAATTTTCCAGGATCCTATGTGGGTTAGAAAACTCTGAATACTGTTCTAGGATCCTACGTGGGTTTGACAGCTCTGACTACTCTTCCAGGATCCTACATGGGTTCGATAGCTCTGACTACTGTTCCAGGATCCTATGTGGGTTCGAAAACTCTGACTACTGTTCTAGGATCCTACATGGGTTCGATAGCTCTAACTACTAATCCATGATCCTATGTGGGTTCGACAGCTCTGAATACTATTCCAGGATCCTACACGGGTTCGACAGCTCTGATTACTGTACAAGGATCCTACGTGGGTTCGGCATAGAAGATGATTCTGTGGCTACATATAATCATCTATATCTCTCTACATAAGTTGTATACCTGTGTGTACTGAGTTAGTGACTTTTGTGTTTACCTCATGATAGAGATGGATTACTTGATAACATAAGTATATGTATAGGAATATACCAAAGTGGGGTTATCTGTTGATTTCATACTTTGTGGTTTATCTTTGTTGGATTTTCCGAGACCTTGAGGGTCTTGGGGTCCCTACTAAGTATCGTTATACTCACCCCTACATGGGATATTCCCTCACCTTGTTGTGTTGGATGTAGATGAAAGACAATGCTGATCTAGACTGAGAGTATATGGACTGGATGGTACCTGAAGGTGGACCTTACGACGATTCAGTACACAGAGGATACTGATAGACGTGGAGTGCTGAGGATGATATCCATACCTACCCTTCAGGTAGAAATTTTGGAGGATGACCCGGTAGCTGTTTTTCCTTTCATCAGTTGTACTTGTACTTCCAGTTCATTGTACTTTACAGTTGGGCTTTTATTTCTGGCTCCTTTAATTTTCAGCAATCTTTTGTTATACAGTTTACTAAGTGTTTTGTTTCCAGCTATGTGCTATGTCGTGTATGTTTACATGTTGTTAAGGAAATGACTTCCCAATTTTAGGGAATTACGCATTTGGTTCTAGTCGCCACCCCATGGCATATGGAAAGCGGGCTTGGGGTAGTCACGACATGGGCCCCGGGGGACGGGTCATGATAGGTACACAAAATGGTTAGGTCCTTTGCAATTTCATGGAAACATTACTCATATTTTTCCAAAATTATTGATGAATATTGGGTAGTTTATTCCACTAATTTTAAGGTAGTATCTTCCTTACCTTCTGCAGATTGTTCAGGACCCTACAAATGCCCCATTGGAATAGGGTCCAATCAGAATGAAGAGGAGTCTATTTCGATGTAGATGGGTCCAGAAACAAGAGCATTTTGTGGTAGAGAGATGGACACAGTGTAGGAAAACGCCTATAAAAATTGGTCCACTTGACTCATCCTTTAACGGATTTTTGGGCAAAAAGATCTCTCACTCCCTACTTCCTTGCACCTCCACCACATACAGCTTCATTGACGAACCGCTTCATCCATGAACCGGATTTGGGTTCTTCAAAATGATCCTAGTTTGTGCTCATCCCCATCCACGATCTAACTTCCCTGTCCCGAACTAGACATTAACAACTTTAACAACTTTAAAAAGTAAGTCACAGAGAGCCACATAGGGAGAAAACCCATGCGGTTCAGTGGTCCGTGGACTTGAATTATACTTAAAACATTGATATTTTCATTTTGAACTTTATTAAAGTCCTGAATTATGAGAACCATCATAGGGGCTTGGTACACAATCTGCGGGCCATCGCTCTACATGCCAGGATATCGTCGACATCTTACGCGTACCACTGGTTCGTGGAATATGGGCATCTTAGACCTACTATGGGGTCAGTATGTGGGGAGTACTATGTATTCCCTTTGTGGATCATTTACTAAATATTTGGAATTTTTATGAATATTATCCTTTGGACTAAACCATGATATTGTTTCCTAATGCAGGAAGAAAATAAGGTTCCCCATGAGATGAAGCTGGATTGAGGAAGACAAGGGCTACCGTGGAAAGGAGTAGAGATGATAATCTTCAAACCCACGTCAATCCCCGTGACAGCTTCCTGATGGCTTTCCTAACACCATAGCTTTTAAGTTACCCATTATGAATACAGTTTCCTCTTTACGGTTTTGGTCTGCCCACTTACATTCCCCTGCAACTGCCTGACCCTAAACACCCTTTCATCCATTTAGAGGCACCACATAGTCATGATTGCGAAAACATTTCCCTAGTAATAGAAATCATCTCCCCATTGATTGAGGAGAACATATTCATCCTGCAAGGATCGATATGGACTCAGGACAACCGCGAGTTCCGTGATGATTTCCTGAGACTAGATGTTCAAGAATACCCATCCATCATTAGCATCTCTTGAGAAAATCCTTTCGGTAGATGGAGCACTAAGTGGGATTTTCGGGCCAGAGGATGCTTCTCGGATGGGCGGGCCTGGATGTTCTAGTTACATAAAACCCATATGGAGTGCCCTGACCTATTGGAGATAATGGTCTTGAAATATAAAGCTTGGGTGTCTTAGTTTTCAATCTTCTCTCTAGGATAAATACTTCCAGAATTGCTGAGTCGATGGTGTTCGAGTACCAACACCTTTAACCTACTGCATGGATAAGTGAGGATCATTTTTTGGGACATCTACTAGCTTGGAGGTCTTCCTATCCTTGGAGAAATGTATGATGAGTGTATCTCAATAACTTCCATGTGGATTGATACCAATCACGTTTCTCCTTTGTCATGGAGTTTTCTGTATACGGCGGAGGGATTACTAGGTAGTCCTCTTGTGGCCCATTCTCTCATCCCATTTGAAGGGTGGATACGGTTATTTTTAAAAACGAATGGGCCTAGGCCAAAGGCGCTCTGCAGTCTAACTCACCCAACCCGCTAATACCGCCAAACTCTAGGGTCATACTTTTCTACCCATGAAGAAGGGTGGTATTCCTCATGGGGATACAAGCTTCGGCCCATCGTCTCACTTGAGCGTAGGTTAGAATGTTTATTCGCCGTGTTCTTAAGCGTATGGATCTTCCAATCCAGTGATGCATACAATGGGGTTTGGTCCTACACTTTGATGATGGGGGTCATGCAGACAGAGGGTGGGTCTTTTAATTTTTCCCTTCTTACCCTTGCCCGAATTTATGAATTATTGAGATAGATTCAGGAAGTCAGTTCTACGCACCATCTCAGCGGACCGTTCCAATTCCTTTACAGATGGATGGTGGAACAATTACCCTATTATGAGTATTGACATACCGCATGGGTTCCCCATTTTGACTTTCATCCAGCTATCCTCAGCATTTCCGATGTTCTTCCCCAGACTCTGAATGATGTCGACATGGTCCGGTTGTTGAACTACACATCTAACTTCTCTTTCAGACCGTATCCTACTCCTCAGGGATCCTTGATAGTTGACAAGGATAGTTCTTTGAAGTAATGTTCAAACCTAATCAATATTCATGATAGGATGATCACCGCCAATGTAAGTAGAGTAGTTATTTGTGAACCATACCTCCCCTACCGGTTTGCAAGGCATTTTGGATGCCTTAAAAAGACTATGTTGCTTCCTGTTATTCAACTAAGGGGAGAATCTCATCCTGTGGTTCTCTGACAATTGTGGATTATGATGATACATGAGGGTGATTCTAGAGAGATCATCATTACTAACACAATATGTCCCACCTTCCTATTTCTGCAGTATGACCAATTATGGGTTGATTGTTACCCTGAGGGGATGCTGAGAGAACCAGTTCAGCAGGTACAGAAACCCTTGACAATTTCTTGTCCCGCTCTTACCCCGATAGCAACACCACACATTCCCTTTGTCACAGGAGGTGAAACAACCATTCCTTCTACTTAAATTCCTTCAGAAACCAAAATGGATATACATAGTGCTCCAACTAGCGTCTGGGAGGGATTTCATCAATAAAACTCATTTTGGTGGGGAGCGATTCAGACTGCTCCCCTCCTGAAGATATCACCCAAGATCTTCATGGGACTAGTACCAACCAAGTATCACTGATAATATTTGAGGTTGTGGTTAGTCCTCTGCATCAGCTCCAGTGGCTGGGCCATCTATGTGAAAAGAGATTCTCCCATGTTGGGTGACAAGATTTAGGTCCCTCCCCACTTCTATGGCAATGTTTCTTCCTTATTAATATGTGGCCGCAGAGGAGGATCAATGTGTTGATGCTGTATCAATATACCAGGAAGTGCGCAAAGAGGCATGGCACCCGCTACGTTCTCTTGTAGTGGAGTCACCCATGGCCAATTTCGCCGATGAAGGTGACAATGTTCAGCGATTATTTATTGAGCTGGGTTATGGCGGCTTTGATTACCAGCTCATTCACTCCATTATTTAACAAATATTCATTTACCAAGGAGACCTTGCCTCTTGCAAGGAAAGGCTGACCAGGTTCAATTTTTCCCACAACCAGGTGGAAACATTCCAGGATATCTCAGAAACACTCGATCATCTAACAACCAAGGAAGCGAAGTCCCATGATTTAGTGGCGGTTTAGGAGGAAGAGTTGCCGGAGTGAGAAGCCACACATCCATGTTGAGGGGACAACCGGCCTCGTTGCGTGCAACTTGTGAAGCTATTCAGAAAAAGGACAGAACGTTAAAGTTGTGTTGGAGTAGGTGCATCAAATGGCTGAAGCCAAAATGGAGGATAGAACTTCCTCATAACAAAATATCGACAGCCAGTGGAATTTTCTTGCCATTCTTTTAGAAAGGGGGAATTGGGCCCTATTGTAGATTTTCTTAAAATGACAGCATGTACTCAACCCCCACCCCCCTTTACTCAAGAGAGACTTTGAATTGGAGAGGTTTGTTTATTCTTATTAAACTCAATGGATGAATTTTTTTATTTTAAACACCTTTTCTCTACATCTTACTATTAGCATCACTTCAGGTAAATGTTAATTTTGAACCTTGACTTGAAATCAGTAAGATGAGATCACCAAATCGAGCTATAATTTTTACCTAAGACAAGGGGCTCAATGAGCATAGTTTGGCTATTGCTGAGGTGTAATGGAACACCTCATAAAATTTAGTCCCTTTTTCATTATTACACTTATTTTTTCATAATACCATTTAGTGTGGAATTAGCAGGTATATATGAGATTTTTCTTCTTCTAACCGTTGTATGTTTTCAACCTAATGTGATTTGTGCCTCATGAGTTTTTATTACTCAATGTTTTTCCGAGGCCATACAAGGTGTAGGCCTGGCGAGCTGATACTCAGCTTTTCCCAAGTCACCCTTTGCAGGTTTTCATCTTGGAGAGTTTCAGACCTGTTTCTGTGAGCGGTATAAAGTCCTTCAAACAATAATATCATTACTCATGTTTTAGGTCAAAGAACTTTTACTAAATGTGATGGGTCAAGGGCCCCGATGAGGATTTTTTTACTGATTGTGGATGCCTTAATACCTTTTAGACATATATGGGGGGGAATTTTTCATTCATGTTTAAACAGCATGCAGGGCATACCTTGCAAAATAGGAGCCATATGGGTGTATAGAGGTTGGAAAAGCACCGACTTAAGGAAAAATTACCTTTGGTAGATGGGCCATGAGCCTCATTATGACAATAAACTGAAGGAATTCTATGAATAGTTGTACAATGGTGTCCTTATGTCAATGAATGTCCATTTCTTATGGTCAGGTAACTTCATGGGTGTTCAGATTATGAAGACCACCAGGGGTGGTTCAAAACGAATTTGGTGTCTGATGGGTTTGGGGAAGTCCATACTAATCTTGAATATGGATAGGATACCACTATTACAAATACTTGGTTTTCATGAAGGAGGGTTGGATCTTGACACAGTTTAAAGTCATAAATCAGGGACATCCTTTCAAAATGGAATGGATTTCCCTAGTTCTCGAGAATTTATCCAGAAACATCCCATGATACTCAGATGTGATTGTGGAAAGGTTTGTTAACTGCAGACCAGAGAGTTTCCGAATACTGAGATGGATTTGAGGACTCAGATGCCAAGAGGTGTTCAGATAGAAGGATTACCTAAAGAAGACTGTCCTTCGGTAGACGACCCATGGGAAACAATATGCAGAGCCACTGGGGGCATGGTATGCATAGTCATGCAGAGGTGTCCTTAGGACATGGTTTCTATTCTTTCGATAGTTGGGAAACTTCATGGATGTTGGGATTCAAGACCACTAGGGGTGGTTTATTGGAGTTTGGTTCTTTCTAGTTACAGAGTGTCATTCATGAGGAGGGGGTTTCCAGACACAGGAGGAGAATTTTGGGTTAAGATATCCTAGGAATGGGTGAAGTCATACCTCTCATGCAGATGTGATATGATGATCTGTGAAGGTCTGACCTTTGCACTGAGGAAGAGATGGAAGCCTCATATCCTGACTAAACCTCTAAAGGGTTCTCTCAAGACCGTGTGGTTTACCGTCATGTAGAAAAGATGGTCTCCATTCTATTTAACGTCAAGCAGTATGGACGGTCTCCATGAAGTTTAATGTCATGCAGTAAGGATGTGGGGTATTTTCTCTTTTTTAAATATAAATTCTCGTAACTGGGTACATTTCTGAATTTTGAGGTACTTGGACTTTTTAGTTTATCGGCATGTGGTAAGGACACTCTCAGTGCAGTTTATTTTCATGCGGTAAGGATGCTGCTGTAAGGGTCACTCTTGATTAGAATGTAACTGGTTCTGAATACCCTGACATCTCCAAGAAGTGGGAAGGATGCAGATAGTGTAAAATGTGATTCCTAGGCCTCTTGAATCAGAAGAAAATATATGAGGGATCCTGGGCCGTTGAGCGTATGGGGGTAGGAAGTGTGTCTCCTGAGGATGACTTGCCTTTGGAAGATGGGACAGGGGAGATCAATATGTAGAGCTACTGAAGTAATGGTATGCATAGTCATGTAAAGGTTTCTACAGGTCGATGACCTTCTATGTCCAATGGCCTTGGAGGTTTATGAGGATCCATGATTATCCGGGTCATAGAGTCTGATGTATGGAAAGGGTATGTCTAGTCATGTTGGAGACATTATTCCGCCATAGTCTTTGATGCTCGGGAAGTTCCCTGCACTGATTTACCCTGGGCATGGGGTAAAATTTCATTCCATGAATTTTAACACTGTGTGGTAAGGACGATCTGCTCTTAATTTAATATTTATAGAGTTTGGACCACTGTTGGTTGATGCTATGGTTACCTATGGGATAATCGAATTAGGATGCACTGACATGCTTTGATAAAAAATGTGGGAAGAGGGTGTAAACTCTAACCAAAGGGTCTCTTGAATGAAGAGACGTGGTATGGGATCTCTAAGGCCGGTAAGCGTACGGTGATAGGAAGAGTGTCTCCTGAGGAAGATTTTCCTTTGGTAGATGGGCCAAGGGCGATCAATATGCACAGCCTTTGAAGGCATGGTATGCATAGTTATGGAAAGGCGTTTGTAGGTCGATTAACTTCCACTTTCAATGGCCTTGAATGACTATAAATATCTGGTATCTATCAAGACACTAAGTCTGGAATATGAAGAGAGATATGTATGAGAATACGAGAAATAACCATATTGAAAAAGTCTGTTGGATTAAAGTAGCACAACTCTGGCATTACGTGGTGGATGTTGACCATTATAGGAACCATAGGTGGATATGCAAGCCAAATAGGAAGGGAAACCCTGGAAACATCTAGGTGTGAATGGGACAAAAATGTAAAGCATTTCTATGGATATTTTTGGATCGGGAAATGTGGTATAGGGGCTCTGGGGCGAGTAAGCGTACAGAGCTAGGAAGAGTGTCACCTGTGGAAGACTTGCCTTTGGTAGACAGGCCAGGGGTGATCAATATATAGAGCTACTGAGGGAATGGTATTCATAGTCATGCAATGGTGTTTGTAGGTAAATTACCTTCCACATCCTATGGCCTGGTGTGATTATGAAGATCCACAATCCTCTAGGTCATAGAGTCGGATGCATGGAAAGGATGCATCCAAACATGCAAGGAGTGTTCCATCCATGGTTTACCGTGTATATGGAGTGGATTAAGACTTGTACCATGTAGTTTATGGTCGTGTGGTAAGGAAACGATCCATGCAGTTTGGCATCATGTGGTAACGATGATTACCGTGCATTTTATCTTCGTGCAGTACAAACTCTCTTTGTGCAGTTTATCATGATGAGGTAAGTACGCTGTCGACCTGACGTGAAAAGGTCTTTAGTCAGTTTAACATCATTTCGGTAAGGAACGATGCGAATAGATGTGAAAATAAAAGGGTGTTGTGTAGTTTAACATCTTGCAGTAAAGACGAGATCTGTGTAGTTTAGCGTCATGCAGTAAGGACGATGACCATCATTTTGTTTTTAGGGGTGGCTGGGCCAAGATACAGAAATCTAGACATTGCTATGTATCCTATGAGTGAAGCAATCAAGATGTACATAGTTCTCAAATATATTGTAATTCAATGAGTCTTCCTATGAAAATCTAATTTATACATAGAAGGGGGAGATTTTTCATGGCAGTTGGGCCAGGTTACAGAAATACTAGCATCGCTACGTATCATGTGAGGGAAGGACTCATGCCATATGTAGTTCTTTGAACATGTCACAGTAGAAGAAAAATGATGGGAGACCAATGTTTTCTCAGGTGAAGACATTGGCTCATTATTCAGTTTAAAGTCATGCAACTAGGACATCTTTATCTTTGTTTGAGGATCATAGAACTCATACCGGTGTGGAACAGTTTATTGTCATGTCATAGGGATGATGTACTGTGAATTTTAACGTCGTTCTGTAAGGAGACACTACTATGCATTTTATTTTCAAGCAGTAATGACATTTTGGGATTGGTAGTTTAACGTCCTTCAGCTCGGACAAAAACTGATTTTATGGTTACATGAAATATTTCTTCAAAAATATCTCGTTTGTAGGAGCGGTGGTGTGCTGACCATCCATAGAGATTGGGGCATATACTCCATTGGAGTAGACCTTGTGTATGACATCTGATCCCTCACACTTTGGCTCCAGCTTTAGTGGCTTCTTTCCAGGTATCATTAGGGTCTGGAGGACCAATACCAATTATCCTTCATGGAAAGACCGAAGACAAACCTTTTTATTGAAGGATCATGCAATATGGTTTTAATATACTTCCATAAGGTGAAAAGTGCGCAACGTCTACTCATCCATTCACTCCAATTCATCAATTTTCTTTTCCTCTTTCTCATTATCAGATAGTTGATCAAAAATGGCATTGAGGAGTGACGAAAATTAGAGTTCAATGGGCCAAACTGCTTCTGTTCCGTATAATAATGAGAACGAAGTGGCCTGGGAAGTGGTGCGAGTTGTGGTCTGATATGACCACAAGGCATGGAAGTGTTTTTCTTTCCATGGCTTCTTGTGTTTGTACACCATTTTTTGGAGTATGTTAGATAGGGTCATGTTGAAGGCCTCTATCTGTTCTTTGGCTGCTTCATGGTAGCGGAATGACCTTTTGGTCTTGATACCATATTCCTAGTATAGTTTCTAAAATTTGGTAGAGTAGAATTGGGTGTTGTTTTTTGTCAGTATTGTATGGGAGACACCAAATCTGGTGATGATATTGGCTTCAACGAAGCTAACAATTCTTCATGCCCCGACTTCTTTAAGGGGTGCAACTTCTGCCCACTTGGAAAATAAGTCGATCACTGTGAGAATATTTTTTAATTGTTTGACCATGGCGAGAGGATATGCAGTCCCATGAAATCCATTCCCTAGATGGCGAACAACCATGATTACTTAGCCTAGTGAAGTATCTCTGGGGGCTGATGAATGATGTTGGCTTGAATATGGCAGGAGTGGAATTCCTCATTAAAGCTCGTACGATCTCATGCTAGGGTGGGCTAATAGTATCCATGACTTTGAATCTGATTAGAATGCTTGGATCCCGATTTATGTTCTCCACACACTTCGAAATGCACCTTATTAATGAGATCAATAGTCTCTTCTCCATCAATGCATCTGAGAAAGACTCTGTCAAGGCCTCTCTAATAGAGGACTTTCTACTGGCTCGTGTCGCCAAATAAGACAAAATTGACTGCCCTTCTACTTATTTTCTTTCTTCCAGCATTGTCCAATGGAAGTTCACCCCTTTGAAGTTAGTTAGTAATGGGAGTCTTCTAGCTTGTAGTAGGAGAATATGGCTCAAGGATAGGGTTGACTTCTTGATTTCTTCCACGTTAGTTTGAACATACAGTAAGTCCATTCAACGGTGAGCAATTATGATAGTTGTTTTATCATGTTCCGGGTCAGATAAGGTTGTGGCTACATTTTCTAAACATCGAAATGGGAATTCTAGATCAGGGAACATATGCCAATGTTTGTTTTGGGGGGAACTCTTCCATTTACCCTCAGACATGGTCAAACAAGGGGATTATCTCCTCCTTAATATCACAATCACCATTGAATTTCTTGATGACCAGTTCTGAATCACCTTTTACTTTAAGGTGATTCACTTGCACCTGGAGTGCGAGTTCTAGACCTGGAATGATGGCCTGGTATTCGATCTCATTGTTTGTTCATCCTTCTGACAAGAGAAAGAAATATGTAAAAACCGCCTGCTCTGGGGATATGAGTATGACTCCCAGCCCAACATTGTTATACTTTGGGTCTTCCATTCTTTTACCTATGAGGCTTTTGGATGCGCCGTCAAAGTACATTTACCATGTTCAAAAATCCATTTTCACAGAGAATACTTCATTATCGGGGTGTTCTACATCTGATGAGGTAGTATCTGTCAAGGGATGCTTTTCCAGAAAATCTACCAATGCTTGGATTTTGATAGATTTATGAGGCACAAACCAGATGTCAAACTGTTGCAGGATGACTACCCATCGGGATAGGTGTCTGGTCAGCACTGGATGGCTGAGGATATACATCAGTGAATTACTGGGCCAGATCAGATGGACTTCATGATGCTGCATATAATTTTGCAACTTCTGGACTATGAAGACCATATCTAAACAACTCTTCTCGATATTTTAATACTCAGTATCAGCATCGATCGTGGTTCTGCTGAGATAATAAAGGTTTTTTTTTCACATCCGGTGTAATTATTCTATGAGAGGAAGGATCCTAGTGACCATTCTAAGGCTGTCATGTACAGGATAAGTGGCCTTTCTTCAACCGGTAGAATAAGCACCAGTGGACTCAATAGGTACTTCTTGAAGCTATCGAATTCCTTTTGGTAATCATATGTCCATTGGTAGGAAACTCCCTTCTTCATCAACCTAGTAAAGGCAGACATTTGACTACGAGGTTGGCTATAAAACTCTTAATATAGGCCAAGTATCCTTAGAGTCCTATTATATATGTGAGGTTACAGGGAGGTGGAAAACCAAGGATAGCCTTTGACTTCTTAGGGTCTATTTCGATGCCATGATGGTGTACGATGAAGCTAAGAAATTTTCCTATGGTAACCCAGAAGGCGCCTTTCACAGGGTTCATCTTCAGGATATGTTGCTAAAGTTTCCTATAGATGGATTCAAGGTCTGACAGGTGATCAGAGTGCTGTCGTGATTTGACCACCATGTCATCAACATAAAATTCTATGAACTTACCTATGAATGGTTTGAAAATTCGATGCATGGAACATTGATATGTGGCGCCAGTGATTTTCAGACCAAAGGGAATGACGTTGTAGAAAAATACTCCCTAGGGGCCCTGAAGGCAGTGGATTCTTCATTTTCTCAGGCCATTCAGATTTTATTATATCTATAACCACCTATGAATGAGCGAGCCTCATATCCAGCTGTTGTATCGATCAATAGATCAGTGATAAGGACCGAGAAATCATCGTTCGGGCAATGCCTTTTGAGATCTCTAAAATCGATGCAGACACAAATCTATCCGTTCTTCTTTTTTATAGAGACTTTGTTGGCCAACCATATGGGATATTGGACCTCCCTAATGATGTTTTATTTGATTATCTTTTCTAATTTAGCCTCTATCTTGTCCGCATGTGTGGGGTGCGTCCTTCTAGCGCCTTTCTTATAGTCTCGATGATCTTCTAGCAGGCCTATGTGGTATTTCGCCACCTCAGGATCAAGACCTATCATTTTTGTGTAATTCCAGGAGAAAAAATCTCTATGAAACCTCAAGAAAGAGGTAAATACCTCTTGTTCCATGGAATACATGGCTGCACTAATGAGAGTGAGTCTCGGGTCCTCCATGGTACCCATGTTTATTTCACTGAGTTTGTTGACTGTGGTAAAGATACCCTCTTCAAATTTAGGAGTGGAATATCTAAGGTCCTTTTCCTATTCTTCCCCCAAATCCTCCTCCTCTTCTCCTTTGGACGGGGAGAGAGCTCTTGATGTGGGCCCTCCAAATCATGGAGGCAAGATGTCGGATGAGCGCTCTATGGAGGAAGTGATTTGAGAGGAAACCTCTAGAGAGGGATAAGAATAGGGGTTACATGAATCTTGTCCTTATATAGTTTAGAGAGTGCTTCAGGGATATATTGAGATTCCAAGGATGGGGTGTGGGAACCCTTGCTCGTGAATTCTTTCTATAATTGATGGTCATTAGGTGCTTTTTCATTTTCAGACTCAGCTATCTTGAGTGAGATCATGAGAACAACTGGATACGCATCTGGACTCAGATTCCTTCTCTCAACATGGTTGATAAGAAGCACATACTCTTCACCAAGATGATTGAAGGGGTCTTCTTGAACCACTTCTAGACTATTTGGGGTGGGGACACAATCAATACCATCAATGCCATGCTTTTCCAAACAGGGCAATAAATTTCATGTTTTGCTGAACCACCAGGAACTATGAATTGTCCACAAGGTCTCCAAAATGGGTTATGAGCTTGATTTGTCCCACTAGCATATGTTCGATCTTGTCATAACCCAATAGAGTTGTTGTTTATGGTGTCATATTGTCCTCATTGTAGCTCAACCTATGATGTTTTCATAGTAGGAGAAGGTTGAATCCAAAGCTATTGTCGATGAAGTATTTCCAAACATCCACATCATTTAGCATTCCAGGCACATATAGGGGTTTGATGTGTCCTTGTATAGTGGCATCTTCATCTTGATCGATGAAATAAATCACAGCATTACATTCGGCGGGGCTAGTTTTCGTTCAATATATCTTGGAGGTAGAAACATTGGCTTGATATTTCTGGGGGTTGAGTAGAGAATCAATGAGTGCCTCCCAGAGGTCTGATGACATACCTAGGGAATCCAGGATTGATAGCTTGGCTGGTACTGAGGCAAGTTCCTTTAGGATATCATACTTTTTCCCCAGAGTTCAGTGATTCTCTATTTGTGGGAGTTAATTAATGTTCACTATAGGGGTCATAGCATGCGATGAGGAGGGACCAGTCGTAGGGGAAAGAGTTGGTGGTGCTCATGCGTTATGGGTAACCGACCTAGTAAGTTTACTTGTATTCCATGGGTAGCTAGACACTTGTTCCTCCTCTGATGGGTTCAGCAGAACAATGGGGCCAGAATGTATTCTCGCGGTGGAAGGGGAATATTCTTGCTCCAAATGGGTCCGTTGAAGGGCCTTCCCACGAGTTTCTGCAATATTGATGGTTTCAGCTGTGGAATAACCTTAGGGTTGGTTCTGGCCATGGATTTGTCTACCTTGGTATCCCCTGACTCTGCGATTCCTCCATCTGGTCCCCTGATCGGGTGTCAGGAACACAGGTTCATAACAATACTCTTCGTTAGAGAGTGGTTCCATTTAATGGAAGATGTTGACAAAACCAAATATTATTTCCTCATTTGATGGAAAATTATCTAGGTTGGTTGCCAATGATGGTGCTATATGGTGGGTCGGGGCCCGTTGTGTCAAGCCTGAGGGCATGAAATCCGAATGTATCAAGGATTGATTTGGCCCTGTCACATACTTATCCTCTTGTATATGTTTCTTCCCTATTTGATTACGCCTGTATGACCAGATTGTGGAGGGTCGTGGGGATGAGGATGGTTGATGTGTTGCATTAGGAGTTGTTGGTGGCATAACTTGTTGCTACAATTGAACTCAGAGTATGCCATGTGCTTGGTTAACTATCTTCCATGTCATCCAACCATTAAATTTATTCTCCATTTTTCTAATGACTTCCTACCAGTCCTCCCCCTCATCTGGGTCGGTAGCAAAAACATATTCTACATGTGCATGGAGCAGTCCTAGCTTGACCTTCCTTGAGTCCACCATCCTTTTTAGAGGTCTTTGGAGATGATACATTCCTAAATACTGTGTCCCAACATCTGATTGTAGGGAAAATAATATGGTCAGTTTTTGAGGTCGACTTCTTCAGTCTTTCTTGGATATGGTATGTGGATCATGTTAAAATTCATGGAGTCTATGAAATAGCCACGGACGTGGTACTCTCAGAATGAGTAAACATTATTTCTTGGTTCCTAAAATTTGTTTCTCCTAAGTCCTCTTTGATCGTATTGTTGGGGTGGATGTGTTCGTTGATACACCGGAGGCCCATGGGTATTCGGTGGAGGCCTAGGTTGTGGAGTAGGTGCGGGGGTCATCTTGAGCATGACCAAGGAATCTTCAGCTCTACTGACTCTCTTTGTAGGAGCCTGTGAGGTTATTCGGGACTGGAGGATAGTCCACTGCAAGCAGTCTTCAATCCTCTGCAAAATAGCTGAGAAGTCCCGGAGTCTGGTGGTGTATTTCACTAGTATGAATGGTGTTCAAAGATCATCTCAGAGGTTGTTGATGCATATAGATAGCATCTCCTCCTGGGGTAGAAGCCTATTCAGAGAGTAGGTAAGTGCCTTCCATCTGGCTATGAAGTCTGAGACCCTCTTTTACTCCCTCTGTTTGCAATTCACGAGGGCACTAACCGTCATCTTGGGTAACGTTGTGCTAAAGTGGAACATGAATTGATCTTGAAGATCCCCCCATTCTTTTATTGATTGAGCTTGAAAACTTTTATAATAGATGAAGGATGAACCTTGTATGGTTCTCATGAAACATCTGAGTTTCACTAATTCTTATTGTTCCGGATTTTCCATCATAGGGTAGAAATGAGATGCGTAGTTCATGAAATATTGTTCCATGTCTCTTGAACCATTGAATATAGGGAATATAGTGCTCCCATAATTTTGTGGGGGGCGGTGTGTTTCTCACCCAGTCTGGGTAAGGCGTTCTCTCTAGTTGTATCAGAGCAATCTGGCCTTCCATTGCTTCTAATCGAGTTGTCAATGCTTCAATGGAATTGGAAAGACCCTGGTTTACATCCTATTGAGACTGATCCCAAATGGGTACAGCTTGGTGTACTACTTGAATTGTTGGATTGGCTGGTACATGAGGCGCATATGCCATTGGTGGTATCTTTGGAGGATTAGATGTACTCGCTCCAGTTTCTTCCTGAGTGGATGGAAGTATTGGTATGTTCCTGAATACAAGTTAAGGTAGTTAGACGGTCTAGGTGCTACGCTGGGTGGGGGCCTTGAACATTTTTTGTTTGCCTAGGAAAACCCTAGTTTTTGAGGCACACTTGATGGAAGTGCAGATTGTGACCCATCTTGAAGAATGTATTCAACATGACAATTCCTATATAGTATCTCAGAGTTGATCTTCCTTAATTATTTCATTTCTCCCTCATGCTGAGAGAACCTCTATTAGAGATTGAGAGGATCTATGGTGTTGAGAGAAGGAGACAGGTTAAGGGAAACAAGGCCTTTGTTTCCCTTCTCTATTGGAGACTCACTGGGGAACAGGAGGGGAATTTTCTAGAGCATCCAGGATCAGGGAGACCCTCTGGTTCTGGGTGTGCACGCCTGCTAACTCATTTTGAATCACATCCTGAACATAACCATCTTCTCTAGATCCATCTAGATTTTCATCGTAGTCGGTTCCACCAATGTTTTTAACGTCCACGATGTTTACAGATGTATAATACGGGGTGGATGAGATGTCATATTCCAAGTAGGAAGAGGACCTTCCATTCCTCATACTAGTTTTACCCCTTCTATCCTGGTATTATCTTCGGGTTTCATAATGAAGGTTAATGCGGAAGGATCCTTGGTACGACCTTATGGAACTCCTCCCTCTTCGAGGGGATAATGTTTCAAAGGAAGAGGCTGGAAAAAAACCTCCTCTTCTTAATACCCTCCCCAAACGAGTGAATAAAGATTCTTGTTGGGGGAGGTTGTTGTTGAGGTAAAAATTCCCCCATCATTATGGGTTGGGGTTGGCTCCATTCCTTGGGCACCACTCCTCTTCCTTTTTGTTCTGGTCTTATAGTGGAATTTGTTATTAAAATTTCTCTAGCCCTGCAGGCTGGGGTTGGTCCCGTATTACGGCGTCTGCTGCTGCTATCACTTTCTGACTGATCTCACGTGCTCTCATTCGAGGTTGAGCCGAACTTGGTGTTGATTTCACCTATGAATTAATTCCCTTTGGGGAGGCAAGGACAGATTGTTGATTGGATTTTCATAGGCGAGAAGCCTGCCAAATGATTTTGGTAGCCTGATTCAGGAGTTCATGAATTAATCACTCTCATCAGGCAGGATGCTTTTGATACTTACTCAAGGACCGTTTCTTTCAGATGTGCCACCTCTCTTTAATAGGGAATTAATTTGAATGCCATCTTGAAGTGATGGAATTTCAACACCTTTCACGAAATGGGTTTTTTCTGGATGGGAAGTGGAGTGAAATGCAGAGCCCCATGTTCTCCCCATCCATGGATATAAACTCTCATTGGAGCGTCATCAATAAGATGACGCAATTTGTGTAGTGCACTGAGGCAGGTTGACTCAAGTTCCCTTTTTCTCCTCTTTAATCGCAGCCGTCATGCCGAGGGAAGAGTTTCTAGGTCAATGTAATGCAAGAGCTCTCCTATATTCTTATCATGATCTCCATACCCTTCATATGGTAGGAAGTTTAATTTCAACCAATGAAGGGTTGACCAAATATTGTATCGGATGTCATGTATGCTTCCTTCCGACAAGTCTCTAGGTACATCTAACTGAGAGGTGGTCGTGGGAAAAGCATTACAGGTATATCATCCCTGTACAACCGTTTCCTCAGGTGCAATACATTAGCATCTACCTCCACCAGCGATTCCTCTACTAGATCAGCCCAGCTAAGACGCTATTTGAAAGTATGATCAGAGGTAATGAGGCTCGTAGGCATCAAAAAATTCTGTGGGAGGCTCCGTGATCGCTCAGAGGATGAACGTGGTCCCAGACCATCTCTTGACTAAAAAAGTATGTCATTGATAATCGACTATGAATCTGACATGCTTGATTCCCTCCTTCTAATCACCTCATCATAATAGGGCGTTTCTGTACTTAATTTGGCAGGGGAGACCTTCATGTTGGTATGATATGTCACAGTGGGGAGGAACTTCGCAGTTGGCACTGTAGTTGCGAGGACAACCATTGTTTCTTAAAGACTGACTGCATGAAAAAATTCAATAGTGCATAACCTAGGGAGGACCTTTAGAGTGGACTGCCGCATGTGGAGGACCTTCTTGTTGTTCAATGCCATTGCAGGGAGGACCTTCACAATAGATGTCATGGTGTCGGGGACTACCATCGTGGATTGAAGTCTGAATTACGAAAATAATTTTGTAGTGCATATCCTGGGGAGGACCTTCAAAGTGGACTGAAGCATGGGTAGGACCTTCTTGCTGTTCGAGGCCATTGCGGGGAGGACCATAGAAATGGCTATTATGGTCGAGAGGAATACCACCATTGCTGTTGTAGGGAGAAAACCTGTGGGGTACACCATAGGGAGGGCCTTCAAAATGTACAATAATTTAGGGAGGGCCTTCTCTTTGCCTGACATCTCTGTGGGGATGACCTTCTCTATAAATGTTGTAATGGTGAGGGAAACCATTACCACATAATTCATTACTACAAAGAGAGATTTTTCAGTGCATACCCTGAGGAGTACCTTCAGGGTGAACTACAGTAAGGGGAGGTTCTTCTTTCTGAATAGTGTAGTTATGGGCAGGGCCTTGGAAAAAACTTCCATCCTGGTGAGGATGACCATCATGGTTTGACATTCGGGGTTCATGTTGGGGAAGGCCTTTAGAACACACTGCTACAACGATAGGACCTTCTTATTGCTTAAGACTATTGTGGGGAGGACCTTCACAATGGAGGCCATGATGGCGAGGAATACCATCATAGCTACTGTGATGGCGATGACTACAATCACTAATATCGTAGGGAGAATATCTGTGGGCACACCCTGGGAGGGCCTTTAGAATATATCGCAATGAGGAGAGGGTTGTCTCATTGCCTGACGTCTTTGCTAGTAGGGCCTCCGCTATTACGGTGGCGAGGAATACTATGATAATCGGATTCATGGCTGTGTTAAATATCATTGCAATGTAACCCCTAGGGAGGACCTTCAGGGAAGGCCACGACAAGGGGAGTACCTTCTTGCCTTGATGAGATGCCACTGTGAGGAGGACCTTCATAGTTGCGACTATGAAAGTGAGGAATACTAGCATAATCTTTGGTCCCACTGCATAAAGAGTGTTTGTAGCATATACCATGGAAAGTACCATCAGGGAGGACCACAATAAGTGTAGGAACTTCTTGTTTCTCGATCTTCTGGTCACACAGAGGGCTTCTGTGACTCGCATCAAAAGAGGATCTCTCATGATCGATCATTATATGCCTGTGAGGGAGGCCCTTGTGGGGGCTCTGAGGAGGACCTTCAGAGTCGCTGGTAGCAACATTGCAGGGGGGACCTTCATAGCTGATACTGCCCCTCCCATAGTATAGAAATGGTTTGGCTGGGTTCTGAGCCTTTGAGACATGTTTGGTGGCATTGAGAACCCCAACTTCTTTATGAACATAGTCTTGGACCCACTCTTTATTTTCTAGCTTCCTTTGGCGTGTTTGGGGTACTCTCTTGTGGGCAGCGGGGACCATCTGCTATTGATAACGATGGTCACCTCTAGGTCCATGTCTAATTGGGTCCTATGATGCTGCCGAGATATTCCAAAAAACATAGTGGGTTTGGGCCAGGATATATTCCTGCCATGGAGCATCCACCGTGATGGACGGGTGTCCCCCAGTTGGAACGAGTGAGTATGTTTGATCAGGTTTCCCTTGTATCAAGTTATATAACCGACAACCATCCTGGGCAGAAGAATGAATGAAAATGTACTCTGAGGTGGCTATCTCATCTCTTATATGATTCACCTCAATTTGGGACATAGTCTCAAGGGCATGAGGCCTTGCTGTTACCGCCGATGAAATTACATTCTGGCAAGTTTGCAAGATATTATTTGGGATTGATAACTACTCCTCCATCATTGCTAGGATATGTATAGAGAAATACTTGTATAGAATGGGTATGAGGGCCCATTCCACAGTTGTAGTAGGAATATCCTTATCTGTTCCTCTAATGGTCGGTGGATACTGACGATTCTCTTATGTCGGGGCTGGTGAACGAGTCTGCCCCTGTGCTGGAAAATGTCAGATTACTTCTCCATTTGTCGCCACATCGGGGTGAAAGTCTTTACTTGCAACCGTAGGGAGCTGGACCTTCATATTTTGGTGTCCCACCATACCAGGTTGGTGGTCTTTGTTAGTAGGGAAACATACCCGCCTGTTAATTTCCACCATATCGGGATGGCAGGCATCAGGAGCATCTACAAGGAGCTAGTTATGAAGGCGCGGGATTTCCACCACATTTGGTTGGAGGTCATCATGATCTAGGTGGGGAGAGGTGCCTACCGGGTAGGTGCCATACTGTATGGGTGATAGTCTAGATGAGGAGTGGTGGGGATGCATGACTACTCATAAGTTGACTCTATGTCGGGATGGTAGAATTTGGAAGAGCGGACAGGTGCATGGGCCTGCCCGTGATATGTCTTAGTGTCTGAGCAGCGGAGTTCTTCCTTAGGAATGATGGTGATGACCTATTATTGGTTGAATTTTCACCTCCCTAGGTGGGAGGCCTGAGGGGACGGAGCTCGAGGAGCATGGTCATGGATCCGTAGGGTGGTATCCTCTTCAGTGCAAGGATAAGAGGCCATGACGTAGTTGTGGCGACGCCTTCCAATGGGGGCCTTAGAGCAAAACCCATTTTCGGCTGGGATGAAGTCATCAACATCGACCTCATCTACCTCTATATGATAAGGGATGTATTCATTGTCTTGTTCCAGGGACAGGCTCCCAAAATAGTTCGAGATGGCTATAGGGGATGCATGGATCTTCTCCCTCGGTCGTTGTTGGGCCAGCGACCGATGGGACTTAGCTGACTAGAGGGTTTACATATCCTCCTCCATAGTCAGGAGAGTATTGTTCAGGTGTTACTCTTGGATCATTGCATCTGAGACCCAGCATTGAAGAAGATGTGTATGTGATGGGGTCCTCTGCTAATCGAGAGGCCCGATCATTGCGTTGATCATCGTGTGTGTATGTCAATTCCTTAGAGACACCATTGGATTGAAAGAAGATTTCCTGTGTGCTTGTAAAATACGTGGAAAGTACAAACAAGAAATCCCATCAACGTAGCATCTCATAATACCATGCGTAATTAATAACCTTGATTGTCCCTCCTTTTGAGCATGAAAGGCAGAGCGAAGTGGGATTATTTCACCACTTCGGTTGAAGGCTCATGGATGGGTCCATTTTTGTTTTGGTTGTAGAACGAACAAGATGGCCGATCAAATATTAATCATCTATTTATTGTTATGGAGAATTTATTATTAAGTTAAATCCGTCATGCTGGTTAAAACTTCACGTCAGGTTCACCATTTTTGTTTCACGACGAATAGGACGTGATTAGTTCTCGTGTCTAATTAAAGGGAGTCGGTACAATTTAATCATTTATATCAGGTTCCCTATATCCATGGCTTCTCCTGGTCTCCAAAAAGTTTATTTGTAGATCTATAAATTCCCAACGGTTATTTAATCCAATGATCCATGGACCTTTTTTACAATGGTAGGCGCTCGTTGGGTGGTATGGCCAATGACACATAATAACTCTCATTGGTCTAAAGGATGGGAAGTCGAGATCATCACACCCTTATGGGTGGAATTGTTGCCTATTTTGGGACTCTCTTCTAGATTTAATATGTGTTTATATGTTCGAGAATCTTTGGATTATCCCCAACCATAGTATCTATGGATTACCCAAGGTTGCAAGTTACAGGTATATGCAGGGATCCAGAACCATCTACATCTGAGGTTTACCATCCGTCATTGGAATAGAGATTCGGGTGAAGTTTGAGTTTGTTCATATAGCGCTGGTCTCAAGCCTTATAATTAGGAACTCTGGAGTTTATTTTCATCTAGGAGGGAATATATAGTGAATTGAGCGTCTGGATCAAAATTGTAATACGATCTTTCAATGTATCCTTGTGAGAGGAATTAGAATCCACGTAGTTCGGTGCCACATAACAGGAGAAATCACCTTTTAAGGTCATGTAACAATGAACCAACCATACAATTTAACTTCATTTGGAATGGATGTCTAGGTGATTGGTGCATAGTGAAGGTTGGTGTGGGAATTATGCTGAAGCGGCCCAGAGGACCCAGGGGAAATGAGATCATGGGCCTGGTTATGGTTGGAGCTTACATGTGGTTGGAAGATCGTGTTGGGGTATGGTCGGGGATTATATGTGGTTGGTGGCCCAAGATGGGATGAAACCTCATGGAGGTTTCTTACATACCCTTCCATATCAAGGATCAAAGTCCAGGTAGTTCGTAATGGTTTAGTGAACTGACGTGAAGTGGTTGGGACCGATGGGTGTTGGGATTGAACCTCAAGGAGGTGTCCTATGTACCCTACCTTATAATGGATCAAATTATACATAGTTCGGAATGGTTTGGTGATTTTTTAATCCTTACAGACCTCTAATACCACGTGATTGATGTTCGGTGAGAAAAAAGAGGATGTAAAATATTTGACAATGCACATGCCTCCTCCCCTGTTGGTGGGGGAGGGAGATCTCACGGTGGAAGAGGTCAGGGAGACCGTGGGCGAGGGCACCAAACAAAGAACCTTCCCAGATGAAAGGGGAAAGTCTATTTTCCCGCCATTGAGGATGGTTTGGGGCTTAATCCATAAGGGATTCTCTTTCTCTCTCTCCAGGGTAGGGGATAACTGCTCACCGCTGGTGCTCCTTAAATGGAAAAGCGAGCGAGATCCCTCAATCCTGAAGAGTGTAGAGGAAGAAATGGGATCTCGAGCTTGGACTCTGCACTACCATGGGTATGTGAACCCAAGAATGCTCTGGATTTCCATTCATGTGAATGGTTAAACCCATTTTCTCTGCCTAACGCGTGTATGTTAACTCAGGAGGGCATGTTAATTCGCTCGAAGCTTTCCTCATGCCGATCTGGTGGATTTGGAGAGGCCTTGGCTTGGTGCCGATGGATAGGCTACTAATGAGATTCTAGAGGGTTGGAAGGAATTAGGAGGTCCATATATGACTCGAGGGATGGAAACACTAAAGGCCTTAGTGGGCCACATGGAAATATGAGGAGTGGTGCCATTCACATAGTTAGGTGATACTGATATAGAGAGGTCGTCCGGGTACCAGTGTGGTACGTGAAATGAGGGCCACCCCACATACCAGAGTGGTACGTGGAATAGGGTTTGGTATGTGCACCAAATTGGTACACGGTGCTAGAGTCTGATCGAGCAGTAGTGGCTGAGAGCAGCGCCGGTCCGGGCTTCACCTGCGTAGGAGGGTGCTACACGGCGCACTAGATCGAATAAGGGGCATAGACTCCCTGCTTCGCGGGGAGTTCATCAACATAGGGTATATGGTTCATGGTTTACCAATTTTAAGCTCGTGGTTTATAAATTTACTTATGCTTTCATCATTTTTTAACAATTCTTCCCTAGTTTATACATTTTGCTGGTTGGTGAATAGGAACTTCACGATCCATGAAATCCTAAGCTCCCTGAAGCCTCTTCCTTCTCCAAAATTTAATCACCAATAATCCGATCCTCAATCAACTGATCCCTTTATTCTCCCCCTTGAATTCCTTTTATATAGGTGGGAAAGGGTTTTATCTACGATCATGCAGCACCTTTTGCGGAGTCCCAAGATAGTAAACCCGACCTATGGATGACTTAGTCAACCTGAGGTTTGCAGGGTATATTGAATGCAGCTCGCCACCAAACCAACATGGTCAGATGGGTGCTTTGCGACTGCTCTAGGTTCCACCTCTATTTTGCGAATGATACTATACAAAGAAAGGGGTGGTCCGCATATGAGTATAATTACGCCGCACTTCGCTGGCCATTTGGTTCACACTTGCGTAGGAGCTCTACCTCCATTTCACAGACGACGACGTCTGCGGGTGGTGCAGTTTGCTGAACTGGTCGTGTACCATTGATGAAGAACTAGTACACGGACTTGTTACATCCTTTACTAATTCTTAGAAAAATTCTTCATATTTTTCCCCAAATTATTGATCATTATTATGTAGATTATTCTATTTATTTTAAGGGATTATCTTCCTTCCATTCTGTAGATTTTTCAAGACCCTACAAGATAGAAGGAGGTCCAAAATATAGTGGAAATGATTTGTGCATTAATATCAAACAGAAGACCGTGTAATACCCATATAGTATTGGAAGAATATTTATTAAAAACATTTATCAATCCAAAACCATAATTGGTCCAACTGATTAATTATATATTTAGACATTCATTTCTCACCTTCTTTTAAATCAGCTTGTTAAGGGTTCATCGATGGGTATGATTATAATTTAAGATAGGACTATGAGGTTTTACCTTATTAAAAAATGACATGTTATTTCTTAAGGATCACATAAATCAGATAACATTGGTAATTTCTAAATATTAATGTTTTAAGATGATGAAAATGAATTGTTCATTGTATCAACTCACTTAGTCCGTTGGTGGTGTCAAAAAATTGGGAACAAAAAATAAAATTAGATTATACAATTCAATATTACTAAGAAGATTATAAATATTGTATACTGATTTATATTTATGAAATTTCATCCTAACCACTTCCATGTATTGTGTTGTGATGATTTGGAATTCAAATTTCATTTATTAATTACAGAACCACTGATCTGATTTTTCATCTATGGATGTAATGTAATATATGGAAAATCAATTCTACTAGTTTAGGTATTGAGGTAGTAAGAGAGTGATTATAAAAATACATTAGAGAAATATTTATATATAAGGGTGAAGTGCAATTATCTCATTTTATATCAATAATAATCTAGTTTAATTTTTAAACGTTTAAAGTGGTATGGTTGAGAGAACTATTAAATCCTAATTTCATTTTTAGGTATCAAATAGTCAAAAAATTACAATTTTAATCATTATTTATAGTTCAGTATTCCAATGAAATTTGATTGTTTTTGAAAATTTACTGAAAACGGTGTGATCCAACTATGGTTGATTTTATAGCACATTGTATGACTAGATTCACGGTTGTGAAAGGATTACCAATCTATGTTCCCAAATTGGTTAGATTTTTTCAATGTTGAAAATCCATAAAAATATTTGGGAAAATTCGTACCAAGATGTGAAGACTAACAACGATTAAAATTATAAAATAGAAACTCAAAAGGATTATAATAATGATTCCTATCATTTTTATCCTTTTTCATTTTTTAATCAAACATAGATTGATTAAAATTTTAATGGTTGGTGACTCTATATGTTTTCACATTGTTATAAATCAAATTATCTATTGTGTATTTATAAATTCATTTATATATATTAAGTCATTGTTATGACTTTGAAGACATATAATATTTAATTTATCATCATATTTCATCTATAAACCTATTTTTTTATGGATATTCTTTAAAAGTATATAAATTCAAAAGTTTAACATGTTTCACCATAAGTTTTTCACAAAATTACCTAACTACTATACTTAAAATAATAAAATAAATTTGTTTTTTTCTATCTATCCTTGAATTAAATTGATTTCTAAAAGTTATTTTATTACATTTATATATCATGGTATGTGATTGAGATTTGGGATTTGGGTTATGCAATTGAATATAATTCCTTATACAGAAATGAGTATTATTATTTTTATATAATTACTTAGTAATCCATTCATTCGATTTAATCATTGTGGGAGTCATTGGGTATAAAAGGAATTACCATTCATAGCACGTGAGGATAAGGGGTCAAACCTTTTTAGAATATATTTTTAGTCCTACAATACATTGTCCAATTTTTTCCCTTGGTATTCCATGGCTAATGGATATCACTATCATTACTATAATCTGACATAGGAACATGTTAGGTAAAGATGAGACTTTTCCTCATAGACCATGATTGCCTCTAATGTTTTCATCATGCTGTCTTTGGGACACCCTAGCTTTGTTACCTATGGTATTTATAATAATTTAATATTATTTACTTGAATATTATATTTTATTTTATATAAATTTAATAATATTTAATTGAAAATTTATTTTAAAAAAATATCATTTTTTATTTGAATATATAAATTTCATTTACATATTTCAGTTAAAACTAATGAGGTGTTGTTTTTTATTAAGGGTTTCATGTAGAGTATTTGGGGCGATCCTACTGGGTTTGTTTCTTATATACCGTACACACACCATTAAGGTGTATGTAGTGCTTTCTTGGAAAAATATATCTAATTAAATTGAAAGAATTGATTTTTTTTGGATATTAATGAAATTTTGGCATGGGTTAGAGTATGTTACAGGATGGGAGTTGACCATATTATAACAAAAATATGTTTAGTGACTATTTTAGTTCATATTGGTTTTGGTTTCCTATAATGATTATCATCTATATATATCCTTACCAACATCACATTTCACTTTACTCATTATTTTTATTTTGGACCATTATTTATAACACTGTTAAATTATATGGGTTTGTCAAAAAACATTAATGTTTCCATATTTATATTTGATATTTTATTTTATTATGATTTTTCATTTATATTAAACCATGTTTGGGGTTTAATTAATTTTTTGGTTTCTGTTTTTTTTTGCATCAGTCAAAGTCGAGACATAATTTATTCAAAAAAGGAGAAAGGGAGATTACATGAGTCTAAAGTAAGGAATCGTATTACAATCTTTGTCATAAAGGTAGAGAAGATCCACCAGAAAGGCATCCATCCATGTTAAGTCCTGGTTGACCCCCTTGTTATCAATACCATCCATAACCACGTTCACCTCACGAAAGTCATTTGTAGCAATGAAGTTAGTCCCCATAAGAGAATCAAGGAAGTTCATCCAACGAGTGGTCAGTGGCCAGGAAATATGCACCACACCCTCCCAAATAGCATGGAAAATAGTTGTTGAATCACTTTCAATCCAAATATTTTTCCAACCCTTTTGCCTGGAAAAGCTAATGACGTGTATCACACCCATCATTTCCACCTCTAGAGATGATGCAATACCACAACTTCCAATGAAGCACCCATGGAACTGACTAAGGTGGTCTCTAAAGATAGAACCACAACCTACAGGGCCTGGGTTACCATTCAAAGCACCATCCACATTCACTTTGATCCATACTGGGAGCAGGGCCTGCCCGAATACCTCAAAAGTACACCGCGATTGTTTGTAGAGTCCTTTAATCCGATATCGATGAAGAATCTCAAAGTCTCTAACCATGTTGTTGCAATGAGATTTATCGATCGAAGAAACATTCTTAATGGCAATGAGAATTTGAGTCTTACCTGCATTAGGAATGGACGAGAACTTGTTGTGAATAATGGAATTTCTGTCATAACAGATCACATGGAGAAGTTTAGAAACTACGACTAGGAAAATGTTCTTGATCTGTTGAGAAGAATCTAGATCCTCACATTGTTTTAATTGAGGTCTGATAGAGTCAGTGAGTAACCATCTATAATAAAAAATGTGAGAAATATAATTCCAATGAGAAGAGTTTTTAGCACAAGATAAGAATAAATGGTCATCATCTTCTCTATGATGATGAAAATAAGGACACCTGGAGAAAAGTTGTACCCCAAAAGACAATAGACAATCCTCTTTGGGAGCATAGTTGTGGGCATGAAGCCAAATGGTAGTAAATCTTGAGGGTTTAATCCAGGGTTTTTCAAAATATTTTAACAAAAAAAAATCAAGATCAGAGTTTGAGATATTATGATTATTGTGACTTTTGGAATCTAGGACACCATTGTGATCAGGAACCCAAATAATAAAATCCTCAGAATTAGTAAAAGAATAATTATCAATAACATGAATGATGTTATCAGGAAAGTTGAAGGTACAAGAGCGCATAAAATATTTTATAGAGGTGTTGGTATTTTCTGGTAAGGAATCAGGAGAAACCATAAAGATAAGAGGTGTCCCTAGCCTAGTAATGGGGAGGGCCACCAACTTGTTGCGATGCCAATTAATTTTTAGTTTGTGTATTTATATGAATTTCTCACAAATGTATAGTGGGGTAATATTGGATTCTCAAGAAAAACACACTTCCTCAACAATTAATTATTTTTTGGTAAAATGATTCCCATGATTTATTTATGAAGCCTATGCACTAGTTTCCAGCCAATGGGGATTAAGAATTACCTTAGAGACACGTAATGATACATCTTGTTTTATGAATCGGGGTATCCTGGGTTAGTTCACAACAAGTTTAATGAATGTTTTTTTGTTGGATAAACTAATATATTGACTCATCTATACCTATTTTAAATATTTTACCTAGAATCAATCACTGAAAAATAATTTTATCAAGATTCATAACATTTATAATGAATGTGGGATTCTAAATAATAATTGTATATCATTAGTTCATGATTGAAATATTCCATTATGTTCTCTAATTATAATAACACAACATTAAATATAGAATTTGAAGCTGATCGGTTTTGATATAAGAATCATTTCATTTAACATAACAAAACATTGCATTCCAATCAGAATCATCTAATGTTAACATTTAATAAAATAATTGACATCAAAAAATTAATCAAACTGGTTTGAAATGTTATAAAGGATATTTTACTATAAGTTTGTAACTTTATATAAATGATCGATCATATAATAACTCTCCATCGAGAGATGGAAAAATCCTGAGTAGATCCCTTTATTCATATCATCTAATTTTATGAGGATAGGGAGGTCTAAAAACAATAGTGTGATGAAAAGAACTCAAAATAACTCTATAATTATACAACATTAACCTTTGGTAGAAATATATAATGTAGTTCCCAATTTTATATTTAATAATCCAAGGAGAGTTTTGTTTTTTCACAGTGATTTTAAAATAACACTTCTATCTCAATTTTGGGAATATAAATAGTTTAATTAATATAAAAAAAATATAGTTATTGGAAATTATATTTGATATATATATATATTATTCTATTTTCATTTAGGTTCTAAAATGGAAGTTTTTTTCAAAATTTCGAGTTCAACAATTGACATTGTTCTATTTCATTTTTCGGAATAAATATCTTTTTTGGGACTCCACATTGATAAATTGTGATTAGATTTATTTAATGAATTATAACCGACATATTGTTGGATCCCCCAAGAAAATATTAACATATTATGGTCAAACTGAATTTTATTGTTAAAATCATGAAACAAGTCTTCTTGGGATTCCATGTTGTTTACCCTATTCTTCATCAACTTCATATTGGGTTATCAAAATCACCTTTACCTATTAATAAAACATTAGACTGAAATTGATCTTATTAATATTATTTTAAATTATTTAAATAAATAAAATAATAAGTTTAATTTATTATTTTACTTAAAAAAATTGATTATTTGAAACAACTTTTTTATAGGGATAAAATGGAATAGTGAATTCATATGTTATCACACCATGACACCTAAACATATTTACTCTTGGGAATATTCAAATCTCATTAATTAAAAAAAATGATAAATACATGAATTTATTATATATACTCTGAATATTTTATATGAAAATGAATTGAATTCATGGTATCAGTGTAATAAAATAAGAACCACTCCATGAAATTAATCTTATATATTATAGAAATAAATGTATCCTAAATTATATTATTACTAAATACAAGGACATTAATTATACTAATAAAATTAAAATAATATATTAATAAATCCCAACACGTGTGTGTGACAACCATTTCGTGTTCATATATATCCATTATTATAACAAAAAATATGTCAAAATTAGATTTTTTATTTTACCTAGTTCTTTTCCACCAATACATTTTTGTAAATTTTAAAATTTAATTTTAAAACCCACTCACATATTAATTATGAGATTCCCATCCTTCTAGCTTTCTCCAACATGTAATGTTTTAATAAGAAATTTTTTTAATTTTTTATTGATGATTTTATATTCGACAACAACAGAATTTGGTAGCATCGATATTTCATTATACAATAGTAATGAAATTGATTAGATTAGAAGTGAACATATAAAAACATATATATAATGAAAAATAAAATTGAAATAAATCATAAACACCATCAATTAAATATCATAGAATAAAATTTACCTAAAATTTAAAATGGTGTATATATATATATTAAGTTATCTAAATAAAATATAAGCATCTCAACTAGGTATTAGGTACATCATAAATTATTTATAAGGAAATGATCATATATATCATTTATATATAAATTATTCTAATAAAATAACCCATCAATGTGAAATATTTTCATATACAAACATTCTATCAATGAAATTAATAATCCATGAATTTTGAAACAATATGAAACAGGAAACATTAAAATGATTTTTCAATAGATTCACTATTAATATTGAAATTTAATTTCAATATTACGGAACAATAGTAATTAAAAAATAATAATAATATTAAAAACACATTACTTAAATAAAAAAATAAAAAATATAGAAAATAAAAAATATAATAAAAAGAAAAACTTCTACACGAATAATTCATAATAAAATCCAGAAAAGAAATAAACTATCACTCATAATATTTAGTTTCCTCACTGTAATTAAATATAATGTGGGGGTAAGGATCTAACCTAGTCACAATAATTGATAGTTGGATTCATAAAGGTGGATTTATTTTACTAGGGACTAAAGAGGGGTTTTATGAATTTTCAGTACCAAAAACCAATTGATAGTGAATGTTTGGTGGGATTGTTTATTTGTAACTATTTCAAACACAAAATGGTATACATTGTAAATATCAGATGGGGTTAACCAATGAATATAATGATTAACTTTTTGAAACACTATCTTTTCATTTTAACAACTTTCCTTCTAACCAATATGTAACTAATTAAGATAGACTAGATGGTCATTGGATGCCTTGGGATATTACTAATAGACTCATGTGTTCTCATATAAATATATTTATCATTCATGAAACTCTTGAATATTTAACATCCATTTACCATATGTGTATATATGTCTATATTTTTATTTTTTGTATCCTGATATGCATTGTTCACAGTCTCAATAAAGACATGATAACCCTTTAAACACACATGCTTATAAGGTGACTTTCTAATTGGTGTTATAAATGTAGTAGGTTGGGGCCACAGATCATTATTAATTATATATCTCAAAAACATTACATCTTTTATGATTATTGTTATCCATTTTCTTTAAATCACTCATAGATTCCTTAGAATTCCTAGTATATTGGAAGGGATACGATCTAGAATGTTTTTTTGAACAATACACTTGTGTAAAAGATTATTCATTGGGTGATTGAAACTAAAATATCCTCAGTCACAAACGATGAACCTTACTAATGAAACCTAAGAACTTATTTGGATTATAAAAAAATTCCACTACTACATTTTTCTCCACCAAGCATCTCATTCTTCTGTACATTTAGACACATAATACAAAAAAAATTTACATTCTACCAAATGAATAATAAATGAGAATATAGGTTCAATTCCTCAATCATCAACAATATAATTAAATAAAATAGTTTTTTTAGAATTTCAATTATTCTATAAAAATTCAAAATCTTTAAACTATGATAACAAGATCCAATAAAAATCAACAGTATTATGAAACAATTATAGAAAAAGCATCAAAAAAATAATGTGTCGTACAAGTAGTTTTTAGTTGATAAAAGTGTCTCCCATATAAAAGAGAGTTCTATAAGTGGATGATGAATTTAAAATTTTTATAAAAAATAAAATATCAATGGACATAATCACTATATGGATTCCAAATATTCTGGTTTTCCAAAATTTAAAAACAAAAAAAAGTAAGATTATCAACATTAATTTTATTGATATCAGTAATAAAGGATGATACTTACAATTAAATTACTATTTAACTATTTGATAGATTAATATATAGTACTCAATAAAATGTCCCATTGGAAATCATTTCATCTATAAGAATACATGGGGTGAGTAAAAGTACTAGGATAGAATGATACTATTGATTTGATCAGATAACACATTCACAATAATTTTGTTATCTAAAATTTCTAAATTGAATTATTTATGGATGATCATCTAGAAATTGAGATGTGCTTTGGCTTCTAGTATCATAATAATATAATATAGGGATTATCATCAGAATACATAATCAATTTTGAAAAAAATGTATGAACCAACGTTATCGAATGAAAATAAAAATCCATCATATAATATTTTGTTTAATAGTATTGTTTTCTTCAATAATGTCTGTAGTGAAATTAGTATATAAAATGAAATGCATGGATTGATCAAAAAGACATGAAAAGATAGCTATAAACCAATTACATCAAACAATAATATGTTTGCCTCGTTTTTTATGCATAGATGATGCACATCAGAAACCACATAAATTGATGTACAATTAATTTGAATGTTTTTATGTTTTGAAAAAAAAATCAAATGTATGTACAAAATGTTAATAAATTTAACCATCACATCATGAAAGAGGTAAAGTTCTCATGGTTTGTACTTTATCGATCTATCATCTATGAAAACTACAATGATCTGGAAAGAGAAAATATATGGTATGTAAAATCATCCTTCAATACATGACCACAAAATTTGTTCATAGGGAATGGTTTTAATACGATCCTCAAGATGGATTATAAAAATAGAGGGAGTTGTTACATGATTAAATGAATGAATGACATCAAATCCATATTATTGGTGAACAACCATATATAATTTGGGAATTCATGTAACATCGTGGCATTTTGAAATAAGAATGCTGGGTTTGTTGAATTATAGAAAATGTAACATTGAGATTATATTTGAATGTGACACCACCATACATTATGATATATTTAATTTAAAATAAATTCTACATCTTCAATATATTTTGATGCATGCAACACCAGGTTTAAACTAAAAACAATACCCAATTAAAATTATATTATTTAAAACATGATAATTAAAAAATTATAGTTAAGTTGGTTCATATGAATAGTAATAAGTAATTTATGAAAACATATTTATTATCCATGTTCATTTTTGATCCATTGATTATTACTAAGAGATAAAATCATTATACTGAAAATGATATGTTTTCTAAAAAACTATATTTTTATAAATGTATAATTAGTCATGCTTTGAACAAATAATTAAAAATTATTTTTTACCAATGTATGAAAATTTATTTTTTGAATTAAAATATTTTTTAGAAATCATAATATAAAAATTAACTTAGTATGATATTTTTTGATTTTTATGAAGGGTTTCATGTTTCGATGGTTACAGAAAAATACTTATATTTATTGAAAATCACCTTTAATTTAATTGTTTTTGGGATAAGTAATATTTTAATTTTTTTAATTTGAAATTAGTTTTTTCATGTTATTATTTAACTAATATCGGTCATTTTAATCAATTTAATATTGAATTTGGATATTAAATATTTATATTCTGATGAGATGTTTCACTTTGGAACCCACTTTTTTCATTCGTCTCCAGGTATACATTTAAATTGTATTCTACCCCTTCTATGAATTTAAATGATATAAAATTTATTCGATAATTTAAAATATAATAATTTATATTATATAAATATTTGAACCTAATTTTTTACCATTATTAATCATAAAAGAAGGAAAAAAGTAAGTACATCGTTTTTAGGAAAAACATATCTTCTGGGGGTAAACATAAAAGATCAGGGTTAAAATGACCGAACCAGTTATCCAAAGCCTATTATAAGGACTGATTTTTACGCTAAAGAATATTATTGTTTAAAATGAACCATTTTAGAGAATTTTATAATGATAAATATATAGGTTTTAATTGATTCATTACAAAATTACTATATATTTTCCCTACCCCACTAATAAATAGACAACCCTCTCCTCTCCTATTCATACATCCAAATCCATTTGTTCAAAAAATATCATCTAAAATATCTTATTAAAAAACCTCCCAACATCCTATATACTTTTTTTAGATCAAAAATATTTCCTTGGAAGTACTTCAGTGAAATCTTAAAGTGGCCATCTGAAGAAGAGGTAACATTTCTTAAAAGGTCAGTTTTATTTGATTTCTTCATCCACAGACTTTAAGTATAATAAAAAACTTTCTCCAATGTACTATTATATAATTATTTTAATGGAATAAAACATATAAATATCATCCTACATTAAATGGGAAACAGAATCGTCAATTGTGTGTATGATGGTCTATGGCCTCACGAACCGATGTAACTCATTTTCCATCACTACATATCAAGATTGTATATAATGATGGTTTTAATGTTTTTATATAATATTTATAATATTCTTATCGTTATATAATTATAATATTATATATAACTTATTACATTCCATGTTGGTTAAATTATGATAACGTCGCTTGTGTGTACGAAAAACAACCGCCTTGTGAAGTAATGTGATTCATTTTTTCACATATCATTTACATGAAACATAATATGGATAAATTTAATGAATATATGTAAAATAAATGACATGTTATTGATTATATAAAATTAATATATCACCTACTTTAATTACCATTCACCCATTAATAAAATTGTGCGTATTTATGGCCTACCATATCCATGATATGATTTCAGTCATTCTCCATGTTCAAATTTCAGTAATAAATATAAAATGATTGTAATGAACAAAAATAATAGTTATAACATTAATATAATTCTATATATGATGGAAGTATATAATATTAAAATTAAATATAACATTCATGTTAGACCATACATGAGAAAATTATATAGTTATCACCCAAAAGAATTGTAATAACAATATATATTTTTAAGGAATGAGTGATAACACGTTATTAAAAATCATATATGATATTATAAAAATGAATATGTTAATTTTATAATTTTTTTAATTATTTAAACCCACTATAAAGTATTTGAACGTGTGTTCCACCAAAATAAATCCATAGGTAAGTGACATTATCTCAATTTATCTTCATTGAGGCATATTGTAATGTTATACACATAATTTCATTTCTATTTTGTATATACCTCCTCCATTTAATGGAATATGAATAATTCATAATATACCATTGAGTTTTATTTTCTAATTTTAATTATTTCATTTAAGTTTATTTGACTTTAGAATTTCCAAGTAGTATGTAATTTCATATCTCAATTCATTTTAAATGGGCTATATTACTTCTTCATTATCATAGCCATTTTAATATTATGTGTGTAAAGTATTTTTACTATCTTAAGTTGTAATAACATAGTATTTATGAATATTGACATTTGATATACATAATTGATTCATTGATTAATTCTCACATCAACATCTTGATATTTTCAAGGGTTTACTTCACATTCCATTTTCAATAAAAATTGTCTATGCATGAATTTTCCTTGAAGAAAATTAATTTATCATTATCTTATAAACCCAATTAATTTTTTATACTCTATTTATTCATGATATATCTACAAAATAGAATCAGTTTCTAATTTTTTTAACATGAAACAATTGATAAAATATTTTTAATAATACCCCACTTTATTTCACTGTTATGTCAGAAATAATTATTTATCGAAATTTATGTTTTCTAAAAGAATTATTTTTTTAACATTGTTTGGTCAGCTTATATTTTTCCAAACAACGATCATTTGGATTTTACCAAAAATGTGAAAGTAATCATTATTTAATCATGTAAATCATGTATGTACTTTTCCACCATTATAAACATTCATTGTTTCAATGAATACTTTATAAGTATCCTATATTATTTTTAATGAAAATTATTTTTAAAATATTTTTTGAAATTTTAGTAATTAAAATATAATTTAAAATTGAAAATGTTATTTTCCACAAGAATGATTTTAAGAAAAATTTATATTATTTATTTTCATAAACAAAATAAACCCTTCATTTTAAATAATATTCACTAGGGATAGGCTGATTTGAAATGATACATATTTTTTATCTATTGGTTTTTAATTTGTTTGACCAGGGAAAGTACATATATTCTATTTCGTTATTAAATTTTGAAATAATATACATTCCATTAAAATAATAAAATTATTGTTGTCATTGGACATTACATATCACCTTAATATCTATATTTTTTATCATGGATATACTAATTAAATAAAAAATTATTACATTTTTAAATACAGTTATTTACTTTGAATATTATGTGATTAATAGGGAAAATGATTCTTAGTTTGTATTCCTTACTCGATATGGAAATTTTTATATAATTAATTTTGATTCATCAAAAAAATTAATCATTGAATATATGAGGAATGCATTGTACTTTTTGATATCCCCTTGATGCAGCAATAGTCTCAAGAGATGAATATGTTTTCTACCCTTAGTTAAATGGGATTCTATTGTATATATACATAGAAGTTTTAACCATTCCTTTAAAAGGCCTTTATAATAGAGGTATAATGTAACGCCCCGACCCCAGCTACCCAGAGTCGGTGCATTACTTCGTAACATTGGCATGATCACAAGAAAGATCAAATCCCGAAAGACCGATTGGTTTAGTAGCCTTGGAAACACTAGATATAATCATAAAGTTTTACATTACATTTCAAAGTGAAAAACTACTACAACAACAAAGTCTTCATATCCACACTATTAACCCCTCATAATATCCCTGCAAGTCATTCATAATTTACTTCTTCACTACCTGGGAAAAATAAAACATAGAAAAGGGGTGAGCTCAAATGCCCAGTAAGGATAACAATATAGCGGAACATTCAAAATAATCATAAACATTTAAGGCAATGAATTACTAAAACAAAAGCCTTTTAAAATTGAATTTCAACATAGTATGGAAAAAGTAAAATGAAATAATGCCATTTACTTATTCACATGGATATTCTACTAATCGAATAATCACATGCAATATCAATAACCACTTTCATAATGTTGGAATGCATAATGCCAGACTATCATAACCACATAGCCAAGGCCTCGTGCCAAGACTACAAATAAGATTTTGTCAAGGCCTTGTGCCAAGACACTAGTTTGTCTCATGAGACCTACCGATGCATCGAGGAGCTATAGCGGGCTCCACCCGTCACTTATTAAGTCCAATGCATTCCCATATGAAAAGGTTTAAAAATAACATAAACATTCGTATTAAAACTAGCATACGAAATGTCAATAATTTCACCATAAACTATGAATGGTATAAAAATAGCACATCCACAGTCAAACATATCACAAAACCTTCAATACAATATATAAGTTTTGTATTATAATAAATCAACTTCAAATAATCTTAAAATCCATCAAAGGATGTTGACATAGATGAAATCAAAATTCTTTTTAAAGAAGTATCTCCTTTTATTTTGAAATCATTTAAGATCCATATAAAATAAAACATTTTCTTTGAAAATATTCTTATAAGCTTGTATGGAAAGCTTCGACGATTTTATAACGGCGGAAAATAACCGCACCCGCCGTATAAGTTAAAAAAAACATTCTTACCTCAATTCTGTCGAAAAGGTTAAAAAGGACATTGTTTTGAAAACGACGGAAAGATTCCTTTATAAACCTCTTATAAAAAGTCAAAAAAGGGTATAAATGACTTTAACCCATATTCTTGTAAATATTAAAAATGTTTTGAAATACATTTTTAAGAAAACATGGATGTGGATGATAAAGAGATCCCAGTAGATTATTACGTATAAACAACCTCGGATAATGAAAAGATTGTGAAATAACCGTTACCTTGTACTTTTCCTTTGTTGGGGTAGGTTAAACTCCTGTATAATGGTGAAATAATTGTTATTAAATTATACAAGAATCATATACATTAATATGATATCATATATGATCTTTTAACATTGCTTTATTAATAATATCATAGTATTATCGTCGTTTCGGGTGATAATCGATTCGTTCTTCTTAAATGTTTGGTTACGTAAGACATGTTTGTAATGGATAGATTATATCTTATTCATAATCATAATGATATTAACATTATTTTTAACCCTAAAATGAGAATAATACTTGAATGGATATGATGGAGAATGAATCTTATCGCGTTCGTGGAGACGGTAGTCCGTACGTACGCACGAACGCTACTTCCATTTAATTTTCATTTTAAATGAATCAAATCCAAATGATACATAGGTATATTACTATTACTGTATAATATAATATTTTATATATGCTACTTAAGTTCATTAACACCATCCTTTATACGTTCCATGTGTCGTATGAACGAGTCATATCATTTTAAGGGGGCGGTAGTCCGCACTTCCTCAAATGAAATTATCGTATGTATATACAACATGAAACGAATAATAGTATGAAATAAAATGGAATTACAGAAGCTTATATATAAAATATATATCATTAATATCATATTTAATTACAGTGCCATCATAATGGCCACCATGAGAGGCGGTAAGATGTATTTGAACAATCATCGTTTCGTGAGGCGTTAGTTTTCCATCCACAGAAACATTATGTTCATCATCCATTAGATGGAGTTGTGTGTATGTGTAGTTTGAATCCTTCTTATAACAACATCCTAGTATATTGTGGATACTGGTGTTGTTACAAAAGAAAGGAAATAAAAAGATTTTGGGGGTTGGAGAAGCAAAATAAATGAAAATAATTTAAGAGAAATCGTTACCTTTAATCTAGGTAACTCACTTTGGTTGGAACCAAAGGACTTCTTGAAATGCTTTCTGCCTAAGGGGAAGCTTCAAGGAGGAGGAGAGAGATGTGGGGAGCTTATTTGGTCAGAGTTTGGACGATCCAAGTGGCTTGAGAGGTGTGAGGAAAAGAGAAGGAGGAGTGCCCTTTTATAAGAGGGGTGAGGGGCACCTTTGGAAAAGCTAGAAATATTAATTTATAATAAATTCATATTCGGTTTCCAAAGGCTCCAAAGTTGACTATTCAAAGGATGAGGTGGGGATAGGTCGAAAAAAACTCATCCAATAGAATTTAGACAGGTTTGGGTACTTATATTAACCTTATCTTTAAGTATTAACTCTAAGTTAATTAGTTTCACTTTTACAATGTCTCTTTGTATTTTTATATAATATGGTTAATAAACATACTATATACGTCCAAGATACCCCCAAGTGGTTCATTAATAATTAACCTATCATAATATAAGTCTCTTGGCCGAACCTTAGATTTTTAGGAATTTAATATCAATTAATAATATAATATTTGTTTTAAGAACTCTTTTATGTCAATTTTGACACTATTCAATAGTTGATTTTTGTGAAACTCATAACAGATTGATTACTTCGAAAAAATTCAATTAAATCAATCCTAATATATCATAGTATCCTATAAAATTAGTTTAATTCATTAAAAGTTTCATATTATATTTATTTGGGTATTTATAATATCAATTATTTTAATTGTTCACTATTATAGTAATTACTGCATCATCATTGTGTCATAAATAAAATAAATTATTTAATGTCTAAAAATTATAAATAAAATATCATTATGTAGGAAATCGTTTTAGCTTTCTAATGAATATTTATAATCGAAATTCCAACATGTATAACCCTATGTAAAAATTGTTCTTCTAAAAGCTGTAAGCTTATGCCATTTTTATTTTTATTTTAACTTTATTAATATAATGTGTCATTATCACTTACAAGTGGATCCATGGGGTCCCTAAATAGACCCAAAGATTCCTATGGTCGACCATGTATCATCCAATAGGGTTAAGACACGTTTTAGAGTAATTTAGTATTATTATAATATTATTTTTTTAACCCTTATTTACCGGATTTACCCTTTAACCATGGTAAATAAAATATTTACCACAGTAACTATTCAAAATGTCTAAAAATAAAAGTTACCTATTTACACATTTTGAAAATCCTGATTCCAAATATTGAATCCATTTTCCTAAATTCAAAACACAGAAGTGGCAGAAATTAATTTAAAATTAATTCCCGCTGTCAAAACAAAAAGCGTGTTTTTAAGAGATAATAACTATCAAAAGATTGACAATTGTTTATGTTTGGTTTAATTGTAAAATTATGTCCAATGACCAAAATTATATTAAATGGTAAAAATATATTCTAAATATACTTTAAAACCACTCAAATTCATAATTTATCACTATTAATTATTTTGATTAAAAAAGTTGTTTTTAATTAAAATTTAGTAATTTTCACTATTCATCAAAATATGAGAGTTATCCGAAATGTACCAAAATTTCACCCTAGGCTAATTTTGATATTCCGAATCCAAAAATGAAGTCCATTTTGAAATATAGAATATATATGATTTTAAAAAGTAGGTATTACTATTCATAACAGCTAGTTTGATTGGTTACGGTGTGTTAGAACTCGGTGTTGCGTACAACACACGCTAGCGTACCGTGGAAGCTTGGGATGTCTCATTTTAAATTTTTGATGTCCCCATTTAGTCAAAAAGTTTAAAATATAGTATCTAAAAAGGGTTCACTATAAAAATTTGGTAAAAGTGAAATACTGAAAATGAATTTGTTCTTACATTATGTCTAAGAAACTCATAATATGGATTCTAAAATTATAAGGATTATATAAAGTTTAAAATTTAGTTAACTCTATTCATAACCTCTTTTGAACAGCTTGTTTGGTAAGTCATGGTGCGATTGAACTTGGTGTTGCGTGTAGTGAAAGTTATTGAATTATTTTGACGAAATAACACTCTATAAATTCTTGGGGTGTTACATTCTCCCCTCCTTCAATAAATTGCGTCCTCGCAATTTGAAATTGTTCTTCGAAAATAAAAGGTTGAAAATAGAAAATATCTTTGTGGGAATACCCACATCGGAAATTAGGTTACTAAAATTTAGTCTTAATATGAGGAAAAGAGAAATCATAGGGTCACCACCAAATTATGATCTCGATTAGGAGAACATTGGTGGTAATTAGAGACATATAATTGGAGGAAAAACCTAAATATTTATAGGTAGTGATTGAGGTCATCAATCACAAACAAGTATATAATTGAGGTCCTTAAATTCATCAATCTATGATGATTTTAAATACCATCGGTTCAACAAAACATAGGGTATTAGGATAACACATTTTTGACGTTTCAAAATATCTTAGTTGAAATCCCACATCGAAAAATGAGTTAATGAGGCCTCTATTTTAAATAAAGAGTGGAAAGTATGAAGATTACCGAAAATAACACATAATAGGGTTCCATGTAGGAAAATATGGATATGGAAGAAAAATCTAACCATCAATTATCTGATGGAGAGTGGTAGAGACCATGGCTATGAAAAGGCCAACAATCCCAAAGCCATAAATTAGTGATGATTTAAAGTACCATCTAGGACAACATTTTTGTTCTAAGTTCCTTTTCTTAATGATGAGGAATTTATTTATGAGATTGGCTAAGGTCATAAGGAGATATACTTACTTTATAGTTAGAGTTTTATCCATTAATAAATTTCTACCAAAAACTCATCATTCACTCGTAAAAAAAATTCTATTTATACTATTCATAGAGGGTTCCAAAATAAACGAATTTATATTTCATCTACCAGATCTTTTTTAAAAAACTACTTTATTTAATCCAGGACATCTCGTGGGATAGTGGTAGGTGATACACCCTTGTCGCCCTTCGGTTGCGGGTTCAAGTCTTGCGGCCTTTCCGGTCACGACGGGTTGCCGCCCGACCTCTGGGTTGTCCTTTTATGGTAATCAAAAATTAATCTCAAACTAGAATTTATCCAAAATACTTCTGTCTAAACTCACAGTCCAATATTTATAAGGAAGGTAAACTTAATGTAGATCCTTTTTACCCCGTAATAGCATATGAATACCTTCATCTTGTATTCTTTTAATAAACTGAAACATCTTGAATTACCATATTCTTTATTGATTACATTCATGCTCCCCTATTCCATATAGAATGCTGGATATACTTCATTAATCCAAAAATGTTTTAAACCCCAACAATGATGGAATATACAAATCATTAATCAGTTCCAAGGTAGTCAAGAATATCCAATATAATTTATCCAAAACAATCATGTATTATTCGAAAATCACTACCTCGGTATCAGAACTATATTATGGTTTATCATTCTCTCAACCATATATTTTCCAAAAATTTATCCTGATATTGAGTCACTTTTCTTTGTTCCACACCATCTCAAATCCTTAATGAAATAGTACTGCAGTACAATCCTTATATACTCCATAATTATTATAACGAGTACATTGTTGATACAACACTCAATCGACATAATCAACATAAGAACTCTAATCATTCCTCTTCATTTGTGGTAGTATCATAACTTGATTATTATCCAATAACATCATTTGCGGCATAGTCTGATGACTGGGACATAGGTTCGCGTAGTGTCCAAACTCCTTGCAAATGAAGCATTGTACATTTGAAACCATTTTCTTACCCTTGCAGTCATGTACTTTGTGCCCTTTTCCTCCACACTTATAACAATCTCCCATTCCTTTCAGGCAAGTTCCAGGGTGTTTCTTTCCATAGTTACCACATATGGGAAAATTCTTCTTTTCCCTCTTCCCTTTATTCATCTTTCTCTCTTCCATCCTTTTCTTCCCTTGCTTCCCTTCAAAGCCGTAGGACTCAGTAAACTCTTTACTTATCTTATCAACACATGATATTATCTCTTCATATGATGATAATACATGGGAGACTATTTCTCTTATAAATTCTGGCTTAAGACCATGAAATATATGATCCTTCTTTCTCTTTGCATCATGTTCATTGCTAGAGTTCTCATTCCTTCTACTGGGTGCCATTTCTAAACAATGGAATACACTAGATCAGTTTATGAATCAAAATACATAATCCCATACTTATAAAACACTTAACATAAATTGAACTATTTATGGATATAATCCATAATCATAAAAATGTTTTTCTTTGAGGAAGTATATACTCATAAACCCTTCATAATGATTTGTAAAGAAAGTGAGAGTTATCCTAAGCATATCCCCCGGGAGTTTCGTAACCAAGAGTGCAGCAAGGCCCGTTGTCGTGCACCAGTTCCCGTTCGAGTCTAGCTCAAAGCGGTGTTTTCGGGTTTTACCCCTAGGTACATCTGTGCCAGAGCCGCCTCTACCTGCTCGTATCCAGACAGGGATGTATTGCTCGGAAAACTCACAAAATCTCTACAATACCAAAATTCTAGGAAGTTCTTCTATACTAATCCTCAAAGTTCATCTTAGGTCTACGTGCTCTAATCAGAGTTTATCTAAATCTAGCTTCCAAGGTTTGTACTAAACATCCTCTGATACCAACTGTAACGCCCCGACCCCAGCTACCCAGAGTCGGTGCATTACTTCGTAACATTGGCATGATCACAATAAAGATAAAATCCCGAAAGACCGATTGGTTTAGTAGCCTTGGAAACACTAGATATAATCATAAAGTTTTACATTACATTTCAAAGTGAAAAACTACTACAACAACAAAGTCTTCATATCCACACTATTAACCCCTCATAATATCCCTGCAAGTCATTCATAATTTACTTCTTCACTACCTGGGAAAAATAAAACATAGAAAAGGGGTGAGCTCAAATGCCCAGTAAGGATAACAATATAGCGGAACATTCAAAATAATCATAAACATTTAAGGCAATGAATTACTAAAACAAAAGCCTTTTAAAATTGAATTTCAACATAGTATGGCAAAAGTAAAATGAAATAATGCCATTTACTTATTCACATGGATATTCTACTAATCGAATAATCACATGCAATATCAATAACCACTTTCATAATGTTGGAATGCATAATGCCAGACTATCATAACCACATAGCCAAGGCCTCGTGCCAAGACTACAAATAAGATTTTGTCAAGGCCTTGTGCCAAGACACTAGTTTGTCTCATGAGACCTACCGATGCATCGAGGAGCTATAGCGGGCTCCACCCGTCACTTATTAAGTCCAATGCATTCCCATATGAAAAGGTTTAAACATAACATAAACATTCGTATTAAAACTAGCATACGAAATGTCAATAATTTCACCATAAACTATGAATGGTATAAAAATAGCACATCCACAGTCAAACATATCACAAAACCTTCAATACAATATAGAAGTTTTGTATTATAATAAATCAACTTCAAATAATCTTAAAATCCATCAAAGGATGTTGACATAGATGAAATCAAAATTCATTTTAAAGAAGTATCTCCTTTTATTTTGAAATCATTTAAGATCCATATAAAATAAAACATTTTCTTTGAAAATATTCTTATAAGCTTGTATGGAAAGCTTCGACGATTTTATAACGGCGGAAAATAACTGCACCCGCCGTATAAGTTAAAAAAAAACATTATTACCTCAATTCTGTCGAAAAGGTTAAAAAGGAAATTGTTTTGAAAACGACGGAAAGATTCTTTTATAAACCTCTTATAAAAAGTCAAACAATGGTATAAATGACTTTAACCCATATTCTTGTAAATATTAAAAATGTTTTGAAATACATTTTTAAGAAAACATGGATGTGGATGATAAAGAGATCCCAGTAGATTATTACGTATAAACAACCTCGGATAATGAAGAGATTGTGAAATAACCCTTACCTTGTACTTTTCCTTTGTTGGGGTAGGTTAACCTCCTGTATAATGGTGAAATAATTGTTATTAAATTATACAAGAATCATATACATTAATATGATATCATATATGATCTTTTAACATTGCTTTATTAATAATATCTTAGTATTATCGTCGTTTCGGGTGATAATCGATTCGTTCTTCTTAAATGTTTGGTTACGTAAGACATGTTTGTAATGGATAGATTATATCTTATTCATAATCAGAATGATATTAACATTATTTTTAACCCTAAAATGAGAATAATACTTGAATGGATATGATGGAGAATGAATCTTATCGCGTTCGTGGAGACGGTAGTCCGTACGTACGCACGAACGCTACTTCCATTTAATTTTCATTTTAAAAGAATCAAATCCAAATGATACATAGGTATATTACTATTCCTGTATAATATAATATTTTATATATGTTACTTAAGTTCATTAACACCATCCTTTATACGTTCCATGTGTGGTATGAACGAGTCATATCATTTTAAGGGGGCGGTAGTCCGCACTTCCTCAAATGAAATTATCGTATGTATATACAACATGAAACGAATAATGGTATGAAATAAAATGTAATTACAGAAGCTTATATATAAAATATATATCATTAATATCATATTTAATTACAGTTCCATCATAATGGCCACCATGAGAGGCGGTAAGATGTATTTGAACAATCATCGTTTCGTGAGGCGTTAGTTTGCCATCCACAGAAACATTATGTTCATCATCCATTAGATGGAGTTGTGTGTATGTGTAGTTTGAATCCTTCTTATAACAACATCCTAGTATATTTTGGATACTGGTGTTGTTACAAAAGAAAGGAAATAAAAAGATTTTGGGGGTTGGAGAAGCAAAATAAATGAAAATAATTTAAGAGAAATCGTTACCTTTAATCTAGGTAACTCACTTTGGTTGGAACCAAAGGACTTCTTGAAATGCTTTCTGCCTAAGGGGAAGCTTCAAGGAGGAGGAGAGGGATGTGGGGAGCTTATTTGGGCAGAGTTTGGATGAGCCAAGTGGCTTGAGAGGTGTGAGGAAAAGAGAAGGAGGAGTGCCCTTTTATAAGAGGGGTGAGGGACACCTTTGGAAAAGCTAGAAATATTAATTTATAATAAATTCATATTCGGTTTCCAAAGGCTCCAAAGTTGACTATTCAAAGGATGAGGTGGGATTAGGTCGAAAACAACTCATCCAATAGAATTTAGACGGGTTTGGGTACTTATATTAACCTTATATTTAAGTATTAACTCTAAGTTAATTAGTTTCACTTTTACAATGTCTCTTTGTATTTTTATATAATATGGTTAATAAACTTACTATATACATCCAAGAGACCCCCAAGTGGTTCATTAATAATTAACCTATCATAATATAAGTCTCTTGGCCGAACCTTAGATTTTTAGGAATTTAATATCAATTAATAATATAATATTTGTTTTAAGAACTCTTTTATGTCAATTTTGACACTATTCAATAGTTGATTTTTGTGAAACTCATAACAGATTGATTACTTCGAAAAAAGTCAATTAAATCAATCCTAATATATCATATTATCCTAGAAAATTAGTTTAATTCATTAAAAGTTTCATATTATATTTATTTGGGTATTTATAATATCAATTATTTTAATTTTTCACTATTATAGTAATTACTGCATCATCATTGTGTCATAAATAAAATAAATTATTTAATGTCTAAAAATTATAAATAAAATATCATTATGTAGGAAACCGTTTTATCTTTCTAATGAATATTTATAATCGAAATTCCAACATGTATAACCCTATGTAAAAATTGTTCTTCTAAAAGATGTAAGCTTATGCCATTTTTATTTTTATTTTAACTTTATTAATATAATGTGTCATTATCACTTACAAGTGGATCCATGGGGTCCCAAAATAGACCCAAAGATTCCCATGGTCGACCATGTATCATCCAATAGGGTTAAGACACGTTTTAGGATAATTTAGTATTATTATTATATTATTTTGTTAACCCTTATTTACCGGATTTACCCTTTAACCATGGTAAATAAAATATTTACCACAGTAACTATTCAAAATGTCTAAAAATAAAAGTTACCTATTTACACATTTTGAACATCCTGATTCCAAATATGGAATCCATTTTCCTAAATTCAGAACACAGAAGTGGCAGAAATTAATTTAAAATTAATTCCTGCTGTCAAAACAAAAAGCGTGTTTTTAAGAGATAATAACTATCAAAAGATTGACAATTGTTTATGTTTGGTTTAATTGTAAAATTATGTCCAATGACCAAAATTATATTAAATGGTAAAAATATATTCTAAATATACTTTAAAACCACTCAAATTCATAATTTATCACTATTAATTATTTTGATTAAAAAAGTTGTTTTTAATTAAAATTTAGTAATTTTCACTATTCATCAAAATATGAGAGTTATCCGAAATGTACCAAAATTTCACCCTAGGCTAATTTTGATATTCCGAATCCAAAAATGAAGTCCATTTTGAAATATAGAATATATATGATTTCAAAAAGTAGGTATTACTATTCATAACAGCTAGTTTGATTGGTTACGGTGTGTTAGAACTCGGTGTTGCGTACAACACACGCTAGCGTACCGTGGAAGCCTGGGATGTCTCATTTTAAATTTTTGATGTCCCCATTTAGTCAAAAAGTTTAAAATATAGTATCTAAAAAGGGTTCACTATAAAAATTTGGTAAATGTGAAATACTGAAAATGAATTTGTTCTTACATTATGTCTAAGAAACTCATAATATGGATTCTAAAATTATAAGGATTATATAAAGTTTAAAATTTAGTTAACTCTATTCATAACCTCTTTTGAACAGCTTGTTTGGTAAGTCATGGTGCGATTGAACATGGTGTTGCGTGTAGTGAAAGTTATTGAATTATTTTGACGAAATAACACTCTATAAATTCTTGGGGTGTTACATATAATAATATATGAGATCATTAAAACCTATAGTTATGTAAATATGTAATTATTAATTCAGTAATTATTATTATCTATGGGAGTTTCACAATTATATTGTCTGTGTATACATGTTAATTCCATGCTTATTAATTATATAGAATTAGTTTTCAGTTATTTACTTTTCCATGTTGATTATTACTTATATATTCATGATATTATAGTTATTTAAATAAAATGTGTGTTTAGTTATTTAATTTTTCATATTCATTATTACTAATCCAATTATGAAATTAAAATTGTTAAAATTGAATATTTTCTCAATTATTTACAAGACTTATTGATAATGAATATTGATTCCTGATAGATTACATTTTATTAGACTGTTACTAAGAATTTGATCTCACCATTATTTTAATTCCTTACCCGTGAAACTGAGATGTTTAACATGAATAATATGCATGCATATTCTTGAATAAATAATGATGTTATAGAAACAACTATGTTGTAATTTCTGTTTTCAAATGAAATATGGGAATCACATTTATATCTAGTTTACCAAGACTTATAAACACCATGGTCCTTTGGGACAAAATTCCTTGTATCTTACACCATGGTAACAAATTAGACACTGACTCTAGGTTACTAGAGTCATGGTAATTGAATTTGTTATCTGAGGATGTTTAGTAGAGATCTATGGAAATAAATATAATAAAATATAGATTATTGACCATAACCCTATTATAGACTTGAATGATAAGTTTAGAAAATCATATTAATGTTTTGGTATGGTAAATATTATGTTGTTTTTCCTGGAAATACCTCATTGTCGGGATTCTAAATGTTGACATAGTTCTAGAACATATATTTCTAGTGGTAATAACTTTAAAAAATTTTTGTTTGGATTGACCCAAGCATTACCTAGTACAAGACAACATGCATTGTTGTGAACCTTGTTTGACACTCATTGGAGATATGATTTGGATAATTCACATTTTATTAAAAACCTATTATAAAGTATTTTAATAGATGGTGAATATGGGTTTCCATATTTAAGCCAATTTTTTAATATATTAAAAATAATGTTTCTTGACATAGACATCATGTAAATGATTATATGGTTTTCCCACTAAACATTTTGTTGATCACACTATTCTTTTTTGTTTTATTCAATAGTTGGAACCTAAAGGATTCATGTTAACATTAAATATAATGGAAAATGTGATAACTATGACAAATCCATTGACATGATGATAATAGTTAAATATATCATTAATATTTCTAATCATTTATACTGAAATATGATTGAAAACCTATACATTGACCAACACTCAGACTCATGATGTAAGAGAATGATATGGTTTTATATGATCTAAAGTGGTGGAGATCATGAGGGAATGTAGGATTTGTTTCCTTCATATCAAAAATGTGGAAAGAAACACCCATGAATGTGCCTTAATAGAATGGTGACATTTCATAGGTGTGGAAATGAAAGACATAATGTAATGTGCCTCTGAGTAAAAAATGAATAGTATCATGAATGGAAATATATTTCATTTTAGGTATCCATTTATATTTTTTCTTTAAATGCGGGGAACCATTGAATTATCCAATTCAATGCTTGATTTTGAAGGATAACCCCAAGACCAGTAATGGGCCTATGTTAACATAAAATGGTTGAAGTACTTATGTATTGGGATTGAAAAATTAAATTATAGAAGGGATTTTACCAATGGTATTTTGGTTATAAAATCATGATTTTTCTAGAGATTGTGTTAAATATTATACTCATATTTTTATTCATTAAATTAAGTGTTATGGATACCATCAGGGGTTTATGTGTTTAAATATGATCATAAGATGATATTCTTAATGACCCCCTTTTAAAAATATTCTTTGGAATATAACATGATAATAAATATTTTTGGAAAACAATAATGGGAATAAAATCCATTGGATTTGAATATCAAAAAAATTTGTGGAAGAATACCTTTATCTTTTTTGGACATAAGATTAAAGGTATTGAAAAAATTTAATGTTAATCTTAAATTTGATGTTATAGTAATTATAAAACATCACAATATGGGATTTCTATAAGAATTACTAAAATAAAATTTGATAAAAAGTATAACATTCATATATGGTTAAACCCAATTTCATTAAACAAGGATTCGGGGATTCAATGAAAAATTCAAAGACTATAAGGGTTTAACACCTACCATTTCCCAATTTGATTTTATGATTAATATGATTTTTTTTCTTAAATTATTTCAAGAATAAATTTTAATTATGAACACGTGGTGTTACAATTGAGGTTAAGATATTAATAAAATTTTCAAATCATATTTGTTTTGGAAAATATTTAGAAATATATAGAAATACTTGACCCTATTTTATTGCTCTTATGCTCTATTAAAATTTAATTTTTGTACATGTTGCATAAAAAATAATTTTTAGATATTTATTTCATAGACTAGTATATGAAGTCTAAATTTATGAAAGCATAAAATATGGATGAAATTTTTCTTATTAAATAAAAATATGTTAAGTATGTATATTTCCTTACATTTATATATAGTAATTTAAATCCAAAACTTTAGGAAAATGATATTAAAAAAATAATATCCTATTAAAATAATATGTAATGAATATAAAGGCTCTTGAAATTATCACATATTTATGGTTTCTAATTCCATAACATACCATTGTTAATTCACTTTATTTTGACATTAAAATCTATCATTATATATAATTATTTACTCAATTATTCCAAGACCACATATTAACTTCACATCTTTATTATCCTTAGAATATTGTTTATATATTATGCTATATGAACTTTATATTTACATTTCACTATTATCAATATCATATTCTATAAACCCTTTTATGATGTTATTTTTTTAACAATGGTATTTCCAAATGTCAAACCCTTGATTATAGATATCATATTCAAATTGATAGGATTCAATTTATTAAAGGTCTAGAGAATGAAACTCTCCATCATTTGAAAAGAAGAAATTTTGGTTAAAGAGTATATATAAAATTTAATACCTATCTTATAAGATAAAGAAACACCTTGAGATATTTTGATATTTTTTTAAAATAAATTAAAATTTATCTAAAATATTGTGATTCACGCAACACCCAAATTAAATTAAACAAAAAACATATTAAAATTATATTATTTAAATAGTTATCACTATATAAAAGATATTAAGTTGGACTATTAATTCGACTAACTAATTTATTAAAATTTTATTTTTAACACATTTTTATTGGTTATATATTGATTATAAATAAAAATAAAATTCATTTCAATGAAAACAAAATGGTTTTTAAAAATACGTATTTCTCAAAAATATGTTTTCATCAATATTTTCATAGAAAATTTAAAATTACCTTTTACCACATATATAATGTTTATTTGATACAATTATCTTAATTTTTTAAATATTCAAATCAGTATTATCTTAGGGTGAATTTTTGGGATTTCTCAACAATGATTAATTTTTCCATGAAAAGTTAAAAATAATGATTTTATTGAGAAATTCATTTTCATACAAATAATTTAAATGATTAAATTATATATGAAATTCTAATTAAAGTAAATTAGAAAAATTATTTTAAAATTTAACTAATTTATGTCTTTGAAAAAAATTTCATATTGAATTATGATATTAAAACCTTCTATACTTATGATAATGTTCTCTTCGGAAACATGATCTTGCATCGCCTATGAGGGTATAATTATACATTGGATTGAGTTATTTATGATAATTTACATTGGAAAATGGATTACATGGTTGTAATAATTATAATTTATAATCTATGATAAGTTTGAGTTAATATTTTTCATTTTAATAGTAAATGTAGTAAATATTAATTGACACAATTAAGGTAAAAACATATTTACTATGGGGGTAATCAAAAATGAAAAGGGTTAAAATAAACTACCAACATTCCCAAAACACATTTTATGAAAATATTGTGACCATATTAAATTTATGGTAAATTAATTACTATGTTTCGAATCTTCTTCCATGATATAAATGTCGGATTCATTGATTCCTTTGAGACATTTCATGTTTGTCCTCTCCGCCACTTGTAAATAGCCACCACCTCTCCTCCCATCCTCACAATTACAACTAATTTTTTTTAAAATTACTACCAAAATAAAATACTTAATCCCCTATCAAAATCATAGATTAATTGTTTTTTATCATAAATCTATCCTAGGATGGATTTTCATGCAATCCTAAAATATACATTCAAAGAATAGGTAACTTTTTTAAACGATCATTTTTAAATTATTTCTTATTCAACAAAAAAAATTATATTAATTAATTATAGTATAATAAATCTAGTATATCCTATATAATTACTTGTTATTGTTTTAATTAAATAACATTTATCCATCACCTCCTCCCTCAAATGGGAAAACATTCACTGATCCTATGGATAACAGACTACCGCCTCGTGAACCCGTGTAAATCGTTTTTCGTCAAAGAATCTCATGATTATATGTAGTGTTGTATATAATATATATATATATATTATTCATGAAATTATTATACTTATGTAATTATAAAATCATATATACCAGCATAGTTTCTAGGTCATTTCAAAATAGATAACATATCTTTTCTGTATGGAGAACAACCTCCTCACAATGTGATGTGATTTATTTTTCAATTACACATTACGTGGAATTTCAAAACGATATATTTAATAAATATAAGTCATATATATGGCATGCTATTTATTATATGAAATCAATATGTGACATAATTCATTACACTTTCACCCATTATGTAAAAATTAATCTTCCTCGTGCATACGTACGACCTACGATGTCCATGAATCGATGTCACACTTTATCTATGTTCATATTTAAATAATGATTAAAATATTAAATTGAATGAAACAAGTTATATTTATAAAACTAATATAAATTAGTATATTATGGAATAATATAAAATTTTCATGAATAATAATATTCATGATAAAACATTCATGAAAAACAAAGAATATGGAACTAAAAAAACTTTAATAATGAAATAAAATTAAATAATTATTGGTAATAGGTTTTAAATAGATAAAATATGATGTTACAAATATAAATATTCTTATGGAATAATTTAATAAAATATGTAAAAGAACTTTGTAAGTGGTTAAAAAGAATTCAACCAAATGTAATTGTGATACAAGGGACTTCATCTCAATATCTCTTCCTTGAGGTGTATTATAATGTTATGCAACTAATTTATTTTATATGGTGTATATACTTCACCTTATCCAAAATATTTAAATATTTTTTTATAAAAAATAATTTTATTGTGAAATGTTTATTTTTATCAATAATGTTTTAATGACATTTTTATGGTGTTTTTATTCATCAAAGACATCATGAATTTTTTTACTTAAGATCTTCTGGGGATAGGTTTTATCGATAACATCATTATTATCTCTCTATATGGTTAATTATTAGTTTGACCAAGTAATGTAGGCATAATATCATTCTTGACTATTTTTTTTATCATCAATATTCCCTTGAATTATTCACTTTATTTATATCATTGGACATTAAATTTCCCCTACATATCCATATTATTTATCATTCATATACTATTATCTTAAACTATATTACATTTATAAAAATGTTATTTCACTCAAAATGTTTTAGGATTTACTAGGGAAATTATTTTTATCCCATAAATCATAATCAATATGGAAATTTGATTTATATTAATATTTATTCATGAATATAATATATCACTATATATATGAGGGATTAGTTGGAAATAAAAATATGGGTAGATCCCGGATATAAATATACCCTTGAGGAATCTATAGTCTCATGAGATGAATTAGTTTTTTATCCTTAGTTAAATGTGTTTCTGGTGTATACTTACCCATCATTTTTAAACCATATTGTGAAAGGACATCACAGTATAAGTATATTTATTATTGAGATCACGAGGTTAAATAATTAATAATTTTCTTCATTAATAATTAAGTTATTGTTTTTTATTATACATGATATTTTTTATGATATTATCTCGTGATGCATTTTAACACATTTTTTTATCAAATCAATATAAAATTTTTCAGTTATTTACCATTCAATATTTATTATGCCACATATTTTGCTGATATTAATATTATTTAAATGGAATTTATATTCATTTATTTACATTACCATATTTATTATTCATCATTTAATCATGATAAAAGGTTGTTTGAAATGAAATGTGTGTTTATTTATTTACCTTTATATTTTGGTTATAATTATTAATCTGTGAATTCATCCACTATAATTACCACTTAAAATGAATTTGAGCTCAGGGTTGTTTTATTTCCTTTCCCAAGAATCTAGTAAGTGTAATATGAATAATATTAAAGGATATAATATAGGTAATAATGATATTCTCAGAAATAATTAAGTTATAATTTTTGTATTCAAAGATATTATAATTCTCATGTTTGTATCAAGTTTACCGAGAGAACTAAACTATTATGTCTTTTGTGATATGGTTGATTTTATCCTATTCCAATGTAATAAATTATGTATCAACTCCAGGTTACTGTAGTGAGGGCCATTACCATTCATTTGACACCATTACTTGGTAGAATTAAAAAAATAATAATAATAGGATCTCGAGTTTACTTGAAAGGGTCTTATCATACCTACAATGGATATACATATTTTATATATTTATTTTTATCACATTTATTTCCCCCTACATGTGGTAGGGGTGGCAGTGGGAATGGTGTTTGGGGTGTCTGTCATGGGGTTGAGTCCCTATTGCGGTTTCTTTACTAGTTTATTTGTATATGGGTGTGCTATCATTGGCAACTATAACCCACAATTTTTTCCCATGTTCATTAGTAATGATCATAATATTAAACAAGGTATGTTAAAATGAATATTCTAGTTTGTGGTTAATATAATTTAATTTTCTCTAATCTATTTAATCTAGATTTCCAAATCATGAATATGTGTAAAGTCTTCTTAGAGAGGACATATGAAAAAGCATTCACGTGTATTTGAACATGAACATAAAACATCAGGAAGATAAATAAAATTGGAGATGATGTCATGAATTTATTTGATTATATCTAATAAAAAAATACTCCTAAAAGATAAACTTTTAGAGGAGGAAATTTGTTCTTGGAAATGATCTAGATCATAAAAGATGAATTCAGGATATAATAATTTTTTATTCTTTTATCCATATATTGAAGAACATATATTTTTGGGAAAAATCAATATGTGGTAAGATGATGAATATTTAACCTGAGATCTAGAGGGAGGAAAATGATGACTCATTCATCAATAAAATTCCATGTTTCATTGATGAACAAAAAAAATCAATCAGATAATATATTCTTACAGAGGAATAAGTAATGTAGTCCGTCATGAATTACAGCCTGGATAGTTCCATTTATCTAAATGGGTTCCATGGTTTATTTAATATTCGATCATATGATATCATAATAAAATATGTCATAACTCTTTTGTATTTTTTATTCAATATATAATCACTATTGAGAGACTATTTTTTCATAAACCTTATTATTATCACCAAAGCGAAACACCCAAAATCTTGTAGTTAGTATCAACTCATTAGTATGTGAAACTATTCAAAAAATGACCACACCAAAATTTTCAATTATAGTATCTCTAATTCTCTTCTGAATTTTTTCATTGATGAGTTGAATAGACTTATGAAGGGAAGAAATATACATGGTCCCATGGTATTAGTATAGGAAATGTTGGTCTATCAAGACTACAAAATTATAGGGACCCAAAGCTTAATGTACAAGGACATTACATTACTTTTTCGGAATACTTAGTACATTACAAAAACACACACACAAGGACTATAATAGTTTAGTGTCTTTGGAAACTCAGGATATAATCTTCTAATCGTGGTGAAAGATCTTCAACATCTCCCATAAAGATCTTCCATATTTTTATTACCTAAAACATTTCTTTATATCCTAGGGAAAAGAAAACATAAAAGGGTGAGCTCAAATTCCCAGTAATGGTAAACAAAAAAAATATCAACCACATCATATTCATAAGAACATTACATTTTGGAAATCTTAACCTGTAAAACAGATCATAATATCATAACATGGGATAAATCATAGTAGTGAAATGTAATCCCAATAATCATAACGTAAAACATGAAACTTTGTGTCATACACACATAATCATATAGAATCATTTCTTATTATTCAAGACTCATTACCAAGACTATCTCAGTGGACAAAGTCCATTTCTGAACCGAGTTCACTCCTCGTTTCAGTCCTGTTTCACTGAACCAGTGTAACTTGCCATTCCAGGAATGTCTATCTCATGAGATATAAAATCTTTACCAAATGCATTGGAGGGAGATATAGGTCCCACCCATCTCATAATTATACCATTCTTATGTGTGCCACAAAATCATAAACCATACATCATAGCATAACCCATGTAATAGAAACGGGAATCTTAAACATCGTGACATCATAAAACAATTCATATAAGATAATGGAATTCATAAACATAATTCCATCACAACATAATAAAATCAATGTAATAATAGGGATAGAAATATAACCCTTTATTATCTTAGATGGAAAATAATTGTGATAAAACACTTGAACTCCATTCTTGAGGAAAATATCCTTTCTACTTCAAAAACAATTTTCCTTTCTTAACATGTCATAAAATTATAAACTAAAAGAAGTTGAATAAAAATAAACTTGAAAACCTTTATAGGAATATTCTTAGAATTAATTGTTTTAAAAATCCATTCATGTCGTATAAGTAAAAAAACATTCTTCTCGTACTTTTTTTTAGAAAAGTCAAAAAGTACCTCGTACGAAAAACGACAAAAGATTCCTTTCAAATATTTTACTAAAAACTCACTGAAGGGTAAAATTGGATTTAAAAAATTGTAGGTGTATGAAAATAAAATTACATATTGAGAAAACATGGATGTGGATGATAAAATACACCCCAGTAAATACCAAAGTATAAATAATCTCAGATAAAAATGAGATTGGGATATTTTCCCTTACCTTAGGTCTGATTTGCTTCGTAAGTGTCCGAACCTCCTGTATAATGATTTAAATAATGTCATTGAATTATTCCATAATCATAATCATTGTTATGATATCATATATGGTTCACTTAGAACTTTATTTTACCCGTTCTTTTGTAAATTTCATGTTAAAGAGCGTTTTGGGTAAAATTGTTTCATTTGTCGTCCGTGTTTTGACATGTAATTATTCATATGATTACATAGATCATGATTACTTAATTCCAGACTATAAAACATGATTTATATAATATATATTCAGAATATACATATATATAATAGATCAGTAAATGGAAAGAAATACACCGTTCATGGAGACGGTAGGCCGTACGTACGCATGAACGCTGTTTTCGTTTCCTTATTGAGTTGAATGGAATTAAGTAGATGACATACATATATATATACACATAAATCCAGTATAATTATTAAGTCATATATTTCATGATTACTTATTATATACACTTTATAATCATTCATGAATGGTTAACGTGGAAAATGAATCTCATCACGTCGTGGAGATAGTAGTCCGTACGTACGCACGAGTGATGATATCATTCTCCTGATCGTGGAATTGTATTGGAGTGTATGAATACTATTTCAGAATTAATACCAATTTACAATAATCATATATAGTTGTTTATCTGCACCATTATACCCATCCATGTAAGGTGGTGGTGGAAAATAGATTACACCACGTCGTGGAGACGGTATTCCGTACGTACGCAGGAGCGATGATTTCGTTTCCAATAGGATGGATAGATGGTGAAATAAGGTTTTTTAATACTTATAATAACATATCAGTATATGAGTGATACTGATGTTATTACTTAAAAATGAAACAACCTAAGAATAATAAGTGGAAGAAGAAATAAAGTTGAAAGAATCGGTAACAGACATTACCTCTTCTTTGAAGCGCCTCTTTGAGATATCCTTTTAGGGCACTAGAATTGGACTTTGAGGAAGAAAATAACCTCTATGATGTTGATATGTAAGTGGAGAAGAGAATTTGTCAGGGTTTTTCCTAGCTTGAAGGCTCAAAGTGGTGTGAGGAAGAGATGGAGGAGGTGCCCTTTTATAAGGGAGGAGAGGGGCACCTTTGGAATTACAAAAAATATTATTTTATTATAAAGTCAAATTCGGTTTTTAATAGTTAAAAATTGTTATATTTCTAAGCTAAGGTGGGGATGGGTCGAAATACTCTCATCCAATATAATTTAGACAGGTTTAGGTTCCTATTTTAACCTTATCATTTAGATTTATCATTAAGTTAAATAAATTTACTTTTACTGTGTCTTCTTGTGTTCTTATACTATAAGGTTAATACACTTACTATAATCATCCAAAATAACCCCAAGTTGTTTATTATTAATATATATAACCTTATATAAGTCATTTGGCTGAACATTAGATTTTTAGGAATACAATAACAATTAATAATATAATATTTGTTCTAAAAACTATTTTATGTCAATTTTGACACTATTTAGTAATTGATTTTTGTGAAACTCATAACAGAATGATTAGTTCGAAAAAAGTTAATTAAATCAATAATAACATGTCATATTAACCTATAAAATTAGTGGAATTCATAAAACGCCTCAAATTATATTTATTTGGGTATTTATAACATCAACTATGTAAATATTTTATAAATAAGAGAATTACTACATCAAATTTGTGTCATAAATAAATTAACTTATTTAAAGTCTAAAAATTACAAATAAAATATAATTATGTAGGAAATCGTTTTATATTTCTAATTAATATTTATAGTCGAATTTATCTTATGTATAACCCTATTTTAAAAATTATATACTTATTAAACATTGATTTTAACTATTTTAACCCTTCTTTAAATAAATTAATAATAAATGCCCTAATCTAATCCATGTGGGCCTAAATGATCATATTTTATTACTAAGGTTTTTTGGTCGAATTAAACTTATCCAATAGAATTAGGACATGTGTTAGGGTAATAGCAATATCATTTTTACCCGTAATTACCCTATTTACTTTTAACCGTGGTAAAAAAAGTAAAAAGTTACTATTCAAGAAAACTTATTTTCATCTCATTGAATCACATTTTACTTACTGACATCAACCGTGTCTCTCGGATTTTTGATATTACACTCACAGAAGCGGTAAAATTACGTTTTATTAAAAATTCATTTTTCATAACTACCACTTAGTGGTTTCACTATTCATCAAAAAATGAAAGTTTCCAGAAAAATACAAAAAATTAGGCCTAAGCTATATTTAATATTATGAACTCAAAAATGGAAATTCAAAACATATCAGTTGAATTAATTAATTTAAAATTTAATTCCCGTCGTCAAAACAAATAGCGTGTTCTTAAGTGATAATAACTATCAAAAGATTGACGCTTGTTTATGTATGGTTTAAATGTGAAATTACATCCAATGAACAAAATTGTATTAAATTGTAAAAATATATTCTAAATATACTTTAAAAAACTCAAATTTATTATTTATCACTATTAATTATTTCGATTAAAAAGGTTGTTTTTAATTAGAATTTAGTAATTTTCACTATTCATCAGAAAATGAAAGTTATCCGAAAAGTACCAAAATTTCACCCTAAGCTAATTTCAATATTCTGAATACAAAAATGAAGTCCATTTTGAAAAAAAAAATTTACAAAATTTCAAAAAGTGGTTATTACTATTCATAACGGCTAGTTTTAATAATATTTTAATAGCATATCATTATTTAGTGAAACTCGGTATTGCGTACTACACACGCTATCGAGGAAGGTCGCGATTGCGTGTAATGCAAGGCAAGTCAAGGATGCGTGTTGTGCAAGCTCCATTTGGTGTAGCGTACAACACAAGACATTAATGAAATTAAAAAGAATATTTTTCATAAAATCTCGGGGTGTTACATTCTACCCCCCTTAAAATGAATTTCGCCCTCAAAAATCGTCGGGGTTATAAATGGTTTACTACTCAAAAGTTTCTTTAATAGAAACCCACATCGTAAAAAGAATACCAAAACCAATATTTAAAAACAAAAGTATGAAATGTAACGGTTACCCAAATAAACTAATCACTGGGTTTCCACATAGGTGAAAATATGGACATGGAAGAGAAATCTAACCATCATGTTCCGATAGAGATTGGTAGAGAACATGGCTATGGGAAATCCAGAAATCACAAAGCCATAAATTTGTGATGATCTAAGGTACCATCTGATTCATTAGATATAAGAGCACTAGGACAACATTTTTGGTTTTCAAGATCATTTCCCTAAAGGTGAAGAATTTGAATTAGAATAAATACTTACTTTATTTTGGTACAATATCACTATTGTTCATGCCTTGAACAATTTCCACTTCATCTCTTAAATAAATGAAGTTGAATTTGTTATTCGTGGAGTGTTAGCATATCATGTGATAGAATGACGGGTCATTCCATGTATCTCAAACAAAAGGTTAACAAAAGTTATTAAATATACATAAGTCGATCTATTGTTAGATTAATCAAATATTATTCCTAAAATGGACTTATACTTATTATATCATAATAAAACTAGTTTCTACTAAACAGGGACTTCCTGTAGGCCAGCGGTAGGTGATAGAGACCAGTCGCACTTCGGTTGTGGGTTCGATTCCCGTAGCCTTGTCCAACGCGATAGGCTGTTGCCCATCTTGCAGGTTGTCCTTTTTCTAAAACTAAATTACTATAACATCCCATAAATAATATCGAAAAAACTTCTATCCTTAAACAATACTAACTTATGTCCAACATAATCCATCCCAATATTTAGGCTTCTCCAAAATACTTCTGTCCAAGCTCATAGTATAAATAAAATGATTACTTGAAATGTCACATAACAATCACGTGAATGCCATAATTTATCCCCATATATCATAATATATATCTTGTTGGTTAAATTACAAACATGTGAATACCTTAATCATGTATTCTCTTGAAGAATGAATACCCATTGAACCTTAGTGAAAACATGAATGCAGTTAAAAGTTAACACTTTCCAAAAACCAAAATCCTCAAAATTATTTATAATCAAACCATGATATCACATAGTCCTTATATCAATCATGAGCTCATGAATACAATAAAACATCTCATTATCTTCTTATCCCATCATTATGCGCATATCATCTACTTACCAAAAATATCTCAATCACTTTACATGGTTATCGGTACCATAAAATTATTTAAAACCACAATAGACCAATACATAAATATTCCAATATTCCACAATACTATATACAACATTATTTTCGAATCCCATTACATAAACACTTAATCACATCGTTGTCATATTCAACATCGCAAATAGTGATCGCATGTGACTTCCCTTTGTCCTTTGCCTTAAGTGGTTGCTCATGTCGATCACCATTAACCCTTGGATTAGGGCATTGATTAGAATAATGCCCCATTTCATTGCACTTGAAGCATTGAAGTGTTGTTGGTGCGTTCTCTACAGTATTTTATTTATTCACACCATTAGAAACCCTTTTTACATTAGTTCGATACTCAGCTTCTCGACGACCTTCTTTTCCACACTTAAAACATTTTCTAGTCCATTTAAGATAATCTCCACAATGCTTCTTTCCACACTTTGAGCATAAGGAAACATTCATATTCTTTGCACCATTATTCTGAGATTTCTCCTTGAACTCCATCTTTCGTTTCTTGTCAAAACCATTAGATGAATATGTAATACCAACTTCCATTTCTACCTTAATAGCACAACGCACAATTTCTTCATAGCTACGGAAGTCTCTTATAGCTAATTCCCTTCGAAGATTTTTTTAAGCCACTGAAGAATCGATCAAATTTACTTTCAGGTTGGATGATAAAGCCAGATGCATACCTTACAAGCCTTGTAAAATCCGCTTCGTATACACCAACAGATTCGTCATCCTTTTGCTTTAGTTCAAGAAACTCCTTCTCCATCTTTGTTCAAAGAATACGAGGGAAGTACTTATTGAAAAATAAGTTCTTGAACTCATCCCATTCCATGGACTCAATTTCATCTCTTGGCCTCGTATTCTTGACAAGATTCCACCATTTATTAGCTTCACCTTCCAAACGATATACTGCTAAGATGACTTTATCATGTTCAGAACATTGAAGAACTGAAAATATCTTTTCAGTGGTACTGATCCATTGTTCAGCAACAAGTGGATCAGAAGACCCACTGAAGGAAGGTGGACGTTGCCTCATGAAGGACTCAATAGAATATTGTTCCCTTCTCTGCTCATTTGGAAGTCCAGAATGACTCATATCTTGTGTAAGTATAGCACTAAGATTTTTCACTCCATCTCCCATAACATTTGTTTGTTCAGGAGGAAAATCATTGCATTGTCCATTGCATTGATCAACACGGTTCCTTCGGGTTCCAGCCATCATCTAAAACCCAAAAAGAATAGTGTGAGAGGAAAAAATCACGCGAGGGAAAACAACATAATAAAGGGGAAGTACCTTCAATATCTAACATCATAGGTTACTGTAATTCTAGAACTATAACCTATACTTATACTTAACCTTAGGGACATCCCTATACATACCTTAGAAATATCTAAAGGGATCTCACTAAAGTTCTCACATCCTTGTTTCCAAAGGTTGACTAAACCTCCCTCTGATACCAACTGTAGAGACCCAAAGCTTAACGTACATGGACATTACCTTACTTTTTTGGAATACTTAGTACATTACAAAAACACACACACACAAGGACCGTAATAGTTTAGTGTCTTTGGAAACTCGGAATATAATCTTCTAATCGTGGTGAAAAATCATCAACATCTCCCATAAAGATCATCCCTTTTTTTTCTTACCTAAAACCTTTCTTTATATCCTGGGGAAAAGAAAACATAAAAGGGTGAGCTCAAATGCTCAGTAAGGGTAAACAAAAGAAATATCAATCACATCATATTCATAATAACATAAAATTTTGGAAATCTTAACCTGCAAAACAGATCATAATATCATAACATGGGATAAATCATAGTAGTGAAATATAATCCAAATAATCATAACATAAAACATGAAACTTTGTCTCATACACACATAATAATAGAGAATCATTTCTTATTAGTCAAGAATCATTTCCAAGACTATCTTAGTGGAAAAAGTCCATTTATGAACCGAGTTCACTCCTCATTTCAGTCCTGTTTCACTGAAACGGTTTAACCTGCCGTTCCAGCCATGTATATCTCATGAGATATAAAATCTTTACCCAATGCATTGGAGGGAGATATAGGTCCCACCCATCTCATAATGATACCATTCTTATGTGTGCCACAAAATCATAAACCATACATCATATAATAACCCATGTAATAAAAATGGGAATCTTAAACATCGTGAAATCATAAAACAATTCATATAAGATAAAGGAATTCATAAACATAATTCCATCACAACATTATAAAATCAATGTAATAATAGGGATAGAAACATAACCCTTTATTATCTTAGATGGAAAATATTTTTGATAAAACACTTGAACTCCATTCTTGATGAAAACATCCTTTCTACTTCAAAAACACATTTCCTTTATTAACATGTAATACAATTCTAAACTAAAATAATTTGATTAAAAACAAACTTGAAAAATTTTAAAGGAAGCTTCTTGTAATTAATTGTTTTAAAAATCCATTAATGACGTATAAGTAAAAAAAACACTCTTCTCATACTTTTGTCGGAAAGGTCAAAAAGTACCTCGTACGAAAAACGACAAAAGATTCCTTTCATATATTTTACTTAAAACTCACCGAAGGGTAAAATTGGATTTAAAAAATTTTATTTGTATAGAAATAAAATTATATATTGAGAAAACATGGATTTTGATGATAAAATACACCCCAATAAATACCAAAGTATAAATAATCTCGGATACAAATGAGATTGTGATATTTTCCATTACCTTAGGTCCGATTTGCTTCGTAAGTGTCTGAAACTCCTGTATAATGATTTAAATAATGTCATTGACTTATTCCAGAATCATACTCATTGTTATGATATCATATATGGTTCACTTATGTCTTTATTTTACCCGTTCCTTTGTAAATTTCAAGTTAAAGAGCGTTTTGGGTAAAATCGTTTCATTTGTCGTCTGTGTTTTGACTTGTAATTATTCATATGATTACTTAGGTCATGATTACTTAATTCCAGAATATAAAACATGATTTATATAATATATATTCAGAATATACATATGTATAATAGATCATTAAATGGAAAGAAATATACCGTTCATGGAGACGGTAAGTCATACGTACGCATGAACGCTGTTTTCGTTTCCTTATTAAGTTGAATGGAATTAATTAGATGGCATACATATATATACACATAAATACAGTATAATTATTATGTCATATATTTCATGATTACTTGTTATATATACTTTATAATCATTCAGGAATGGTTAACGTGGAGAATGAATCTCATCATGTCGTGGAGACGGTAGTCCGTACGTATGCACGAGCGATGATATCTTTCTCATGATCATGGATTTGTATTTAAGTGTATGAAAACTATTTCAGAATTAATAACACTTTAAAATAATCATATATAGTTGTTTATTTGCACCATTATACCCATCCATGGAAGGTGGCGGTGGAAAATTGATTACACCACGGCGTGGAGACGGTATTCCGTACGTACGCACGCGTAGTGATTTCATTTTTCGTAGGATGGATAGACGTTGAAATATGGTTGTTTCATAATTATAATAACATATCCATACATGAGTGATACTGATGTTATTACTTCAAAATGAAACAACCTAAGAAGAGGAAGTGGAAGAAGAAATAAAGTTGAAAGAATCGGTAACGGACATTACCTCTTCTTTGAAGCGCCTCTTTGAGATCTCCTTTTAGGGCACTAGAATTGGTCTTTTAGGAATACCATAACCTCTAGGATGTAGCTATGGAAGTGGAGAAGATAATTTTTCAGGGTTTTGCCGAGCTTGAAGGCTCAATGTGGTGTGAGGAAGAGAGGGAGGAGGTTCCCTTTTATAAGGGAGGAGAGGGGCACCTTTGGAATAACTAAAAATATTATTTTATTATAAAGTCATATTCGGTTTTTAATAGTTAAAAATTGATATATTTCAAATCTAAAGTGGTTATGGGTCGAAATCCACACATCCAATAGAATTTAGACAGGTTTAGGTTCCTATTTTAACCTTATCATTTAGATTTAACATTAAGTTAAATAATTTTACTTTTACCGTGTCTTCTTGAGTTCTTATACTATAAGGTTAATAAACTTACTATAATCAGCCAAACGTACCCCAATATGTTTATTATTAATATATATAACCTTATATAAGTCATTTGGCCGAACATTAGATTTTTAGGAATAAAATAACAATTAATAATATAATATTTGTTTTAAAAACTATTTTATTTCAGTTTTTACACTATTTAGTAATTGATTTTTTTGAAAACCATAACAGAATGATTAGTTCGAAAAAAGTTAATTAAATCAATAATAACATGTCATATTAACCTATAAAATTAGTGAAATTCATAAAAATTCTCAAATTATATTTATTTGGTTATTTATAACTTCAATTATGTCAATAGTTTATAAATAAGATAATTACTGCATCATCTTTGTGTCATAAGTAAATTAACTTATTTAAAGTCTAAAAATCCAAAATAAAATATCATTATGTAGGAAAGATTTTTATATTTATAATTAATATTTATAGTCGAATTTATCTTTTGTATAACACTATATAAAAAATTATATACTTATTAAACTTTGATTTTAACTATTTTAACCCTTCTTTAAATAAATTAATAATAAATGTCCTAATATAATCCAAGTGGGCCTAAATGGTCATATTTTATTCCCAAGGTTGTTTTTGGTCTAATTAAACTTATCCAATAGAATTAGGACATGTTTTAGGGTAATAATAATATCATTTTTACCCGTAATTACCCTATTTACTTTTAACTGTGGTAAAAAAACTAAAAAGATACTATTCACCAAAAATTATTTTCATCTCATTGAATCACATTTTACTTAATGAAATCAACCGTGTCTCTCGGATTTTTGAAATTCCACTCACAGAAGTGGTAAAATTAAGTTTTATGAAAAATTCATTTTTCTTAACTACCACTTAGTTGTTTCACTATTCATCAAAAAATGAAAGTTTCTAGAAAAATACCAAAAATTTGGCCTAATCTATATTTGATATTATGAACTCAAAAATGATGTCTATTTTACCAAATTCAAAACATATCAGTTGCATTAATTAATTTAAAAATTAATTCTCGTCGTCAAAACAAATAGCGTGTTCTTAAGAGATAATAACTATCAAAAGATTGACACTTGTTTATGTCTGGTTTAAATGTGAAATTACATCCAATGAACAACATTGTATTAAATTGTAAAAATATATTCTAAATATACTTTAAAACCACTCAGATTAATAATTTATCACTATTAATTATTTTGATTAAAAATGTTGTTTTTAATTAAAATTTAGTAATTTTCACTACTCATCAGATAATGAAAGTTATCCGAAAAGTACCAAAATTTTACCCTAAGCTAATTTCGATATTCCGAATCCAAAAATGAAGTCCATTTTGAAAAATAAAATTTTCAAAATTTCAAAAAGTGGTTTTTACTATTCATAACGGCTAGTTTTAATAATATTTTAATAGCATATCGTTGTTTAGTGAAACTCGGTATTGCGTACTACACACGATATCGAGGAAGGTCACGATTGTGTGTAATGAAAGGCAAGTCAAGGATGCGTGTTGTGCAAGCTCCATTTGGTGTAGCGTACAACAGAAGACATTAATGAAATTAAAAAGAATATTTTTCATAAAATCTCGGGGCGTTACAAAAATTGATGGAACTAACATAATGGTGAATATTTATAAGGAAAATCCTACAAGTGAATGAAGTGTATTTATATATTAATGGTTATAAGGGAGTGTGTTTTTTCTAAGTGGGTCTAGTACGTTTTATTACATTGTGAATAATCACCATGATTCTTGATCACTAATATGGAAAAGATTTGGTTTTTTAATCACTATGCATCTTCAATAAATGGTACGCTCTCCCCCCCAGTGTATTTTTAATCAATAGGAAAAACATAGTGTAAAAATAAACTATATTATAACTACCACGTGATGGTATATTCTTTATCAGTGACACATTATGAAGAAGTGGGTATCAATGTCAAGTGATTAGAGGAGTGAATTGAAAACAAGCTATCCAAATTGTCCCAGGATTCTACAAATAGTATGTCATAGTAAAATAATATATCAATGATAAATATGGTATGATATATAATGATTTATGATCTGCTAATTTTATAAAAACCAACATTCTTTAGAGTCTATTAAAATCTTACATATACTTTTTAATGATTTCAGATGGATCACATAAAGTAATGATATCACAATCTGGGATGATAACTGGTTGTATTGATCTCTTTTTTTCCTTGAGTTCTCGTATCATGGAATGAACTTTCTTGAGGTGATTTAAAATATAATATTATCATATTAAAGGAGATTTATAATCTAAAATTATCATATTGATGATATATATTATAATTCATTCTTCTTTGGATTTCTAATCATCATTTCCGAAGGTATCCCAAATGAGTCTTTTATTCTATTTTCTATCATAGGTTCCCTTCCTCTTTGAATTATAGTCTCTTTATACATGAACATTCCCTAGGGATACACTTCTTTTTCACATGTGAAATTTTCCTTTTTTACTTTTATCCCTTAAATTAAAATTTCAAATTGTGAATAGTTTCCTCTATTTTAACAATATGTGTGTTGTTTTTGTTCAATTTATAATTGTTTATCCTCACATGTTTAGTCCCATAATTAAATATTATATGATAAAAAAAGTGGTGGGATAATAACATGGATATTTTTATGTGTGTATCCCATATCTTGAATATAATTACTAAAATGTCATGAAATTTCAATTCATTCCTTAGAGGGAGTTAGAATGAAATTATTATAGGAATTATATTTATAAACTCAACATGTGGTTTTTTAAATATTGAGATTATAGATTATGTACCAATTCAATATGATAATATACTTAGGGGATATAATAACAATGTGATAAATGTATGAAATCATAAAAATTTTCAATGATAACACCTCAGATGAAGAATAATATTTTATACGCTAAGAAGATACATGGATTTTCAAAGGATACATAACATATAAAAAATAATTTCTGAATTTATATAAATGTATTTTTAATCCATTTTAATAAGAGACAGGTGAATCATATTTTATCATGACTATTGATAATGAAATCTATAAAATTGAATATAGTGAATTGATATAGTTATTCATCAGGAATGGGAAAACATTATATAATTTAATATAAGGATAATAATGAACTGCTAAGGAGTTTTTCATGAAACAATGGACTATTAAAATGAAAGTGTTACACCAAAAATCATAGATGATGTACTGAAACATTTATTAATTCATTTTTTTTGTGGTTTTTATGAATAGTTTCATAGGTATAACTATGGAACCTCTACTAATACTATCACCCTACAATTTATGAATATAAATTTTTTTATGAAGAATTAGTCCTTCAACCCCCACATGAACATCCATTAACACACCAATTGGGAATGAAGGACCCTAATTATGTATTTGAATACAGGTTCTTGTAAGATTTATCTTCATATTCGATAAATAATAGAACACATATTGAGGTAATTCATTTATTGAGGAACCCAATCTAGCATGGGAATGACAAATTTGTACTCCCCTATGGTATATGGTAATATTGAATAATATAATATCCTTGTATTTTATGGGATGTGATGGTGGGATAAGTGCAAATAAATTCCTCCCCCTAATCACCATTTTTGTGGCATATTCATTGCCATTATGTGAACATATCCATTAATAACATGAAATATAGTTGAGTTTTATTCAAAATAACAATAAAAAAATTGAACCATTTTTTAAAATGATTAAATTATTTTCCAGTTCTTTATGTTCATTTTATTTTATTAGTATTGTGGGACATCGGGGGGATTAAATAGAATTTCATCATTATACGATTTATTAATTAACAAAATATATCCTTTATAAGGTCTATTTATAGGGAACTATTTTTCATATTATGTGTTTTAAAAGGTGGATTGAATAGTATTTTTCCTTTAGAGAGGATGAATGTAATATATAGGTTAATAGGAAATTCGTTTTTGTACCACTATAAAGGGTTATTCCCCTAACATTTCCCTTCTCCCTTGGGTTAAATCTATTTTTAGAATTCTGTTTACCCAATAATTTACATTTTAGTTAACTCATAAGGATAGAATGTAATACTAGTTTATTTGATATGCATTGTATTCAATTCTAATATGTTTGCTATAATTAATTTTTATTTCCATCAATTTCATTCATGGGGTATTAAATGTTATTCCCAACATTTAGAGGCAGTTATTTGGAAGTCCTTTATAGCGGTTGTGGATTTTTGGGTGATGGTGAGGATGCATACCCATCCTGTTTTACGTAGATTACAATTGAAATACATTAGAAAAAACACCTTTCTTATAGGTTTGGTTATCTTTCCATATAGATTATTAATGATAGTAAATTTATTTCCAAATGGGTTTGATGTATGGATTGCCAGTAAAAATTTCCATGAAACTCATAGAAAGTTCTCCTAATTTTGGGAATTCATTAGAAAACATGGGTTGGTTTTCTCGACGCTAAGATGAATAAGAAGTTGAGGTCTAGATTTTCTATTGGAAAGAGTATATTGATATATTATTATAGGTAAATATTTTAAATTAGTTTCGATATTCTTCATAAAATCAAAAAATATCACATCATGTACCACTCTAATAGGTATACTAGAACTCAAAAACAAATTTCTAGGTGTTTAATAATTAGATAGTGATTAGATACCCTGTAATTATTACTATCTTTTCAACTAGGGATCCATCTGTAACAACATTTACAGTGTTACAATCGGTAGTAATTAGAACAATATCAGAAAATTAAATTAAACATAGATTGTTTATTTGGTGTTGTGGTTAACATATAAATGTCTTAGAAATTAGTTCTATATTTAATTAAGTGTTTTTATATTATTTTTTCTTATTCAAAACAATTCTTTTATTATTATTATAATAGTTCTAGAGGCTGGGAAATATTTTTTTAGAAAATTTATATTTCTTATAGCGACCCATACCTTTAATACATGGATATTTCACCTAATTATATGAGTATTTACTAAATAAAATAATGTTCCACGCTATAATCCTCTAATCATAGTTCCTTTATAAATATGTATACATAAACCACTAGTTCATATTTTTTACATATAATCTCCCACTCTGTTTTCATAAGTACAACCACTCTTATACATATCATACGTAATACATTTCTTCATGACTTTGGTAATGGAAACATTAGAAAAGGTGATCTCAGATTCTCAGTAAAGTTAAAAAATGAAGATATAAAAATAATATGCACATATGGGTATGATAACGTGAGAATAATACTTCATTAAAAAACATACCATATGAAAAATAGATCATAAACCTTATTCATCGAAAAAGCCTGGCAGTTCTAAATACATGATTCATAAAGGAATCAGTTATCATAAACTATTAGAACATAACATTTTCACAAGACATATATTGTTGGTATAAAAATAATCATTGAAAATTAATTCCTTAGTATTCAAGCATCAATTCCAAAAAATCATAATACAATGGGTTCATTCCTCAACCAATCATATTAGTCATGATTCACTCATAAGACTGTCATAGTGGAAAAAGTACCATATAGAACTGAGTTCACTACCCATTATATTAATGTTTATCTAATGAGATATCGATCCTTAATCAATTAAATAGATGTAGATATAGGTCCAACCCACAAAAAATGAAAATAATACAAATTTATTCCACAAGATCATAAATCAATCATTATATAAAATCATATGACAAGAAATGGGCTCAATAAACCATTTATAGTGACCCTACCAAAGAAATACTATATTTTGTGTCTAAAACTAATTTCATTAGAATTATTATGCAGATGAAATCCCCGATGGACAAATCAGTTTAGTAGTCTTGGTAAAAATGTTACATAAATGAGTATTTTATTAAAAATGAATACAGTATTTACAACATAATTTATTTCTTCTTTATAAATACACAACTTCTGGAATAACTTTATTTCATCTAGAGTATTCTTATATATATTTCATAATACACTTCATGGGTTACTAGTTAAAGAATAATAATAAGGGTGACCTCAAATTCCTAGTAAGGGGAAAATTGAGCGAAAATAATAATGAATCAATGAGAGTAATCAATATAGAAAGGTAACAACTATATGCACATGCCGTTAAAATAAATAGATAAAAAAATATGTGAAGGTAATAAATAGAAACACATCCCATTTAATTAATGAACCTTAATGAAATGTATCTAAAGATACGTCAATACAAAATCTCACGGATGGATAATAACTGAAAATAAATAAAGGTAATGCTTTCTTAATAGATGTTAGGTCAAAGTCACATGAAAACATATACCATCAATACAGTTACCAATATGGTTGAAAACTATGGATAGATACTAGATAGTATTTTAGAAACTAGTTTGTCTAATGAGAACCCATCGATGCATTCAGGATCTGTATAAAGTTGCAGCTCCACCTTCCATTAATAGTCCAAAGAATTCCTCATATCAAATAATAAAATAAATAATATTCCTTATAAAATACCCCACATGAATAGAGAATAAAAAATTATAAATATTTCACCTAATAAGAAAATAAATGTGAAATTATACACTTTATATAGAATGGTATATGGTTTCGAATATAATAATATCTATTATAAATGAAATTGATAATTAGTTTGAAATTCAATGTTCAATGATCATTGTAGATTGAATATTTCAAGGGGAATAACAATTGATTCAAGGAAGTGAATATCAATATTAGTCATGTACAAATCTATAATAAAACATCCATAGGAATAATAAGGACGGTATCATGGAATTACATCCCATGAGGAGTGAAATAAAAGGTTTTTTGTCATTAATGAATAGAAATACTATAAAAATAGCTTTTAAAACATTTTTTAGGAATATATAATTTTATTATTAAAAAACTTTTTGATTAAAATTTCATTTAAATTCACTTTTGACAAAATTTTATATAAAATTTATCCCTTTTAGCATGAAATATACTCTTAAACAAAAAGAAATATAGTAAATTCATACTTGTTGTATGAGGAAATAGATCATTCTGTTGACATGGTAATTTTTTTTTCTGAAATATGCTGTGTTAGGAAACAAATAATAATATTACTTTAAAAACATTGGTAAAAGAAATGGAGGGAAAAAATAGCTTTACCAGATAATTTTAAAATAATATTTGAAAACTCAATTAATATTACATTTTTTTTGAAAGAAAACAAGTTCTCTGACTAAATAGAAAAATAATGTCGGGTTTTTATAAAAACATTTTTTAAAACTTTTTTCAGTGACAATGAGTGGGAAAATGGTACTAATACTGGAAAATGTTATTTAATGACTATAGGATATTAAAATTAAGGGTTGTGTTGAACAATTTTCATATAATTTTCCCAAATATAAATACCATTGTATGATCATTAAATTTATCATTGAGTAAAATAACTACTAAACATTCCAAAGATTCCCATACCACTTTGAATCATTTTAAATCATAAACCTCATGAAGGAAAAAAACATAAATGAAATTTATAATATCATGATTGTAAATATATTTATTATATATCATCTAATAGTGAATTATATTCACCATATAAAAAACTAGGTTAATAAAAACAAATAAGTTTCAACGGAATGTAAATAGAGACAATATAACTTACCTTTTGTTTATTTTTGGGTGAAGGTCATTTAACCTAAGGTATAATGGGGTTTAAAATGTTAATAACTTATAATATAACCATATTAATATTTATTATATCATATATGATCCTCTAATAATATGATTTTACCCATTTGTTAATAACCTTTCATTATTTTAACTATTTCCTGTGTTAATTTCCTAGTTTATCGAGTATGTTATAACTGTTTATTTTTTGTTATTATTAAATATGCGATGGTTTCAACATATAAGGAATGAAAAACATAATTTTAATATTTTATATATACAATATATATATATATAAAATAATTTAAATGTTTTGAGATAAGATATGAAATTCCTCGTTCATGGAGATGGTAGTCTGTATGTATGCTTGAACGCTACCTTTATTTCATTGTCATATCCTAAAAGAGTGAAAAGTAAATGATATATATATATACATGTATATTATAATTAAATTACCATATTTATGTAATATATATAATATATTTTTATTATATATTATCCTTAATATATTCCATTTTTATTGTTCACGAATCACATCACTTTGAGGGGGCAGTAGTCCACACTTCCTCAAATGATGTTTTCATATTAATAAAAATTGGAACTTTTTATGTGTTATAAAGTATTATAAAGTATAAGGTAATAATATATATTATATATAACATATATAAATGTATTTTCTATCAAAATTTCCATCCATGAAAGTCGGTAATGAAAAATAAACAATCATCGTTTCGTGAGGTGGTAGTTCACCGTACACAGAAACAGTACATTTGTTACCCATTAGATGGGTGTGTGTGTTAGTATATGTCAAAAAATTAATACAAAAACACCACATTATATTTAGTATACTTTTTTGTTATATGAACATGTATGAATAATATTTCAGGGGGTACAAATGTATATGAACGAAAAGTGATTGTTCGAAAGCATTACTTTGAAAATTGGGTATCTCCTTTTGGTGTATACCAAAGGGATTCCTTGGAAGGATTTATTCTCAAAGGGATGATTCTGGGTAGAGGGTAGAGATTTTTAAATCTATTTGGGTAGATATTTTTGGAACATATGCGGTTTTATAGGTGTGATTAATGGGGAGAAGTGGTGGCCTTTTATAATGGAGGAGGAGTGTCACTCTTATAATATTTTTGATAAAGGAATTGAACCAAATATTTTCATGATTAAAGTGGATAAAATAATGGATCCAATTAGTTAAAACAGAATATAGGGTCTATATTTTTCAATCTAATATCTCTTGTACAAGGGTATATGTCGTTTTGGGCCTTGTGGTTAATGATTATCCCCTTATTAAACATATTTTAACTTTAATCGGTATAATTAATTTTAATCTATTTCACTAATATTTTGTGTCAAAACAATTTTGGAGTTATTTTAAATTATAAATTATGAATATTACAAAATTTAAACCATTTTTAAAATAATAATCATTGATGTGGTAGAAATTTATTTTAAATTCATCCTATAAGAGGGAGGACAATGCTTATTTCTAAAGTAAAAAATGTCTAAAATTTTTCTATGTTTTTATAATCAATGTCAAAGTGAAATTAATTACATTGATGTAAATTGTATTAATTAATAACAAAATTATCTAATTAAACTTTAAAACCAAATAAATTTATAATTTAACCTTATAAATAAATTAGATGAAAAATAAGTTTTGAAATAAATTTAAGTATTTTTAACTGTTCATTAAAAATGAAATTTTTGAAAAGAAAATATTTATAATTCACCATAAAAAATTCTTATTTTTCACTTTAAATCATGAATTTTATTTTAAAATGTTAAGTAAATTAATGTTTCAAAATTTATATTTACAATGGGTTGTCCATTAAATGGTAGTAAAATTTCCTTTATAAAAATATCGGTTTTTATGTTAAAAGTATAGTTTCTTCTTATCTTATGAATATAAAACCTAATGGATGAAAAGAAATAAATATTTTATTTAATATATAACATATATATTTAAATAAAATAATTCACCAATTATAATTAATTATGTTTATTATGATAAAATTCCGTCGTAATCGAAATAAAATAAATTGTTTCATATCTAATTGGTTCTTATATTCATTTATCCTAAATTGGTAATCAATGAATTGATTTTATATTTATATAATACATTAATTTTCATAATTTATTTAATAATATTCATAAATTCTAACATAACGCCTAGGTTATTTCATATTATATTAAATAATAATATTTTAATAATTTATTACTGGTTGGTAAAACTCGGTCTTGTGTGTAATGGAACCCATCAATGAATGTCACTCTTGCATGTAAAGAATGATATATTGGTGTTTCAAGAGTTTAAATAAATAGAATTTATTTTAAATAGATAATATATTATAAATTATCGAGATATTATATTCCCTTACAACTTTGGTGATGTTTTTCATACATGGTATCAAATAAAAAGTTATACTCTAGAATGTTTGGGCCTAACGTTCTTCCCACATTAATTAAATTTCATCTTAACAATTTAAACTCATCCTTGGTAATTGATTTTTTTAAATTTACTACATTTGAATCCCACATCATGGGAATGGTTTGTTAAATATCCTCTAGAAAAGAGACAATGGGGCATTCAAGGGTCACATGGAAATAAATGTAACTAGTTTTCTAAGTAGGAGAACATCACCAGAAAGTAGAGATACATACTTGAAGGAAAAGTGTAAATATTTATAGGGAGTGATTTAGGTAATAAATCACAAAAAATTGAATGATCAATATAAACACGAGGGACTCAGATCCATAAATCTGAAATGGTTTAGAAGACGACTGGTTCAATATAAATTAATGTATTAGGAAAACATTTTATTTCAAAGTCATTTTCATAATTTTAGGTAATTATTTTATTAACTAAGAATATAAAAAAATAATATTACTTTATAGGTTTCAATTTAATATGAAAAATCCTAGATTTTCTTTGTTCTTCAATCAAATAATAATTTATCCCTTTACTCCTAGAAATTAATTACCAATAAAGAATATTTTTTTTCAAAAGCGGTAAAAGAAACATTTAAAGGATCATAAGGCCTATAAATGAGTGAGTAATATATCTTTTTTCCTTAAACATCTTCCAAAAACAATATGGTTAACATATTAGTCTATAATCCTAAATAGTTACACTATTTATTCATCATTAAGATTTATTCATCAAATTTTTTAACTAAAAAAAATGAAAAATTAACACGAACAATGCATAGGTTATTGATTGGATTAAAAACCATAACGTCCTTCGATAATGAGTGTAAGACCCATGGAATTTCCAGATTTTATTACTTTCCACCTAGATTATAGGTTGTCCTTTTCTAAATCCATAATAATATATTTCAAAAAAAAATGATGGAAATACTTAAAATAAGGTTAAAAAATAAATAACCTTTTAACAAAAGTTTTCAATAAAACTTTAACATAGAAATACTCTATCCACTTATTTACACAAACTTCCTTCCATAGTCTAGAGTTTATCCTCTATTATAGGGAATTGATTCGGTTAATTTCTAGGTTCCCAACACGAACCACAATGAACTATAAAGGCTTTCGTAGGATGAGCTTCATTTACTTCCATCGTACTCTTCAATTTTATTCAAAAACCCTTTTTATATTATAATATCTGACATATAAAGAATTTCCTTATACCAATGAGACATATTCCTAGGTGTATCCTTCCACACATCTCTCCTTTTGTAAATCGATCCTTATTTTCTTTACGGTCTCCAATACTCGATCTCTTAAAAATCGCCATCCTTATCTTCTTTAGTTTTTTGGGAGTTGGTAAACTTATATATTTTTAATCTTATTTTAGGAAAACTGATTTGGAATAAACATGATATCATCCACAAATTTAAACACATCATTTTGTTTCACATCTTCTAAACATGGTTTTTTATGTTCGATGTTAACTATAATCCTCAAGGTTTAATCCATTGACTAAAACTAGAATAAATTGTGCGATAAAAATATAGTCATATTTATAACAGTATATAATCTTTCATCTGATATCTAAATCATGAATCCCTATTTTTAAATATAAAAAACCCTTGGTTTGACCTTGATTATTCATTTTCATTATCCATTCAAATTATTTATAAAGTTTATTAATGAAATGTGTATTATCCTAAGTATATCCCTTGGGAGTGTCATACCTGGTGTATAGTAAGACCTGTTGTTTTCTACTAAGTTATCCCGATTTAAGTTCAGAACACCTTATTGGAGTTATTACTCCTTGGTGCATCTATTCAAGTACAACATCCACTTGTAGTATCCGAATAGGGATTTATTTCTAGGAAGACCAACATAATCCATATCATACCAAAATTCTTGTATTTTTTCTATAATTTTCCATAAATTATTATTTAGGGTTATTATATCTTTTCAATGTTTCCATAAAGCTAGTTCCCAAGGTTTCTACTAAACTTCCATTGATATCGATTACAGTGAACATCCCCAAGAAATCCATGATCCGATATATGATGTTAATTACATTGGCCTAATAATAAGAAACCATGCCATGAAGGACTGATTGGTTTAGTAATATTGGTAAACCAGATACATAAATGAGTATTGTATTTCAAATGAATACAATAATTAAAACATATTTTTTTATTCTTTTAAAATAAATAACTTCGAGAAAAAAATCATCATATCTAGTGTATCCTTTCCTATCTTTCAGAGTACGCTTCTTGGATTCCTGGGGAAAGAAACAAAATAATGGTGAGCTCCAATACAAAATAACTTAAAAATATAGTCAATTAAATAATAAATAAATGAGAATAATCAATATGAAAATTTAATAAATGGAAACACATTCCATTAAAATGAATAAATAAAATAACATCAATATGGAAAGGTATGAAACTGAAGGACATACTATTTAATCAATGAACTAAAATAAAATGTATCTATAGATATGTTGATACAAAATCTATAGGATGTATAATAACTGAAAATAAATGAAGACATTGCTTTCTTAATAGACATCATGTTTGTGTAACATGAAAACCTATACCATAAAGTCCTTTAAAAATATGGTTTAAACAATGGATAGAGACCTATTTAATTTTCAAAAATATTTTTTATCATGAGAACTATCGATGAATTGATGATTTATATAAATTTTTGGATCCACCTGTCATTACCATTCCAAAGAATTATTAATATTGAATAATAGAATAAATGATATGCCTTATCAAATACCTATATTGAATAAAGAATATAGAATTATCAATATTTCCCCAACTAATCAAATAAATATCAAAGTATACACCATATGTAAAATGAAATACAGTTTATTCAATAGTAATATTCGTGATAAATTAAATGCATAATTAGAGGAAATTAAATGTTCAATGATCATTTTAGATATAATATTTCAAGGGGAATAAAAAATGATTCAGTGATGTGAATGTGAATACAACCCTTTTTCAATCAACAATAAACCATCCTGATGAAGAATAAGTATGTTATCAAAAAATAAGATCCTAAGTGGAGAAATATAAAGGGTTGTTTTCATTGTTTAATTGAAATAATATAAAATGCATTTTAAAATTTTTCTTGATGAAAATATCATTTTATTATTGAAAACATTTTCAAAAAAAATTTAATTGAAATTCAATTTTGAAAAAATTTTCCTTAAAAGGTATCATTTTTATAATGAAATGGAATCATCAATAAAATGGTGGCGATTAAATTCGTATTTTTTGTTCATAGTAAAAGAACATTCCTTTAACATGGTAAAAAGTTTTGAAGAATAACTTTTCGAGAAAGAGATAAGAAGATTACATTGAAAAAATTGGTAAAATAAAAAAGGGTAAAAAAATCCTTTATGAAATAATTTTAAAATATTATTTTAAAACATTTTAAAAAAACATGTATTTAAGAATAAAATGGGTTCTCTGAATAAAGAGAGAAATAAATTATGGTTTTCATAAAAACATTTTCTAAAACCTTTTGAGAACAAAGGTGTGAAAAAAATGGTACTAATTATTGAACATGTTCATTAATAACCATATTAGAGGAAGATTAAAGGATATATTGCACAAATTTAATATAATTTTATTGAATAGAAATACCATTGAAACTTTATTAAAGTTAATTTTGTGGAAAATAATCGTTAAACATTCCAAAGTGTCTTATACCACTTTGAAATATTTTAAATCATAAAACTCACGAAGGAATAAAATTAAATGAGTGTTGTAAAATCATTAGAGTAATGATATTCATGATATTTCATGTAAATAAAGCAGTATATATACCATATAAAAGAAACTAGGTGCATAACAACAAATAAGTCACAATGGAATGTAAATTTAGAAGAAATCAATTGATTTTTTTTCTATTTGAGTAAACACTATTTAACCTCCCATATAAGTTGTTTAAATGTGTCACTAAATTATAAAAGAACCATATTAATATTTAGGATATTATATATTATCCCTTTATAATATCTTATTACAAGTTTGTTAATAACAAATTATTATTTTAACTATTTTGAGTGTTAGTTGTCTAGTTTTTTGATTATGTTTTACCTTTTTATTTGTAGTTATTATTAAATATATCATGTCTTAATAATATCTAGAATATAAAAAATAATTTTAATATCATATATATCCAGTATATAAGTTTCTAGAATAATTAATTTTTTTTGAGATAATAAATGAAATGCATCATTCATGGGGATTGTAGTTTGTACGTACGTATGAACACTACCTTCGAATCAATGTTGTATATTAAAATAATAGAATGTAAATGATATATATATATATATAAATGTTTATTATAATTAAATTACCATATTAAATAAATTTAATTTTTATATATGTTTATTAAAATTTATCCTTAACACATTCCACGTTTAGTGTGACCGAATAACATCGTTTTGAGGGGGAGATAATCCACACTTCCTCAAACTATGTTATCGTATTAACATAAAATGGAATGTATTAAATGTATGTGTTATAAAAGAATTATAAAAGAATAGAGACATAATAAATATAATATATAAAATATATAACATATATAAAAAATATAAATAGAGTTTATACCATAATGATCAACCATGTATATTGGTAAAGGAAAAATCAACAGTCATCGTTTCGTGAGGTGGTAGTTTGTCCTACAAAAAACAGTATGGTCGTTACCCATTAGATGTAAGTGTTCATTACTTTAGGCCAAAACATTAATAAGAAACATCATAGTATATTTATGATAAATTTTATATCATTTTTATGCAGAATAAGAATATTTTAGGTTGTGAGAAGTAAATGAAATAAAAGTGATCATTTGAAAGTATTGCCTTGAAAATCGGGTAACTCCATTTGTTGTAAAACAAAGGGATTAATTAAAAGGATTTATGCTTGAATGGAGTATTCAAGTTCAAGGTTAGGGATTTTGGGAAGCTATTTGGTAGATATTGACTGAACCTATGTGGTTATAGAGGTTTGAGTAAAGGGTATAAGTGGAGGGTTTTTTATTGTGGAGAAGGAGTGCCACTCATGTAATATTTTGACCAAATAATTCTTCCTACATTTTTCATGTTGAAATGGGATCAAATACTGAACACAATTATATCCAAAATAGTATAAGGTCCATATATGGCCATAAAATACTTCTTGGACATGTATATAGGTCGTTTTGGGCTTTAATGTTAAGTGTTGGTCCCTTATAAAGGTTAATTTAACCATAATAAGTATAATTAATTTCAATCAGTTTCACTAGTTTTTCAGTCAAAAACAAAGTTGATATTATTATAAATTATAAATTATTATGATTAAAAATATTTAGTCCATTATGTTAATTCGAATCATATAATTGAAAAAATATAATTTAAAATTCATCTTGTAGGTGGGATGCTAATGTGGGGTTTTAAAGTAAAAACGTTCGAATGATTGATATTTATTCATAATAAATTTAAATTTTAAATTTATTATAATGAAATAAATTCTATTATTTGATAAAAATATTACCCAATTAAACATTAAAAACAATTAAAAATAAAATTTATCATTAGAAATAAATATGATGAAAAAGTACTTTGGAACTAAAATTCAGTATTTTTATCTATTCATTAAAAAAATGAAATGTTTAAGAAAATTATCAAAAATTCAACCTAACATAAATAATATGTTTCTATTTTAAATAAGAAGATTAATTTTTAATATTAAATCAAATGAAGTTACAAAATTTAGTTTTGAAATTTTTTTCCATTAAAATGCGGTAAAATTTCATTTATAATAACATATGTTTTTATGTGTAAAATAGGTTTTGTTATTATATTATGCACATCGAACCTAATGGATGAATATAAAAAATATTATATTTATTATATATCATATATATTTCATTATAATTATTCAGTAATTGTAATTAATTATGTTTATTAAGCTGTAAATCATTTGGAAGCATAAACATAATAATATTTATTTTTATATCTATTTTGTTCCTATTTTTGTTTCAGATTAATTTTTAACCAATGAATTAATTTTATATTTATAAGAACCATATATTTTTATAAGTTAGTTAAAAAAATTTATATACAGTAACATAATGGATAAGTTATATCATATTATATTAAATACTAATATTTCAATGATATATTATTGTTTGGTAAAACGTAGTCTTAGGTGTAATGAAATCCATCAAAAAAGGTCTCTATTTCATGAAACACATGCTAACTTAGTGTAGAATGCATTAAAACATATATAATCTATTTTAAATATTAAATATATTATAATTTATCCTGATATTATATTACCTTACGAGCCTGGTGAAGTATTTCATACATGTTATCGAATACAATGTTGTACTTTAGAATTTCGGGTGTTACACATTTAAAATATTATAAAAAATGAAATGATAAATGTTTCGTAAGCATTTAAACATATCATAACCCCTAGAAAGGAAATGTATTTCATAAAAATATTATCATAAAAAACATAATGAAACCAGATAAATAATAAATACAATATCATTGGATGATTTCCACCATAAATCATAATTATCCTCAAAATATGTTCTATGAGATGGAAAAATATTCTCAAAGATCACTTAGAACATTTTATGAGGAAAATATTCTTCTCATTTAGATATCACTAATTTAAAATCAAAAAAGTTCCAAAATATTAATAAAAAAATTATTTTTGAAAATTATGCTCGATAACATGTGATGGAATAGTTAAAATACATAGTGGTAATGATGATGGAAAATACCGATCATATAGTACATGTAAAAACAAATATTCCATTCTCAATTTAGGAAGAATACAAAAGAGAATTCTTCAAAAAATTATTGGATGATTGAATTTAAAACCAATGTTTAAAAAATAAAACATGAGAAAAGTGTCTTTAATTTTGTTTTGTAAAATAGTAAAAAAATTTAATCATTTCTTGAAACCATAGTGATGTAAGAAAATAGAGTTTTGATAGAATGTAGAAACAAACTAAGTTTTCCTTAAAACCCTCTTTTGGAATCGTTAGTACATAAATAGAGTAAAATAAAGGGAAAATTTTACTTTAAATAAATAACTATATGAGAATAAAATTAATGGTGTTTTATTTAATATATTATAATAATTCATCATCACAATGATAATCATAAGCAACCTTGATAATTAATTTGACTATGACATCTAACCCTTACCAATTTTGTAAATTTTGAATCAAAATCCCGATGAAAGAGAAAAAGTAAAATGGATATCTATAACCCTTAATTATTATGATAATAATAATAAAATACATTCATGGTAAATATATACACCACAAAATAGAATCATGTGGTGAATATGGCACATATATCCAATAAATAAAATAGATACTAGAAATACTTTACCATAAGTCTCAAATTCATTCATAAAAGCTAAAACCTCCATTATAATACATATATATTTATTATTCATCTATTAAATAAATTTAATAATATATATAATAAAATATATTATTTTCTTATGAACTCCTATTACCATTTTATTAATAATTCCTTATTAAAATCACGTTTTGGGTAACAACTGTTTCATTTATCATTTATGTTTTGTTTTAGTATTCTTGGTCTGTATACATTTATCATATTTACATAAACTATATAATTATAACCAAGAGATTAATATCATATATATACATTATTTATGTATTTATACTAATCCATAAAATTTGATATTGAAAATGAACTACATCATTCATGTTTGTGGCAGGTTATATGTACACATGAATAATGTTTCCATTTTCAATAAATATGGAAACAAATTTAACTAAATACTAAATAAAATTTAAAAAATAAATATTATTTCATTTATATATCATGTATTCATTAACTGTATCCTAATTACCTTCCATTAATGTGTTTGTGAAAAATGAATCACATAATTTCGTAAGCAGGTAATGCACCGTACACACGAGGGATGTTATAGTATCCCAAAAGAGTGTAAAGTAAAATGGTATATGTTATCTTAAAAATATAATAAGTACAATTATTTTCAAATTTACATATATATTTATTTACCCTATTCTTTTTACCATCCATGTAAAATGGGAATGATAATAACATCAGATCGGTTCGCGAGGCGGTAGTCCACCATACAGACAAGTGAAATTGTTGTTTTTCAATGGAGTGTAAGGTAAGATAATAGATATGGTATACAAATTAATGATATAAAATAATTTCATTAATATCATATATAAACATTAAATCCATCATTTTCTCTATTCGTAGGAGGTGGTGATAGAAAACGAATCACATTAATTTAGGAATCGGTAGTCCTTCATACACACCATCGATAGTTCTATTTTCTATTTGATGGAAGGGGAGATTGATATGTGTTATTTCATTTAAATAATGAAATATTAGTATATGGGAGATATTATTTTTATTATAAAATCTTTTTTAACAATATTTTATGGCAGTTGAAGATAAAATAAAACAAAATCGCATGTTTAAATATTTTACACCTTCTTCAGAGAGACAATTTATGTTTATACATAAAGCCTTCTTAGAATGGATTAATAATAAAAATAATACCTATAATATATGTTTATGGATTTATGGAAGTCATTTTGTTACTTATTGGTTAAATAAAATCATTTTTTAATTGTGAAGAGCATGTGAGAGGGTGTGGCTTTTTTATGTTGGGGAGAGGACACGAATAATAGTTATGAAATGAATAGTGTAACCACATTTTTCAAATTACAAAAGGATAAAAAATTTATCACCTATAAACATAATATGATATGACATCAAAATACTAAAATTATATTTTGACAATTTTTTATTTCATTTTACCCAATATCTTTTTAGTTTAACTCAATAGTAAACCGGTTTTAACTATAAGTGCGATAATTAATTTTTTTATTGTTTTTACTATTATTTTTGAAAAATAAATAAGTTGAACATATTATATAATATAAATTAATATTATTTCAAGTATGAAATATATTTTTCAAAATTCCATTCACGTATTTCAAAAATTTTAAACATAAAATTAAATCTAGAAATGTGATGAAAACCCATTTTTCCAAAGAGGAAATTTTCAAATGTAGAGAAAGTTCTAGTTTCAAAATTGATTATGAAATTGATTAAAATGATATAAATTTCATAATAAATAAATAATTTAACAACTATTTTATTTTAATCAATATTAAAAAAACCATCATTATAAATTATTTATATAATAAATCAATTTTCCATAAAATTCTGTATTATCCACATTTTATGAAACAAAGTACTCTTTTCAAAATGAATACGTAAAATTAAACATAATATAACGTTTACATTTGTAATCTAGAAATGAAAATCCTTTTTTAAATAAATTTTCTAAAATTTTACAAAATTCATTTTATTATTTTTCCATAAAAACTTAAATATTATTTTAGAAAAAAGTTTATTTTCAGCGGATATAAAGTCATTAATAAAAATTAAATAACTATTTAACAACATATTATATTTATATAAAAACATCATATTTATTTTTAAAATTTTGTGATTCATATTCCTGCGTCCATGTTTAACGGATCATTTATAACTATCTTGTTTAGAAAATAATATTATTAGTATACCGTGGTTTGTTAAAACTCAGTGTTGGGTATAAAGAAATATATTAGAGAAATTGAATTTATGTGGACACAATTTCTTAAACTCTTCAGGTGATAAATTCTACCCTCCCTTAAAATGAATTTTTATTTAAAAATTTCGATCACTTTTATAAAAAAATTAAGGTTATTTCTTCCAGTTCCCTTGTCGCTTCATTAAATTGGTGGTTTCACCACAAAAATATGACCAGGTGATTTTCTTTATTTTATAGAACATTCTCTATATGATATAAATTATCCATTGTTTTCTCCTCATAATAATTATCATTATCTAGTGGTATGAACTCTATGTCTATTACATGTGATATATGAGGTATTTTAATCCTCATGAGAGATACATGTAATACTTCATGAACATGAGAGAGGTCAATGAAAATTCCAGGTGATATGTTACAATCCCAATAAAATTAATAACATTAAAGGGGATAATATTTTTAGGGATTAGTTAAACCTTATTCCTTTCATGGAGAATTTTTTTAGACCACCTTCTCTCTAACATCATATTCTATATTGTGTCGATGATTATCCGTATAACGTTTCTCTCAAATGTGTGCATCCCTTATGTGTTGATTAATATATCTAACCTTATCTACCATATATTTATCTTGATCAAGTCTCAATTAATTTATTTATCCAACTTCATCCCATCACATGTATGTTATACACTTCTATCCATATAGTTCTTCATAAGGAACCATTTGATTACTCGATTGAAATATAAGGTTGTATGCAAATTCAACTAGAGTAAGGTGTTGATCCAAACCATCATTGAAATATATAGAATAAGATCTTAGTATATCCCCTATGGTTTTATTTCTTCAATTATATTATACATTTTTATAAGGATGATATGGAGTGATGAAAATCATTTCTGTATCAAGGATATGTTGAAGAATTCACTAATACGTTAAGTTAAACCTTATATACTGATGTTGGAACCCGAAAACAAGTCCCCCAAAATTTTCAAATGCTTCCGTACATGATCCAAGATCGTATCCCATTTCGTAAGATTCGATTTGGTAGGCCGTAGGGCCCAAAAGTAGTTACAGATTAAGAGTTATGGACATTTGAAGTTGGGATGAAAAACTGGTTCGTGAAGCCCATTCGCAGATCCCCTCCACGAAGCAAGGAGGAAGGATGCTCCGTGAACCCATTTGATGTTCGTGAACCACCAATAAGACCCGTCACAAAGCGAGGAGGCAGGATGCTCCGCCACTGCATTTGACATTCGCGATCCACTATGGAGCAAGCTCTGTCTTCACGCCGAGCGAGCCTTGCTTCACAGTTCCCCTTGCCTATAAATACCAAGCTCCACCCCCCTTCTCCAAGCAGCCACTCCGCCCCTTGGGCAGCCGATCTATCAGTTCATGGAGCTCCATGTTCCTTTTCAAAGCTTCTCTACAAGCCTATTCTCATCTATACACCATGAAACACCTTGAGTTGACATATTCCTCTTGGTTTGTTTCCCAGGTCATGAGTTGAGAGTCTCATCATCCATTCCCTAAGTACCTTGAGTCGAAACATTCCTCAAGAAACTCATCCAAACTCCATCACATGGCTCGTATGCCAGGTGGAACCAGAAAGGGCCACCCGTGCATAAGTCCCAACACCATCCATTTCTAGGTCCCGGATGCCTAGTAGTCCTATCTACTTGACTACAAACTGTAGAAATCCCTATGTGCCAACCATAGGATGCCTCTTTCTCCAAGTATGAGATGCCTTATTCTCCGAGCATATGATTCCAATAGTGATATATACATGACTATATATTTGTAGTATCCCCTATGTCGTAACCATAGTATGCCTCTTGATCCATACAAGAGATGCCTTATGCCCCAAGCATAAGATGCTAGTAGTCCTATCTACATGACTTTAAACTATAGCACTCCTTATGTTCCCAACATAGGATGCCTCTTGCTCCAAACAAGAGATGACTTATGCCTCAATCTTAAGATTCCAGTAGTCCTATCTACATGACTTAAAACTATAGTACTCCCTATGTTCCCAACATAGGATGCCTCTTGCTCCAAACAAGAGGTGCCTTATGCTCCAAGAATAAGATGCCAACAATCCTCTCTACATGACTCTAAACTATAGCATGACCTATCATTCAACAATAGGATGTCTCTTCTTCCAAATAAGTGGTGCCTTATGTGACGAGGATAAGACGCCTCATTCCATGACCACAGTGGAATTATTTCAGGAGCATTGGAATCTGTTCAAGCATTCCATCACTCCACCTCAATCTTCGTGTGTCCTTCATTCGGATCTTTATTCCCTTCCATGTCTAAAGGGACACCCTAATGACCTGGTACCATGCAACCTCGGCTCAACTACCGTCCTAGGCCAATGCCCCGTAAGATATTGGACAGACACTTCAAGTTAGGTCCTGTGTTTTGAATACATTCAACAGTCGGCCCTCATTTATTTGTCCCCATCTCAAGATAACATGATATGGATGCTGTGTTTCGAACATGGTCAACAGTTATCCTCCATCGGGTCACCACCCTCACTATGTTCCGAATGTCAGGAATGTGATTCACACTTTTCATCTCACTTTGTTTGGTCTGATTATAATTCCCTCAGCGTTATCCCGCTTGTACACTCGCGCATAAGTGTAGACCTCAATTATATACCTCGACCCACCAGTGAGTTGAGATGCCCTCATGACCAGACATGAGGAAGACACCCGGGCAGCTCCCTTGCGTAAGCCCCATCCATAGTTTCCACTCCATAGAGGCACCTGGGCAGCTTCCATGCATATTCCCCATCCCCCATTGTCGCTCCATACCAGCACCCAGGTAGCTTCCATGCATAAGCCCCATCCACCTTTTCCACCCCATTGCGACACCTGGGAAACTCTCTTTCATAAGCCCCATCCACCATTACCGCTCCATAGCGGTACCTGGGAAACTTCCTAGCATAAGCCCCCTCCACCATTGTCGCTCCATAGCGGCACCAGGGTAGCTCCCTTGTGTAAGCCCCATCCACCATTTCCACCCTATAGTGGCACCAGGGCAGCTTCCTAGCATAAGCCCCATCCACCATTGCCTCTCCATAGTGTCACCCGAGATGCTTCTAAGCGTAATCCCCATCCACTATTACCCCTCCATAGCGGCACCCGGGAAGCTTCCATGTGTAAGCCCCATCCATTCGTTGTTGCTCCATAGCGGCTCCCAGGCAGCATCCTTTCATAAGTCCCATTCACTATTGCCGCTCTATAGCGGCACTCAGGAAGCTTCCTTGCATAAGCTCCATCCACCATTGCCGCTCCATTGCGGCACCTGGGAAACATCCTCGTGTAAGCCCCATCCACCAGTGCTGCTCCATAGTGACACCCGGGCAACTTCCTTGCGTAAGCTCCATTCACCATTGCAACTACATAGCAGCACCCGGGCAGCTTCCTTGCGTAAGCCCCATTCACCATTTCCACTTTATAGCGGAACCTAGGCCTCCACCCAGGAGTAAGTCCCAATATCCATCTCTCTGGGCCGCTAAACATGTGTAATCCCCTATTTCCTCTTTGGGAAGCCTAGATCCTAAGCCCCATTTCACCTCCCATGAATGCACCTTTCATGACGTGATTGTCAGGTATGTACTGCCTCTTGTTTCTCATACCGAGAATGACTCATGTGGGCTTAGAGTAAGTACCGACCATGAAATCCTCTCTGGGTAGCCTAGAGTGTAAGCCCCACACCATCCCGAACTATGTGGACTTTGATCCATGCCAAGGCATGGTATGTAGGAAGCCTCACGAGGTTCAAGCCCAACACCCATTGGATCAATGTCCATCTTCACGTCGCTTTGCCGATGCATCATTCAGAAACTACGTAGACTTTGATCCATGCCAAGGCATGGTACATAGGAAGCCTCACGAGGTTCAATCCTAACACCCATTGGACCAAGGTCCATCTTCATGTCGGTTCGCCGACGCCTCATTCCTGAACTACATAGACTTTGATCCATGCCAAGTCCTAGTACGTAGGAAGCCTCATGAGGTTCAAACCCAACACCCATTGGACCAAGGTCCATCTTCACTTCATCTCGCCAATGCCTTATTCCCGAACTATGTGGACTATGATCATTGCGAAGGCATGGTATATAGGAATCCTCCCTCAGGTTCAAGCCCAACACCTGGTCGTTTCGACCTCCTTCACATCGGTTCACCAACACCCTAGTTAGAATAAAGTGTAAGCCCCACACCCATCCCGAACTACGTGGACTTTGATCCCTGTTATGGCATGGTATGTAGGAAGCCTCGTCGAGGTTCATTCCCAACACCCGGTCATTCCGACCTCCTTCACATCGGTTCACCAACAACCTGATCCACCTAAGAGTGTAGGCCCCAATCCATCCCGAACTATGTGGACTTTGATACGTTTCAGGGAATGGTACGTAGGGAGCCTCCTCAAGGTTCAATCCCAACACCCGGTCGTTTCAACCTCATTCACGTCGATTCACCCCAGTCCAGCGGTAAGCCGTTGTGACCCTATCCAGTAGTATGCCATTGTAACTCTACTCAGCGGTAAGCTGCCACACCCCCTATTCAATATTAATCCGCTGAATCCTATTCGACGATAATCCATCATCACATAAAATACGTAGGTTTGATATGTACCTCCTGAGAAGTGTCTGTAGGAAGCCTCCATGAGGTCTAACCCCAATCGACGGTAAGCCGTTGTCCCCAATCGACGGTAAGCCGTTGTCCGCAATTGACGGTAAGCCGTTGTCCCCAATCGACAGTAAGACGTTGTCCCCAATCCAGAGGTTCCACTTCCCCCGAATCCCATCCCTCTGAACTACGTGGACTTTGATCCATTTCAAGGCATGGTTTGTAGGACGCCTCCCTGAGGTTCAAGCCCAACACTAGGTCGTTCCGAACACCTTCACATCAGATCACCCCATCTCGCATGACGTTAAACTATATTATCCATGTGAACTACATGGTCGTTGATCCATGTCAAGTCATGGTATGTAGAAAGCCTCCATAAGGATCAAGCCCATCACTCATGTCTCATCCTGATCTCTCCCTCGGGCCCATGTCTCTCGAGAAGCTCATGCCCTAACCCGGAGGTTCCACTTCCTCTAGGTCCCATCCATGCATCCATTATCACGGGTCGCCTCCTCAGGTGTCTCATCATCCCATAGAACTACGCATACTTTGATTTTCTGCCACAGGGATACCTAGGAGGTCTCTTTGAGGCTCAAGCCCAACTTCACTATCACCCCTGTGATGGTCCCATTTCATTCCCCCTCCAATTCATTCATCCACCCATCACCCATCCTGATTCTTACCAGGGCCGCCAAATTCTAGTGAGATCATGGAATTCATCCTAGTATCACTCCTTGCAGCAATTGGGAAGCTAACAATGCGTAATCCCCAACATGTCTCTGGATAGTTGTCATTTGTGTACACCCTGAATCGTCACCCATTAGAACTACATGGGTTTTGATCCATGTCCTCTACATAGGGTATGTAGGAAACCTCAATGATGCTCAATCCCAGCCAATGGTAAACCTTTGTGTGCCCCATTCTGGGGTGCACTCTCCCTGATCCACCCTCAGTGGTGTTCTGATCAGCCATTGCGGTGTGAAATCTCATCTACATGGGGCGCACCACCTTGGATCTGTCCTTATTGGGAAATATGATCCATTCATCTTCTAGGTGTTCCCTCCTTGGGATGTACCAATATGATCCATCTCTATGGGATATTCTGATCACCCTCATTCCTTCTTCGCAAGACTTTAAACTCTCAACCTACCTCGTGATATAAATGAGGTTCCTGAGGAAAACCTCAGATGATATGCCTTTGGTGTAACTGTCTCTTCTAGATGTTAAACTTGCGGCATACCCTGTGTTAAACATGGTAAGTAGAGGAAAACCTCAGAGACATGCCTATGGCATATTATTCCCCACATTCGATGTGGGATTCCTCAGGTTATGCACCATTGAGATGACCTCTTATGAGGAAGAATATAGGTTCCTCAATGTCCACGCACCCAGAGATGCCCCGACATGCCTGATGATGTCATCTACTCCGACTGAAGGTTTCTACCATGTCAAGACCCCATGGAATGTCCTAACGGAAGAAGTCTAATTAACTGGTGTCCCTGAAGATATGGAACCACGAATGAGATTCATGAACCATGACTTAATATATGACAGACACTCGGACTAGGTAACGAGTTTCGAGGAGGAATCCGCGGAAGGAAGAACCGACATCCCATCATCCCATTTAGATCAAGGAGAAGATGTCCCGGAATAAGCGACCAATGTTTCCCGCCTTTAGAAAGCGGGAATGCGGGGCAATAGCTACGCGTCCTCACAGACGGATGTGCATGCCCCAGCAAAAGTGTGGGAAATAACTGATCAACTAAAATGAGTTTTTGTAATCCATGAATCATTAACACTTCCTAACTATATGTCTTTGAATACTCATCCAACGATAAATCTTATCTGATATATTTTATGTTTGTTGTTTTCATAATGTAATCAACTACAACCCATACATCATTATTCCCTATAGAAGATCTATAAAGTCTCATTAAAAATCCACAGTGATATTTCCCATTTTCAATTTTCATATGGGTAATGGTTGTAACATCCCCTTAGACTTTTTCACTCATCCACAACATGATGAAATACAAATAACTATAGTAAAAACAAAGAAATATCTCTCTTTATATAGTTCTAGTATAAATACCCATTCACATTGGCCACTGGTAGGCATTATACCCTTTTCTCCCGTCGGTTCTAGGTTCAAGCCCTCCAACCTTGCAGGATGTGGCGAACTATTTCCTAGCATACGGGTTAAAATTTTCCAGAAACCATAATAATATAGTTCTAATAACAATCCAAAATAATAATAACCTATAATTACTATAATATTAAATATTTTAAAACCATAAAGGTTACCAATACCTTTAATCTTATGTCTATAAAATTTAATGTAATTACTCCTTAAATTAATTTTTCAGTAAACACATATAAAAAATAAAGGGTTTTACATCTATAATTTTCTCCATGATATCTTTAATCATGATAAACTCATATCACAGAATACCTCAAGAGGGGTGTCTAAGATGTTTAAATAATGATCAAACATAACCTCAAAAACAAATGATGGTATCCATGACTCTTAAGTTAATATTACATGGTTAATATACCCTTATAACATATAATTAAACCTTTTCCTCATAAATAAGCTCATTTATTAGATACAAAAACTTCCATTAGAATCATGGGTTACTCCTTGCATTGATAGAATATCAAATATGATTTCATTAATCAAGAATTCATGTGGAAGGAGATAATCAATGATCATAATCACATAAAATTATATTAAAGGATAAATAATATGAATTTAATAGGGATCATCTATATAATATCCAAAATGAAATTAACATCTATGAATTGGATGATAAGTGTGCCCTAATTTTAATCATTCACTTAAATAGTTATGATGGAATAAGCTTTCCATATTCCCATTTTTATTTAATGTTTTTGTGGCTTGTCATCCACATTATCCATTGGAATAGGTAATTGAATCACATAATTACCAGACTCTATATATCTATATCCCTGATATATGGGCTACACATCTTGTGGATATTTCTATCAACTAGCATCATTAGATAAATTTTTCCCATAATTTTACAATTCAACCACTTTATGACCTTTCTTTCTAAAAATAAGAAAAATTACGATTCCACTTGAGGTATTTTTAAATATGTTCCCTTATACACATTAAGCATAAAGGAAACCTAATATTATACTCTCTATGGGGTTTAGGGTTTACTTTTGAATTTGATCGTTTATTTCTTATCAAACCCATATTATTGATGGGTATCCCCGACCTCTATTTCATCCATGATAGAAAAAATGATTTTTTCATCGCTATTAAGGTCACTTATGGATAAAGACCATAAAATACATGGTTTTAAGAGATTAAAGAATATATAAACCATACTTTGAGGTTAGAATATACTTTCAAATGAATACCTTTTAATTTATTTAAAATTTTTATCATAGGTGTTGAAATATTGATCTTTTGTGTAAATTAAAACAATGAATTACTTCACCATTTTCTTACGAATAATATAAGGGATTTAATTATTAAAAATATTATCTTAAACTCATCCTAATACTTGGAGAAAATTTCATCATATTTCCTTTCATTCTTGATAATAATTCTCCATTGATTTTCAATTCCCTCAAAATGATAGATAGATAAACTGAATCATTACATTTTTGAACAATATAGAATTGAAAATGTCTTTTCAATGGTAATGATTCAATTAATAGAAACTAGTGGATTAAGGGAAATACTAAATGAACATGGTTGTTGCATCATGAAGGATTAATAGAATAATTTTCCCTTATTTTCTCATTTATATTTTTTTCATGATTCACAGCTAGAGAAAGTTATGTGATCATAATAATGATATTTTTCATTCCAACGCCCATAACATATGTTATATAATGACAAAAATGAAGGAATTAACTGTATAATAGAGAATTTACACACTTATGTTGGGTTCCAACCATTTAATTAAACCAATGAACATGGTGTAAGATATAACAATTAATGTATGGAACCAAAAAATCATTAAATATCACATATAAGATGTCGAAATCACAAGACCATTATTTCATTCTATAAACACATAGTCCTAAACAAGTTTATTCATTATTATTATTCAAATAATTCATAAGTTTTAGTAAATATAATGTTAAATAACTAATGAATATCCCCTAATAGTGTCAAATCGTGTGCACAGTAAGGCCATTTTTCATGTACCAGGTAAAGCTCGAGTCAAGCCTAACATACCTTTTTCATATTTATTACCCATATGTTCAACAATTTTGGAACCAAATCCACAATTAAAATCAATAAAAATATGTATTTCTAGGTAAAAAAGATAATATCTTCCATAATAACACATTAGAATGTCATCCTATACTTATTTCCATCCTATGAAATCTCATTACTTTTTTTCCATCCTAGTTTCAAGAGTTTTCTATAAGCCTTACTTTAATACCAACAATAAAAACTCATAATTTTCATACATACAGATTAAATATTAATTTATGAATATTCATTAAATAACATAATGATCCATGATATAATAGTTTAGGTCCAGATCCTATGGAAACATGTATGCATAAACAATTGGTTTATAAGTGTGCAATATAATTTGCCATGAAGTTTTTCATAACTAGAAACCCTCTTATACCTATCATACGTAATATCTTTATTTATAACATGGGGAATGGAATCATAATTATAAGGCCCCAGCCTTAAACCATACTTAATATTGAATTAAATGAATAATTCACATTGAGGATCTTTTCAGGTTTAGAGTTTTAGAGAATTAGAACATAACTATTACATCTTAAAAGATTACAAAGTAGACACTTCTACTAAGTCTCCATAAAAAAACTCTTAAAAATAAAGATGTCTAGATTCCATGTTTTAGATAGCATGAAATTCCCTTGATCCCATCCTTGACCTTACTCCACTTTAAGTCCTGTGAAAAACATTTCGAAAAACATGGGGTGAGCATAAAAAGCTCAGTAAGGGATACAAAAAGAATGAAAACTGTTAGTTTTTCAAACATCAAGTAAACCATGTATACTATATCAAAGTAATACCTTCACCTTCATGAAGTAGTAAAACTCTTCACTGAATAAAGTATCATTACTTACCTTTTTGTAACCAAAGTATTACCATAAAACCCATATAAAGAACACATAACATATATAAAGTTAACTTGGGACATAAACATTCTTAAGTGGAATAACCATACGGTCGACTTCCACACTTATCACTTAATAGAATAGCCATACGGCCAATTTCCATACATACTTAATGGAATAGCCATACGGCCGACTTCCATACCCAATGCATTGGAGGTTATAACGTAACCACCCGTCCTGGTATTCACGGCACCACCCGTCATATGGTTTATAACGTAACCACCCGTTAAAATGTCCAAGTACCAATATAAAATCATAAAACATAAAACCAATATAAAGGAAAGATAAAATTTCCACATTTCAATCACAATATATCATAAATATATTGACATAATAGAATCCTTTATCAAAACCATTTTCAATACCAAAATACATAAAAGAGTATATGGTACTTATTTTATTTTAAAAACATTACGGCTTGTTGAAGAAGCCAAAGATCAAATAATACTCGCGGCGGCGGAAAAAGGTCGTTGTCACCGCGTACGTTAAAAAAACATTCCTTTCTGTCGTTTAGTAAAACGCTTCGTAGAAAAAGATTCCTTTTGTATAAAAGTAAAAGTCAAAGGGTTTATACACCGTATAAAAGAAAGTTGTGTATAAAACGAAATATGCCTCAATGAAAGGAGATTGAGACTAAGTCCCTTACCTTGGGTCCGACTTGACTCGATCGTTATTTAACGTCCTGAATAATAAACTTGAGTTAATTTATACTTGATTAAGAGCCTTTTTAAAGTTATTTATTCCTTTTATATCACTTATTGCCATGTTATAAACATTATGTTACCATTTAAGTTAATAATGTTTGTTTTGTCAATATTTGGTTCTTAAGTCGAAAGTTGACTTCTTACAATTACATGTTGTTCGTGTGGTCAAAGGTTCTTCATATCCAGAATGAAATTCCCGATTTGGATATAATATGTATCATATATATCCATCATATACATGTATTTATAATATTACATAATCATTTAGAGGTAAGAAATGAAATGCACCGTTCATGGAGACGGTAAGCCGTACGTACGCATGAACGCTATTTCATTTCTTTGTCATATTAGTGGAATTAAAACTAAATGAGAGGTATGTATATTTTAATTCCAGAATTATATTCATCATTTAGATATATCATTAATTATATATATACATTATATACATGTAATTTTAATAGTACATTACATTTGGGGATAAGAAATGAAATGCACCGTTCATGGAGACGGTAAGCTGTACGTACGCATGAACGCTACTTTCATTTCTATCTCATACTTTAATGGAAAGAAATAATAATGATATAGAGGTATATTATAATTCCAGTATAAAATCATATATAATAACTTTAAATCCATCCTTTACACGTCCCACATATGGCATTAACGTATCACATCACTTTTAGGGGGCGGTAGTCCGCACTTCCTTAAATGAAGATATCGTGTTTACCCATAATGGAAACCATAAAGGTATGCCAAAAATGAAAAATACAGAAGCTTAAAGAAAACATAAACATATTATATATCTTATATAAAAATAGTGACATCATAATGGCCAACCTTGAAGGTGTTAAATGAGTATTGAACAATTATCTTTTCGGGAGGCAGAATTTCACCATCCACGGAAACCGTATGTTCTTTAACCATTTGATGTAGTTGTGTGAGAGTGTAGCTCAAATAAATATTATAACAACATCCTAGTATATTGAAGATACTGGTGTTGTTACAAAATAAGTAAATAAAAAGAGTTTAGAGGGTTGGAGAAGCAAAATAAAACAAATGAACAAGAGAGAATGAATTACCTTTAAAAGTGTAACTCCCTTTTGATTTGAGCCTAAAGGCTTCCTTTGAAAGGATTCTGCCCAACGGTAATCCTCTAGGATGAGGATAGGGATGTGGAGAGAGTAATTGGGCAGGGGTTGGCCGAGCCAAAGGCTTGAGGAGTGTGTGAAATGGGGTAGAGGTGGGGGCCTTTTATAAGAGGAGAGGAGGGGCACTTTTGGAAAGTAAAGAAATATTACTTTATTTGAAAATGTGTTTCGGTTTTAAAAGGTGCTAAATTGATATAATTCGTGGATAAGGTGATAAGGGTTCGAAATAAACTCATCCAATTTGTTTTGGCCATGTGTAGTTCATAGATTTTACATTGTCTTTCCATTTTATTTAAATCGTCAAATAATGATGTCATCACTGCATCATTATTATGTCATAAATAATTTAATTTATTTAATGTCTAAAAATCATTATAAAAATACTATGATGTAGGAAATCGTTTTATATTTCCAATGACTATTTATAATCAAAATTTGGACTTGTATAACCCCACTCAAAAATTATTTTAGTAAAACAATTTATGTTAGTGTCATTTTCACTTTATCATTAAATAAAAATATATTAATGTCATTTTCCAACTAAAGTGGCTCCACGAGGTCCCCAAGTCGACCCATGTCTTGTATTGGTCGGCCATGAAACAACCAATAGGTGTAGGAGAAGTGTCATGGTGTTTTAACATTTTTATAATATCATTTTTACATTAAACTACACTAATTACCTCTAATCGCGATTAATGAAAAAAAGTTACTATTCCCCAAAAAATTATTTTAATCTCATTGAACCACATTTTACTTCTTAATGACAACCATGTATGTCAGATTTTCAAAATTCAATACACATTAGTGGTAAACTTTCATTTAACTGAAAAATCAGTTTGCTTGATTACCACTTAGTGGTTTCACTATTCATCAAAAATTGAAGTTTTTCAGAAAATTACCAAAAATTCACCCTAAGCTATATTTGATATTCCGAAATCAAAAATGAAGTCCATTTTACAAAATTCAAAACATATTAATCACATTAATTAATTTAATAATTAATTCCCACTGCCAGAGTAAATAGCGTGTTTTTATAAAACAATAAGTATCAAAAGATTGACACTAGTTCAAGTCTGATTTCAAAGTGAAATTGATTCCAATGACCACCATTGGATTAAATGGTAAAAATATTTTCTAATTTCACTTTAAAACCAATTAAAATAATAATCTAATCATATAAATAATTTATATTAAAAAGAGGTTTTGAATTAAAATACAACATTTTACACTATTCATAAAAAAAATGAACTTTATCAGAAAGGTACCAAAAATTTACACAAAGTAAATTTTGATGTCCCGATTATAAAGAAGAGTTGTATTTGGTCCAAAATAAAGTATAAGAGTGATCAAAACTATATTTAATGACAGTTCACCATTAAAAGGTGATAAGTGAACCTTTAGTGAAAATTAGAGTATATATGCCCTAAAATTGAACTCTTTCCGTATTTTAAGCCTTTATCTTTTATTGGGTAAATGTATAAACATTTAAAAAACATATCTAATCATATTTTAGTTATTTCTATCCATTCCCTCCAGTACAACATCTACTTGTTAACTAACATTTAAAATAATATTATTTTATTACTTGTGTGCAACGTAAGTTTTCAAAGAAACTCATCGTTGCGTACCGAGTACACTATCGAACATAGAAACCCATTTTAATTAAAATTAATATTTAATTAGTAAATATTAATAAATATGAAAATTCTTTATTCTTTATTTACCTGGGATGTTACATCCTTCCCCCATTTTGGGAATTGCGTCCTCACAATTTTATTCACTTATCAAAATAAGTGGGGGTATTTACCCTCATAGCATTTTCAGATTCCCACGTTGTCTCTTTAATCACATGGGTTTTCCTCAAAACCTTTACCTGATGAATCACCTTATTCCGTAACACGTGCTCCCTGTGGTCAAGAATCTGGACCGGTTGTTCCTCATAAGATAGGTTCTCTTCCAGCTGAACTACCTCTGGGATCAAAACATGAGATGGATCTGGCTTATACTTTCTCAACATTGAAACACGAAAAACATTGTGTACCTGAGATAAACTCGGAGGTAAAGCCACTCGGTATGCAACTGATCCAACTCTTTCCAGAATTTCGTATGGTCTAACAAACCTTGGTTTCAACTTTCCTTTCTTACCAAATCTCATCACGCTTTTCCAAGGAGAAACCTTGAGAAAAACATGATCCCCTACCTCGAAAGATAGATCCTTCATCCGGTTATCCGCATAACTCTTCTGCCTGCTCTGAGCTATTCTCATGTGTTTTCTGAATCAGCTGAACTTTTTCTGCCATCTCTTCTACCAATTCTGGTCCCATCAACTTCCTTTCACCCACTTCATCCCAGAAAGCTGGAGTTCGACACCGCTTCCCATATAATGCCTAAAATGGTGCCATCTATATACTGGAATGAAAACTCTTATTATAAGAAAACTCAACCAAAGAAAGATGTTGGTCCCAACTTCCCTGATAATCCATAGAACAAGCTCGTAGAATATCCTCTAATGTCTGAATTGTTCATTCTGTCAGCCCATCTGATTGAGGATGAAAAGCTGTACTAAAATTTAATTCAGTACCCAAAGACTTCTGAAGGCCTTTCTAAAAGTTAGAAGTAAACCTGGGATCACGATCCGATACAATGGAGAGAGGAACTCCATGTAACCTGACTATATCTTTAAGATACAAACGGGAAATTTGATCTAGGGAGAAAGTATCTCGTATAGAAAGGAAATGAGCAGATTTGGTCAAGCGATCAACAATAACCCAGATTGCATTATTACCTCGAGATGTCCTCGGTAATCCCACAACAAAGTCCATGGATATGTTTTCCCATTTCCACTCTGGCACTGGTAAAGGCTGAAGCATCCCTTTTGGTGACTGCTGCTCTGCTTTAACCTGTTGACATGTCAAACACTTCACAGTAAAATCAGCAATGTCTCTTTTCATTCCATCCCACCAGTAATACTCCCGCAGATCTCTGTACATCTTAGTACTGCCAGGATGAACTGAAAACAGGGAACTATGAGCCTCACATAACAACTCATTCTTCAACTGTGAATCACAAGGCACACATAACCTCTTCAAAAACCTCAAAACACAAACACAAACTTATCCAAGAACTCATGGAAAATTTTATTCATAAGGTCCATGAATATAGCAGGTGCATTGGTTAACCCAAAAGGCATAACTACAAATTCATAATGGCCATATCTAGTACGGAACGCAGTCTTCGGAACGTCTGCTTCTTTTTCTTTCAACTGATGGTACCCCGACCTCAAGTCAATCTTCGAAAAATACTAAGCTCCCTGGAGCTGATACCACTTCATTCGATGGACCAACATCTGATGAAGATGTTGCAAAGGATTTTAGCACCCCTTTCTGTTTGTAGTCTAACTGCATTCCCCCAGTTGAGTTCTTCGTTGGACACTCATTTGCATAATGACCCATTTCATTACACTTAAAACATCTTACCGTTGACTTTTCATTTCCTGCTTGATCATCTTCCTTACAGTTACGAGCAATATGACCAGACTTACCACACCGAAAGCACTTACCAGACTTGGATAAACATTCTCCAGGATGCATTTTACCACACTTCTCACAGGATGGATATTTGGTTTTCTTACCTCCGTGCTTATTTGATGAATTCTTCCCCTTTTCCTGCCAACTAGACCTCTTATTCTGTTGTTTGTCATAGGACACCTGATCATCAGCAAACTCCATTTCCACCTTCTCCGCACATCGAACAAGTTTTTCATAACTTTTGAATTCACGAGAAGCTAAATCCCTTCGATACTTTGGCTTTAACCTTGATTAAAAACGGTTTATTTTACTATCAAGATCTCGTATGATGTTTGGAGCATACCTTGCCAATCGAGTGAACTTTTCTTCATAAGTAGCCACTGAATCATCCTCCTGCCTCAATTGTAGGAACTGTTTTTCCATCCTAAGACGAACCACCTTAGGAAAATATTTCTCAAGAAACATTTCTTTGAATTCGTCCTAGTGAAGATCCTCAATCTCATCACTATCCCTTATATTTTTCACCATCGACCACCTCTGATCAGCTTCACCTTCAAAACGGTAAACAGCAAGACTAACCTTTTTATGTTCTGAACACCCCATGACATCAAAAATCTTCTCCAGTGCTTTAATCCACCCTTCAGCTTGCACAGGGTCATATGATCCTATGAATGATGGGGGATGTTGCCTCATGAAATGTTCCACCACTAAAATGTTCCTCTGCGGTTGATCTGGCTGATCTCATGCATGGACACCACCACTATTTATAGCCTGAGTCAACTGTGCCATCACTGCAACAAACTGTTCAGTTCCGATTCCGACCATTTTTTGATGCTGATTTGGAAGGTTATCTTCCTCCTGATGTCGTCCAAACATAGCTGCTTTGTTTTCTCTACGGAAAACCATTCTGAACACAGAAATATCTTAGGCGAAGCAACATGGTATTCCATAAATGCTATATCATTTCAATCATATTATAATTTAACACTTTTCTAACTCCTAAAGTTGTCTAAACCGACCTCTGATACCAACTATAAGGCCCCAGCCTTAAACCATACTTAATATTGAATTAAATGAATAATTCACATTGAGGATCTTTTCAGGTTTAGAGTTTTAGAGAATTAGAACATAACTATTACATCTTAAAAGATTACAAAGTAGACACTTCTACTAAGTCTCCATAAAAAAACTCTTAAAAAGAAAGATATCTAGATTCCATGTTTTAGATAGCATGAAATTCCCTTGATCCCATCCTTGAACTTATTCCACTTTAAGTCCTGTGAAAAACATTTCGAAAAACTTGGGGTGAGCATAAAAAGCTCAGTAAGGGATACAAAAATAATGAAAACTGTTAGTTCTTCAAACATCAAGTAAACCATGTATACTATATCAAAGTAATACCTTCACCAACATGAAGTAGTAAAACTCTTCACTGAATAAAGTATCATTAATTACCTTTTTGTAACCAAAGTATAACCATAAAACCCATATAAAGAACACATAACATATATAAAGGTAACTTGGGACATAAACATGCTTAAGTGGAATAACCATACGGTCGACTTCCACACTTATCACTTAATGGAATAGCCATACGGCCAATTTCCATACATACTTAATGGAATAGCCATACGGCCGACTTCCATACCCAATGCATTGGAGGTTATAACGTAACCACCCATCCTGGTATTCACGGCACCACCCATCATATGGTTTATAACGTAACCACCCGTTAAAATGTCCAAGTACCAATATAAAATCATAAAACATAAAACCAATATAAAGGAAAGATAACATTTCCACATTTCAATCACAATATATCATAAATATATTGACATAATAGAATCCTTTATCAAAACCATTTTCAATACCAAAATACATAAAAGAGTATATGGTATTTATTTTATTTTAAAAACATTACGGCTTGTTGAGGAAGCCAAAGATCAAATAATACTCGCGGCGGCGGAAAACGGTCGTCACCGCGTACATTAAAAAAACATTCCTTTTTGTCGTTTAGTAAAACGCTTCGTAGAAAAAGATTCCTTTTGTATAAAAGTAAAAGTCAAAGGGTTTATACACCGTATAAAAGAAAGTTGTGTATAAAACGAAATATTCCTCAATGAAAGGAGATTGAGACGAAGTCCCTTACCTTGGGTCCGACTTGACTCGATCGTTCCTTAACATCCTGAATAATAAACTTGAGTTAATATATACTTGATTAAGAACCTTTTTAAAGTTCTTTATTCCTTTTATATCACTTATTGCCATGTTATAAACATTATGTAACCATTTAAGTTAATAATGTTTGTTTTGTCAATATTTGGTTCTTAAGTCGAAAGTTGACTTCTTACAATTACATGTTGTTCGTGTGGTCAAAAGTTCTTCATATCCAGAATGAAATTAACGATTTGGATATAATATGTTACATATATATCCAGCATATACATGTATTTATAATATTACATAATCATTTAGAGGTATGAAATGAAATGCACCGTTCATGGAGACGGTAAGCCGTACGTACGCATGAACGCTATTTCATTTCTTTGTCATATTAGTGGAATTAAAACTAAATGAGAGGTATGTATATTTTAATTCCAGAATTATATTCATCATTTAGATATATCATTAATTATATATATATATATATATATTATATACATGTAATTTTAATAGTACATTACATTTGGGGATAAGAAATGAAATGCACCGTTCATGGAGACGGTAAGCCGTACGTACGCATGAACGCTACTTTCATTTCTATCTCATACTTTAATGGAAAGAAATAATAATGATATAGAGGTATATTATAATTCCAGTATAACATCATATATAATAACTTTAAATCCATCCTTTACACGTCCCACATATGGCATTAACGTATCACATCACTTTTAGGGGGCGGTAGTCCGCACTTCCTTAAATGAAGATATCGTGTTTACCCATAATGGAAACCATAAAGGTATGCCAAATATGAAAAATAAAGAAGCTTAAAGAAAACATAAACATATTATATATCTTATATAAAAATAGTGACATCATAATAGCCACCCTTGAAGGTGTTAAATGAGTATTGAACAATTATCGTTTCGGGAGGCAGAATTTCGCCATCCACGGAAACCGTATGTTCTTTAACCATTTGATGTAGTTGTGTGAGAGTGTAGCTCAAATAAATATTATAACAACATCCTAGTATATTTAAGATACTGGTTTTTTTACAAAAGAAGTAAATAAAAAGAGTTTAGAGGGTTGGAGAAGAAAAATAAAACAAATGAACAAGAGAGAATGAATTACCTTTAAAAGTGTAACTCCCTTTTGATTTGAGCCTAAAGGCTTCCTTTGAAAGGATTATTCCCAAAGGGAATCCTCTAGGATGAGGATAGAGATGTGGAAAGATTAATTTGGCATGGGTTGGCCGAGCCAAAGGCTTGAGGAGTGTGTGAAATGGGGTAGAGGTGGGGGCCTTTTATAAGAGGAGAGGAGGGGCACTTTTGGAAAGTAAAGAAATATTACTTTATTTGAAAATGTGTTTCGGTTTTAAAAGGCCCTACATTGATATAATTTGTGGATAAGGTGATACGGGTTCGAAATCCACTCATCCAATTGGTATTGGACATGTGTAGTTCATAGATTTTACATTGTCTATCCATTTTATTTAAATCGTCAAATAATGATGTCATCGCTGCATCATTATTATGTCATAAATAATTTAATTTATTTAATGTCTAAAAATCATAAAAAAATACTATGATGTAGGAAATATTTTTATATTTCCAATGACTATTTATAATCAAAATTTGGACTTGTATAACCCCACTCAAAAATTATTTTAGTAAAACAATTTATGTTAGTGTCATTTTAACTTTAACATTAAATAAAAATATATTAATGTCATTCTCCAACTAAAGTGGCTCCATGGGGTCCCCAAGTTGACCCATGGCTTATCTTGGTCGGCCATGATACAACCAATAGGTGTAGGACAAGTGTCATGGGGTTTTCACATTTTTATAATATCATTTTTACATTAAACTACACTAATTACCTCTAATCGCGATTAATGAAAAAAAGTTACTATTCACCAAAAAATTATTTTAATCTCATTGAACCACATTTTAATTATTAATGACAACCATGTATGTTGGATTTGCAAAATTCAATACACATTAGTGGTAAACTTTCATTTAACTGAAAAATCAGTTTGCTTGATTACTACTTAGTGGTTTCACTATTCATCAAAAATTGAAGTTTTTCAGAAAATTACAAAAAATTCACCCTAAGCTATATTTGATATTCCAAATTCAAAAATGAAGTCCATTTTACAAAATTCAAAACATATTAATCAAATTAATTAATTTAATAATTAATTCCCGCTGCCAGAGCAAATAACATGTTTTTATAAAACAATAAGTATCAAAAGATTGACACTAGTTCAAGTCTGATTTCAAAGTGAAATTGATTCCAATGACCACCATTGGATTAACTGGTAAAAATATTTTCTAATTTAACTTTAAAACCAATTAAAATAATAATCTAATCATATAAATAATTTAGATTAAAAAGAGGTTTTGAATTAAAATACAACATTTTAAACTATTCATAAAAAAAATAAACTTTATCAGAAAGGTACCAAAAATTTACACAATGTAAATTTTGATGTCCCGATTCTAAAGAAGAGTTATATTTGGTCCAAAATAATGTATAAGAGTGATCAAAACTATATTTAATGGCTGTTCACCATTAAAAGGTGATAAGTGAACCTTTAGTGAAAATTAGAGTATATATGCCCTAAAATTGAACTCTTTCCGTATTTTAAGCCTTTATCTTTTATTGGGTAAATGTATAAACATTTAAAAAACATATCTAATCATATTTTAGTTATTTCTATCCATTCCCGCCAGTACAACGGCTACTTGTTAACTAACATTTAAAATAATATTATTTTATTACTTGTGTGCAACGTAAGTTTTCAAAGAAACTCATCGTTGCGTACCGAGTACACTATCGAACATAGAAACCCCTTTTAATTAAAATTAATATTTAATTCGTAAATATTAATAAATATGAAAATTATTTATTCTTTATTTACCTGGGATGTTACAACAATAAAGGGTGAGATTAAATGATCATTAAGGGTAAAAGGGTGAGATATCAATTTAACATGAAGATAAGGGTATGAGAACATGAGAATAAAAATTGAAGAAAAATATAATATCTAAATCATAGATGATAAAAAAGACTCATGGAATAAATATTGGCATATCTTAAAATAAGATAATAAAGGATTAAATGATTATATTCCATGAGATAATAATATTTGAATATGATATAGTAATTTTCCTTACATATAAAAAGATAAAATAATTTCTATATTAGTCAAGTCACACTACAAAATATATCATAGTAGAATGGGTTCACACCCCAAGACATCATACTAGTCATGCTTAAATCCCAAGACTATCATAGTGTAAAAATTACCTTACAAAACTGGTTTCACTCCCCATTTAAGCCCTATTAATCACATAACATATCTATCATTAGAAAATTCATTAGATGGAAATATAGGTCCCATATATCACATAAAAAATTGTACAAATGCGTCCCACATGATCAGAACTTATTTATTATATCGAAAAACATGAAAATAAATGGGCTTTATAACACATTAATCATATCAAAACCCCTAAATGTAAATGGTTTTCATAAATTTTCATCATACAAAAACCCATATAAATAAGAATATTTGATAAATATATTTTTTTAGTAAAATTTAAACATATATAGTTATAATAAATATGGTACCATTGGTTCATATACATAGTAATTCTTAAGTAACCTCCAAGGATTTCATCTTAGATAGATAAAATGATTTTGGAAAATCACTTGGAATATTTCTTCAGGAAAATATCCTTTTAATTTTTTAATCACTTTTTTTGAAATCAAAAATATCCAAATATATTAATGAAAAAATTTTATTTGAGAAATTTCTCTTTAAACATGATAATTAATCTTTAAAAAATAAATTTTTCATGATGTAAGAAAACATAATTCATTTCATACATTATAAAATAATAGTTTCTTTTACATTTTCTGTAAAAATTCAAATGATTATTGTTTAGATAAAGAAAAGAATATTGAAAATAAAACCATTTTGTAATAATTAAGACATTGGAAAAATTAATGTAATTATTTTTGTAAAATTGTAAAAACAATCACAAAAACGTTTTTTGAAAACTTGTACATTGAAGAAAATTGATTTTAAATCAAATAAATGAATAAAGATAGTGTTATTTAAAAACCGTCATTTTGAATATTTATTACATAAGTAAATGAAATTGAATATAAAACACATATAATCAATAAATCAGTGGAAGTGAAAAAAATTCATGATATTTTGGATTAATATATTATAATATTCCATTTATAAAATCATAATCATAAAAAATGTTGATAAACAATGAGATTATAACATCAGACACTTACCACATTGGAATATTTTGAATAATAATCCAAGGAATGTGATAAATTTATATAGATATTTATATCCCATAAATGTCATGTGAATAATTATTAAATATATTCATGGGAAGTATATACATCACACTAATTAAACTGGTTGTAAAGATGACATATCTCTTAGAAATAATATTGTGATAATAAATACATTTCCTTATGTCATGACTTTCTTCAAACACATTCAAGCCTGCTATATAATAAATATAATTTTATAAAAAATATATCGTATAATAATTAATATATGAATAATACCATATATGATTTACTTATGACTTTTAATTTACCATTCATTAATAATTCCTTGTGAAAATCATGTTTTGGGTCATAACTATTTTATTTTTCATGTTTGTTTTGTTTTGGTATTCTCAATAATTTAACATTGATCATGATTCCATCATCTCCTTAATGTCAACCAATCTATTTATATCATATATATTCATTATATATTTTTTATAGTAATCCATAAAAGTTATACATATGAAATGAAATACATTGTTCATAGAGACTTTAAGTCATATATATGCATGAAAACTATTCCCATTATCTGGGAAAATGGAATGAAAAGATGTTAAATGATATATTGTCTTTTCAAGAGTCAATTTTATTTCATTTATTTCATATATATTCATTATTTGTATCCTAATTACTTACCATATTAATAGTAATTTAAAAATGAATCAAATGAATTTGCGAGGCAGTAGTCCTCCATACACACGAGCGACGGTATTATATCCCCATGGAATGGAAATTGTGATGGTATACGTGATTTCGTAATTCTAGAATTATAATAATGTTATAAATATCATATATATTTATTTAATTTATCCTAACTACCATCCAAGTAAAACAGAAATGAAAAATATAGCACCCATAGATTTTAGAAGAGGGACATCATATTCAATGTTGTATATGACACAACACACCAATATTAGTTTAAAATATAATAACCCAAGTCATTAACATGTAATTATTTCTGAATAAGTTTAATTTCATTGATATCATTCGTAACACCCAACATCAGGTTTAAACAAAACCTGATTCTCTATTAAAATATTATTATTTAAAGAGGTCCATTATAACATAGCTATTATATTGGTGGGTATGAATACGAATGAAAAAATTATGAAAAATATATTTATTGAATATTTATAAAATTAATTCTATGGTTATGTATTGATGATAAATAAATAGCAATCACTTAGAATAAATTTTATTTTTGAATATAATTATTTTTCCAAAAAGTTGTTTACTCATGTTTTTTAAACTTAATTTAAATGTAATTTTTACAAATTTTAGAAAATATGTTCAAAAAAATTAATTTTTCTAATATAAATGTCAAATTTATCATTAGGTGAATTTTGGAAAAGTTTTATAAACAATACTTTTTTTATGAATAGTGAAAATTACTAATTTTATTTAAAACTGCCTTTCCTTTTAATTTATTTATAAATATTAATTATATATTAAATTGGTTTTCATGTAAAATTGTGTCACTAAAATATAAAAAATGAAACATATTACAGTTTAGTACATTTCATATTTAATTTTGATGTTAATACATTTTATACTTGTGAGAATTTTCTGTTTAGAAACCACCTTTTTCATCATGTCTGCTGGTTATTTTTAAATTGATCTCTACCACTTCTTTCAATTGAATTTTAAAAAATGGATTTCATATTTCAAATAATTATGATATATATTATCTAATAAGGTAAAAGTTATTTTTCCCATACTGAATAATAACCATAGAAAATATTAAGTACCGTGAATAAAGTTAAAATGGCATTACCAAGGGGTTAAACTAAGAAGACTAAGGTTAAAAATGACCTAAAAACTTTCCAACATACATTTTTAAAAACTTTAATAACCCTATCATATGTAAGGTTTATAATGACCAATTTTGGGGCTTGAGGTATGTTAAAAATGAGGGTATGAAATTGTTTTTCTAAAAATCCATGTGTTCCATCTCCCCACTTATAAAAGGCCACATCTCAACTCCCCTATTCACACTTATAAGACCCTTAATATCAGACAATCCCTATATGCATACCTTACATACGTCCATGAACACATATTATATGACATATTTTTAATAGTAATCACTCCAATGAACGCATTAGGTTGAAACCTAATGAGGCTCCCAGAAGAATTGGTAATGTTAAACATACTTATATCAGTTTATGAAACTATTGTTTACTTTGAATTATTATATCTCATATATTATTACCCTAATTACTTTAAATACCCTTAAAAGGGTGGCGAATAGGGGTATGGAAGATTAAAACCTCTACCCCTTTAGAATTTGTTTCATTATAAAAAATACTCTCTTCTCTCCCATTCTAGTAGAAATTTATGAAAATAATTGAAATAATGCATGAGACATATTAATTTTACCTGGTTCACCATCATAGGGATACATACAAGGAGCATACAATTGAGATGTGTAGATTATGCCAAATACACTAAGGATCACTACAATAATGGTGGATTGGTCTATATTTTGTCTATACATATGGTTACTGCCTTTACAAGATTTAGGGTCTACTCACTACATTCCCAAGAGTCACTCTCCATGTATTTTTTTCTGGCTCACTATCGGTGGAAATGATCAATGTCTTCCACTTCCTTTTCTAATTTCTCTTAGAAGTGGTTCACCCAAAGGTTACTGACTTTTAGGTCCTTTCATTATATCTAATGAATACATCCTCAGTTATATCTGGATTATCTATTGAAGTTCCAATTTCAACCAATATATTAATACGCATTTATCATAGATGTACTGGAAAATGTCATCAGAAAAAAATTTAGCGATTCTCACTACCTTCGTTAACCTCCACTTTCGCAAATCTGAAAAAATCTAGAAAACTCACTTAACCTTTGCGAAGCACACCTCTTTCTCAAATCTCAAATACACTTCACAAATATCCATCCTTTCAAAAATATTACTTAGCCTTCTTGAATTCATTTAAAATCATGATTCTAAATACATTCGGTTGGCTATCATTGCCTTCCCGAACTTAATCGCATGAAACTGCTTCACGAACAACCTTTATGAACTACATTTGTGAATCTGAACCCTCCAGATACTAGTCATGGATCACTAATCTTCTAATGGTGGTATAATACTATTTATAGGAATTTACCATCAATTTTATAACCTTCCATCCATGTCATCATAAATTTTGAGAGCTCTTTCATTTCCTTCGTGATGCTCCCTTTTTCATGAAGCTCTATTGAAATTATCTATTCAAAATGACCATATTTTTCATGGATCTTTCCATTATAACATTTCACTATCATGATTCTCCACTCATGATTATTTTGTAATGCGTCATTCGTGAGGCATGTCGTACTTGTAGAAATCCCCATTAGAATCTATGTGCCTTTGTGAAACACACTTCATGAAGCCCATCTTCATGAAGCTCATGTGTTTTCCCAATTTTTATATGCTTTTCAAGTAGATCCACTTTTCATGATACTATCCAAATTCCAAATTTTAAACCACAAAAATTGGGAATACATTGGGAAATAGAGTCACCTTGTGAATAAAATTTTTTGTACTGCTTCTATGGAGTCCATTCCACTATATTCGATCTATTTAAACATGCTTAATCAAAGAACTATATGTATTTACTAAATATAACATGGAACAACACTTTTTCAACATAGACAATAAACCAAAAAATGTTAAAATTTTATCATGAGGTATTTATTCCCAACATATAACTTCTTACATTCCATTCTATAGGGGATATCGAAACATCACTCATTTGTACAATAGAATACTACATCACGAAGAAATGTGAGATTTTTCCACTTATTCTTTACTTTAAATGTAGTATGGTTAATGTTAATTAATATATGTGATATTTATGAAAATATAATATCACATCTATCATCTTATCTTATAATCCATTAAAAACCAATAATTTTCTTATTCGTTTGAGTGGACCACCCCCTAAACATAGCGAAGTGTAACGTTTTACATTTTATTTTTATATGGATGGTAATAAGGATGTGTTTTTTATAATATAAATTAGATATATGAAATAATAATAACTTTATAAATATTAATTAATATTTTTTATCCTTTTATCAAATATGCTGAGAAAAATGGAATGGGTGGTTATGTGTACGTTACCGACCATCATTATGAATGGTGTAATCCATTTTTGATCACTAATGGTAATAGAATACTTTAAATAAATATATAATAATATATATGATAATAATATAATGTGTAAAATTATGGATGTTTTTTAAGAATGATCAAATTAAAAGGACCAAAATTGATAAACTAAAACATACATGAAAAACGAAGCATTTATCACTCAAAATAGTTGTTTTAAGAAGGAAATGTTAATAAATTGGTGGTAAAATACAATAAATAAATCATATATTGTATGGATTATAATATTATGGTTATATAATATATTTATAATTAACCTATAATTATTTTATAGGAGGATCATAAAAAAATTAACGATGCTGAACATCTGATAAGAGTTTCATGTCTAACTTTTACTAATGTGAGGCATACACCATATCCACCACATATTCCATTGGATGGATTATATAATTTCCATTATTATATGATATATCATGAAATTAATAATATTATTGGTTTTTAATATTTCATTTTATTTTTTTCTTTAATGGGTGTTATTATTCAAATGTTATTAGAGTGGTAACGACTTCTTTCAAAATTTTATCATTATTTAGAATTGTTATTATTTAAGTCCACATTATGAGAATTATTTTATATTTCAACAATAAAAACAATATATTTTTTTATAATATTAGTATTCAACATATTATTATCTAATAGTGCCATTTATTACTCATTTGAACTTAAATTTGTCGAGAAAATAGTTTTTAGAAAATCAATCATTAATTATCTCTTTTGTTGAAAATCCTTTTTCACCAAAATCCATGTCTTCTAAAAATGTTTTAAAAAAAGTTCATCAAATTTTCCAAATTGATTTATTAATTATTTTTTACCAATTTATTAATTTTAATATTATATTTTCAAATTATTCTTTATATTTCTTTCAAAGACATGGTTCGCTTTCCTTTACGGATAATTTAAGAAGAATCATTGTTTTAACGTGTACGAAATGAGTAGAATTTTTTGGAAAGATGTACAGTAAATGTTTTAAAGAATAAATTATATGATTCAATATTTATTTTCAATGTAATTTATTTTAAATATTTTTTCATCTATAAATTTTTATGAGAAATTTATTTTCAAACTAAAAAAATGATTTTTGAAAAATGATTTTAATGACATTCATGTCATGTTTCTATTCATCAATGACATCAATAATTTATTGTACGTAAGATACATTTTCGATATGTTATATTTATATCATCCTTATTCTTTATTTGGATAGTTTATAACCAATTTTACGGAGGATGTATAATTTTATTACCATTCACCATAATATTTTATATATTTCATGTTAATATATATTTTATTGAGGCATATATTAACATTTCAGATGTCATTTTTTCAATAATATTGTTTATGTTGACTATATTTTACCTCTTTTATATGGAGAATGAATTAAAATTGGTAAGTTAAGGTTTCTTCTCGATTATATAAAGACTGTTGTGCATCAATATGTCTCATTAGACAAATCAGTTAACCAAATTATATAGGTTTCTACCAATAGATTTAAAATATCTTGTGAAAGGTCTTGAAAATATGTTTTAGATGTCTGTAATTATGAATTTACTCATTATGAGATCATTTATTGATATCAATTTGATTATTTTATTACTTATATTATGTGTTGATATGTTTCAAGATCATGTGATTAATTATATGTCTTTATTTGGTCATATTTTATTTCTTCCATATTATACCCAATGTATTGAATAAATGGAAGGTGTTTTAATTATTTACCATTCCATATTTGTTATGATAGATTTAGATATAATCTTACCCTTATTTATATTATGAGTTCACAACATTCATATTTTTTAATTTCCCCAGGACACCACAATGTGTTTTGTGATTGATATATATATATATATATACTCTAAGAGGAATAATGGTATTCTAAAATAAAATACTTTTTCAATTTAATGTTTTAAATTTTCATGTAAATTTAATGTAAGTATCTTGTATATGAAGACTATTAAAAAAATTTGCTTTAGGTATTTTATTTCTTTTACCTTGGTCTAATATAATAAAGAATACAATGATTGTGGGTTACATGGGTGAGTGTCATTAATGTTGGCATTAGAGAAAGTTTATTTGAAACCATATAAATTTTATTTTGGAAAACCTGGATTAAGGAACATAACACTATGATATATAATGTGTATAAGTATATAGGAACATCATAAATTTATTATAAGGTAGATATTATGTTGTTTAACAAGAAATAAAACCTAGTCCAAATACTAAAAGTTGATATAGTTCTGGAATAGATGTATTTATGGGTAATATCTTTGAAAAAGGAATAATGGTATTGACTCAAGCATTACCTCGTACACAACAATAGGTCATACTATACAACTGATTTGACATTTCTAGGGGATATTATTGTGATAATTTTCATTTTTTTCATTCTATTTGAAGGTTCAGAAAATATTCTTTTGATTTCAAAACATACCAAAATAAAACATGTATATGATTATGAGATATTCCATGTTTAAAATTTTCAATTTATGTAAATTATTTCACATGTATTAAGATCATACATTATATTTCATAATGTTATGATATAATCTAGCGTATTATGTTGTTTTTAAATGGATCTTAGTGGAATGAATTAGAATCATATCAATGCATGTTATCCAATGAGTAAGAATTATTATTTCATTGATGGGTTTTTTCCAATCATAAAAATGGAACTAGTCTCCCAAAATTTCACATCATACATGGATTTTTTATCATGTGGTATCAAAATACAAAACATTTTCTATTAATTATATCATTGAATGGATGTAAGATTATAAGAGAATAGAAGATCAAACAATAGATAGGGGAATAAGTTAATGAATGGTTTCCACAAATCTGATAATTGTGTAAAGAAACACCATCGTACATTCTTAAAAGGAATGAGAGTTTACTACAAGTGGGGAGAGAAAGACCACTATTCTTGTATTTTCAACTATAGATCAAAATTTCTAAATTTCATTATTTCAATTATAAGTAGGTGGTAACTATGTAAATTAATTCTTGAAGAGACAATGGAATGTTCCTCAAAAGAAACTAAGGAGTCACTGTCAATAATAGCATGTTATCTCATATTAAGTGGAATGATTAACATTATTGTTTTTGGATTTAATAATATGTTATATGATTATTTTTCTCATGATATTATGGTTATAAGAATAATTAAATGTATACGGATTTAACTTTGGTACTATTTCTTGATTGATTTTGGAGAATAAGTTTAACTATGCCGATGACCAAGAAAACTGATTTAGTAAATTGTTGAAATTCTAGGAAAAAAGCTTATTATGGGAGAATAACACATAATATGGGTCTTATGCGGAGATAATATTTATATTTTTATGGGATAGTGTTGGTGACTATGAAATTTGACAGAGCTTTGTCGAGTTATAGTATTTTTTTGTGCAGTTTACTTAAAGTATATATTTTTGGACTATATTAGACAACATGGGATTTTATTTATTTTATTAACCATGAATGATTAATTATTGTATTATTTTGATCAAGGAATTCATATATTTAGAATGTGACATTAAGATCAATTTTATATTATCAGTGGAATATAATTTTCATTTAGTAAACATCCTTTACAATTATTTGGAATTTTAATTTGGGAAAATATATTTTTGGTGACTCATATGGTTAAATATGTATGGAATGAATTTATATGAACTTTTTTAATTAATAAATAACTCATTATAACCTTATTTTTGGAATATATCTAGTGACTGGAGGAATGAATTTTCATTCTATTGATTTGTTAAATGTGAATGGACCCTAATAATTATTTTTGGATATTAATTTATTCATGTAAGTAATGAATTGGAAATTGATCGAAGAACAACTTACGATTGAAATTATGACCATGTAATCGAAATATATCATGTTAGTATATTTTCATTTGTTCTCATTATAGAATATAAATGAATTCCTTTACTCTAAAAAAATGATATTGAAAAAACATTATTATAATACAGTCATTTCCATTGATCCAATGATATTTGAATCCGTAAAAAATATATATATTAGTTTCCTCAAATTTTTGAGATCATTCAATTTATTGTGATCAATGATCTCTACCACTCTCTATAATTATTTATTATTATCTTCCATTAACATATATTTACTTGTAGACAATTTTCTCCTATTAATAAACCACATATGTGATATTGTAGATATCCTTCATACATCCCTTTTTCTCTTATAAAGATTATTTTTTATTAACCATTTTCATAATGTGGGGTTTCAAGAAGGATATTTTAAAATTTTAAACCGATGATTACTGAGATCAATATTAAATTATGAGGACACAATTTATTTTTGGGGGTATAATGAAAACCCCTAAGATTTTTAAAGAGGATCATCATATTCAATTGAATATATGACAAGAAAAACTAATATTATATGGTAATATAACACCTTGAAATGTTAGGATGTATTTATTTTAAATAAATTCAATTTCTTCGATAAAACTCATTATATAAACACTAAATTTAAATGAAATGTGATTCCCTATTAATATATTATTATTTAGAAATGACCATTATAACACAGCTGTTATGATATCAAGTATGAAATAGAATAAAAACAATTATTATAATTATATTTCCTAAAAATTTATAATATAAATTCAATGATTATATATTTATAATAAATAAAAAATAATCATTTTATTAAAAAGGATGTATTTTCTAAAAAACATTATTTTTTTAAACGGTTTTTTATTTTCACAATTTCACATAATTTAAAATTATTTTACACCCCTTTTAGAAAATTGAATTGAAAAAGTAAACATTATTTTCAAAAATACATAATAAAATTATTTATGGGAGAATTATTTAGAATTTTCTGAAAAGATTAACTTTTCAATGAATAATGAAAAATAATGATTTTTATTACAAACTACATTTTAGTTTAAATTAATTGAAATTTCAACTAGTATTTCAAATTATTTTTAAAGTTAAATTAAAGAGTCCTAGAATATGAAATAATTCCCCCCAGAAGGGTGTGATGAGCCTGACTTCCCATCTCTATACCTATGTGAGTTCTTAAGTGTTATTGGCCATACCACACAATGAGCGCCTTCCTTTGGAATGCATGTCCATGGATCATTGGATACAAGAACCATTGGGAGTTTCTGTCTCCATAAATAAACCCGTTGGAGACTAAGTGAAGCCACAAATATAGGGATCCTGATAGAAATGAATAAACAACACTGAATCCCTTTAATCAAACATGGGAACCGATCACATCCCATTCGCCATGAAACATATCTCTACCCATGTTCTTGGGTATGTGAAATCATAATAATCATTACATGGGATCCTTTGGTCACTTGACGGACTTCCTAGAATATTTAAGATAATTATGGATGTAACAACCCAAGTATTAATAAAATAATAAATTTTCATATCTATTAATATATATTAATAAGATATTAATTTTATGCTAAATAAGACACTTTGTATGATAATGTACTCAACATGCAACAACAATTTTCTCTGAAATCTTATGTTGCACACAACTTTGAGTTATACAATAAAATTATATAATAATAATATTATTATTTTAAATTACCTTTAAAACCTAGTCATTATATTGGTAGGAATTAACAGAAATAACTAAATTATTATTACACATGTTTTTTATATGTTTTTTTATTTATCCAATAAATTTTAGAGGATTAAAATAATAACGAGTTTGATTTTAAGCATGATATACTCTAATATTTTTAAAAGGTTGTTTGAATTCCTTTTGATGGAAACCCCTTTATAACTATTTTTTTCACTTTTATATGTTACTTTTCCAAAAATAAAATTATTCTTTAGAATTGGGACATCAGAATTTAATTTGGAAGAAATTTTGGAATTTTTTTGATAAGGTTCATTTTTAATGAATAGTGAAAAATACTGAATTTTAATTAAAACTGAATTTTCATCTAATTTATTTATATAGATATATTATAATTTTCATTGGTTTTAAAGTGTAATTGGATTTTATTTTTACCATTTAATAATATTATGGTCATTGTAAGTAATTTCACTTTTTAATTGGACATAAACACATGTCAATATTTTGATAGTTATTACTTTTAAAAAACCCACTATTATGTTTTTAAAATGGGAATTAATTTTAAATTAATTAATTCAACTTATGTGTATTGAATTTGGAAAAATCTATTCCATATTTTGAATCATAAGGACCAAATTGTGTAAATAGGTATCTATATGTTTTAGACATTATGAATAGTAACTTCACTAATTATTTTATTAACCATTGTTAAAGGGTAAATCTTGTAAATAAGGGAACAAAAATAATATTATAATAATAATAAACAACCATAACACATGTCCTAATACAATTGTATGAGATATTTATAAACATGGTCATCCTTGGGTCTAATTTGAGACTCTATGGAGTTACATTTATGTGACAATGAAATTTTATAAAAATTTATTTAAAGGAATGAAAAATATAACATAAACATGTCCTTTTTTAGTAAAAAAATTATATAATGGGTCATATAAGGGATATCTTCGACTATAAATATTAAGTATAAAGATAAAATTCTTTTATACATCATGGTATTTGATATATAATTTATAAACATCTAATAAAAAAATATATTTATGACTCAATGATGATGTAGTGATTACCTTATTAATGAATAATTTAAATAAATGAGATTATAAATATTAAAATAAATTTATTTCGAAACTTTTTATGACATAAATGAATATTTGGGATGCATATGACTTTTTATATTTCAAATAATGATGTTTTTTAAAAGAATCGTGTTTATTTTAGATTTTTAAAAAATTCATGATATAAATAGTATAAAAATTTACATAAATGAGTTCTTAAAACAAATAATATTTTATTAAATGATATAATAGTCATAAAAATATAATATTTATCCAAACATGGATATTGTTGAACATGTCATTAATGAACCACTTGAGGTTCTATTGGCATTTTATAGTTAATATATTAACCATATAGTACGAATATACAAAGAGACATGGTAAGAGTTATATTAGTTAACAAAGGGTTACATATAAAAATAAGGTCACATTTGTAACATAGACTTGTCTAAAACCGATTTTTTGGGAGTTATTTTGACTGAAAAGAATCCTATATTTGATATGAATTTATTTGGGACCATTTGAAACCTAAAATCTTTTTATAATAAAATAATACTTCAAAACATTCTTAAAGATCCCCTCCCTCCTCCTATAAAAGGGCATAACCGCTTACCCTTACTAAAACCTCTCAAGACCATTGGATCATCCAAACTCTGCCAAAATAAGCTCCCAAAATTCATCTCTTCCTTTTAGAAGCCTCATTTTTGTCATAATGAAATCCAATAAACACTTTTAGCTTAAATCCAACGGAGTTACCCGATTTGACATTATGTGTTCTCTCAAGTTTTTTTTCATTTATTTTAATTATTCAACCCCATAAAAACACTTTATTCCATTATTTTATAACAACAACAGTATCTTAATTATACCAGGATGTTGTTATGATAATTATTCTAACTAAACTTATACACACATCAATAAAATGGAATTTAACATACTATTTATGTGTACGACGAACTGATGCCTCACGAAATGATGACTGTTATATTTTCCCATACTACCTCCCATGGTGGCCATTATGATGGAAATAAATTTATATATGATATATAATATATTTATATTGCCTCTATGATTCTTTTTTTCTATTTAAATCATACCTTTATTCTTTCCATAATCTGTAAATATGATAATTTCATTTGAGGAAGTGCGGACTACCGCCCCTCAATGTGATATGACTTGTTCATGCCATACATGGAATGTTTAAAGGATGGATTTAATAAAACTATGTAATGTATATAAAATATGATATTATACTGTAATTATAATATACTTATAGATCATTTAGTTTTCATTCGTTTAAATATGAAAAAGAAATTAATCTAGTATTCATGCGTACGTACGACTTATCATCTCCACGAAAGGGGAATTTTATTTATTATCTCGAAATGTTATGGAATATTATAAATACATATATACTGGAATTATAAGATATTTAAATCATGAATAATTTTCTATAGATAATGTAATTTTGACAACAGGGACAATTTATAATTATAACAAGAACATTTTCGACTCAATTACCCAATATTGACAAAACAACTAAAATTAACTTAAATAATTTTGTATTTTATATGACGTGGTGATATGTGATATAAAAGGATTAATAAACTCATAAATGTTTCTTAAGAAATTAGAAATTAACTTATGATTATTATTGAGGAAGACCAAGGAACATACCTGATGAATCAGACTCAAGGTAAGGGATACTTTCGCCCTCCTCTTCTAGTCAAATACTATCTTTATGTTATGTCTTTAAATTTACATTTTTATACGTTGAGATATGTTATTAAATGTCATTATTACTCTACATTTTATATCCATGTGATGAGAGACCCCTTTTCTTTCTCATCAACTCATTTTGTGAATTTTTAATAGACGTCGTTAGGCTACCGAATTGTTTTAATAGAATTTCTAAACTCAATCTCCTCTCATTGGGTTTTACACATAATTAATTGATTATATTATTCCATGATTATGTTTGTAATCACTATTTTTTTATTTATGTTGTAATTTATACTTCTGTTTATGTTGATATACTATTTCTACACAAAATGACCCCATTGATAAATTCTTACATTATTGATTCAATCCTTGTAAAGGACTACATCTCAATATCCTTTCATTGTGGAATATATTGATATTGTGCACCATTAATATCATTTGAGGTGTATATACAACCCTTTTGACATTTTATATCATGAATTTACATATTATCATTTTATTTAATGTTTTTTTGTTTTTATTCATTAATTATTTTTATTCAAGTGTTTCTCATGTGTTACGAGACTCTTTCACTAAAACATCATTATATATTCCAGAAGTTACCTTTGTGATTGATGAATTCTTTTTGTTATTAATAAATCTTATGGTTTCATGAGGTATTTTAAAGAGATTATTTTATATGATTTTAAATCATGATTTCGTTGATTTGTATGAATTTATGGACTACTGTTTTTTTCCTTATATTATACCCCTTACTGTGCTCTTAATGCTCATCCCATGTTTTTGAAAAACTGTTTCATAGGTTACAAGGAAGGGTAAGAGGAAGGAAGAATTCAAGAAAAAATTTATCAATAAATGAATTGTTTTTTATTTATGAGTTTTAATATTGTGAAAAAAGTTAGAGTATAAGTGTATACATGGTAATATATGAGATGTAATGTAATAGTTATGGTGTAGCTCTCTAAAACTCTAAACCTAAAAAGATCCTCACTGTGAATTCTTGACTTAACTCATGATTATGTAATGTTTATATTTGGGACCCAATAGTTAGTATTAGTGGTTGGTTTAGATAACATTATAGGTTAGGGTTCTATCTGGGTGTAGTTAATGTATCTCATATAACTAATAGGGTTATTATCATATGTAATCTTTTACAGGGTTATGGTAAAATATGTTGATTGGATAAAAACCTAAACAATGTTGATATATATAATAACCATTATCTTTTTTTCACACTTAAACATAATTTATTACAAAAAATATTCACTTGATACAACATATAAGATCAGGCGGTCTAGTGTCTTTGGGGATTAAGAACATTACATAACAACTTAAAACATGAAACACACATCTTTATTGAAAACTTATTTTATATGACCACACACATTCTTTTTTACTTAGCATTTCAGGGGATAACCTGAAGACATGAATAAAAAAGGGTGAGCTATAAAGCCTAGTAATGGTGTAAACGATTCATAACATGATGAATACAATAAATTTTAGGTAATAGGATTGTCAATGGAGCATAAGAGAAACATAAACATGAAGGCATGATATATCATGATTATCATTACATGGAAATGTGGAAACAAAATTTAACATGATTTTAGCATGATCAAAGGATTAATGAACAAGGAGCATGTGTAAACCCTCGTTGTACTTGAATTTTCATGATACCATTCTTTACCTACTACATTGGAGCGCTATCTGGGCACACCGTACTTAATCATTTTATTTCATGCAAAAGTGTGCCACATGGATCATACAACATTGAATCATTGAACACCATCATTTATTCCACGAAAAAGGAATGTGGAATACGTACATAAAACTTTTTAATGAGTAAGTAAATGTGCATTAATTTTAATACCCTTTATAGAAAAATGGGCATGGTATTCACTACATAATGACATTATCTTGGAAAATCATGGTGCAATTTTGGCAACATAACAGTGTGACATAAGAATTCATAAAAATTGTTGATGAGAGAGAAATGGGGTTTTCATAATATGTACATGAAATGGAATTAAGGAAGGGGGTGAGGGTCATATAGATACATGTCCCATTGTATGTAATGGATTTTATATTCATAATATAAAAGAAATGCATTAATGTAAAGGAGGAGAGATATATCCCTTATGTAGTTTTTACATGGTAAATAGTGTTCATGGAAGTCATTAATGAGAGATAAATGGGTCTGTAATCATTTAAACATAAGGAGGGAATTTTGGGGGAGGTTTTGAATCATACCCTATAATTTCTAATTGAAACAATGTTATAACCACATAATAAAATTTGGATAAAAATGAGAAAGGAAGAAATCCATTACTTGGAAGTGTGATCCCAAAGGCTTGGGAGAAGCTTACGAGATGATTCATGCGAGCTTGGGGAACCTTGGGATGATTATAGAGAGAGGATGTAAAAGTTTAGTCGACCTATAAAGGCTTTGAGTGAAGACGAAGTGTGAACATGGGTGGGTTTATAAAGGAAAAGAGTGAGAATTTTTTATTATTTTGGTTTTGGACACCACATCTTAAACTAATACAAACCACAAACCAACCCATGGTTTTGGCCAATGTTTTTTTCCATAGGGGATTGGAAAGCATTATTTTATAAGGATAAAGGACGAACATATTAAAATATTAGGACATCTTATCTGGAGGTGAGTCACACTCTAAAGGAATTAAATTTAAAAAGATAAAATGTTTTATAAGTCTTGGTGGGTCCAATAAAGCTTTGTAAAATAAATACAATAAACCTAAAATAACATTATTTTAATCTAAAAACATATATTGGCGGGAAATTCCATTTATAGTATTTTATTACATCACTATTGGGTCATTATGATGTCATAAAATGAATTAAATATTTAAAAGATATTTAATTTTTACCACAAAATTCGACTCTCTCAGAAAATTATAAAAAATTCACCATTGGATAATTTTGGAATCCTAAATCCAATAATAATATTCATTTTATCTGGATAATTTTAAATATATTTTAATTTTTACATTTAATGTAAAAACCGACATTTATCAAAAATTCATAGGTTTTTACAAAAACAACTTTCAAACCATAATAAAAATCACAATTTTATTCATAAAAATTATAACATCATTTATATTTAATAAAAATTAATTTAGTAATAATATTTTATTAAAATATTATTTAATTCAAAAATCTAATAATTAATTAAAATATATTTCTTAATTAAATATTAACTAAAAATAATATTTGTTATTTAAAAACAATATACAATGTAACAATAATAAAATTAATGTATATTATTTATTCTATACCAAAATAATGCGCATAATCATAGTGTTAGGGTCTTGTTACATAACCCCTTATAACACCCGCATAAGACCTATGGGTAAGGTGTGTGATGATGACTGACTCTTTGGGTGTCCCGAATAACAGCGCTCGAGTTGTAATCTATACTAACTTCCACTTCTCCCATAGGCAGTTTCGTTAAAGCTTAACATGTTAAAGATCAGCATGGTCTTGGTCACGAGTGAAGCCCAGTAATGCCACTTCCTCTCCGAGATCTGAAAATGGGCTTCATATGAAGAAATTCTACTCGATGAGGCCATCACTACCTATGTCTAAGTAAATTGAATTTGTTAAAGACCTATATTTATACAAATCATGTGATCACTATTCAATGACTATATTAGTAATGGTAATAGTTCTTAACGGTATTGTGAATTCTAAAAACATAAAGCCAAGGATTTTCATATTTTATAGAACCATTTTTCATAATAAGACATTTAATTAGATCAAGTGGAATTTTCATTTTTAAATGTTTGGGTCATTACAATAATTCCCCCCTTAAGAAATTTCACCCTTGAATTTCCTTTTTCGAAACTAAAATAGATGTGGGTAACACCACCTCATCACTTTCTCCAGTTCCTAGTTTTTTCTTCAAACATGTGGCTTCTCCACAAAACTTTCAAGAGGGGAATTGTCTTATTTCATTGTATGTTTTCCCTATGATCTATGATCTTCACCGACTTCTCTTTATAGGGTCATTATCCAATGGTACCACATATGGATTGAGTATATGTGGTGGTTCAGGTATGTACATCATCAAGAGTGTTACATGGAATATATCATGTACTTAAGATATGTTCGGTGGTAGTGATAATTGATAGGCCACTAATCCAATGCGATCAAGGATCTCAAAAGGGCCAATATACCATGGAAAAAGCATTCCCTTATTATCAAATCTCATAACTCTATTCCCCAATGATATGCAGAGGAATATCATGACTTCAACATGAAACTCTAGTTCTAGTCGACGATTATCAGCAGAGCTCTTTTGTCGAATCAGAGCAACATTAATGTATTACTAGATGTTATTAACCCCAGCCAACATTTCATCAACCATTTAGGGATGTAGTATTTTTTTTCCCAACATCATCCCAACAAGTCATTATTCTGCACCTCTTCCCATAAACCGATTCATAAGGAGACATTTGGATTCTTGAATGGAAATTGTTGTTGTAAGATAACTCAACTAGAAGAAGATGTTGATCCCATCCTTCTTTTAATTCCATTGAGCATGCTCTCAACATGTCCTCATGTTTTTGGAAAGTCCGGTCATATTGGCCATCAGTTTGAGGATTCGAACCCATAATAATGTTCATCTAACTATTCAGAGCTTATTGAAGACTCTTCCTGAACATAGAGGTGAATCTTGGATATTGATCAGATACAATCGACAGTGGTACTCCCTGAAGTCTTACAAATTCTTTGATATATATCCATTCTAGTTGATCTAATGAGAAATCCTCTAGAATTGAAATTAAGTATGAAATATTTGTTAGACGATCCACAATAACCTAGATATCATTGTTTCCTTTGGATTTCTACGGATGTTTGGTGAAAAATTCCATGGTGATGGTTTCCCATTTTCCATATTGGTATGGGTAATAGTTGCATCATCCACTTATACTTCTGCCTCTCAACCATCACTTGCTGACATACTAGGCACTTTGATGTTTACTCAGATATCTCCATCTTCATGTTATCCCACAAATAAATCTCTTGGAGATCTCGTTACATATTTTTGTTTCTTGGGTGAATAGAGAAATTTGAACTAGTTGCACCAACCAAAATTTCAATCTTTAACATTGGACTTGATGGAACACATATTCTTGACCCAAATCTCACTATTCCTTATTTATTAAAATTGATCTTTGAGGATTTACATTTTCTGATAGTTTCATATTTCTTCTGAATTCATACATCATCCTTTTGAGCATCCTTTATCCATTCAAAAAGAGAAGGTTGAGAAATAATTTGTGGAAGTATTGATGATGTTCCATTATTTATTATTCCCTTGTCCATCTTCATAAAATCTAAGAAGATGGGATCCTTTTCATTTCTCATCAATGATATAATTTCTAGATCCTTTATACTTAGAGAATTTTCCACCTTGTTCGCTTTCCTAGGGTGGTAATGGATTGAGTAGTCATAGTATTTTATCATATCTAACCATCTTCATTGGAATATGTTCAACTATTTCTGTGTGAATATATACTTGAGGCTTTTATGATCCGTGTATATTTCACACATCTCCCCAAAGAGGTAATATCACTAGATTTCTAAAGATAAGATTACTACATCCAACTCTAGATCATGTGTTGGATAGTTTTTTTTCATGAAATTTATATTGTCTTGAAGCATAAGAAATGACATTGTCATTTTTCATCAACACACAAATGAGGCCCTTCTTTGAAGCATCACTATACACCACATATATTTCTCCAATTTTGGGGAATGCAAGCACGTGTGCAGTGATATTACTCTTTTTCAACTGCTTGATACTCTCTTTGAATTCATCACTCTAAGAAAAATTTACTACCTTCCAATTTATCATGGTATGAGGGTTTAACAATCATGAGAAATTTCTCAAAAATCAATGATAATATCCAGCTAACCACAAGAAGCTATGGATACCTGTTATCGATGTCAGCCTTGTCAATCCCACAATTGAAGCTATCTTGGAGGGATTCTAAGATATCCTATTTCTTGTAATGATGTGGCCCATGAATGAGACCTCCTTTAACCATAAATCACACTTTATGTACTTTTCATAGAGCTTATCCTTTCACAAGGTCTCTAGTACAACGCATAGATGCTCCTCATGATCCTACTTGGTTCTAGATTATATTAGAATATAATATATATATATACTACCAAAAATTTGTCAAGGTAATCTCTAAAGTCTCTATTCATCTATTCCATGAATATTTTTGGGTCATTAGTGAGTCCTAAAGGCGTTACTATGAATGCATAGTGCATATATCTTGTGACAAAATCAGTCTTGGGGATATCCTCCTTCTTCACCCATACTTGGTCATATCCCGGCCACAAAATCCACCTTTAGGAAGTGTTGTGATCCGCGTAGCTTATCGAACAATTCATCAATTCAAGGAAGATGATACATGTTCTTTATCTTGATTTTTTTATCTCGCGATATTAAATGAATAGGAGCATTGACCCATCCTTCTTCATGAAGAAGAGGATTGGTGCACCCCAAGGTGAAGCACTTGGGAATATAATCCCATTATCCAGGTTCCCCTGTAGTAGTTTCTTCATCAACTCAAGCTCCTAAATAACCATTATATACAGAGTTTTGGATATTGTCAATGCCCCAAGTATACGATCAAATGAGAATTCAACATCTCTTCTAGGAGGAAGACCAGGAAATTCCTAGAAAAACATTTCAGAAAATTCCCTCACAATAGGAATGTCTTCATGGATGGTTGCTTCCATGTACTCAATAATATTATCTAGATACATATGCTCATAGGGATGTAATATCCACACATGAGATGATGGTGATAAGGAAGATTCAACATCATCATTTCAGTTGTACAAAATTAGGGGATGGTTCTCCTTATGAAGTGTGATTTCCCTCTAAAAGAAATTAATGTTGTCTCTATATAGAATTATCCAATCCATGAGAATAATTGCATAAAATTACACTAGTGGGAGTAAGGGGAGGTTCACTGGGAAGTTAAATCAACAAATTGTGACTAAGGAGGATTAATATTCATGGGTTTAAATTATTTCCCCATTTTCTATTCTAACTGAAAACTTTACTTCAATGGTTTTTGGTGGTGTTATGATGGTTCTACTAAACCTTCAGGATATAAAAGAATGAATAGAACTTGAAAAAAAAATTATGTTAACTATTCTTGAATGAATAACATGCGTAACTATCACCACATCATTGTCGGAGTTCACTTTGGAAATGGTGATGACAAAAGATCTCCCTCTCTGCCTTGGAGGTTGTTGGTTTCCTCTGAAAACTCTTGGCATAGGGCACTGGTTTGCAAAGTTCCATGGTTCTTTTCATTTCAAGAAATAAACAATGCGTTAATGGTCAAATAGAGCATTCCTCTCCTCTATCATAGCCGCAGATATTTCTTGTCAGTAGCTGATGGCCAGGTGCCCTTGACTTCCACACCTAAAGCATTTCCACATCCTCTTCAGGAAATTTCCAGGGTGCTTCTTTCCACACCTTTTGTAAGTGGGGTGTTTTATTTTATAGCACCAATAGATTTATCCAACGGGCCACCAGAATTAAATTCCACCTTATGCTTCTTATCCCCATGATACAGATGAAATTTGATGATCTCAATTTCGGCATTGAGGATACATCATACAATTTCCTCATAGCTCTCGAAGTCATGGATCACAAGGGCTTTTCGTGGGCTAGGATTTACCCAACAAAGAAGCAGTCAACCATCCATTAAGGGGGAACGAAAAAGAAGGAGGCATATCATGCATGCCTTGTAATGTTTAACTCATACGCACTGACAGACTAGTCATATTTTTTTCTGGAGTGCAAGGATGTCCCTTTACATCTTAAGTCGGAGGGTGCACAAAAAATATTTATTGAAAAACATTTTCTATAATTCCTTCCATTCGAATGACTTGATATATTTTTCAATCTTTGTATTTTTGATCAATGTCCACCATTGATAAGCTTCACCATCAATACAATAAGTATCCAGAAGAACACCCTCACATTCGGAACATTAATTGATGTGGAAGATCATCTCAATTGAGTTGATCCATTGTTCAGAGATTGAGGGATCATATTATCCATTAAAAGTAGGAGGCCTTTGTCTCATTAAGCTCTCGATTGAGACTTGTTCATTCTTTAGGGGGGGGGGGTTGAACGTTCTTCTTAACCAATGTTTCTATTCAAAACATTAGTTAATTAAGAGATTATCATGACAGAGTTCGTGATTCCCACTCCCATCGGATTTGGAATCTCATTAGAATAGTCGTCACATTGATCTTCGCTGTATTTGTTAGCTCGAGTCCTCCTATTACCGGCCATTGGCTAGAATAAATGCAAAGTTAGTGGTAACACATAAAGGAGAATCCAAATACAAAAATGAATGAATTATAAATTACATTAATTTCCTTAACTTGTGAACTTATAGGCTTCAATCAATGTTATCCATGATCTACTACATAACATATATTCTTAGGGGAATTTTTTTATCCCCTTAACAATGGTTCATACTAATATTGTTTATTTACCAAATAATATCCCATAGGATTGTCGTAACGAAGAGTGCATCAAGTTTTGTTTTCGTGGACTAGTTCCCAGTCGAGTCTTGCTCAACATAGTGTTTTTCGGTTTTACACTTAGATACATCTGTGCTAGTGCCGCATCTACCTGATCGTACCCAGAAATAGATGTATTTGATTGATAAAAAAATTAATCATTACTCACTAGTATTTAGGTATGTTTTTATTATACTTTTTTCTTATCCCTAATAATTTCACTAGTGTTTTCTATTCCTTATCCCATAAATAACTAAACATATCCTCTGATACAAACTATAACAACCCTGCTCTTTATTTCACACTAAAAAATAATTTATTACATTAAATCTTCACTTGATAAAACATAGAAGATAGAGAGGTCTAGTGTCTAAGGGGATTAGGAACATTACATAACAATTTAAAACATGAAGCACACATCTCTATTGAAAACATCTTTTACATGACCACACACATTCCTTTGTACTTAGCATTGCATGGGATAACCTAAGTACATGCATCAGAAAAGGGTGATCTATAAATACCAGTAAGGGAGTAAATAATTCATAACATGAATAATATATTATATGTTAGGAAATAGAAATATAAATGGAGCATTAGGGGAAAATGAACCTAAAGGGATGATATAGCATGATTATCATAACATAAAAATGTGGCAACAACATTTAACATGGTTTTAGCATGAGATAAGGCTCATTGCACATGGAACATGAGTAAAACCTAATTGTAGTTAAATTAGCATGAGTAAACCCCCATTTAACTTGATATATCATGATAATAATCTTTACCCCATGCACTGGAGCGCTATCAGGGCACACTCTTCTTAACCATTTCATATCATGCATAAGTCTTCCACATCGATCATAGAACATGGAACCATTCAAAATCATATTTTATTCCATGATAAAGTAATGTGGAATAAATACATGAAACTCGATAACCCATAAGTAAATTATCATAAAGGTGAATACTCATTATAGTGAAATGGGCATGGTATTCACTACAGAATGACATTGGCTTGGAAAACTGTTGTGCAATTTTGGAAGCAGAACGAAGTGACAAAAGAATTCATAAAAATGTCTGATGAGAGAGAAATGGGTATCTCATCATATGTACATGAAATTTAATGTAAGGGGGTAATATAGAAAAATTTCCAAATATATTTAATGGAATTTAGATGCATAATATAAAATAATTTCTTGAATGTAAATGAGGGGAGAGAACTCCTTTACGGAATTTCGGTATGGTAACCATTGTAAATTTGGAGGAATTAATGAGAGAGAAAGGCATATATAATCATTAAAATAAAACTAGTGAATTAAGGGTGATGTGAAAAATCATACCCCATCATTTTTAATTGAAATCAAAATGGTATAATAAAAATATGAAATTTTGATAAAAATGATAATGGAAAAATTCCCTTACTTGGAAGTGTGATCCCAAAGGCTTGGAAGATGCTTGGGAGAGGCTTCTTCAGACCATGGGGCACCTTTCGAGGATTATATATAGAAGAGGGAAGAGGATGGTAATGATGAAAAGGTATTGAGTGAAGAGGAAGTGGGATCATCGATGGTTTTATATAGGAAAAGAGATGGAATCCTTTATTATTTAGTTTTTGGACACCACATCAAAAACAAATCAAAACAAACAACCAAACAAAGGTTTTGGACCATAGTGTTTTCCAAAGGGGATTAGAAAAAAATATTTTATATTTCCAATGGCCTAAATTATTAAAATATTAGGCTTTCGTATTTGGAGGTGAGTCACACTCTCAAGGAAATCAATTTAAAAACATAAAATGTTCTATAAGTCTTGGAGGGTCCACTAGTGCATCGTAAAATAAATCAAACAAACCTAAAATCACATTATTTTAAATATAAAACATATATTGGAAGAAAATCGCATTTATATTATTTTATTAAATCACTATTGGATCATTATGATTTCATAAAGCACATTATATACTTAAACAAGATTTAATTATCACCCAAAAATTCGACTGTCTCAGAAAATTATGAACAATTCACAATTGGATAATTTCAACATCCTCATTCGAAAAATAATAATAATTTTCTCCAACAAACTTTAAAAAAATATGAATTTTACCTTTTAATATAAAAACCAACATTTATCGAAAATTCATGGGTTTTGACAAAAAGACTTTCAAATCTTTATAAAAATGACAATTGTATTTAGAAAAATTATACGATAATTTGTAGTTAATAAAAATTAATTTATTAATAATATTATATTAAATGATAATTTAATTAAAAAATCCATTAATTCATTAAAATATATTTATAAATTGAATATTAACTAAATACACTATTTGTGCTTTAAAAACTATACACAAAGTAATAATAATAAAATGAATGTAAATTCATTATTATATAAAAAAATAATGCACATAATCATAGCGATAGGGTCTTATTACATAACCCATTATAACACCCATAGAAGACCTAAGGGTAATGTGTGATATTGTGACAGACTCTTGGGGTGGCATGAATAAAATTGCCCAGGTGTTAATCTCTACTGACTTCCACTTATCCAATAGGTAGTTTCGTTCATGCTTAATATGTTCCAGCTCATCTTGAGCTTAGTCAAGAGCGAAGACCAGTGATGCCACCTCCATTCCGAGCTCCAAAAAATGGGCTTTTTATGGATCATATTTACTAGATGTGTTCACCACTTCCTTTTTCTGAGTAAATTGGATTTGTTAAATCCCTATATTTATACTAATAATGTGATCACTATTGAACAGCTATATCAGAAATGATAACAATTCATAATGGTATTTAGAAATCTAAAAACATAAAACAAAGCATGTTCATATTTTATATAACAATTTTACATGATAATAAATTTAATTATACCAAGATTAATTTTCATTTATAAAATTTTGGGTGATTATAATATAAGGAGATTGGTGGATTAGAGTAATATAAATTTTTTTATGTTTTCTTTACCCAATAGAGGATTCTTTTCTTAATAATATTTTGTCTCATGTTTAAGTATTAATTATTTTTATTAGATTAAGGCTCCTTTTTAAATATGGAAGAAAAGTGATCTTTCACAACCATCTTATCCATACCAGATGATTTAATCATCACTATTATGAAAAAAGCATGTTCAAATGATTTTGAGAGCTTCTTGAGTATTCAAATCACCTACAAGAATTTTTTTTGAGTTATCCAACACCTACTCATTTGTAAAACAATTTTAGGGTTTATGGTATATTTTTCATATGATTTCAAGATCTAAAATTTTCCAAATCTATCAAAAATTGAAATTACATTATTAGAGAGACATTCACTCTTTTAATGTAGACAACATGCCGAAATGTATTAAGGCTCTTTTGATGATGGGATAAATTGGGAGACTTTTTCTAGTATGTGTAATCTTGATGTTTGATAAGTGAAAATGCTATTAATGAATGAATTATATTTTCTTGTGTGGACATAATGGATAACATTAGGGTTTAATATGATCTTTTGTTTCTATGGTTCTAAATGGTTATTACATTTTGGGATGAAAAATGAAAGGTATTATATAACCTTTAAGGATACAATAATATATGGTTAATTTTGAAGAAATAATATTATTTTAAAGAATTTTATAATAATGATACGGTTTTATGAAAAGGACAACGCATTGATGGGTGATAACCCATCACATTTGGCACGTCCATGTGAATTGAACCCACAACCAAAGGGTGACAACGACTCATCACCCACTACTGACCTACACGAAGTCCATGGTTAGTATGACTTATTATTTTTAGTAAAATGATTTAATTGATTAATAATATGTTGATTGTTGGAACATATGTTTGATCAAATGTATATTCTTAGTATAGGAAATCTTACTTGGGGATTAAGTGATAAATGTTATTTTGGAAGATGTTATCTCTTTTGGAACACTTTATGTCTAAGGAAAATAAAATACTATGAGATTTAATTTTTGGAGTAATGGTTTAAATTTTTTTGGGAATAATCAATGTTTTTATAGTGGACACATAGAGATTTGGGTTATTTGTGTAAATGGTTATCCTATCATAGAGAATATGTGATTAGGTTAATTATATTTAAATATAATACTTTAAGAGTAGTTGATGTTATTTAGAGATAAATGTTATGATTTACTATCGAAGACTATGTGGTTAAAATCTTTTGAGTTATGGGTTGCAATGATAGTTTGGATTATTTTGAATAATGTTAAGGGAAATTTTGTATTCAATGGTCTTTGGTGAACTTTAGGTATTGTTTGTTGAATTTTGGAGATTAATAGTAGTATTTCTTTTTATAAAGGATTATTGTTTTTTGGGATTATCTGATCTTGTACTAACTATTTTGGTTATGGTTAATGCATAAAGATAAAGGGAATATAGAATTAGACTTTTGAGAGTTATGTGATTTTTTGAAGTTGATTCTTGCACATCAGGTGTGAACAAGTCATCTTGAATACCCATTATTTGGGGAAAAGGTGAGTTTGTGGTAGATACTTTTTTAAAGGAAGAAACACTAATTAACAAGTAAGTATGTTTCCTTATTTTCTTATTATATGTAGTAAAATAATTAATCAAATTTATGAAAGGAACCAAAAAACAAATATTGTCCATTTACTTGTCCTACTGGTAAATAAAATACCGTTTCACACATAACACGTTTGTGGTTTTCTTGTTGTTAACATTCTCTTAATCTTGTTTTCTATCACTCTCCATCATAAATTTATGATTAGTTTCTCTTACATATCCATGTTTTCATAAATTTAATCCTAGTATGGTCTATATAGATTGACCTTTTTGCTTATATTTCATTATTTAAAAGTGATTTTTTATTGACTCCTTTCATGATGTGGAACTTTCAATGATGTTTCTGAGAAGAATTTTAATATTGTGAGGATGGAATTTCCATAAGGGGGGATGGATGTAATGACCGAGGTATTAATAAAAAAATATATTTTCAAATCTATTAATAATCATGAGTAAGATATTAATTTTATGTTAAATAGGACACTTTTTGTAATAACGTACTTAGCACACAACAATGGGTTTCTTTGAAATCTTATGTTGCACACAACTTTGAGTTATACTAAAAAATAATACAATAATAATATTATTATTTTAAACAATATCTAACACCTAGTCATTATATTAGAGAGAATGAATAGAACTAACTAAATTATTATTACATATTTTTTAAATATATTTTTATATTTATCCAATACATTTTAGAGGCTTAAAATAAGAATGAGTATGATATTAATCATGAAATACTATAATATTTTTAGAAGGTCATTTTACCGCCTTTTGATGGAAAACCATTTTTAAATCTAATTTATGTGAAAGTTATATATTATATTTGATAAAAATGTATTCTTTAGAAGAGGAAAATAAAAATTTACTTTGGATGAAATTTTGGTGTTTTTCTAAAAAAGTTCAATTTTAATGAATAGTGAAAATACTACATTTTATTTCAAAATCACGTTTTCATATAATTAATTTATATAGATAGATTTTTTTGGGTGGTTTTAAATTATAATTAGTATATATTTTCATCATTTAATCCAATTATGGTCATAATAAGTAATTTTACATTTTTATTGGACATAAACACATGTCATTCTTTTGATAGTTATTACTTCTTAAAAACCAAATTTTTGGTTTAGACAGTGGGAATTAATTTTAAATTAATTAATGAAAGTTTTTTGTTTTGAATTTGGAAAAATAGATTCCCTAATTGGAATTAGGTGGTCCAAATTGTGTAAATTGGTGCCTTTTATTTTTAGAAATTATGATTAGTAATTTCAGTAATTATTTTATGTACCATGGTTAAAGGGTAAATCTAGTAAACAACGGTAACAAAATAATATTATAATAATATTAAACTACCCTAACACATTTTATAATACAATGTTATGAGATATTTCAAACAATGGGAATTTTTGAGTCAGTTTGGGGACCCCATGGAGTTACTTTTATGTGAAATTGACATTCTATAAGAATTAATTTAATGTTAAGAAAAATATATGATAAATGAGTCCTTTTTACTAAATAAATTTTCATATGGGGTCATGTAAGTGTTATATTCAACTATAAATATTAATTTTAAATATAAAAAGATTTAATACATCATGGTATTTTATTTATAATTTTTAGACATAAAATAAATAAATTTATTTATGACACAATGATGATGTAGTGATTACATTATTAATGAATGAGATTATAAATATTAAAATAAATTTATTTTTTAACTTTTAATGATATTCATGAATTTTAGGTATGTGTATGACTTTTTATCTATGAATTAGTAATTTTTTCTTTGAAATAATCATGTTTTTTCAGATTAAAAACAAGTTTTGATATGAATAGTATAAAATTGACATAAATGAGATATTAAAATAAATACTATTTTAATATCATGAATTTATATATTCTAATTATATTTATTGTGTTTTTATTTTATTCATTAATTATTTTTATTCAAGTGTTTCTCAAGGGTTACGAGACTCTTTCACTAAAACATCATTTTAAAAGTTTTAAAGAAATGTTTTTTTCTGAATAATTCTGATTAATCAATATTTTTAAAATGCTTTTAATGATATATTAATATGGACATTAATGTATTAAAATTATATTCCTTTAAAAGTTTTAAAGTGGTACGTGCCACTTTGATTAAAAAATATCTTTATTAAATGTTTTAAATAGTTTTGGAAATGGATTGAATGTTTCAGTATCTTGAATTGATTTGTTTTATTAATGAGTGGAATGTTGATAAGTTCAATATTTTATGTGTTATGGTTATGTTAGAGTACTTGAACATTTGACGGGTGGATAAATGATAAACCAAGTATTGGTGGATTCATGATAAACCTAGGGCAGCTGAGCCTGAGATAGCTTTCCAATTCATTGGGTTACATAACAGAGGTAAATGGTAATGTTTCTCCTAAGCGATTTATGGAATATATTGTCATGTTTATTCCAAACCTACTCCTTATGTAGTGTAAAAGATACAATTTAAGTATTTTATGGATGCCACAAGTTACCTTAATGATTGATGATTTCGATGTGTTATTTATAAATCTTATGATTTCAGGAGGTATGTATAAGAGATTATGTTATACAAGTGAAAATCAAAATTTCATTGATTTTTATGAATTGATGGAATAATTCTTTATTTCCTTATTTGAAAACCATTACTGATGTTTTTATTCTCATCCTATGTTTTTGAAAAAAATTTCACAGGTTACAAGGAACGTTTAGAGGAAGTAAGAATCCAAGAAAAGCTTTTTCAAGAAAATAATTGATGATTTATTTAATGAATTTTATATTTGTAAAAAATTAGTTATAGTAGAATTGTATAATTGGTAATATTTGAGATGTAATTTAATAGTTATGACCTAATTCTATAAAACCCTAAACATGAAAATATCCTCAATGTGAATTCTTGACATATCTTAAGATTATGTAATATTTAATGCTAGGGCCTAATAGTTAGTATTATAGGTTAGTTTAGATAAAATTATAGGTTAGGGTGTTATATGGGTGTAGTTATAGGATATCATATAACTAAGAAAGTTATTATCAAATGAAAACTTTTATAGGGTTATGGTAAAATATGTTGATAGGATAAAAACCCGAACAATTGAGAGATATATATAAACCATGGTCTTTATTTGACACTTAAACATAATTTATTGCATAAAATATTCACATGATAAAACATAGAATATATAGAGGTCTAGTTTCTTTGGGTCTTAGGAACATTACATAACAAATCAAATCATGAAACACACATCTTTAATGAAAACATCTTTTACATGACCACAAACATTCCTTCGTACTTAGAATTGCATGGGATAATCTGAGGAAATGTATAAGAAAAGGGTGAGATAAAGCCAAGTAATGGAGTAAAATATAATTACATTAATAATAAAATTTTTTTAGGCATTATTAATATCAATGTAACACCCCAAGCTTCTACGGTACGCTTCTCTTTGAATAATGCAATAGCGTGTGTTGTACACAACATCGAGTTCTAACACACACCACAACCGATCAAACTAGCCATTATGAATAGTAATACCTACTTTTTAAAATTTTAGAAATTTTATCTCTCAAAATGGACTTCATTTTTATGAATTTGAGTTGTTTTAAAGTATATTTATAATATATTTTTACCATTTAATACAATGTTGGTCATTGGACATAATTTCACAATTAAACCGAACATAAACAAGTATCAATCTTTTGATAGTTATTATATCTTAAAAACACGTTTTTTGTTTTGACAACGAGAATTAATTTTAAATTAATTTCTGCCACTTCTGTGTTTTGAATTTGGAAAAATGGATTCCATATTTGGAATCAGGATTTTCAAATTGTGTAAATAGGTAACTTTTATTTTTAGACATTTTGAATAATTACTTCGGTAAGTATTTTATTTACCATGGTTAAAGGGTAAATCCGGTAAATAAGGGTTACAAAATAAAATTATAATAATCAAAAATTACCCTAAAACATGTCCTATCCTTATTTTGTTGATACATGTTTGACCATTGGAATCTTTGAGTCAATTGTGGGACCCCATGGTGCCACTTGTAAGTGATAGAGACACATTATTTTAATTAAGTTAAAATGAATACGAAAATGACACAAGCATATATCTTTTAGAAAACATTTTTTTACATAGAGTTATATATGTTGGATTTTCGACTATAAATATTAATTAGAAAGATAAAACGCTTAAATACATAATTTTATTTTATTTATAATTTTTAGATATTAAATAAATTAATTTATTTATGACACAATGATGATGAAGTAATTACCATAATAGTGGAAAATTAAAATAATTGATATTATAAATACCCAAATGAATATAATTTAAGGATTTTAATGAATTAAACTAATTTTCTAGGATAATATGACATATTAGTATTGAATTAATTAACGTTTTTTGAAGTAATCATTCTGTGATGAGTTTTACAAAAATCAACTATTCAATAGAGTCAAAATAGACATAAAAGAGTTTTTAAAACAAATATTATATTTTTAATTAATATTAAATTCTTAAAAATCTAAGGTTAGGCCAGGAGACTTATCTCATGATAGGTGTATCATTAATGGACCATTTGGGGGTCTGTTGGAGGAATATTGTATGTTTATTAACTATATAATATAAAAATACAAAGAGACATTGTAAAAGTGAAACTAATTAACTAAGAGTTAATACATAAAGATAAGGTCAGTATAATGACCCAAACCTATCTAAATTCTATTGGTTGGGTGTTTTTCAACATATAACCACATTAAAATTTAAATAATACACCTTTGAGCCATTAGAAACCCAATATGAATTTATTTTAAATAATATTTCTAACTTTTCTAAAGGTGCACCTCACCCCTCTTATAAAAGGGCACTCTCCCTTCTCATTAATTCACACCTTCAAATCCTTTTTGTTCGGCCAAAATCTACCCAAATACTCTCTCAACATCTATAACTTCATCCTAGAGGCCTTCCTTTAGTCAGAAAGTCAACATAAGTTCCCTTTTGATCAAATCAAAAGGAAGAACCCGAAGAAGAGGTAATGTTTTCACCACCTTTTTTCAAATTCATTTCTTCTTCCACTTCTTCCTTCTTGGTTATTACCATTATAAAATAATAACTCCAGTATCTTATATATACTGTGATGTTATTATAAATATGGTACAACCATATTAAGTATTCTATCCATCCTTTGAATAACATGTCACCATACGTGTGTACGTACGGCTTACCGTCTCCACGTCGTGGTGTAATTGTTATTCAATAAATTTTTATTTGGATGGGTATAATAATGATGTGTAACTCATGTAAATAATAAATATAACATGATAATAATTCTGTATATATTTTATACCATCCAATTATATATTATTTTAATATCAAAAGAATGATTTTGTCGCTCGTGCGTATGTACGGACTACCGTCTCCACGAACGCGATGAGATTCATTCTGCATCATATCCATTCAAGTATAATTATCATTTGATGATTAATAATATTATCTAAGGACTTTATATCATTCTCTATATGATTAAGATACAACCTATCCATGACAAACACAACTTACATAACCAAACATATAAAAGAAAACGAGTAAGTTAACACCCGAAACAATGATAACACTAAGATATTATTAACAAATCAATGTTAAAAGATCATATATGATATCATATTAATATATATGATTATTGTATAATTTAATAACAATTATTTCACCATTATATAGGAGGTTAACCTACCCCAACCAAGGAAAAGTACAAGGTAAGGGTTATTTCACAATCTCTTCATTATCTGAGGTTGTTTATACGTAATAATCTACTGGGATCTCTTTATCATCCACATACATGTTACTTAAAATGTATTTAATTTTTTTACTATTTACAAGAATATGGGTTAAAGTCATTTATACCCTTGTTTGACTTTTTATAAGAGGTTTATAAAGTAATCTTTCCGTCATTTTCCAAACAAGGTGTTTTTAACCTTTTCGACAGAATTAAGGTAAGAATGTTTTTTAACTTATATGGCGGGTGTGGATATTTTACACCATTATAAAATCTTTGAATCATCCCTTACAATCTTATAAGAATATTTTCAATGAAAATGTTTTATTTTAGAAATATATGACTCTTAAATGATTTCAAAATAAAAAGAGATATTTCTCTAAAAAGTGTTTTGATTTCATCTATGTCAACATCATTTGATAGATTTTACGCTTATTTGAAGTTGATTTATTATGAAACAAAACTTCTATATTATATTGAAGGTTTTGTGATATGATTGACTGTGGGTGTGTTATTTTTATACCATTCATGGTTTATGGATGAAGAATTTACATTTCGTATGCTAGTTTTAATATGAATGTTTATGTTATGTTTAAACCTTTTCATATGGGAATGCATTGGACTTAATATGTGACGGGTGGAGACCACTATAGTTCCTCGATGCATCGATAGGTCTCATGAGACAAACTAGTGTCTTGGCACAAGGCCTTGACAAAATCTTATTTGTAGTCTTGGCACGAGGCCTTGGCTATGTGGTTATGATAGTCTGGCATTATGCATTCCATTATTATGAAAGTGGTTATTGATATTTCATGTGATTATTCGATTAGTAGAATATCCCTGTGAATAAGTAAATGGCATTATTTCATTTTATTTTTTCCATACTATGTTGAAGTTCAAGTTTAAAAGGCTTTTTTTAGTTATACATTGCCTTAAATGTTTATTCTTCTTTATGAAAGTTTCTGCTATATTGTTATCCTTACTGGGCATTTTAGCTCACCCCTTTTCTATGTTTTATTTTCCCCAAGATGTGAAGAAGTAAATTATGAATGACCTGTAGGGATATTATGAGGGGATTATAGTGTGGACTATAAAGACAATTTTTTGTTGTAGTAGTTTTTCCCTTTATGCTGTAATGTAAAACTTTATGAGTATAGCTAGTGTTTCCAAGTATATTAAACCAATCGGTCATTCGAGATTTGATCTTTCTTGTGATCATGCCAATGTTATGTAATAATGCACCAACTCTAGGTAACTGGGGTCAGGGCATTACAGCTGGTATCAGAGGAAGTTTAGTACAAACCTTGGAAGCTAGATTTAGATAAAGTCTGATTAGAGCACGTAGACCTAAGATAAACTTTGAGGATTAGTATAGAAGAACTTCATAGAATTTTGGTATTGTAGAGATTTTGTGAGTTTTCTGAGCAATACATCCCTGTCTGGATACGAGAAGGTAGAGGTGGCTCTGGCACATATGTACCTAGGGGTAAAACCCAAAAACACCACTTTGAGCTAGACTCGAACGGGAACTGGTACATGACAACGAGCCTTGATGCACTCTTGGTTAGAAACTCCCAGGGGATATGCTTAGGATAACTCTCATTTTCTTTAAAAATCATTATGAAGGGTTTATGAGTATATACTTCCTCAAAGAAAACATTTTTATGATTATGGATTATATCCATAAATAGTTCAATTTATGTTCAGTGTTTTATAAGTATGAGATTATGTATTTTGATTCATAATGTGATCTTGTTTATGCCATTGTTTAGAAATGGCTCCTAGTGGAAGAAATAGAAACTGTATCAATGCACGCACATCATGTAGGGATTTCCATCCTTCTCAAGATAATTATAATGGAGATGGTGATGAAACTAGTGCCGATCAGCAAATCCCCATACTGGGACAACTCACTGAGGTTATGAATAACAACCTTACCTGCATGGAGCACCCTGATCCGCATTGTGGAGGATCAATGTTAGATCGATTCATGAGGCAAGAAACACCAACGTTCAATGGGAGTACAAATCCCTTAGTAGCTGATAAATGGATAAATTCCCTAGAGAAAATATTTCAGACTTTGGGGAGTAGTGAAAGGGAAAAAAGTTATAATGATAGTTTACCACCTCACTGGAGATACTGATCAATGGTGGTCATTGATTCAAAACATGAAGGAAGATGATGAAGTGTCAAATATGGAATGGAGGGAGTTAAAAGATCTGTTTTTAGAAAAATACTTTCCTCGTGACCATCAAGCAGATATGGAAAGGCAATTTCTGAGTCTGAGACAAAAGGAGGATGAGAATGTCAAAAAGTATGAGTCTACCTTTACAAGGTTAGAAAGTTATGCTGGAGATTATATATGTAACCCAAGATGTAAGATTGATCATTTCTTTTATGGGTTACAACCATTTCTCTGTTGAGCATTAGTCTCACAATCCTTATCGTCGTACGAAGACATTGTCTCATGTGCTATCAAGACAAAAAAGGAATTCTCTAAGTCTTATGACTTTAAAGTAAAGCAAGAGAATAAGAGATCTGCTGATCAATCTGGGAATGGAAATAAGGGGAAGAAGGGAAAGGTTGAATATCCATCCTGTGGTAAATGTGGGAAAAACACCCCGATACTTTCTTGGAGGGAATGGGTGTCTGTTACAAGTGTGGTGAGAAAGGCCACCAAGATTGTGAATGAAAAGGGAAGAAGGAAGCTACCAATGTTCAATGCTACAATTGTAGGGAGATGGGACATTATACAAATGAATATCCTAATCGTCAGGGGAACTTAACTCAAAAAAGGCCAAGGGATCAAGGCCAAGCTTATGCTATCACTACTGCTGAGGTAGAAGCTCTGAAAGATGTGGTGGCAGGTAATTTAATGGTTTCCTCAAGTTTATAAAATTCATTATTTGATTCTGGATCATCACATTGTTTCATATCTTCCCAGTTTGCTAAGAAAATTAGATATTTCCAATTTGATTTAACAAGGGATTTGTCAGTTAAAACTCCTAAGGGAAGTATCATTGCAACAAATTTTTGTGAATCAGTCCCCATTAGAGAACATAAATGTTCTTTATCCACTGATCTCATCATCATACCTATAATTTAGTTTGATATAATCCTCGGTATGGATTAAATTTCGAATTATGATGTGAATATTTATTGTAAGAAGTAGGAGGTTACGATTTTTGATGATGATGATAAGGAACACCGTATCTTTAGAGTAGAATCGTCACTACCTAATTCTTATCTAGATCCACCCCCAGTAGCTCAACAAAATTCAAATATTGGGGAGGAAGATAATGAAATGAATGTGGGTGAGGAAAGGAATGTTCAAATAGAGGATGTACCTATTGTGAAAGAATAGGTAGATGTATTTCCGAAATATTTACCTGGACATCCTCCAGATCGAGAAGTTTAGTTTTCCATTGATTTAATTTGTGGATCAAGGCCTATATCGAAGACCCGTTATAGAATGGCCACTGTAGAATTAGTTTAACTAAAGAAACAACTAGATGAATTGAGTAATAAGGGATTTATTTTCCCTAGTGTTTCTCCATGGGGAGCCCCTGTTATTTTTGTTAAAAAGAACGATGGATCTATGAGGTTATGTATCGACTATAGGGAGATCAATGCTATAAAAATAAAGAACAAGTATCCCATACCTCGCATTGATGATTTATTTGACCAACTGCATGGAGCTCAATACTTTTCAAAAATTGACCTTCGATCTGGATACCATCAGTTGTGTGTGAAGAAGGAAGACATTCCGAAGATAGCATTTCGAACCAGGTACGGGCATTACGAGTTTACAGTAATGCCTTTTGGATTGACTAATGAACCCTCTGTATTCATCGATCTGATGAATAGATTTTTCAAGGAATATCTTGATGAATTTGTGGTGGTATTTATTGATGATATCTTGGTATAATCTAAAAGCTACAAAGATCATGAAAGTCACTTGTGCATTATCCTGAAGACTCTGAGAAGACATTAATAATATGGGAAGTTTAGCAAGAGTGAATTCTGGCTTCATGATATTTCTTTTCTTGGTCATATTGTCTCTAAAGATGGAATATCTGTTGATCCTTCTAAGACCAAGGCAATCCAAAATGGCCAGCACCTACGAGTATAACTGAGGTGTGCAGTTTTATTGGTTTGGCAGGTTATTATCGACGTTTCTCCAGAATTTTGCCCGATTGGAAAACCCATTAACGAAGTTCACATGTAAAGGGGTTAAATTTGTTAGGAAAAAAGAGTGTGAAGAATGTTTCGAAGAACTGAAGAGAATATTAGTGAATGCTCCTATATTGACTCTACCATCGGGGAATGATGGGTTTGTTATTTATAGTGATGCATCAAATAATGGACTTGGTTGTGTCCTTATGAAGAATGATAGGGTTATTTCCTATGCATCACGATAGTTGAAAATTCATGAGCAAAACTATCCTACTCATGATCTTGAGTTAGAAGCTGTGATCTTTTCTTTGAAGATATGGAGGCACTGCCTCTATGGTGAAAAATGTGAGATTTATACTGATCACAAGAGTTTGAAGTATATTTTCACACAAAAAGAACTCAACATGAGGCAAAGGATATGGATTTAATTACTCAAGGATTATGATTGTACGATACACTACCACCCGGGGAAAGCAAACAAAGTGGCAGATGCTTTGAGTGGAAAAGATCATGGAGTTTTGAACAATATGATAATTGAAAGGGATCCAATTTTCATGGATCTAGTGAATATGGACATGGGAATAACCAGGGAAGGCGAAACATCAATTATTTTTCAAATGGTTTCAAAACCATCATTACTAGAAAGGATTAAGAGTTCTCAGACTGATGATGAAGAATTTCAAAAGAAGATTAAAGCTATGAATGATGGGAGATTGAGAGACATGGTGTATGAAGAAGGAATTTTGAAATTCGGGAAGAGGCATTGTGTTCCCGATATACCTGATCTAAATAGGGAATTTCTGGATGATGCTCATAGTTCCAATTTCTCTATACACCCTAGGAGCACCAAAATGTATAGAGATTTGAAGGAACATTTTTGGTGGGACAACATGAAGAGGGAGATTGCTGATTTTGTGTCAAGATGTATGGTTTTTCAATAAGTGAAATCTGGAAGGAAACAACCTGGTGGAGTATTGCAACCTCTTCCCATACCAGAGTGGAAATGGGACAATATTACGATGGACTTTGTCATGAGGCTACCAAAGACTCCTAGAAGAAACGATGCAATATGGGTCATTGTTGATCGTCTTACCAAGTCAGCACATATTCTTGCTATAAGAGAAGATCTACAACTAGAACGTCTAGCAAGACTATATATTGATGAAGTTGTGAGACTTCATGGAGTACCCCTATTGATTGTTTCAGATCGTGATCCCTGTTTTACTTCAAGATTCTGGAAAAGACTTCAGAAATCCTTGGATACTGAACTTCATTTGAGCACTGCCTACCACCCTCAAACAGATGGACAATCAGAATGAACTATTCAAACCTTAGAAGACATGTTGATATCCTGATCACTTGACTTTCAGGGTATGTGGGATCAATATTTACCTCTGGTAGAATTTTCCTATAATAATAGCTTCTATTCGAGTGTTCAGATGGCACCAAATGAAGCGTTATACAGAAAGAGATGTCGCACACCAACATATTGGGATGAAGTTGGTGAAAGAAAACTTGTAGGTCCAGAACTGGTGGAGGAAACGATGGAAAAGGTGAAGGTAATCCAAAATCAAATCAAAGCAGTTGAAAGTAGGCAGAACAGCTATGCCGATAATCGAAGGAATGATTTGGAATTTCAAATCGGTGATCACGTTTTCCTAAAGGTATCTCCATGGAATGGAGTCATACGTTTTGGTAAGAAACGTAAATTGAGTCCCAGGTACATCGGACCTTTTGAAATTCTAGAACCAATTGGGGCTGTTGCTTATCGATTGGCAATGCCGCCAAGTCTCTCCAATGTTCACGATGTGTTCCACGTATCTCTATTGAGTAAATACATGCCTGACCCAATGCATGTACTCACCTACGAGGAATTAGAACTGGAACTTGATCTTTATTAGTGCAAAGAGCCTGTCAAGATTCTCGATATGAGAGAACAAGTGCTGAGAAATCGGACGACGCGTCTGGTAAAAGTTTTGTGGAGAAACCATAAGATGGAAGAGGCAACGTGGGAACCCAAGGAACTTATGATGAAGAACCACTTGAGTCTTTTCATGCAGTAGTATTCTAGAAATTTCTAGGACGAAATTATTTGAAGGAGGGGAGAATGTAACACCCCAAGCTTCTACGGTACACTTCTCTTTGAATAATGCAATAGCGTGTGTTGTACGCAACATCGAGTTCTAACACACACCACAACCGATCAAACTAGCAATTATGAATAGTAATACCTACTTTTTAAAATTTTAGAAACTTTATATTTCAAAATGGACTTCATTTTTGGATTCGGAGTATCGAATTTATCCTAAGGTGAAATTTTGGTACTTTTCGGATAACTTTCATATTTTGATGAATAGTGAAAATTACTAAATTTTAATTAAAAACAACTTTTTTAATCAAAATAATTTATAGTGATAAATTATGAATTTGAGTGGTTTTAAATTATATTTATAATATATTTTTACCATTTAATACAATTTTGGTCATTGGACATAATTTCACAATTAAACCGAACATAAACAAGTATCAATCTTTTGATAGTTATTATATCTTAAAAACACGCTTTTTGTTTTGACAGTGGGAATTAATTTTAAATTAATTTCTGCCACTTCTGTGTTTTGAATTTGGAAAAATGTATTCCATATTTGGAATCAGGATGTTCAAATTGTGTAAATAGTTTACTTTTATTTTTAGACATTTTGAATAATTATTTCGGTAAATATTTTATTTACCATGGTTAAAGGGTAAATCCGGTAAATAAGGGTTAAAAAATAATATTATAATAAAAAAAAAATTACCCTAAAATGTGTCCTAACCTTATTGGTTGATACATGTTCGACCATGGGAATCTTTGGGTCAATTTTGGGACCCCATGGTTCCACTTTTAAGTGATAGGGACACTTTATTTTAATTAAGTTTAAATGAATTCAAAAATGACATAAGCATATATCTTTTAGAAAAACAATTTTTACATAGGGTTATATATGTTGGATTTTCTACTATAAATATTCATTATAAATATAAAACTATTTAATACATAATTATATATTATTTACAATTTTTAGATATTAAATAATTTAATATATCTATGACAGAATGATGATGCAGTAATCTCCCTAATAGTGAAAAATTAAAATAATTGATATTATAAATACCCAAATAAATATAATTTGAGGCTTTTAATGGATTAAACTAATTTTCTAGGATAATATGAAATATTATTATTGAAGTAATTTACTTTTTTCGAAGTAATCATTCTGTTATAAATTTTACAAAAATCAACTATTGACTAGTGTCAAAATTAACATAAAAGTGTTTTTAAAACAAATATTATATTATTAATTGATATTAAATTCCTAAAAATCTAATGTTCGGCCAAGAGACTTATATCATGATAGGTGTATCATTAATGGACCACTTTGGGGTCTCTTGGAGGTATATTGAATGTTTATTAACTATATAATATAAAAATACAAAGAGACATTGTAAAAGTGAAACTAATTAACTAAGAGTTAATACTTAATGATAAGGTTAGTATAATGACACAAACCTGTCTAGATTCTACTGGATGTGTGGTTTTTGACCTATCCCTACATTAAAATATAAATAATCCACTTTTGATCCATTATAAATGGAATATGAATTTATTATAAAATAATATTTCTAACTTTTCCAAAGGTGCCCCTCACCCCTCTTATAAAAGGGAACTCTCCATTCTCATTAATTCACACCTTCAAAGCCTTTTAGTTATGCCAAAATCTACCCAAACACTCTCTAAACATCCCTCACATCATCCTAGAGGCCTTTCTTCAGTCAGAAATCCAACCTAAGAGCCCTTTTGATCAAATCAAAAGGAAGAACCCGAAGAAGAGGTAATGTTTTCACCACCCTTTTTCAAATTCATTTCTTCTTCCACTTCTTCCTTCTTTGTTATTACGATTATAATATAATAACTCCAGTATATTATATATATGGTGATGTTATTATAAATATGGTACAACCATATTCAGTATTCTATCCATCCTTTGAATAACATGTCACCATACGAGCGTACGTACAACTTACCGTCTCCACGTCGTGGTGAAATTGTTATTCAATAAATTATTATTTTTATGGATATAATAATGATGTGTAACTCATGTAAATAATAAATATAACATGATAATAATTATTTATTTATGTTATAACATCCAATTATATATTATTTTAATATCAAAAGAATGATATTTTCACTCGTGCGTACGTACGGACTACCGTCTCCACGAAAGCGATGAGATTCATTCTCCATCGTATCCATTCAAGTATAATTCTCATTTGATGATTAATAATAGTATCTAAGGACTTGATATCATTCTGGATATGATTAAGATACAACCTATCAATGAAAAACACAACTTAAGTAACAAAATATATAAAAGAAAACGAGTAAGTTAACACCCGAAACAACGATTATACTAAGATATTATTAACAAATCAATGTTAAAGATCATATATGATATCATATTAATATATATGATTCTTGTATAATTTAATAACAATTATTTAACCATTATACAGGAGGTTAACCTACCCCAACCAAGGAAAAGTACAAGGTAAGGGTTATTTCACAATCTCTTCATTATCCGAGGTTGTTTATACGTAATAATCTACTGGGATCTCTTTATCATCCACATCCATGTTTCTTAAAAATGTATTTCAAAACATTTTTACAATTTAAAAGAATATGGGTTAAAGTCATTTATACCCTTCTTTGACTTTTTATGAGAGGTTTATAAAGGAATCTTTCTGTCATTTTCCAAACAAGGTGCTTTTTAACCTTTTTGACAGAATTAAGGTAAGAATGTTTTTTAACTTATACGTTGAGTGTGGCTATTTTACGCCGTTATAAAATCTCCAAAGCTTACCTTACAATATTATAAGAATATTTTGAAATAAAATGTTTTATTTTATAAATATATGACTCTTAAATAATTTCAAAATAAAAAGATATATTTCTCTAAAAAGTGTTTTGATTTCATCTATGTCAACATCATTTGATGGATTCTATGCTTATTTGAACTTGATTTATTATCAAACAAAACTTCTATATTGTATTGAAGGTTTTGTGATATCTTTTACTGTGGATGTGTTATTTTTATACCATTCATGGTTTATGGATGAAGTATTTACATTTCGTGTGCTAGTTTTAATAGGAATGTTTATGTTATGTTTAAACCTTTTCATATGGGAATGCATTGGACTTAATATGTGATGGGTGGAGCCCGATATAGCTCCTCGATGCATCGATAGGTCTCATGAGACAAACTAGTGTCTTGGAACAAGGCCTTGACAAAATCTTATTTGTAGTCTTGGCACGAGGCCTTGGCTATGTGGTTAAGATAGTCTGGCATTATGCATTCCATCATTATGAAAGTTGTTATTGATATTGCATGTGATTATTCGATTAGTAGAATATCCATGTGAATAAGTAAATGGAATTAATTCATTTTATTTTTTCCATACTATTTTTAAGTTCAAGTTTAAAAGGCTTTTGTTTTAGTTATACATTGCCTTAAATGTTTATTCTTATTTATGAAAGTTTCCGCTATATTGTTATCCTTACTGGGCATTTGAGCTCACCCATTTTCTATGTTTTATTTTTCCAAGGATGTGAAGAAGAAAATTATGAATGACCTGCAGGGATATTATGAGGGGATAATAGTGTGGAATATAGAGACAATATGTTTTTGTAGTAGTTTTTCACTTTATGATGTAATGTAAAACTTTATGAGTATATCTAGTGTTTCCAAGGCTACTAAACCAATCGGTCTTTCGAGATTAGATCTTTCTTTAATCATGACAATGTTATGTAATAATGCACCAACTCTAGCTAACTGGGGTCTGCGCATTACAATAAATGTCGAATAATAGAAACATGAACATAAAGGCATGATATAACATGATTATTATAACATGGAAATGGGGCAACATCATTTAACATGTTTTTATCATGTTCTGCGGCTCATTTCACAAGGATCATGAGAAAACCCTAATTTAAATAGAACTATCATGAGTAAACCCTAATTTCACTTGAATTATAATGATACTAATATTTACCGATTACATTGGAGTGCTATCAGGGTGCACCCTTCTTAATCATTTTATTTCATGCAATAGTGTGCCACATAGATCATACAACATGGAATCATTCAACATAATAATTTATTCCATGATAAATGAAAGTGGAATACATATATGAAACTAATTAACCATTAAGTAAATGTTCATAAATTTTAATACCCTTGATATAGAAATAGGCATGGTATTCACTACATAATGACATTGGCTTGGAAAATCGCGGTGCAATTTCGGCAACATAACGATGTGACATAAGATTTCATAAAAATATTTTATGAGAGAGAAAGAGGTATATAATTAGGTTTACATGAAATTGAATTTAAGGGGTGGGGTGTGGGGGTGGTCATATAGATACATGACCCAACATATGTAATGGAATTTAGATGCATAATATAAAAGAACTGCTTAAATGTAAATAAGGAGAGACAAATCCCTTATGGAATTTCAAGATGGTTTTATGTGTACATGAGAGGAATTAATGTGAGATAAAGTGTAATATCATCATATGTAAGTATGGGGGAGGTTCAATATCATTCCACATAATTTGTAATTGAAAAAATGGTATAACAACATAATGAAATTTGGATAAAAATTAGAAGGGAAGAAATACCTTACATGGAAGTGTGATCCCAATGGCTTTGGAGAGGATTGAGAAAGGCTTTTTTGGAGATTGGGGAACCATGGTAGGAGTATATATAGAGAATGTAAAAGTTTATTCAATATCAAAAAAAAATGTTAGTGAAGATGAAGTGGGAGATTGGGTGGGTTTATAAAGGAAAAGAGAGGTAATTCTTTATTATTTATGTTTTGGGAAACACACCTTAAACTAATCAAAACCACAAATAATACCATGGTTTTGGCCCATGTTTTTTTATAAAGGGGAGTGGAAAACATTATTTTATAAATCCAGGGTCTGAACTTATTAAAATATTTGGCTTGGTTATGTGGAGGTGAACCACACTCTCAAGGAAATCAATTTAAAAAGTGAAAATGTTTTATAAGTCTTGGAGGGTTCACTAAAGCTTTTAAAAAAAAAATAAAACAAAACTAAAATCACATTATTTTAATGGTAAAAGTTATATTGGTCTAACATCCCATTTATATAAATTTATTACTTCAATATTGAGTCATTATGTTTTCATAAAACACATTATATAAATAACCAGTATTTAATTTTTACCCAAAAATTTTATTGTGTCATAAAATTATGAAAAATTCACCATTGAATAATTTCAGCTTCCCAATTGAAAAAATAATATTAATTTCATCTAAATAATTTTCCAAATATGTTCATTTTTAATTTTAAAATAAAAAATGACAATTATAGAAAATTCATTCGTTTTGACAAAAACGGGGTTCAAACCTTAATAAAAATCACAATTGAATTCGTAAAAATTATAAGATCATTTATATTTAAGAAAAATTAATTTAGTAATAACATTTTATAAAAATGTTATTAAATTCAAAAATCCATTAATTCATCCAAAGATATTTCTTAATTGAATAATAACTAAAAATACTGTTTGTGATTTAAAAACAATTTAAAAAGTAAAAATAATAAAATGAATGTATATTTTTTATTATATAAAAAATAATGCACACAATCATTGTGCTAGGTTTTTGTTACATAACCCCTTATAACACCCACATATGACCTAAGGTTAAGGTGTGAAATGGCGATTGACTCTTGGGGTGGCTTGGATAACATCACTCGGATGGTAATATCTACTGACTTCTACTTCTCCTGTAGGAGGTTCCATTCAAGATCAATGTGTTGAATCTCAGCTTGGGATTGGTCATGAGTGAATCCTAGTGATTCCACCTCTTTTCCAAGCTTTAAAAAATGGGCTTCGTTTGGAGAAATTCTACTAGATGAGGCCATTGATTTATTTTTCTGAGTAAATTGAATTTGTTAAAGACCTATATTTGTACTAATAATGTGATCAATATTTAATTACTATATTAGAAATTGTAAAGGTTCATAACGGTATTTTCAATTCTGAAAACATAAAACCAAGTATTTTTATATATTATATAAGCAGTTTACATAATAATATATTTAATTAGATCAAGATGGAGTTTCATTGATAAAAGTTTGGGTCATTAAAATCATCCCACCTTAATAAATTTTTCCATTGAAATTTACATTTATAACACTAAAATAGATGTGGGTAACTCTGCCTCATCAATTTATTCAGTTTCCATGTTTTATCTTCAAACTTGTTGTTTCTCCACAACACTTTCATGAGGGGATTGTCTTATTTCCTAGAACATTTTCCTATGATCTAAGATCTTCACCGACTTTTCTTTGTAGGGTCATTCTCCAATGGTACCACATTTGGATTGAGTATATGTGATGGGCCAGGTATGTACATCCTCAAGAGTGATACATGGAATACATCATGTACTTGAGATAGTTTCGGTGGGAGTGATAGTCGATAGGCCACTTATCCAATGCGATCAAGGATCACAAAAGGGCCAATGTACCTTGGAAAAGATTTAACTTATTCCCAAATATCAGAACACTATTCCAGAGCGATATGAAGAGGAATATCATGTCTCAAACATCAAACTATAGGTCTCTTCAACGATTATAAGAATATCTATTTTTTCAACTCTGAGTAGATTTAATGTGCTGTTGTATGGTCTTAACCTTCTCCACCATTTCTTTGACCATTTCTGGAAGTAGGAATTTTCCCTCCCAAACATCATCCCAACATGTCGGTGTTCTGCACCTCTTCACATAAATGGCTTCATAAGGGTCCATTTAGATTCTCGAATGGAAACTGTTGTTGTAATAGAACTCAACTAGAGAAATATGTTGATCCCATCTGCCTTTGAAGTCCATTTAACATGATCTCATCATTTCCTTGAGTGTTTGGATAGTCCCCTTAGATTGGACATTAGTTTGAGGACGATATGCCATACTGATGTTTAGCTCACTATTTAGTGCATATTGAAGACTCTTCCAAAACGTAGAGGTCAATCTTGGATCTCAATCAGATACAATCAATAGTGGTACTCCATGAATTCTTACGACTTCTATGATATATATTTGTGCCAGTTGATCCAATGAGAAATCCTCTGAAATTTCAATGAAGTGTGAAATATTTGTAAGATGATCCATAATAACCCAGATAAAATTGTTTCCTTTAGATGTATATGGAAGTCCAGTGACAAAGTCCATGAAACGTATTTCCAATTTCTATGTTGGTATGGGTAATGGTTACATCATCCCCATAGACTTCTGCCTCTTAGGCTTCACTTACTGATATTACATGCACTTTGATGTATACTCAGCGATCTCCTTATTCATGTTATCCCACCAATATTTCTCTCAGAGATCTCGATACATCATTGTGTTTCTTGGGTGAATGGAGAAATTATAATTATGTGCATCATCAAAAAATTATTTATTTAACTCTGGACTTAATGGAACACAAATTATTGACCCAAATATCACTATTTCATCTTCATTAACATTTATCTCTGAGGATTTCCCTTTTTTGATAGTTTATACTTTCTTCTGAATTCCCACATCATCCTTTTGAGAATCCTTTAATATCCCCAAAAGAAACATTTGAGAAATAATTTATGAAAGGATTGATGCTGTTACCTTCTTTATGATTCCCATGTCTATCTACATCAAATATAAGAAGATCAGATCATTTTCAATTCTCATTAATGATATAATTAATGTATTCTTTCTACTTAGAGAATCTTTCACCTTGTTCACTTTCCCAGGGTGGTAATGGATTGAGAAATTATAGTCTTTTATTAGATATAACCATCTAAATTGCAGCATGTTCAAATATTTATATGTGAATGTATACTTGAGGCTTTTGTGATTTGTGTATATTTCACAATCCCCCCCAAATAAGTAATGTCACAAATTTTTTACAGAGAGGATTTCTGTAGACAACTCCCGATCATGGGTTGGATAGTTTTTTCTCATGAAATTTTTATTGCCTTGAAGTATAAGCAATTAATTTTTCATTTTACATCAACACAAAACCCATGCGCTTCTTCAAAGCATCACTAAATACAAAAAGAGTTATCTACTTGTGGGTAATGTGAGCACGAGCGCAGTGATAATCCTCCATTTAAACCCCTTGAAACTCTATTAGAATTCATCACTCTATGAAAACTTGACACCCTCTCTAATTATCTTAGTAAGAGGTTTTTAAAAATGTGAGTAATGTCTCATAAATCGGTGATAATATCCAGCTAACCCCAAGAAGCTACAAATATCTGTTACCGATATCAGCTTCAGCCATCCCACAATTGCAGCTGTCTTGGAGGGATCCACAGATATCCCATTTCCTGTAATTTTATGACCCATGAATGATACCTCCTTTAACCATAACTCACACTTTATGTATATTTCATAGAGATTATCTTTTTACAAGGTCTCTAGTACATTACATAGATTCTCCTCATAATCCTCCTTGGTTTTGGAGTATATTTGAATATTATCAATTAATTCTACCTACAATTTTTCAAGGTAATATCTAAATACCCTATTCATCAATTCCCTGATGATTTTTGGGGTATTACTGAGTCCTAAAGGCATTACTATAAAATAATAGCGCCCATATGTTGTATGAAAAGTAGTCTTGGGGATATCCTCCATCTTCACCCTTACTTAGTAATATCCCAACCAAAAAATACACCTTGGAGAAGTATTTTTCTCTACATAGACGATAGAAAAAGTAATCAATTCTGGGATGATGATACTTGTTCTTTATCATGATATTTTTGAGCTCATGATATTCAATGCTACGGTGCATTACCCCATCCTTCTTCTTAATGAAGAGGACTGGTGCACACTATGGTGACACACTTGGGTGTATAAACCCTTTATCCAGGTTCCCCTATAGTTATTTCTTCATCACCTCAAGATCCACAATAGCCATTCTAGGAGGATTTTTGGATATTGGAAATTCCCCAAGTATAAGATCAATTGAGAACTCAAAAACTCTTCTAGGAGGAAGACTAGACAATTCCAAGGGAAACACTTCAGCAAATTTCGTCACAATATGATTTTCTTCAAGGATGGTTGCTTCCATGGACTCAATCATCTAAGCCAGTTATAGAAGCTCATAGGGCAGTAATATCCCCACTTGAGATGATGGAGCTAAGGAAGATCCATCCTCCTCCTTTCACTTGTATAGAATCAGGGGTCAACTCTCCATAAGAGATTGATCTTCCTCTCATTAAAATTTATATAGGCTATTAATAGAGAAATCCAATCTATGCCATGAATTGCATCAAATTATACTATAGGGAGTAGGGTGCAGTTCACTGGGAAGTTCAATCAACAAATTGTGATAGGGGAGGATTTATATCCATGGGTTAAAATGATTGCCAAATTTTCCATTCTCACTAACATCTTTACGTCCATGATTTGTGGGGGTTTTGGTATTGTTCTACTAAACTTTTGGGATATAAAAGAATGAATAGAACCTGAATAAAGAAATACATTCACTATTATTGAATGAATAACTAGCGTACCAGTCCCCACATCGTTGTCAAGGTTCACATCGACAATAGTGATGGAAAAAAGCTCACCCTTTCTGCCTTAGAGGTTGTTGGTTGCCTCCAAAACCCCGTGGCTTAGGGAACTTGTTTGAATAGTGCCTCTGTTAATTGCATTTGAAGTAATAAACAAAATCTTGACAGTCAAACAGATCATTCATCTCCTCTATCAAAACCACCGATTTTTCTTATCGGTAGATGATGGCTAGGTTCCCTTCTCTTTCAAACCTAAAGTATTTTCTCATCCCCTTCAGGCAATTTCTGGTTTTCTTCTTTCTAAATCTTTGGCATGTGGGGTGCTGGATTTTTTTAGCACCATTGGATTTATCCATCAGGACACTAGAATTAAAGTTCACCATATGCTTCCTATCCCCATGACACCATTGAGATTTTTCGATCTCCATTTCGACATTGAGGGATCATTAGAAACTTTCCTCACATCTCTTGAATTCACAGATCGTATGGGATTTCCGTAGGCTATGTTTTCACACACCAAAGAAGAGATCAACCATGAATTCAGGGGTAAAAACAATGTTAGAGGAGAATTTTGCAAGCCATGTGATGTTTACCTCATATGCTCTGACAAATTATTCATCTTTTTTCTTGAGGGCAAAGAATTGTGTTTCCATCTTAAGTTGGGGGGTGCATGAAAAATATTTATCAATTTTTTTTGAAAATACTTCCATTCCAATGCCTCGATATCTTCAACATGCTTTTTATTTTTGATCCATTTACCCCATTTATAAGATTCACCCTCCATATGGTCAGTAGCTATAAGTTCTTTATCTTGTTCGGAACATTAAAGGATGGAGAATATCTTCTCATTGGAGTAGATCCATTGTTTGGTGAATGAGGGATCAAATGATCCATTAAAAGTAGGAGGCCTTTGTCTCATGAAGCTATCTATTGAGACTTTTTCTTTCTTATGGGGGGGGGGGGTTGAACGTTCTTCTTAACCCATGTTTCTATTCAAAAAATCAGTTAATTGAGAGAATATATTGACAAAGTTCATGATTCCCACTCCCATTGGATTGGGAATTTCATTAGAATAGTCGTCACATTGATCTTCACATCGGTTGTTAGCCTGAGTCCTCTTATTATCGGCCATTCTCTAGAACAAAAGGAATGATAGGGGTAACACATAAAGGGGAATCCGAAGAAAAAAACAGATTAAATATAAATTACTTTTATTTCCATAACTTATGAATTTGTAGGCTTCAATCTATGTTATCCATGATCTTCTCCATAACATATATTATTAGGGGAATTTATTTTATTTCCTTAACAATGGTTCATACTAAGCTTGTAAAATTACCAAATCATATACCATAGGAGTGTCATAACCAAGAGTGCAGCAAGGCCCATTGTCGTGCACCAGTTCCCATTCGAGTCTAGCTCAAAGTGGTGTTTTCAGGGTTTACCCCTAGATACATCTGTGCCAGAGCCACATCTAGCTGCTCATATCCAGACAAGGATGTATTTTTTTGACAAATCCATTACTCATTACTCACCAAAATTTAGGGATGTTTTTTTATTATACATACTCTTATCCCTAAGCCTTTCACTAGGGTTTTCTAATCCTAATCCCAAAAATGACTAAATGTATCCTTTGATACCAACTATAACCACCCTGATCTTTATTTCACACATAAAAATAATTTATTACATAAAATCATCACTCGATACAACATAGAAGATAGAGAAGTCTAGTGTCTTTCGGGATTTGTATCATTACATAAAAACATGAAACATGAAACATACAACTTTATTGAAAACTTCTTTTACATGACCACACACATTCCTTTGTACTTAGCAATGCATGGGATAACCTAAGGACATGCATAAAAAAGGGTGAGAAATAAAGCCCAGAAAGGATGTAAAAAATGCATAACATGAATAATTCAATATAGGTTAGTAAATAGGTATAACAATGGAGCATAAGAGAAACATGAACATAAAGAGATGATATAGCATGATTATCATAACAAGGAAATGTGGCAACAACATTTTACATGATTTTAGAATGCGACAAGGCTCATTGCACATAAAGCATGAGTAAAACCTCATTTCACTTAAATTATCATGAAGAAACCCCATATGTACTTTATATATCATTATAATAATCTTTACCCAATGCATTGGAGTGCTATTAGGGCGCATTCTTCTTAATCATTCCATTTCATGAATAAGTGTGCCACATCGATCATACAATTGGAATCATTCAACATCCTCATTTATTAAACGATAAAGGAATATGGAATAAATAAATGAAACTATATAACCAATAAGTATATGATCATAAATGTGAATACCCTTTATAGGGAAATGGGCACGATATTCACTACACAATAACTTTGTCTTGGAAAATCAAGGGGCAATTTCGGTAGTATAACGACGTGACATAAGAATTCATTAAAATGGATGATGAGAGAAAAATGGGTATCTCAACATTTGTACATGAAATGGACAGTAAGTGGGGATCATATAGATACATGTCCCATCATATGTAATGGAATTTTTATTCATAATATAAAATAATTCCTTGATTGTAAATTAGGAGAGAGAAATCCCTCAATGACTATTTGCATGGTAACAGGTGTACATGGGAGGAATTAATGAGAGGTAAAGGTGTCTATCATCATTCAAAAATAAGGAGGGCAGTATGGGGGAGGTGAAAAATCATACACCAACATTTTTAATTGAAAAAAATGGTATAACAATATAATGAAATTTGGATAAAAATGAGAAAGGAAGAAATCCCTTATATGGAAGTGTGATACGAAAGTATTGGGAGAGGCTTGATAGAGTATTATTGGGATCATGGGAAGCCTTGGGAGGATTTTATAATGAAAATAGAATAGGTTGGTTGAGCTCCAAAGTCTTTTAGTGATGAGGAAGTAGGATCATGGGTGGGTTTATATAGGAAAAGAGAGGGAAGTATTTATTATTTAGGTTTTGGACACTACACCTTAAACAAATCAAAACCAAAGACCATCACATGGTTTTTCCAATGGTTTTTTCCAAAGGGGATTAAAAAAAATATTTTATATTTACAATGAAATAACTTATTAAAATATTATGTTTTCTTATTTGGATGAGAGTCACACTCTCAATGAAATCAATTTAAAAAGTTAAAATGTTTTATAAGTCTTGGAGGGTTCACTAAAACATTGTAAAATAAATAAAACAAAACTAAAATGAAATTATCATAAAGGAAAAACATATATTGGCAGAAAATTAAATTTATAGTATTTTATTAAATCATTATTGGGTCGTTATGATGTCATAAAACACATTAAATAATTAAACATTATTTAATTGTTATCCAAAAATTCGACTGTCTCAAAAAATTATGAAAAATTCATAGTTGGATAATTTCAACATCATGAATCCAAAAATAATATTAATTTTATCTAAATAATTCTCTAAATATATCAATTTTTTCTTTTAAAAAAAACTGACATTTATCCAAAATTCATGGGTTTTGATAAAACGGCTTTCAAACCATAATAAAAATCATAGTTGTATTTCTAAATTTATACAGTAATTTATATTTAAAAAATAATAATTTATTAATAAAAATTTATGAAAATATTATTTAATTGAAATATCCATTAATTCATCAAAATAGATTTCTTAATTGAATATTACCTAAAAATACTATTTGTCATTCAAAAACTATTTACAAAGTAACAATAATAAAATGAATGTATATTAATTATTCTATAAAAAAAATAAGTCACATAATTATAGTGATAGGGACTTGTTACATTAGCCCTTATAACACCCGCATAAATCATAAGGGTAAGGTGTGTGATGGTGATAAACTCTTAGGGTGGCACAGATAACATCGCACAGGTGGTAATCTCTACTAACTTCAACTTCTCCAATAGGAAGTTCCATTCAATCTTAACGTGTTAATGCTCAGCATGGTCTTGGTCAAGAGCGAATCCCAATGATGCCACGTACTTTCTGAGCTCTGATAAATGGGATTTGTATGGGTAAATTCTACTAGATGAGGCCATCCCTGAGCTTTTTCAGAGTAAATTGGAATTGTTAAATCCTTATATTTATACAAATTATGTGATCACTGTTAAACTACTATAATAGAAATGGTAACAATTCTTAAAAGTAATTTGAAAATAAAAATCATAAAACTAATTATGTTCATATTTTATATAACAATTTTAAATAATTATACATTTAATTAGATCCAGAGTAATTTTCATTAATAATAGTTTGGGTCGTTATAATATAATGAGGTTGGTGGATTAGAGTAATATAAAAGTTTTAATGATATATTTACCCTATATAAGATTATTTTTTAAAAATAATTAATATCATGTTTAAGTTTTGATTTTATTCAGTATATTATGGATCATTTTTAAAGATGAAATGGAAGAGATCTTGCACAACCATATTATCCCTACCTGATGAATTAATCCTCACTATTATGGAAAAATCATGTTCAAATGATTTTGATAGCTTCTTGAGTATTCAAATCACCTGTAAGAAATTGTTTGAGTTATCCAACACCTACTAATTTGTAAAACAACTTTATGGTTTATGGTATAACTTTCATTTGATTTCATGATATCAAATTATATAACACTATCAAAAAGTGAAATGACATAAGTATAGAGGACATTTACTTTTTTAATTTAGGAAAACATGAAGAAAACAAAGGGAACCTCATACAGATCATGATATCTAGATTCAAGGTATGATTTATTTTCTTATCCACAAATAATGAATCTTATTTCGATTTATATTTATAGATGATGAGGACATTCGATCTGTAAGAATGATGTATTAAAAAATAAGGCCAAAATGTATAGTTAACGGATTATGAGGAACGCTGAATGAGTAAGAAGTCTACATATAAGGGATTCAATATTTATGGTTGATTATAGGATGATGAAATGATAAAATGGATTAAGGATCTTTTGATGATAAGATTACATTAGACGACATTTTCGTGTATGTGTTTCCTTGATGTTTGATAAGTGAAAATGTTATTCAAGAAAGAATTATCTTTTCTTGCGTTGACATAATGGACAACCTTTGGCGTTCATATGATCTTTTGTTTTTAAAGTTATAAATGGTTATTACATTTTGGGATGCAAGATGATATGTATTAGATAACATTTGAGGATACAATAGACCATGGTTATTTTTAGGAAATAATATTATTTTCAAGAATGTTATAAGAATGATATGGTTTTAGGAAAATGACAACTCAAGGATGGGAGATAACCCATTACATCTGGCAAGGCCATGTGAATCGAACCCATATCCAAACGGTGACAAGGGAGCATCGCATACAACTAGTCTATATGAACTCCATGGTTAGTATGACTTAATCTTTTTAGATTAATGATTTTATGGATTAAGAATAAGTTGATTATGAGAATATATGTTTTATCAAATGGATTTCCTTAGTATAGGAAATTAAATTGGTGATTAAGTGATAAATGTTATTTTGGAATATGTCCTCTCTTTTGGGAACACTTTCTGCCTAAAGAAAACAGAGTACTATGGGATTTCATTTGTGGAGTAATGGATTAAATTTTATTTTGGAAGAATCTATGTTTTTATTATGGACATATAAATATTTGGGTGATTTTTGGAAATGATTAACCTATCATAGAGAATATGTGATTAGGTTAATTACATTTCAGTATGAGACTTTAAGAGTGTTCCATGTTATTTAGAGATAAATGTTATGATTTACTGTGGAAGAATATGTGATTAAATTCTTCTAAGTTATGGGTTTCTACCTTTCTTTGGATTATTTTGTTCAATTTTAAGGGAAAGTTTATATTGAATGGTCTTTGTAGAACATATTTTATTATTTGTTTAGTTTTTTAGATTAAGAGTAGTATTTATTTTTATAATGGATTATCCTTTTTGGGGATTATCTAATCTTGTACTGACCATTTTTCTTATGGTTAATGCCTAAAGATGGCGGAAATATATACTTAATCTTTTGAGAGTTATGTGATTTATTTAATTTGATTCATTCACTTCAGGTGTGACCATGTCATCTTGAATACTCATCGTTTGGGGAAATATGAGTTTGAGGTAGATATTTTCTTTAAAAGAAGAAACTCTAATTAACAAGTAAGTAGGTTTCCTTATGTTCTTATTCTATTTAGTAAAATAATTACTCAAATTTATGAAAGGAACCTAAATTTTTTTTCCATTTAATTTTCCTATTGGGAAATCAAATACTATTTAACCCATTACATGTTTGTGTTTTTCTTGTTGTTAACAATCTCCTGACTAGGTTTTCTATCATGCACCATCAGAAATTGATGGTCATTTTCTCCTCTATATCCGTGTTTTCCTAAATGGAATCCTAGTATGGGCTATCTCAGGTGACCTTTTTTACTTCTATTTCATTCATTAAAAGTGATATTTTTATTGATTTTTTTTCCGAAATGGAACTTTAAATGATGTTTCTAAGCCTAATTTTGAAATTGCGAGGACACAATTTTCAAAAAGGGGGGATGGATGTAATGACCAAGGTATTAATAGAATAAATTCTTTTTATATCTATTAATATTCATGAATAAGATATTAATTTTAGGTTAAATATGACACTATTTTTAATAAAGTACTCAACACGCAACAATGGGTCTCTTTGAAATCTTATGTTGCACAAAACAGTGAGTTATACTAAAAAATAATACAATAATAACATTATTGTTTTAAAAGATAGTTAATGCCTAGTTGTTATATTGAATTGAATGAACCAAACTACATTATGATTACACATTTTTTATATGTTTTTATATTTATCCAATATATTTTAGATGCTAAAATTATGAATGACTCTGATTTTAATCTTGAAATACTCTAACATTTTTAGAAGGTCAGTTTACCACCTTTTGATGGAAAAACCTCTTTAAATATAATTTTTTAACTTTTATATGTTCTAATTTTTAAAAATAAAATTATTTATTATAATTGGGACATCATAATTTACTTTGGATGAAATTTTGGTATTTTTCTAATAATGTTCATTTTTTAATGAATAGTGAAAAATACTAAATTTTAATTCAAAATTGCATTTTCATCTTATTTATTTATATAGATAGACTTTCATTTTAATTGGTTTTAAATTATAATTGGATTATATTTTCTTCATTTAATCCAACTATGTTTAGAATATGTAATTTGATATTTTAATTGGATATAATCACATGTCAATATTTTGATAGTAATTACTTCTTAAAAAACCAACTTTTTAGTTTTGATAATGGGAATTAATTTTAAACTAATTACTGAAACTTTTGGGTTTTGAATTTGTCAAAATAGATTCAATATTTGGAATCATTAGGTATAAATTGTGTAAATTAATAACTTTTTTAATACATTATGATTAGTATCTTCCATAATTATTTTATTTACCATGGTTAAAGGGTAAATATGGCAAATAAGGGTAAAAAAATAAAATTATAATAATATTAAACAACCCTAACACGTGTCATAATACTATTTTATGATACATTACAACCATGGGTATCTTTGGGACGATTTTGGAACCCCATGGAGCCATTTTAATGTGAAAATGATATATTATAAGAATTAATTTAAAGTTAAGAAAAATATTACATAAACACGTCCTCTTTACTAATTTTTTATATGGGGTAATGAATGTGATATATTTGACTATAAATATTCATTATAATTATAAAATATTAACTACATCATGTTATTTTATTTATAATATTTATACATCAAATAAATAAATATATTTATGACACAATGATGATATAGTGATTACCTTAGTAATGAATGATTTAAATGAATGCAATTATAAATATTAAAATAAATTTATTTATAAACTTTTCATGACATACAAGAATTTTAATGATGTTTTTTACATGTTAGATTTGAATTACTTAATTTTTTTCGAAATAATCAAGTTCTTTTGGATTTTTGAAAAAGTTTTGATATGAATAGTATAAAATAGACATAAATCTGATCTTAAAAGAAATATTATTTTCTTAAATGATATAATAGTACTAAAGAATCTAAGATTAGGCCAAATTACATAGATAATGTTAAACATGTAATTAATGAATCACTTTAGGTTTTATTGGGATTTTATAGTAACTACATTAACCATATAGTATGAATATACAAGAAGACATGGTAAGAGTTAAAATATTTAACTAAGGGTTAAAGCTAAATGATAAGGATAAATTTGTGACCTAGAATAGTCTAAAACATATTTTTTGAGTGTTTTTAGAACAAAAATCATCATATATAGAAATAAATTACTTTGGGATCATTTCAAAACGAAAATAATTCTATAATAAAATAATAATTGAAAACATTCCTAAAGTGCCCCTCTTCCCTCTTATAAAAGGGAATCACCTCTTACCCTTACTCTCACCACTGAAGCCCTTGGGCTGTCTAACCTCTGCCCAAATAAATTCCAAACTTCCCTATCTTCCTCGTAAAAGCCTCAACTAGGGCGTAAGGAAATTCATGAAATCCTTTTAGCTTAAATCCAAAAGAGTTACCCGATTTGAGGTAATGTCTTCTCTCAAGATTCATTCATTTATTTTCCTTATCCAACTCCCTAAACTATATTTATTCAAATATTTTATAAAAAAATCATTATCTCTAATATATTATTATGTTTTTATAAGAATTATTCTAACTAAACATATACACACCTCTGTCAAATGGATACAGACATACTGTTTTTTGTTTACGGTGAACCTTTGACTCATGAAGCGATGATGGTTAGATCTTCCCCTAATACATCTCATTGTTAAAATTATAATGGACCTATATTTATATATGATATATATTATATTTATATTGTTTCTATTATTACGTTTTTCTATTTAAATCATAAATTTATTCTTTCCACAATGTGTAAATACGATAATTTCATTTGAGGAAGTGCAGACTACTGCCCCGTAAAAGTGTTATGACTCGATCAAGCCATACATGGAGTGTATAAAGGATGGAGTTAATTATAATATGAAATGTATATAAAATTTTATATTATACTGTAATTATAATATACTTATCTATCATTTAGTTTTAATTCCTTTAAATATGAAAACAAAATGAAAGTAGCATTCATGCGTACATACGACTTACTATCTCCACGAACGGTGCATTTAATTGTTTTTATACAAATGTTATGGAATATTAATAATATATATTTAATCGATATATAATATATTTAAATCATTAATACTATTCTGGAGATAATGTAAATATGACCAGAAGGAAAATTTTTAATTATAACACGATCATTTTTGACTCAAGTACCCAATATCAACAAAACGTATGATATTAACTTAGATAATTATGTAATTTTTATAAAATGGTGATAAGTAATATGAAAAGACTAATAAATAGATTTAATTTCATTAATGTATAAATTAAATTATGTTTATTATTCAGGAAGAACAAGGACCATACATGATGAATCAGACAGAAGGTAAGGGAACCTTTCACCCACCTCTTTTAGTCAAATACTTATTTTATGTTATGTCCTTTAATTTTAATTTTCTTATGTTGGGATATGTTATTATATATCCTTATTGCTGTAAATTTTATATCCATGTGATGAGAGAACCTTTTATCTCTCATCAACTCATTTTCTTAATATTGACGTGATGTCGTTAGGTAGCCGAATTTTTGTAAGGGAATTTCTTAACTCAATTTTCTCTCATTGGGTTGTAGACATACTTAGTTGATTATATTATTCCAAGATTATGTGTGGAATAACTGTTTGTATAAATATGTTGTAATTTCCACTTCTATTTGTGTGGATATACTATTTATATATATAATCACCCCATTGATAAATTCAAACATCATTGATATAATCTATGTAACGGATTACGTCTCTATCTCCTTTAATTGATGAATATCATGATATTGAGCACCTTTAATATCATATAAGGTGTATATAAAACCCATTTGACATTTTATATCATGAATTTCTATATTATCATGATATTTAATGTTTTTTAGAATATTATTTAATTATTTTTATTCAATTGTTTCTCAGGTGTTACAAGATTCTTTCACTAAAACATTGTTTTAAAAGTTTTAAATATTTATTTTTTATAAATAATTCTCCTTAATGTCCATGTTTTTAAAATTGATTTATGGATTTATTTATATGAACATTAACATTTTAAAATGATATTCCTTTAAAATATTCAAAGTGGTATGGGACACTTTGATTCAAAAATATCTTTATTAAATGTTTTAAATGGTTTTGGAAATGGATTAAATATTTCAGTATATTGAATTGATTTATTTTAATTGATGAGTAAAATATTGATAACATCAATCTTTTATGTGTTATGATTATGTAATGGTACATAGATATTTGATGGGTGGTTATGTGATAAACCAAATATAGGTGGTTCTGTGATAAACCAAGGGCGGGTGAGCCCAAGATAGATCTCCAATGCATTAGGTAAAGTGATGGAGGTAAACGTTATTGTTTCTCCATTGAGATTTAGAAAATATAGTTTGATGAGTATTCCAAACGTAACTCCCTGTGTTGATGTGAAAGCTACAATGTATGTATGTTATGGATACCATAAGTTACATTCATGATTTATGATTTAGGCGTGTTACTCATAAATATTATGATTTCATGAGGTATGATAAAGAGATTATTTAAATGTGTGAAAAGAAAGATTTAATTGATTTGTATGAATTGATAGACTGATGTTTACTTTCCTTATTTTATAAACCTTACTAATATTTTTATGATCATCCAATGTTTTTGATTTTTTTTCACATGTTATAAGTATGGGTAAGAGAAGGGATAATTAGATAAAATTTTTATGAGGAAAAGAATTGTTTTTTATTTAATGTGTTTTATTGTTCTAAAAAAATTAGTTAGAGTAGAACTGTCTACTTGGTAATATTTTAGATTTAATTTAATAGTTATGGCCTAATTCACTAAAACTCCAAACATGAAAAGATCCTCAATGTGAATTCTTTACTTAACACAAGATTATGTAATGTTAAAGGATGGGGCCTTATAGTTGGTATCGTAGGTTGGTTTAGATAACTTTAGAGGTTAGGGTGTTATATGGGTGTAGGTAAAGGATTTCATATAACTATGAGCGTTATTATCATATGGAAACTTTTCTAGGGTTATGGTAAAATAGGTTTATTAGATAAAAAGTTTAATAATGGAGATATATTGAGGTTGATGGAATAAAATAATATAGAAGTTTTTATGTTATCTTTACCCTATAGAGGATTATTTTTTTAATAATAATCCATTTCATGTTTAAATGTTGATTATTTTTAGATGACTAAGGATCAATTTACAAGATGGAAGAAAACAGATCTTGCACAACTTTGTTATCCATACCCAATGATTTGATCATCACTATTATGGAAAAGGAATGTTCAAATGATTTTGATTGCTTATTGAGTATTCAAATCAACTACAAGAAATTGTTTGAGTTATCCAATAACTAATCATTTGTAAAATAATTTTATGGTCCATGTTATCTTTTTCATCTGATTTCATGATCTCAACTTTTCCAACTCTATCATAAAGTGAAATTATAGAAGTGGTGTGAACATTTATGTTTTGAAAGTTTGACAACATGACAAAAAATAAAGGGAACATCATGAAGATCATGATATCTAGACTCAATGTATTATTTCTTTTCTTATCCATAAATAATAAAGTGTATATGGATTTATATTTATAAATTGTGAGGATATTCGATCTGTATGAATGATGTATTAAGAAATAAGTTGGAAATGCATAGTTAATGGATCATGAAGAACGCCGAATGAGTAATAAGTCTACATATAATGTATTAAAGAGTTATGTAAGACTATATGATGATTAAATGCTAAAACATATTAAGGATCTTTTGAAGATGGGATTACTTTAGAAGACATTCTCTAGTATGTGTAACCCTAATGTTTTATATGTGAAAATGTTTCTCAATAAATAATTATCTTTTCTTATGTGGACATAAAGGATAACCTTAATTGTTCATATGATATTTTTTTGAGTTGATAAATTTTTATTACATTTTGGGATTCCAAATTAGTGATATTAAATAACCTTTTAGGATACAATAGGATGTGGTTGTTTTTTATGAAATAATCTTATTAATGAAAATTTTATAAGAATGTTATGGTTTTAGAAAATGGACATCCTGTAGGTTGGGAGAAAACCCATCGCATCTCAAAAGGCCGGGGGAATCGAACCCGCATCCAAAGGGCGACAAGGTCACATCACCTATTACTAGCCTATGTGATGTCCCTAGTTAGTATTCCTTATTCTTTTTAGTTAAATGATTTTATTGATTAACAATAAGTTGATTTTTGGAACTTGTGTTTTATCAAATGGATATCCTTATTATAGGAGAATGACTTGATGATTAAGTGATAATTGTCATTTTGTAATACATTATCTCTTTTAAGAAAACTTTATGCCAAAGGAAAATAGAATACTATGTGATTTCATTTGTGGAGTAATGGTTGAATTTTTTTATAAGAATATATGTTTTTATTATGGACATATAGCAATTTGGGTTATTTATGTAAATGATTAACCTATCATAGACAATATGTGACTAGGTTAATTACTTTTCAGTTTGATACTTTAAGAGTAGTTGATTTTATTTGAAGATAAGTGTAAATATTTACTATGGAAGACAGTGTGATTAAATTATTATGTGTTTTGGGTTTCAATATTAGTTTGGATTATTTTGAATAATTTTATTGTCAATTGGGTATTGAATGGTCTTTGTTGAACATTGGGTATTTTTTGTGGAATTATGGAGATTAAGAGTAGTATTTATCTTTATAAAGGATTATCCTTTTTGGGGATTATCTTATCACGTAATAACCATTTTGTTTTTCATTAATGCCTAAAGATAAGGGAAATATATAGTAAATCTTAAGAGGATTATGTGATTTTTTTGAGTTGATTCTAGCACTTCAGGTGTGACCAAGCCTTCTTGAATACTCATCGTTTGGGGAAAATATGATTTTGTGATAGATATTTCTTTTAATGGACGAAAACCTACTTGAAATGTAAGTTTGATTCCTCATGTTCTTATTATTAGTTGTAAAATAATTACTCATCTTTATAAAATGATCCTCAAAACAAAAATGTTTTCCATTTACATTTATTTGTGGGAATTCAAATCCTATCGAAGACGAAACAAGTTTGTGGTTTTATTGTTGTTAAATTTCTCTTGATCCTAATTTCTATCACACTCCATCAGAACTTAATGGTTAGTTTCTCTTCTATATCCATGTTTTCGTACATGGAATCCTCGTGTGGGTTATCTCAGGTGACCTTTTTACTTAACATTGTTTCATTTAAAGGTATATTTTTATCAACTCTTTTTCTGATGTGAGACTTTCAATGAAGTTTCCAAAAGGGGGGAGGATATAATGACGCTGGTGTTAATAGAATAATACATTTTAGTATCTATTAATATTAATGAATAATATATTAGTTTTATGTTAAATATGAAATTTTTTTTGATAACATACTCAATAACCAACAATGGGTTTGATTGAAATCTTACGTAGCACATAATTTTAAGTTATACTGAAAAATAACACAATAATAATAATATTATTTTAAATAATAGTTAATACATAATTTTTATATTGGTGGGAATGAAAATAACTTACTACATTTTTATTACACATGTTTTTATATGTTTTTATATTTATCCAATAAACATTAGAGGCGTAAAATAAGAATGAGTATGATTTTAAGCATGAAATACTCTACTATTTTAAAAAGATCATTTTACCGCCTTTTTATGGAGAACCCTATTCAAATATAGTTTTTTTTTTCACTTTTATATGTTCGATTTGGAAAAATAAAATTCTTCATTATAAGAGGGACATCAAAATTTACATAAAAAGTATTTTTTCTATTTTTGTGATAATGTTCATTTTTAATGAATAGTGAAAAATATTGCATTTTAATTTAAAACTTCCTTTTCATATAATTTATTTGTATAGATATATTTTCCTTTTAATTGGTTTTAAATTATACTTAGATTCTAATTTTATCATTATTCCAATTATGTTCATTTGAAGTAATTTTACATTTAAATTGGATATAAACACATGTCAATCGTTTGGTAATTATTTCTTATTAAAAACCCACCTTTTGGTTTTGATAGTGGGAATAAATTTTAAACTAATTTCTTCATATTCGGTGTTTTGAATTTTTAAAAATAGATTCCATATTTGGAATTAGGAGATATAAATTGTTTAAATAGTTAAATTTTATTTTTATACATTATGATTAGTAACATTCATAATTATTTTCTTTACTATGTTTAAAGGGTAAATATGATAATTAGGTGTATAAAAATAATATTATAATAATATTAAACTACCCTAACACGTGTCCTAATACTACTGGATGAGATATTTCCAACCATGGGAAACCTCGGGTCGATTTGGGGATTCCATGGAGCCACTTTGATGTGAAAATGGAATTTTATAGGAATTAATTTCGTGTAAAGAAAAATATAACATAAACATGTCCTTTTTAGTAATTAATTTTTTATATGGGCTTATATAATTGATCTCTTTACCTATAAATATTTAATATATATCTAAAACTATTTACTACATCATGGCATATTATTTATAATTTTTAGACATTATATAAATAAGTATAGTTATGCCACAATGATGATGGAGTGATTACCTTATTAATGAATGGATTTATATAAATGAGATTACAAATATTAAAATAAATTTATTTTGAAACTTGTAATGAAATCCATGAATTTTATGGATTTTTATTACATTTTATCTTTTAATTAATTATGTTTTTTCAGAATAATCATGTTTTGTTGGTTTTTAAAAATATTCATGACATTAATAGTATAAAAAATGACATAAATGTATTCTTAAAACAAATACTATTTTATTAAATAATATAATAGTCATAAAAATATAAGATAAGTCCAAAGGACTTAGATAATGTTGAAAATGTCAATAATGAACAACTTAAGGTTTTATTGGAATTATATAGTAACTATATTAACCACATAGTATGAATTTACAAGAAGACATGGTAAGAGTTAAATTAGTTAACTAAGGGTTAAAGCTAAATGATAAGGTTAAATTTGTGACCTAGAATAGTCTATAACATATTGGTTGAGAGTTTTTCAAACAAAAATCTTCATATATTGAAATAAATTACATTCGGATCATTTCAAAATGAAAATCATTCTATAATAAAATAATAATTCGAAACATTCCTAAAGTGCCCCTCTTCCCCCTTATAAAATGGAATCACCTCTTACCCTTACTCACACCACTCAAGCCCTTGGGATGGTACACTACATCTAAATATTCTTTTATTGAGGCATATATTGAAATTGTGCACCTTTAATATCATATAAGGTTTATATACAACCATTTTGGATTTTTATATCATAAATTTATATATTCTCATGATATTTAATGTTTTTTATGATATTATCTAATTATTTTTATTCATATTTTTCTCAAGTGTTTCGAGACTCTTTCATTAAAACATCATTTTAAAAGTATCAAAGATTTGTTTTTTCTAAATTTTTCTCATTAAAGTCCATGTTTTTGAAATGTTTTTAAGGATTTATTTATGTGGAAATTAAATATTTAAAATGGTATTCTTTTAAATGATTCAAAGTGGTATGGGACACTTTGATTAAAAAATCACTTTATTAAATGTTTTAAATGGTTTTGGAAATTAATTGAATATTTCAGTATCTTGAATTGATTTATTGTTACTGTTGAGTGAGATGTTGAAAAATTCAATATTTAATGTTTTATGATTATGTAATGGTAGTTGGAAATTTGGAAGGTGGTTACATGATATACAAAATACGGGTGGTTCTGTGACAAACCAAGGGTGGGTGAGCCTAAGATATCTCTCCAATGCATTGGGTAATGTGACGCAGGTAGACGTTATTGTTTCTCCTATGAGATTTAGGGAATATACTATGATGGGTATTCCAAACATAACTCTCTATATAGCTATGAAAACTATAATGTATTTATGTTATGAATGCCACATGTTACCTTTATGATTTATGATTTCTGTGTGTTATTCATAAATCTTATGATTTCATCAGGTAAGTTAATGAGCTAATGTTGTATGAGAGAAAAGAACAATTTCATTGATTTATATTAATTGATGGTAAAATGTTTTATTTGCATATTTTATTACCCTTACTGAGCTTTTTATGCTCATCCCTAGTTTTGGAAATTCTTTTCACATTTTATAAGGAAGGGTAAGATAAAGGAATAATTCACAAAAAATTTATCAATAAAAGAATTGTTGTTTTATTTTATGTGTTTTATTGTTGTAAGAAATTAGTTTGATTAAAAGTGTCTACTTTGTTATATTTGGGATGTAATTTAATATTTATAGACTAACTCTCTAAAACTCTAACCCTGAAAATATCCTCATTGTGAATTATTGACTTAACTCATGATTATCTAATGTTTAAGGCTAGGGACTTAAAATGGATCTGTATCAGAATTGATTGGAGAAGGTATATTGTTGCTCTTTTTTAATTTATTACACTTAAAATCTTCTAAAATCCTATAACTTATTTTATTATCAATTATTTTATGTAATGATTAGATATAGCCATCAATCAATAAAGAACAAAATAATATTATTTACCTTTGGGTTACTTGGTATCCCAATGAATTAATTCATCAATATCTAGCCTAATTTTAATATAAGTATTGTGAGGTGATAAATCAAACAATAGGTCTTCATATTCTCTAAATTATTCAATTAAAAAACATAACATTCCAACAGGAAATTTACTATGTATTATCTCATTCTAGGACACATGTATTATCACATTACATAATAGCACATCTTAGTGGAAGTTTGATGAACTTAACATTGAGGGTGATTCAAATCCATCATCACCAATTTTATTATAGAATATGAAACCACATAATTCTTACTAACATGGAGGATGATTTTTGGAGATATAGATTACTAAATTTTGTTTTCCCAGACATATATAATTTTCCCGATACACTATAAATGATTTTACCCTAGTTTTTCCTGATGAATTTGATAATGTCATCAACATACATTTTATATTTTTTCTTTCAATATCACCTTATTATTTTTAACTAACTGTATGTGAATTTTAGAAATGATATTCATTGGTATCCAATTTTAACTAGATTATATCAATATTGATGATGGTAATTTCTTAAAATGGTAAAAAATAATGAAAATTCCATTACTCGGAATATAGATAATATAGAAATCAAATCTATAAAATATTCATTATATAATATTTTCATGAGTTCTAAATACTACTTGGAAAATGTTATTTTCAATAATTTATGATGGGTATATACCATTTATTCATTATTGAAAATGAAATGTTTCTAATAAGTAATTACATGATTAATATCTACAACTTAATATCATGGGTGTAGAAACTAATTTAGTGTGATCAAATATGGTGCGTACAATAAGCTACTACATGACTACATTGTATATCTATGGAACATAAACCCAAGCCTAATGCAAAATTGTATACTAGAAATCCAATATTTAGTTTAAGTGAAATCTGGATCTATGGTGAGATCAACCATAAAATTAATTTATTAGAAGATTCTTGAAATTTAGTGTCCCAAAGAAATTTCATTATATTTGGAGTAAGAGGGGTTAATTATGGATTAAATAATTCCTTGATGAATCTCTAATAGTAACCAACTAGACAAAATAATTGATGTATATTGAAGAAAATATTTATTTCTTCCCAAGACATGTATAAATTATCATGTATAAGATATACTAAAATGCCTTCTTTTGACACCACATATCCCAAGAAACTGCCTTTTTGAATCCATACAATACAAATGTATATTTGTTTCTGAAAAAATGACCACAATGTGTTCTGAAAAAATAGTAATCAAAGTCTTTTTAATTTGATCGATAATTAAAGAAACTATCATTTCAACATTATACACAAAGAAAAAACCATCGAGGTAAAAAATAGAATATCTAGATCATATGAACCATAAATAACATTTGAGCTTTAGCTAGGATTATTGGAATCAACAGATATTCATAATGTTAATACCTTCTTTAAATTCTATTATTGAAAATATTAGATTCATTTACCTTGAGTTGATGGTACCCAAATCTACGTTCAATCTTCAAAAAATAAATATCATTTAAATTTATTGAATATGATTTCAAAATGAGACTAGGTGTATTTTTTCTTGAGTGTAAAATCATTTAGCTTCAAAAAATCATTAAAAAGTATAGTATTATTTCTTTATTATTAGAAAACAATACTATGATTGGTCCATAAAGTTAAACTAGTCTGAATAAAGGCCTTCCATTATAAGTATTATAATTGAATATTCAATTCCCTCAGTTTATATGAAGACATTTATTATGAGTTTAGATAAATACGATACATTACATGCACCAAATAAATTTCCAACTCAACACCCCACTTACAGAGAATCATTAAAATATATTGTGAAACTAAAATGGGAAATTCCCAAACCATTATAAGAACATAACTCATGGAATTATCTTAATAAAACTTTATCATAAGATGTGATTCCTAACATTACAACCTAACAACCATGGGACGAGCCCCCGCGACTAACCCTATGGTCTTATTATCCTTGTAATAATAGTGGCCTTCCACTAAGAGTGGTAATTTTATCCTCCATTAATAAAAACATTAACAGAATCAAAATATATCATAAATTCATTTCTTTGAATAATATTGAAATGTTACATCTTTATAACTTGTCCACCCCACATCATCTCCATATTAGGAATAGAGATAATACCTAAATGTCATTGGATGAACAATTCTCTCTTCATACAAAGAGATATGGATATTTGTATAGAATATAGAATTAGATCAAATGGATTGTTATACATCTACATAATACATGAAGAGATAAATGAATCATAGGAACCTATATCAAATATATTAGTATCCATAGATGATGATATATGGTTATACCCTCTTACAGTTTCCAACCATTAGAGGACAAGTTCTCTATTTCATTGACATATCATAATATGAAGACCATCTCATATATAACTTACCACATCACCACACCAAAACATCCCCCAGAAGTCATAATTATTCTAAAACATTAATTGTCCACTTCAACCATACAATTTTGTATATTTTATTTAACAAACCACTTCTAATATGTTACATCCCATATGACCATTTCATATTTTATTAATTGAAATACTCCCAACGTCACTGGGAAACTGTGGTTATACCCCAAGAAAAACGCTCAAAACCACATTATTAGTCAAAAAATCATTTTAAAAACCGCTAAATTACCTCCACCTGACATCTATAACGTTAATAAAATTTATTTATCCACATCAACTATACAAAATAACCCAAAATGGTATTACAACATCACCCACATATTCTAACACAGTAGCCATAGCATATAATCATGCCAAACCAACCACCACAACTTATTACCAATACCCATAACAATAAGAAATAAAACTAACCATGAAATGACATAAAAAACACAAAGAAATACATATCCTTGAACCTAATTTAGTAATGATTCAATATTTATTTAACCCATTATTTATAAATTATATTTAAATAAAATTATTTATTTACGCATATCAATTTATGTTTCATTAATTAAGTTATTATCACATTTTTAGTGTAAATATTCCCTATAAAAGAAAAGATATATATTTATAGAATCTCATATAAACCAATAAAGATATCATAACATGTAAATAACATAAAAATGATAAATTATATTCTATTCATCATCCAATGGTAATTTCTCAACCAGCTCACTATTTATATTTTGTTATTAAATAATACACCCTTCAAACCAAAGGCATGATAATTCCAAAATTTAATTTAATAAGAAATATATGTCGTGAATAAATATCCTCAATAGATGATTTTAAGAGACTATAGAATATTAATGATGAAAATATTATCACATCCCACAAAACTAAATAAAATTTACCCCAAAAACTAACCACCATGATGACTTATCAAAAAATACAACAGAAGAACCCATAAATGTAATGAAATAAATAGAAACGAACTCCCATAGAAAAGGGAATAATGAAAGAATAGAGAAGAGAAGAATAGAGGGAGAGAAACACAACTTTAATCAAAGGATCTTGATGATTAACAGATAAGGAATAATAGGGAACCAAAGTAAAGCTAAAATAAAATCAATATGAAACAAAAGGGTACTAGTGTTTTAAAATATTTACAGACATATATGATGTTTTTATTAGGATCATTAATTTATAATAAAATTAATAAAATAGAACATCACTCCATTATACAGTTGATTACAACAAAATGAAGGCCTGATCGAGCTGTCATTATATGTCCCTTTCTATATTTTTAGTATTAAAACTTTATTAAATTAATACATGAATAGGATTCAATGTAATAATAGGGACCTTCACACTATAAAGCCTTAATACTGAAGGATGAAAATGTGACCAACTTCCTCTCCTTTAAATATGATATATTCCCACACTCACACAACTAAGAAACAGAAACCACATTGTTATAGTGAATCCAAAATAAAATAACCCAGAAAATTTCCCCTAATGAATTGATGGTTTAGTGAGTCTACCCATACTAAAATATCCCCTCCACATGATTAATTACAAAACATCCCATGAAAATACATGTTGTTGAAAAACACTATAATATTTAACATGATTCCACTAGATAAAAAGAAAAAATCTACAAAATCATATAGAAATCTATATGAAAACTATAGATCCTCATACTGCACACAATTAATAAAAATATAGCACATTAAATTTCAAAAACCACTCTTGTGCATCCAATTAACCATGGATTAATGGACAAAATTATGATTTCATCAATTAAGTACAAATTAAATTTCATTAATGTTAATTATTTTTCTATTAATCTCCTTAAAACCACCTATAAACACCTCATATATTGGAAACATTCAAATAAATGGACCACTATGTTTCTATACATGTCATGTAATGTGATGTGATGAATACAAATCATTATAGGTGAATTTATTCTCAAAAAACACATACAAATATAGAATAAAATTACATAAATTAATGATTATTGTATAGTATTTTTCAAATAAAATAATTGAAAATAATAATAATTAAAAAAATAAAATAAAAAAATGAATTTTATGTTCCTCGTTTACTTTTATCATTTAGTTAGACCATATTGATCCGTCTGTTTTTTTCTAATCTCATACAGATTTTCTTTTTTAAAAATGAACAAAATTATTTAAAATTAGTTTTCCTTCATCCTATTATATGTGTTGTCCCCAAATTATATTATCATACCTCTTACATGTTAGACTATGTATCAATATTAAATCATCATTAAGAAGATAAAAAATAAAAGTAAATATAAAAAATAAAAATTCACTACCTCCTATAGAATTTCAATTAATCCATTATTGATTATTTAACTAATTCTCTACCTAAAACAATCATTTTATCATAATAATGTTATCAAAATGTTTTTAGTGATCATATGTCACAATATATATGTGAGGAACTATTATTTAATATAGATCATAAAACTACATAATGATTTCATATTCCATGGTTTAGCCTTCCAAAATAAACCTAATATATTCAAACCAGAGGTTATATGATAAATTTATTTAAATTAGTAAAAAGGTATATAATATTATAGAACTTTGACCATAATAATGTGATTTTATACAGATGTCCATTATGTTGTATCATCTTTAAATTTAATGTTGTCATCTTTCAAATATTTTTCATCTAACCTTGGTTGTTTTTTATCCTCAGCCATTTTAAACATAATCCCTGATTAAATTAATATACACATCAATCATCACCCTGATATGTTATCATATTTTGGGATGTAATATTTTTACTAAAATATGACTTTAGGACAAGACTTCATAAAAATATCAATATTTCCAAGAATACTAAAATGATATATAAAATCGTGTTGTGGTTTTCTTCCATATAGAGTCAAGTGATTTAATACTTCTTCTTAGATGATCATGGTTTTAACTGTATAAATTTTCTCATAGTTTCCTTTTTAAATATTCTTTAGGTAAACCATAACATGGTTTTTATATCCCCATGATCTGGTCTAATAATTCATTTAATTGTTTCTAAATTTAATATTTTTCACCTCATCACTTGTTAGGGATTTTAAAATTAAATTTTAAAGGATTTTCAATTATCATTTGAAGGTGAGTTTTGGATTTATTTTTTATAATGGAAATTATAAAACCTGATCCAATTTATAGAGTGGGACTATTAGTAAGATAGATTTTATTGATTTTGGTTTTGATAGAAAACAATTGGATGCAAAGGAGTTTATTGGAATATTTATGAGATTTGGCTTGTGTAAAATTTATTGAATGGATTTTAATATGACAAATAAAATCTCATGAAAAACTAGTTTGTAGAGACTCTTTGTGTTAGGTGAGGATGAATTAAATTCCTAATTTTTTACATGGAATTCATGATTTTATTTATTTGAAAGCTACTGAGTGAGGTTGGTTGGAGTGTGATTTGGATTAACATAGTGAAAATTGAGAAACTATATCGTGTGTAGGATTGTTTGACAGATCATGGAAAGTTGATCAAGAGTAGAACTGTGGTTAGTTTGTGATTCTACATATATTTTATAGTTTTTAATAGAGACACTGGTGCTGGGATTAGGGGAAGGATTTTCAATGGATGAATCTTGTAGCGGGATCATAGTGGAGGCTTTGTGGGAGTTACTTGCATCATTCTTATGTTTGTTTTACATAGGGTTTGAGTGTCTATATTTAACTATTTTTAGTTCAGGGACTTGACCCTAGAGGTGTGTTTGGAAATGATTTTGATGATTTGGAAGGTCAAATAGCTTGATGTGTAAATTTTTTTGATCCCCGATTGGGAATGGTTTTAATGTTAACATGCTGGGAAATTACAAAGGTGGGGAGAACCACTATTTGGAATAGTCCATTGGAAATAGAGACTCAATATGTAGATAACCAAATTAAGAGTGATGATTTACTTTTTGTAGGAAACTTTAGTGCTTTGGAGTACAAATGTGTGGTTCAGAATTGTATTTATGTTTATCATGGTGAAGAGGAGAATACAGAAGGATATTATTTTAGATGTGGAACTTGTCTTTAATGGTGGGATCACGAATTAATTATATTGTAATATAAAATGGATTATGTATGGTGGGTAGTAAAGTGTGGTGAATAGGCTTGGGTAAACATCTAATTTGTTTTAGGGGTACCAAGGGTACGTTGTCTTTGTTAGTATAAGCCGACATGAATGGATTATTCAGAAGGTAAGGTGTGTAAGCATAAGATACAATGGATGACACGTTCTTGAACATGGGATATGTCTTTTGATCAGGTTTTATGGAATCATGCCACAATTAGGTTCACCTACGACTGATTCAGATTACAATAACGAACATGCAATAGGGTACTTTGCATTTCACTCTAACTCACAAGAGGAGTATGAGTTGTGAAAATTCTTTTAGAAAAATTATATGTCTGAGAGGGAATGTTCATGTGGGTGACACATTGTTTTGGTTGGTTTCATGATTGATAAATAGACATGTTGGGGACTATTGACATTTGTTTGGGTTATGTATAACCCACGAAGTTTTGTGGTGGAATCATGATGGTGGTTTTTCTTTGGGGACACTCATAAGATGTGGAATCCTTTATATCTAGTGAGTCATATCATTATATATGTTACTATATCTATTGGAATAAAATATTAGATTTATATTTGATGTGAATGATTATGTTGGTGGTAAATCGATGTACCATCGTATGACTGATTAACTATTTTGTGTTTAACTAGGTTTTCATAGAGGAGGGAGTTTGTCAAAGGATGAGAGAAATGCGTATGATATTAGGACCTACTGGGGGCAGGTACCCATTGAGGGTTTTATAGGAATACCCATAGTGGTAGAATGATAATGGTACATTGGAGTGTTTTTCCCACATTGGAGTTATATATGATGTAATTTTAGGATGGTTTTTGAGTAAATTGGGATAGGGTGAAAGTTTGATCTCAAGGCATGTGTGCTTCATTTTAGTAGTAATGTGATGAACACTTAGACTTGGAAGAGTTTTACTATAACAACAGATTTTAGGATTCAATTCAGATGGAAACCATCAACGATCTTTATATTTGGCCATGCCGATCACTGTTTTTTTGGCATGAGATGGGAGAGTTGGCAGTGATTCGACCAATCCAGGTGCAGAAGAATTTGGGAAAGCAAATATGATGCAAAAGATACGGGTTACCACCTATAGTAGGTAACATTGTTATGCTAACTGAAGTAAAAAACCATTGGTGTTCGCAGTGGATGAAAAAGTATTCATATAATTTTCACCATTGATATGGAATCAACTTATGAAGAAATAAAGGAACCTGTCAATATGATTAATAGTATTTTTTGAGACTTTAGAATTAAATAATACCATTTTTAGTTTTTTAGGTACGTAGGTCTTGTCGAGGACAACAATTCTTGGAGGTTTATCCTCATATTGGCAATGGTAGAGAAAAACATCCCATTTTATAGTGTTTTTCATAAACATGCATGTATCATTTTTCTGTGGGTGTGTGGTTTTACTATGATACATCTGCTTAGGGTTAATTTCATCAACCTAGACCTTTATATGTTTAGTAAAGCCTTTAGAGGGGGGGGGGGGGGGTGGAATCAGGATATTTTTTTGTAATGGAAATTAAACTAGAAATTGTATTTGACATTTTGGATTTCCACTCATGAAAATGTATATCATATGAGGAACATGGGATTAGTTAGGGATGGAAAGGCCCAAACATATGTTGGATGTGATGATAGAATTTTTTCCCTTGATATTGATATTTTTTCATATAATATCATTTTCATGTTGGATTCTGGTGGTGGGCTTTGAAGATCCTTTGGGATGGGTTGGGTGTTGAGTTGGCCTCCCAAGAACCATTGGGATAGTAGTAAGCCACATGTTGGGCCTCCCAAGAACTATTTGAATAGGATAGTACAATATGTATTACCTCCCAAGAACCTTTTATATTGGATGGATTGGCATAGATGACCACCAATGAACATTTGGGATGGGTCATGGTGTGATTGTTGTCATGACTAGTGGGATAGGCCTGGGCAGTGAGCTACACACTACAATTGACGTTCTGATAGACTATTATTCTGACATGAAGACAAGGTGGGAAAGGATGGGTTTTGTTGTGGCTCAATCAGCACATGATGACATGACATGGTTATGAGTTAATTATGTATTTATTTTCCATTGACACATACACCCCCTATGCACTTGAGGAACTTATGTTTAGGAACTATTGATACTGTTGTTCTGATATTATTTTAACACCCTACAGGCGAATTTCAACTCACATGGAGACATTATCTTATAGGACCAACAAAGTTAATGGGGACCTTGATAGATTGATGAGTAGGGGAAGGAGGTAGGGGATCATTGTGAATCTGAGACACACATTGGGATTAGTGACACAATTTTTAATTATTATTTTTTAATTTTATTTTTTACATTGATCGACTATTTTTGGGACTTATCAAGAGAGTACTTGTTTTAAGTAATAGTAGGAAAACTAGAAGGGATATGTGTGCCTATTATGAAATCATATTCAAGATAGACATTTTAGGATTTTTGTTCATCAGAGAGTGCATTCAGGGTGGTTGAATTAGTGTCAAAACAAAAATCAGAGGAAGTGTGTTTAACCATTATCCTAGGCGAGTCTTAATGGGAAATATTAGAGCTCTTTATACCTGTATCCTCATCCAGTGGAGGCTGAGAGGTGTGGTTCAGAGCAGGTTGGTTGACAGCAGGGATGAGTTCTGCTATAGCCTGATCTGTAGTATGAAGAGAAACATCAGATAAAGTCTGGATAATCGATTGGAGGGGCTCACCATCCCCTATGGCAGAGGGATAACAACAAAAAATAAGACCATCAGTTCTTAGTTTAGGCTTCCATGAAGGTGGGACGTCAATTGGATCACCACAAGTTGCTTCAACAACAGATACCTCAACTGTACCATGAGCTTAAATGGGAACCACTAGCGACTGCCCATCCTTTATAGAAACAACCAGCTTTGGGTCTACAATTTAGTTTTCAACCAATTATTGATCACAAAAATCCAAGATCATATGTTCAATATCAGTGAGTATGCAAAGATCATTGATTTATTTTTCTTCCCCTTCAACCTGTTCTACCCATGTGATACTTGAACTCTCACCCAGAAACCTTGTTTTCTTGAACCAGATATCCAGTTTCCTCTTGGGTGGCTCGAGCTTCTCAAGTTCATTGATCTTTTGTTTCTTATTATTCTTAACCTTAGTCCACCCATCCTCACTAGGCTGAGAAAACTAGATCTTAATAATGTGACATTTCTATAGAGATTGGCCAACAATTTTACCGAACTCACATTAAGGTGGAATACATTCACATTGGACTGCAACCTCAGTTCTGAAGTCATTTTCATTGAAGATAATTACTTCCATAAATTTGGCATCAATATCAACTTAGATCATGAACCTATCGTATAGACCGATCTCAACATTTAGAGTGCATTGATTAATCTTGAGCGGGGTGACGATATAGAAAGCAATGGCATTTTGAATTTTTGGATGCTAAAAATACCAGTTGAGTCCATGAAGATGAACCCAGATCTGGACCATGGAATTCTTTAAACTGTGCGAGATGAAAGAGAAATCCCACTCTGAGATCTAAAGCACTCTGGGACTAAGTTTTAGATTTCCAAGATTCTAGACTTGGTCAAGTTCCTCTTATGATTTCAATGACATATGAAAATATCCTTTCCCTATTAGAACCAGCTTCCAACCAGTAAAGCCCAAACATTATCTATCCTCATCTTAGGATCCGGGTTCAACCATGGATTTTCACCTTTTATATACTAAATACGCCCCATAATTTAATAATTACATAGAATCTATCATTGTTGAAGCGCATCAGCATCTGCTTTAACCTCAAATCTTCAAACGTTATGTTTCTTTCATAGGATCTCTTTCGAAGCAGTCATTTTTTCATAAATCAGTGCCCTTGAGAGCTTTGACATGACCTCGATGTGTTAGAGAATACCATTAATGACCCTTGAATTATGTCTGGTGATTTTAATTCTATTCATTCCCCTTGTGAAATATTTGGACCTTCCCACTCATATTTCCTCTAGAGAGTTTAAATATTCCATAGAAGACTGTAACCTCATAGAAATCAATATTACGGGTGCCAAATACACTTGGTATAGAAGACACCTTAATAGAGTCTTCGATAGAAAAAATGATAGAGTCTTCGCAAATAATCCAGCTCTTGATAAATGGGATACCATATCCAGCATTAGTTTGCCTAGAATAAAGTCTAATCACCATACTATCCTGGTAAGTATGTTTCCCAAAAATACCAAGACTATTTTTCCCTTCAGAATTAACAATGCTTTGTATGCTAACATGGAATTCTCAAAAATCATTAAGAACTGTTGGGAATCCATGAATCATAACCCTGATGCGTTTTCCTGTGTTTCTAAACTCAAACAACTCAAACAATGTCTCAAGGGATAGTGTAGAGCTAAATCAAAACAAGTTGATAAGGACATCGTCGACTTTTATAATGAGATAAATGAAACACAAAACCCTAACACAAACTCTGATTTTTCATTATATCCCCAAAATGAAGTGAACATCATGATGAAACATAAGTATCTTTTTGTGCTTAAAGAAAATATGCGCAAGAAAGGGTTCAAAACTAAGTGTCTCACTGACAGTGACTATAACACTAAATTCCACAATTCCCTTTAATGAATTAGAAATGTTTTTAGATCATTATCCTATCTTAGGGAAAATGATACTATCATGGAATGTGAAGAGGATATAACAAAGCATGTGGTCTCTTACTTTGACAATATTTTCAATGGGGATAACATTAACAATGATCTTATTCATGGAGTTATCACGGTCATGGCCAATGAGTAGGACAGTGGGTTTCTCTTGGGTATTACTCTTGATCATGAAATTGAAGACACTGTTTTTATTCTAAATCCTGATAGTGCACAGGTGCCTGATGGTTTCATCAATGTGTTGTTTTCAGCAGTTTTGGGAGGTCATTGACATTGATGTTTGTAAACTTTTCAAAACCTTCTTTGCAAATGGGGTTCTCCCTCATGGTCATAATTCCCAATTACAAACCTTAATCCCCAATGTGGTTAATGCCTCTAAAATTCATATCTTTCATCATATTGATCTTATCAATTCTCTATAAAAATGTATCACTAATCTTTTAGCTAATATGCTCTCTACCCTATGCAATAAAATCATTTCTTAGAATCAATTTGGATTTATTAAGGGTATATCCATTCAATATTTAATTTTCCTGGCCTCAAGAAGCACCAACTCTCTTAACAATGTTTACAGAGGCGAGAGTATTGCTATCGAATTAGACATTGGGAATGATTTTGATACCATAGATTGGAGCTTCATTTTTAATGTTTTCCAGGGATTTGGTTTCAATGATATCTTTATAATTAGGATCAACGCTCGTTTTAAATCAGCATATATCTCCATCGTTGTTAATGGATCTTCTAAATGTTATTTCAAATGCACCAAAGGTGTTGGGAATGGAGAACCTTTATCAACCACTCTTTTTGCGATTGCAGAAGACTAACTTAGCAGATTAGTTACTCGTAATGTTGAACAAAACAATATTAAACCCATTAAAGGGGCTAGAGAACTAAACGTTCTGATTCATCTTTTATATGCCGATGAAATCATTATATTATTTCATGGAGGAAAAAAGGAATATTCTAAACATAAAAAATTAATTATCTCATTATGAAGAGATATCTTGTTAAGCCATCATCTGGAAGAAATATTTTGTTTTCATTGGTAATTATTTCTCTCTCACTCATAAATATTTCTTCATTGATATCAAAGGAATTAAAGAAGGATATTTCCCTTTTACTTATCTATAAGTTTCCCATCTTCTAGGTATGGCATAAATCCATGTTTTTCAATGCTGTTGTTGATTAAGTTATCAGAAAAATATCCTTCTGGAAAGGAAAATCCTTCAACATAGCTGGTAGGATTTTTCTCGTGAAGTTCAATATTGTATCTCAAATAGTTTACTCAATGATGATTTAAAAATGGACTACTAGTATTCTTAAAAAGATTAACGTTTACATCAAAAAATTTATCTGGAATAGTAGTATTCTGAAGAGGAAACATGTTATCATCCACTAGTCTACCTGTTGTAAACCTCTTGAGAAGGGTGGTCTTGGAATTAAAAATATCCATCTCTTCAATGAGGCCCTTCAAGCCAGGCTCACATTGAGACTGATTAACAACTCCTCAAAATCTACAGAGATTATTAAAAACAAATTCCTTTTGAGGGTTAAAAAATGGAATCTGAATCATTTTAATTCATTGATCTGTCCTTCCATAAAAATTTCCATTGATAAATTATGAACATCTCTTACTGAATGTTTCGCATTGATTTCTCCATGAGATTATGGCTTGAAAATTGGACCGGCACCCCCTTATTTCCATGTTACCTCCCAATTCCCCTCTGTAGAATCCCAACGCCTCTATAAAAGAGGTACTTCAATCTCGAAATCTTAATATTCTGTATACCATCATGCATGTGGTCGATAATTACACTTTCTCTGTCTCTTATGACTTCCTAATTTGGGAGCCAGACCACAATGGTGTTCTTGACTCCAAATGCTTTTACAATCACAACTTTTCATCATCAAATCATTTTTTTCAATGGTTAAATCATTTTGATAAGCCCTAGATTAAGCCCTCAAGGGTCAACCTAGTTTGGCATATTGCGCACAACCATCTCCCTACTGGAGCTTGTGTCCAAGCCATTAGTATACAACTCTGCTCCAAATTTCATGTTTGTCATCAACATTGAGAGAACAAGGATTATTTATTTTTGTCTTGCGCCACTTCTTATGCTCCTCGTAATTTTATCACTAACATGTTTGATTGTAGATGATTTTTTCTGACTCTATTTTCTCACAGCTTAAATGTTGTGTTGAGCTTGATACTTCACACAAAATTAGGAATATTTTCTTAGTAGTTGTTGATGAGCTCCTCCACATGATCTGGTATGACAGAAATTCTATTATCCACAACAAATCCCCATTTAATCTTAATGTAGGTGGGACAAAAATTCTAATTTCCATTAAGGATGCTGCGTCACTGTAGAACGCTCATTGTGAAAAATCGGTTGGAGACTTTGGGATCCTTCATCGGCTCTGGATTGAATGTGTAATGCCCCAACCATATTTATCCATAGTTGGTTCATTATTACATATCATTGGCATGATAACAAAAGATCATGTCTCAAAAGACCAATTAGTTTAGAAGCCCTAGAAACACTAGATACATTCATTAGTCTTATATTACATCATGAAATAAAAACAACAACAACATCTAGTATCCATATACCACACTCATATCCCCTCATACTATCCCGACAGTTCATTCATAAAATACTTCTTCACATCCTCGGAAAAATAAAGCATAGAAAGGGGTGAGATCAGATGCTCAGTAAGGATAACAATATAGCAAAAACTTTCATAAATAAGAATAAACATTTAATGCTATGTATAACTAAAACCAAAGCCTTCTAAACATGAAATTCAGCAATATATGGAAAAGATAAAATCAAATAAATTAATTTAAATACTCACATGGATATTTTACTAGTCGAATAATCACATGCAATATCAATAGCCACTTTTATAATGATGGAATGCATAATGCCATACCATCATAACACATAGTCAAGGCCTTGTGCCAAGACTACAAATAATATTTTTTTCAAGGTCTTGTTCCAAGACACTAGTTTCTCTAATGATACCTACCAATGCATCAAGGAGCTATAGCGGGCTCCACCCGTCACTTACTTAGTCTAATGTATTCCTCGTATGAAAAGGTTTAAGCACAACATAAACATTCGTATTAAAACTAGAATACGAAATATCAATACTTTATCCATAAACCATGAATGGTGTAAAAATAACACATCCATAGTAAAATATATCACAAATCTTTCAATACAATATGGATGTTTTGTATCATAATTAATCAATCTTCAAAGAAGCTTAAAATCCGTCAAAGGATGTTGACAAAGATGAAATCAAAACTATTTGAGAGAAATTTATCTTTCTTGAAATCATTAAAAAGTCACATAATTACAAAATGAAACCTTTATTTTGAAAATATTTTTATAAGATTATAAGGGAAGCTTTGAAAATTTTATAATGCTGGAAAATAGCCGCACCCACTGTATATGTTAAAGAAGACTTTCTTACATTAATTTTGTTGAAAATGTTATAAAGGACCTTGTTTGGAAAATGACATAATGATTCCTTTATAAACTTATTATAAAAGTCAAACAAGGGTATAAATTAATTTAACCTATAGTCTATAAAATAGTAAGAATTTTTTGAAATACGTTTTTATGAAACATGGTTGTTGATGATAAAGAGGTCCCAGTATATACTTACGTAAAAACAACCTCAGATAATAAAGACATTGTAAAATTAACACATACCTTGTAATTTTCCTTGGTCGATGGTATGTTAACCTCCTGTATAATGGTGAATTAATTGTTATTCAATTATACAATAATCATATACATTAATATGATATCATATATGACCTTCTAATATTACTTTTTTAATAATATTTTATTATTATCGTCGTTTCAGTTGTTAACTTGCTTGTTTTATTTTATATGTTTTGTTAAATAAGTCATGTTTTTTATGGATAGGTTGTTTCTTATTAATATTCAGAATGATATTAATTATTTAAAATTTTTTAATCATCTAGTGAAAATTACTTTTGAATGGATACGATGGGGAATGAATCTCATCACGTTCGTGGAGACGGCAGTCCGTACGTACGCACGAGCGACAATATCATTATTTTGATATTAAAATATTATAAAATTGGAAGTTATATCATATATACAGAATCATTATCATGTTATATTTATTATTTACATCAATTAAAAACCATTATTATACCCATAAAAATAACAATGTATTGAATATCAATTACACAACAACGTGGAGACAGCAAGCCCTACGTACACACGTATGGTGACATGTCATTCAAAGGATGGATAAAATAATGAATATGGTTGTACCGTATTTATAATAACATCAAAGTATATATAAGATACTGGAGTTATTATTTTAGGATCGACATAACAAAGAATGAGGAAGTGGAAGAAGAAATGAACATGAAAGTGGTGATGAAATATTTACCTCTTCTTTGGGTTCTTCCTTTTGATTTGATAAAAAGGGTTCCTTAGGTTGGATTTATGACTAGAGGATGGCCTCTAGGATGAAGTTATGGAATTTATAGGATATTTTGGTAGGGGTTGGCCAATACAAAAGGCTTTGATGGTGTGATTTAGAGGGAAGTGGAAGTGCCCTTTTATAAGAGGGGGGAGGGGCACCTTATGAAAATCTAGAAATATTATTTTATAATAAATTCATATTTGGTTTATAATGGCTTAAAAATGATTTATTTAAAGGATATGGTGTGGAAGGGTCGAAAAAAACTCAACCAATAGGTTTTGGATATGTTTGGATCACTATATTAACTTTATCTTTTAGATTTAACTCTTAGTTTATTAGTTTGACATTTACCATGTCTCTTTGTATTTTTATATTATATGGTTAATAATTTTAGTATATTATTCCAAGAGAACCACAAGTGGTTAATTAATGATACACCTATCATTATATAAGTCTCTTGTCTGAACTTTAGATTTTTAGGAGTATAATATCAATTAATAATACAATATTTGTTTTACAAACTCTTTTATGTCAATTTTGACAATATTTGGAAATTGATTTTTGTGAAAATCATAACCGCATGATTAATTTGAATAAATTTAATTAAATCAATTATGACATGTCATATTAAAAATGGTTTAGTTATTAAACATTGATATCAACTGTATTAAATCTTCTTTAAATAAATTAATAATTAATGTCCTAATCAAATCCATGTGGACCTAAATGATAATATTTTATTCCTAAGGCTGTTTTTGGTCGAATTATACATATACAATAGAATTAGGACATGTGTTAGGGTAAAAATAATACCATTTTTACCTTTAATTACCCTATTTACTTTTAACCGTGGTAAATAAAAGTAAAAAGTTACTATTCACAAAAAATTATTTTCATCTCATTGAACCACATTTTACTTAAAAATAACAACCATGTATGTCAGATTTTCAAAATCCAATTAACAGAAGCTGTAAAATATCATTTAAAGGAAAAATTCAGTTTTCTTAACTACTACTAAGTGGTTTTACTATTCATAAAAAATTTATGTTTTTCAGAAAAATACAAAAAATTAACCCTAGGCTAATTTCGATATTTGGAATTAAAAAATGAACTCCATTTAAAAAAAATAAAATTTATAAAATTTCAAAAAGTGATTATTACTATTCATAACGGCTAGTTTGATTGGTTGTGGTGTGTTAGAACTCGAAGTTGCGTACAACCCACACTACTGTATTATTCAAAGTGATGCGTACCGTGGAAGCTTGGTGTGTTACATTATCCCCTCCTTCAAATAATTTCATCTTTGAAATTTCTAGAGTACTACTGCGCAAAAAGACACGGGTGGTTCTTCATCATAAGTTCCTCAGGTTCCCACCTTGCCTCTTCGATCTTATGGTTTCTCCATAGAACATTTACCAGACAAGTCGTACTGTTTCTCAACACTTGTTCTCTTCTATCAAGAATACTGACAAGCTCTTCGCGAAAATATAGATCGGGTTGCAGTTCTAATTCCTCATAAGTGAGTACATGTGTTGGGTCGAGCATGAATTTTCTCAACAGTGATACATGGAACACATCATGAACATTGGAGAGACTTGGCAACTCTACCAAATGGTAAGCTACAACACCAATTTGTTCTACAATTTCGAAAGGTCTGATGCACCTGAGACTCAATTTTCCTTTCTTACCAAAACGTATAACTCACTTCCATGGATATACCTTCAAGAAAACATGATCACCAACTTGAAATTCCAAATCCTTCCTTCGATTAACGACATAGCTCTTCTGCCTACATTGAGCTTCTTTGATGTGGGTTTGGATTACCTTCAGCTTTTGCATCGTTTCCTCCACAAGTTCTGGGCCTACGAGTTTTCATTCACCAACATCATCCCAATAGGTTGGTGTGCGACATGTCTTTTCCTATAACGCTTCATATGGTGCCATCCGAATACTTGAATGGAAGCTATTGTTATAGGAAAATTCCACCATAGGTAAATATTGATCCCACATATCCTGAAAGTCAAGTGAGTAGGATCTCAACATGTCTTCTAAGGTTTGAATAGTTCGTTCTGATTGTCTATCTATTTGAGGGTGGTAGTTAGTGCTCAAACGAAGTTCAGTATCCAAGGCCATCTGAAGACTTTTCCAGAATCTTGATGTGAAACGGGGATCTATGTCATAAACAATCGATAGGGGTACTCCATAAAGTCTCATAACTTCATTAATATATAGTCTTGCTAGATGTTCAAGTGGTATATCTTCTATTATAGCAATAAAATGTGCTAACATGGTAAGACGATAAAAAATGACCCATATTGCATCGTTTATTCTAGGAGTATTTGGTAGTCCCATGCCAAAGTCTATCGTAATATTATCTCATTTGCACATAGGTATGGGAATAGGTTTCATGACTCCTCCAAACTTTTTCCTTCCATCTTTCACTCGTTGACAAACCATACATATTGAAACTAAATCAGAAATCCCCCTCTTCATGTTGTCCCACCAAAAAATGTTCCTTCAAATCTTTATACATCTTAGTGATACAAAGTTGTATAGAGAAATTGGAACTATGAGAAATATCCAACACTTCCCTTTTTGGATCAGGTATATCGGGAAAAAAAGTCTCTTCCCAAATTTCAAAATTTCATCTTCTTACACAAAGTCACTCAATCTCCCATCATTCACAGCTTTAATCTTATTTTGAACCTCTTTATCCTTGGTTTGAGAACTCTTTATCCTTTTCAAGTAAAAATGGTTTGGAAACCATTTGAAAAAGTATCGATGTTTCACCTTCCTTGGTAATTCCCATATACATCTTCACTATATCTATGAAAATAGGATCCCTTTCAACTCTCATCTTGTTCAAAACTCCACGATCCTTGCTCAAAGCATCTCCACCTTATTTGAATTCTTGGGGTTATATTGTATAGTGAAATCATAATCCTTGAGTAGTTCAAGCCATCTCGTTTGCCTCATGTTGAGTTCTTTTTGTGAGAAAATATAATTCAAACTCTTGCGATCGGTATATATCCCACATTTTTTACCATATAGATATTGTCTCCAAATATTCAAAGCAAAGATTATAGAAGCTAACTCGAGATCATGAGTGGGATAGTTTTGCTCATTAATTTTTAGCTTCCGTGATGCATAGACAATAACCCTATCATTCTGTATAAGGACAAAACCATGTCCTTTCTTTGAAGCATCACTATAAATAACAAACCCATCATTCCCTGATGGTAGAGTCAAGATAGGACCATTGACTAATCTTCTCTTCAGTTCTTCAAAACATTCATCACACACTTTTTTGTAAATAAACTTTACCCCTTTACGTGTGATCTTGGTTAATGTGTTAGCTAATCGGGCAAAATTATGGATGAAATTCTGATAATATCCTATTAATCCAATAAAACTAAATACCTCGGTTATAATAATTGGTGCTGGCCATTCTTGGATTACTCTTGTCTTAGATGGATCAACAGAGATTCCATCCGTAGAGACAATATTTCCAAGAAAAGAAATCTCTTCAAGCCAGAATTAACACTTTCTAAACTTCCCATATAATTCATTTCTTCGAAGAGTCTTTAGGATAATGCGCAAGTGATTTTCATGATCATCATAGCTTTTTGAGTATACCAGAATGTCATCAATAAATACCACTACAAATTCATCAAGATATTCCTTGAAAACTCTATTCATTAGATCCATGAAGACAGAGGGTTCATTAGTCTATCCAAAAGGCATTACTGTAAACTTGTAATTCCTATACCTAGTTCGAAATTTTGTTTTCGGAATGTCTTCCTTCTACCCACACAACTGATGATATCCAGATCGATGTTAAATCTTTGAAAAGTATTGAGCTCCATGAAGTTGGTCGAATAAATCATCAATAAGAGGTAGGGGATACTTGTTCTTTATTGTTATAGCATTGAACTTCCTATAGTCAATACACAACCTCATAGATCCATATTTCTTTTTAACAAAATGGTTAGTTGATCCCCATGGAGAAACACTAGGGAGAATAAATCCATTATTAATCAATTACTCTAGTTGTTTCTTCAATTCCACTAATTCCATAGTGGCCATTATATAAGGGGTCTTCAATATGTGCCTTGAACGAGGAATTAAGTCAATGGAAAACTGAATTTCTCGTTGTAGGGTATGTCCAAGTAAATATTCTGGAAAAACATCAAAATATTCTTTCACAATAGGTACATCCCCTATTTGAACATTCTTTTATTCACCCATAGTTAATTCATCTTCTTCCTCCCTAAATAATTGAATTTAGTTGAGTTACTCGGGGTGGATCTAGATAAGAATTAGGTGGTGACAATTCTTCTCTAAATATAAGGTGTTCTTTATCATCGTCATCAAAAATAGTAACTTCCTTCTTCTTAAAATAAATTTTTTTGCATCATGGTACAAAATCCAATCCATCCTGAGGATTATATCAAAATAAATCATTAGTATGATGATAGGATCAACAGATAAATAATGTTTATATGCCTTAATTTGAACTGATTCACAAAACATTGTTGTAATGATACTTCCCTTAGGAGTTTTGACTGACAACTTCCTTGTTAAATCAAATTGGAAATATCTGATTTTTCAAGAAATCTGGGAAGATATCAAAAAATGCGATGATCCAGAATCAAATAAAGCATTGGTTAAACTTGAGGAAACCATTAAATTACCGGCCACTATGTCTTTCGGAGCTTCAACCTCAACAGTAGTGATAGCATAAGCTTGAACATGATCCCTTGGCATTTTCTGAGGTAAGTTACCATGATTCTTAGGACCTTCATTCACATAATTCCCCCTTTCTCTACAATTGTAGCATTCAACATCGACATCCTCTTTCTTCCCTTTGCAATCACGAGCTTGGTGGACTTTTTCACCACACTTGTAACAAACTCCCATTCCATTCAGGAAAGTACCAGGGTGTTTGTTCCCACATTTATTATAGGATGGATGTTCAACTTTTCTCTTCTTCCCCTTATTTCTATTTCCAGAGTGGTCAGCAGATCTCTTCTTCTCCTACTTTGATTTTAAAGTCATAAGACTTAGAGAATTCTTTTTCTGTTTTGATAGCACATGAGATAATATCTTTATACGATTAGAAGGATTGTGAGACTAATGCTTGACATAGAAATGGTTTTAATCCATAAATGAAATGATCAATATTACTTCTCGGGTTATGTATATAATCTATTTCATGCCTTGCTAACCTTGTAAAGTTAGCTTCATACATTGCGACATTCTCATTCTCCTTTTTCCTCAGACTGAGAGATTGCATTTTGATATCTGCTTGATAGTCACAAGGAAAATATTTTTCTAATAAAATTTATTTAAACTAACTCCATTCCATACTTGATACTTCTTCATCATACTTGGTATTTTGAATCAATGACCACCATTGATCAACATCTCCAGTGAGGTGGTAAAATGCCATGACAACTTTTTCTCTTTCACTACTTCCCAAAGCATGAAATATTTTTTCTAGCGAACTTATCCACTGCTCAGATACCAATGGATTTGTACCCTCATTGAATGTCTGTGGTTTTTTTCTCATGAACCGATATAAAATTGATCCTCCACGCTGTGAATCAGGGCGCTCTATATGGGTATGGTTATTATTCACAACCTGAGTGAGTTGTCCTAGTATGGTGATAAGCTGATCAGAACCAGTTGTATCACCAGCTCCACTGCAATTATCTTTAGCAGGAGGTAAATCCCTACATGGAGTGCATTCATTGATACTATTTCCATTCTTTCCACTAGGCTCCATTTATAAACAATGACATACACTAGATTAGTTTATGAATTGAAATACATAAATTCAAACTTGTAAAACACTTAACATAAATTGAACGATTTATGGATATAATCAATGATCATAAAAAAACTTTCTCTGAGAAGTATATACTCATAAACCCTTAATAATGGTTTGTAAAGAAAACTAGAATTATCCTAAGCATATCCCTAAGGAGTGTCAAAACCCAGAGTGAAGGAAGACCCATTGTCGTGTTCCAGGATACCCCGGGTCAAGCCCGAAATTCCTTGTAGGAGTTTTCATTCTTAGGTACATCTGTGCCAGAGCCACCTCTACCTGCTCGTATCTAGACAGAGATATAAATTTCAGAAAACTCAAAAAATCTCTAAAATACAAAAATTCTAGGAAGTTCTTCTATACTAATCCTCAAAGTCTATCTTAGGGATATGTTTTCTAATCAGAGTTTATCTAAATCTAGCTTCCTAGGTTTATTACTAAACATCCTCTGATACCAACTATAACGTCCCGACCCCAGTTACCCGGAGTCGGTGCATTATTACATATCATTGGCATGATCACAAAAGATCAAGTTTCAAAAGACCTATTAGTTTAGTAGCCTTGGAAACACTAGATACATTCATAAGTCTTACATTACACCATGAAATAAAAACAATAAGAACATCTTGTCTCCATATACCACACTCATATCCCATCATACTATCCATGAAGGTTATTCATAAAATACTTCTTCACATCCTGGGAAAAATAAAACATAGAAAGGGGTGAGCTCAGATGCCCAGTAAGGATAACAATATAGAATAAACATTCATAAATAAGCATAAATATGTAAGGCAATGTATAACTAAAACAAAAGCCTTTTAAACATGAACTTCAGAAATATATGGAAAAGATAAATTCAAATAATTCTATTTAATTAATCACATGGATATTCTACTAGTTGAATAAACACATCCAATATCAACAACCACTTTCATAATGATGGAATGCATAATTCCAGACTATCATAACCACTTAGTTAAGGCCTTGTGGCAAGACTACAAATAAGAGTTTTTTCAAGGCCTTGTTCCAAGACACTACTTTGTCTCATGAGACCTACTGATGCATCAAGGAGCTATAGTGGGCTCCACACATCACTTACTAAGTCCAATTTATTCCTCATATGAAAAGGTTTAAGCACAACATAAACATCCATATTAAAACTAGTATACAAAATGTCAATAATTTATCCATAAACCATGAATGGAGTAAAAATAACAAATCCATAGTAAAAAATATCACAAAACCTTCAATACAATATGGATGTTTTGTATCATAATAAATCAACTTCAAATAAGCATAAAATCCATCAATGGATGTTGACATAGATGAAATCAAAACTATTTGAGAGAAATATATCTTTTTTGAAATCATTAAAGGTAACATAATTATAAAATAAAACCTTTACTTTGAAAATATTCCTATAATATTATAAGGTATGGTTTGATGATTTTATAATAGAGGAAAATATTTGCACCGGCTGTGTAAGTTAAAAAAGACATTCTTACCTTAATTTTGTCGGAAAGTTTATAAAGGATTTTTTTTGGAAACCGATGAAAATATTACTTTACAAAAATCTTATAAAAGTAAAAGATGGGTTTAAATTAAATTAACCTATATTCAATAAAATAGTAATAATGTTTTGAAATACATTTTTAAGAGACATGGATGTGGATGATAAAGAGGTCCCAGTAAATACTTACGTAAATACAACCTCGGATAATAAAGAGATTTTGATAATAACCATTACCTTGTAATTTTACTTGGTAGAGGGTAGGTTAAATTCATGTATAATGGTGATATAATTGTTATTAAATTATACAAGAATCATATGCATTAATATGATATCATATATGATCTTCTTATATTGATTTTTTAATAATATTTTACTATTATCGTCATTTCGGGTGTTAACTTACTCGTTTTCTATTATATGATTTGTTAAATAAGCCATGTTTGTTATGGATAGGTTGTATATTATTCATATATAGAATGATATTAAGTCTTTAAACATTTTTTAATCATCTAATTAATATTACTCGTGAATGGATACGATGAGGAATGAATCTCATCGCGTTTGTGGAGAGGGTAGTCTGTACGTACGCACGAGCGAAAATATCATTATTTTGATATTAAATTAATATATAATTGGATGGTATATCATATATAATGAATCCTTATCATGTTATATATATTATTTACATCAATTAAAAATCATTATTATACCCATCCAAATAATAATTTATTGAATAACAATTACACCACGACGTGGAGACGGTAAGCCGTACGTACGCACGTATGGTGACATATCAATAAAAGGATGGATAAAATAATGAATATGGTTGTAAAATATTTATAATAACATCACATTATATAGAAGATACTAGATTTATTATTTTAGGATGGAAATAACAATGAAAGAGGAATTGGAAGAAGAAAGGAACTTGAAAGAGGTGATGAAATATTTACATATTCTTCCGGTTCTTTATTTTTATTAGACCCAAAGGGCTCCTTAGGTTGGATTTCTGAGAAAATGAGGTCCTCTAGGACGAAGTAATAGAATTTTAGAAGATATTTGGGCAGTTTTGGCCGATCCAAGAGGCTTTGAAGGTGTGATTTAGAGGGAAGGGGAAGTTCCCTTTTATAAGAGGGGTGAGAGGCACCTTAGGAAAATCTAGAAATATTATTTTATAATAAATTCATATTCGGTTTCTGATGACTCGAAACTAATTTATTTCTAGGATAAGGTAGGGAAGGGTCGAAAAACACTCAAAAAATAGGTTTTCTATAGGTTTGGGTCACTATATTAACCTTATATTTTTTAGTTAACTCTTGGTTAATTTGTTTGACATTTACCATGTCTCTTTTTATTTTTATATTATATTGTTAATAAACATACTATATACATCCAAGAAAACAACAAGTGGTTAATTAATGATACACCTATCATTAAATTAGTCTTTTTTCCAAACCTTATATTTTTAAGAGTAGAATATCAATTAATAATATAATATTTGTTTTAAAAACTCTTTTATGTTAATTTTGACACTATTTGGAAATTGATTTTTGTGAAAATCATAACAGCAAGATTACTTCAAAAAAGTTAATTAAATCAATTATAACATGCCATTTTAACATATATAATTAGTGTAATTCATAAAAAGTCTCAAATTAAATTTATTTCGGTATTTATAATATCAATTATTTTAATATTTCATTTTAAGGTAATTACTGCATTATAATTGTGTCACAAATAAATTAAATTATTTAATGTCTAAAAATTCAAAACCAAATACCATTATGTATGAAATATTTTTAGATTTCTAATGAATATTTATAGTATAATTTATATTATGTTTAACCCTGTATTAAAAATGGTTTAGTTATTAAACATTAATTTTAACTCTTTTAACTCTTCTTTAAATAAAATAATAATTAATGTCCTAATCTAATCCAAGTGGACCTAAATGATAATATTTTATTCCTAAGGTTTTTTTGGGTAAAATTATACTTATACAATAGAATTAGGACATGTGTTAGGGTAAAAATAATACCATTTTTACCTTTAATTACCCTATTTACTTTTAACAATGGAAAATAAAAGTAAAAAGTTACCATTCACCAAAAATTATATTCATCTCATTGAACCACATTTTACTTTCAAATAACAACCCTGTATGTTGGATTTTTTAAATTCAATTCACAGAAAAAGTAAAACACCATTTAAATTAAAAAATCAATTTTCTTAACTACTACAAAGTGTTTTCACTATTCATAAAAAATTGATGTTTTTCGGAAAAATACCAAAAATTCACCCTAGGATAATTTCGATATTCCAAATCCAAAAGTGAAGTCCAATTTGAAAAATAAAATTTAAAAAATTTAAAAAAGTGGTTATTACTATTCATAACGGATAGTTTGATTGGTTGTGGTGTGTTAGAACTCGAATTTGCGTACAACACACACTACTGTATTATTCAAAGAGAAGCATACCGTGGAAGCTTGGGGTGTTACAGAAAGTATCTACAAACAACCGAGACACACATTGGAGGTCTTCTGGAAATCCCCATTACCCAAATGGACCATGACCAATTTCTAGGAGCCTCAAAAGGGAATCCAAGGCCTGTTGGCTATGGTGCTATCTTCATAGACTATTTTGGGCATTGAAATGGATGCTTCTACGGTGACTGCGGGATTGCCTCTTCTCTTGAAGACAAGATATCGACAGTGACTCATGCTGTAAATTTTGTTAAATAAAGGGATGGAACAACATCTGGATTGAAAGTGATTCGAACACAATTTTCTATGCTATCTGGAGTGGTGTGGTTCACCTTTCTTGGTTACTCACTACTCATTGGATGAATTGCATGAATTCGCTCTTGGGGATCAGATACATCGCCACACATGCCCACCAAGAAGTGAACATGGTTTATGATGGTCTCGCCAACATAGGGATCAACCATTATATTATTTAAAAGGATGAGCGGCCAGTTAATCTTCTTCAGATTTATGAAAAAGATTATAATAAGATCCCCTCCTTCATGCTTTTGTATCTTCGTTTTTCTTTTAAATAAATTGGGTCTTGGTATTTGACCAAGGCTTCACATTCAAAAAACAATTGAATATTTTTGGGGATCCCTGTTCACTACATCTAATAACTCTAGATATCATATTAAGTTTTTTTTTTCATTTTATGTTTATATCATTAATTCTATCTATTCAAGTCTATACATATATGAATCCAAGTTCATTCTTCCATTCTATGGAAACATTGATGTAGAAAATTTTTGAGGGAATAATATCCCATATTGTCTTATAGACCCTCACTAATAGTTAGTATCCTCTTATGTGAGAGGAAGAACTCAAGAGGTCATGTTCCACCTCAAACCAAACCAGGTGATTCGATTTGGAGTGTTACAAAAAGGTATTAGAGCATGTTTTTTTACTTAATAGTATGGGATTTAAAGAATAGAGAGAGGTTTGATGGGACTCGGTAAGGGAGTTACCTTGTACCTCCAAAATAATTGCGTTTTGAATATGAAAGTACATTAGACCAATTTTATTTTATTTATTGTTAAATAAAATATTGTAATTTAAATTATAAATTTAATATAATAAATTTTGATATTTAACCTCTCATGAATTTTTTTGATCTTCTTTATTTGTTTATAATCTCAATAATTTTAATTTCCCAATTTTAATTTCTCAACACTAGTATCAATAAAAATAGTCAAAAATATCTTTATATGAATGAAAAAAATATGTCTCTAAGAGTTTTATGTGTTATTATATAATTGAAATATATATATATATATATATATATTAGTTCAATATATTAATCTTAAGTACTCAAATATTTATTTAGATCCTAATGAAGGTATTATATGAATATGATTTACTACTATCTAGTAAAAACATTAATACCATAATCATAGTTTTCAAAAGATAGATATGAATTTTATCTTTAAATTTTCCAATACTATTGAACATACATGAAAAATTCCTCAATAATAACTATTATCAAAATATACTATAATACATGTGTACCTGGAGGATATAGTGAGTTAGTTAATAATATTAATATCTTTAATCATATTGGACCATACAATTAAGGGTAGATAGTTTAATGAATGAAAATTTAATATATATAAATATACCTAGGATCCACATCTATATATAAAAATGAAAAAATAGTCCCTATATCAAATCTATAAACTTTCTAGATTAAAACCTATATATCATATCATTAATTGTCTTCATAGTGATTAGCCTTATCTCAACGTCTATAATTAGTTTAAAATGTAATTACTTCCTAAGGATTTAGAAAAAGATTCACAGAGTAATTTTTAATGGTATTTAACTGTAAACATCTTAGGATATAACTTCTCAATATTGAATTTTTTTTATCCTAATTAAGGAATTAATTTTTTTTATTATCTAATGCATTAGATAAATATTATTTCTAAACCAAATGTTTTGTGCCAAATGAGAATACTGTAAAAAATTGTTTAACATTTTAGCTAATGGATAGTACTATATAGTATTCATATTATATGAGTTAGAACATATAGATCATGGATTAACTTATTAATCATTTCTCCAATTAAACATTATATATGGATGTTAGGGTGAACTTAAATCACAACAGATTTTATAACCCATTAAATCATTAAAAAAATCCTTATCATCTTATAGATTTATTCAATTAGTAGATTCATATTATTCACATGATTGGGTAGTTAAGAAACTTCAAAGAAGGAATATTATAGTTATTTGACGGTGCGAATTCTATAGAAATATAAATTATCTAATATTATATATTATTATCTATTGGTGTGAAATAAATATTTTTTAATTTATATCCATCAATTAATATTCCAAAAATCTAATTATTATAATGTTATGATTAATTTTACTCTCCTATCAATAAGGTCCATTGGTTTATCAAATACTATATATTATTCCAATCTACTTGTAATGTTTGAATATACAAAATATTACATATTTCATCTATATATCCTCCATAATATACTTCTACATGGATTTATTGCAAATGTTTTTTAAAGTCACCCTCAGTCTATCATAGTCTGAGTCATCACTCTATGGTCATATTAATTAGTTATAATAATATTTTTATTATATAATACATATATACATAAAAAGTCAAAATAATTGATTATTACTTATAGTAATACCCATCATTTAAAATATTTTCTCATCATTTGTGGTTTATATAAAACTACACCAAGATCTACTAGATATCGACCAATAAATGAGATATTACTTTTATTTTTCATCTTATCCAATCCCATGAAAATATGCATTAAATGTTGAAATATAGTAATTTGAGGCTTTATTTTTATCAAGAAATATACATGGCAAGGATAACTCAATATTCATTATCCAATATACATGATTACATATTTTTCATTAAAAACACATCACATGGTTATTAACATGGAATATTTAATAAGTAATATAAATTTACTATTAAAAATATTAATCCTTATCATGAAAGGTAAATATGAAAATAAAATTTTAAAAATGAGAAATGGTTATAGTAATATATATTTTAAAAGTAAATATTATGTAATAACATTGATATGTGGTATAACATAAAATTTAACTATTTGAATATCATATATTTATAATAACATTAAAATTTTATTCATTATTATAAAGAAAATAAATATTAAAATTTTATTGGATTTTAGTTTAATAAATTTGATATTTATTTATACTGTTATTTTAATGATTTAAATATCATTTGAAATTTAATCTCTCAATCTCAATGATATTTTAAATTTAATTGCACCATAATTCTCTAATATATTTATGTTAAATATTTTTATATTAAATTATTCATTTGAAATGGGTATAATGAAAAAGTGAATTCCATGATTGTTATAGAGTATTTTAATTTTCGTAAATGTAGGTAAATATTTGGTAGGAACGTAATGCATGGTCAGATTGTAAAGAATTCGTGGTTGGTCGATAGATCCTAGTGGAAAAAGAAGATAAAGGTAGATTACTAAAATTCAAATACTTTTATACTATAATGGATAAGATAAATAATTGATCATCCATTATCCATTGCCGACATAATAAGCATAGAATGCTATCTAAATTCTTAAATTAAGAGTTAAACATTGAGTAAGAACCAATAAAACGTAAGGATGATCTTATTTGAGAATTTTATTGTAGTTTATTTGTTTTAGCTGAAGAATGGTAGATCAAAATTTAGAAATTAGGGATACCATTCAATTGAGTTTAAATTGAATAAACTAATTAAAAACATACATGTTTTACTTGTACCGTGTTAGTGGTAAGTTGGGTTTATATTGATAATGAACTTTACAATAATGTTTCCTTAAATAGTTTCCCTATACCAAGAATATTTATACATATTAGTTCAACATAACTAGGAAATATTATGTGCTTTAGGAGGGATATGGGTGTTATTTGGTTTTACAATAAATAAATGTTTTTATTTATTTATCTATTTTTGATATTAAAATGAATCCATTTGTGATAAAATTTTATTTTAATATGATCATTTTTTTTATATTGTATTTGATAAGTGTAATTCAAATAGATCCAATCTCACTAACCATTTAAATCAATTGGAGTGTGTCATTTATTAAGTAGTTAAAGGGGTAAATTTTATGAGATATAAAGACATGGATGAGTAATATTAGGTATTGGAATCCAACTGAATAAATTTTAAACGTGTACTAAAGGTGATGATGGGATTCAATGTAAATGAGTTAGAAGGTAAGAAAAATCCATTATAATGATGCCTTGAATATTAATTTCATATGTTTACATAAACTTATTATCTATTTTTTACAACCATTTAGATTACATGAAAATTACACACACACACACATATATATATCATATTCACATTCATTGAATTACTTTTAAGGGCCTTGTTTTTCTTGAAACCTTATATTGGGGTTTTGGTGGTTGGAGGTGTCCAGGAAAGGATGAAGGAGTGAAAGTATGGTTTGAGTTGAAATATCATCTAGAGTAAGATGTTACAACATAGAGTTTTGATTTCAATCATTGGGTACTGAGATAAGGGTCATAATGTCTCTATTTATCTAGAGGAGTCATCAAAATATTGATTAGGGAAACACCATGGGGCTCAATAGGCCAGTCTCTTCTCTATACCTCATGAGGGGCCATTGCAGTGTTTGGAATAGGTTGTGTCATAGAGCCCCAGGATTGGGTTTCTATATATTTTCTTCATGATGGTCACTATTTGTTTATGTATTTTCTTCACCATGATTCTTCCCTTGGTATATAGTATCACGGATGGAATTGACCCATAGATTCTAGAGGATCATTTGAACTCATACACCTTTGTAATAAAATTCATTTTCATACTGTGGATCTATTGAAACCCCTACATATCACTATTCGGTAATGTGGATTTCACCATGGAATTCTATTTTGAACAAATTTTATAAATTCAATTGTCTTATAGGATTTATCTTATTTAGTACACTTCTTCATAAATCATTATAGTACACATGGAAACCTTCCTAAATTTTTTTATACTCATTGATAATACTCAACACTAGAATATAGGGATATTTTTATTGTTATCCAAGTAGAGTTTCATCTTCTGTCTTATTTAATTCTCTCCCAATATATATATATATATATCAATGTTATAGTTTTTTATTATCATTGTTTTTATTGTATTTATATTAAATATTGATGGGGAATTTTTGGTGGGATCATATCCTTACTGTTTTTCAGTTCCTTACATGAGAGGTGATATGAGATCTATTCCCTTTATTCTATTATTTTTTGGAGACTATATAATTTCACATATCAATGTAGTGGATTTGTGAATTCTTGTTAATTTTTTATGAAAGTTTTTTTTAACATAATTGAAATTATTTTTGTAAATTTGGAGTCAATATAATAAATATAATAATGTATAATATAAGGAATAATGAAAAATTGAATGGGATCTAATGGTCAAATGTGGATTGTATTACGGTTTGGTGTCTCATAATATTAACAATATAGTGTGATGTTGATTGATTTGATTTCGGTTTTTCCTTGTAATGATGGATATATTTGAATTTTTTAAATGAAATTATATTGGTAATAAAATTTTAATGATGAAAGGTCAATGTGAATTTATTACAATTATTCCTTGAAATTTTTTTAACATTAATGTACTACATAAAGCTTAATTATAGTGGGTTCGTAGCTATTTTTATCCACTAAATAATCAATTTATTAAAAATAAAAAATTATCATAATTAATTCCTTAGGTAAAAATGGTTATAAAAATGTTTATTTGAGGAAAATAATGTGTTTTTAGATGTTTTGAACCCGAAATTAATATGTTACCACATTTTATAATCTTATGGTCTTGATGTTATGTCCATGGTTTCCAAGTTGTCTGTTCTAATATTTTTTTTGTTTTTATTATATGATGGTATATTCGTTGTTATTATTATTTTTGAACCTTTTATGTATATGAAATTTATTGAGGAATTGATGTGTATACATAGAATAGGTTGGGATATGATATTTCATTCATTCTAGATCATAATACATGAAGTTTTCAGGGGTTTCTTCGAATGAGATTAGAGTATGAATTTTTTGATGTGTTTTCTTGTATCTTGTTTGTTATATTTTATAGTTTCCTTTTATAAATACCAATTTTGTTTTTCCTATTCATTGTTAGTTCATCATTTCTTGTGGTATTTTATATGGACTCCCGAATTCATGGATTGTTGAATGAAATAATTATAATAATTAAGTCATGAGATGAGTGTTACTACTAGAATTATTAAATTATATAATAAATTAGATGGATGGAATGACTTCTCTGAGAGCATGAATTGATAATCTTGTAAATTGGAACGTGAATAATAATATAAAATTGTTTATGTTGAAATGAAATGATGAAATTGGAATTGATCATGGGGATAATATATGATTTGAGAATAGTGTAATTATTAAATTAATGGTTGTTAATTGATTATGAATAAAGCTTAATGATTAATGACGAAAAATCATGTATATATTATAATTATATTCAACATGGTTATTTATTATATGTGGTATTGGTTAGTTGTCATTTGAGACGATAACTACATTTTGAGTCTAATGATTGGTATTTTAGCTTAGTGTCATTTTGTTTGACATATCCTTATATTTTATTATTTCATATGTTGTATCCCAGGAATTTGGTGGGAATACTATTCAAAAATGACTTTGGTTCTTCATTTTTTCATTGACATTCATGTCGATGTGGGAATCAATGACTGAATTCCCACACTTCCATTCTCTCCCATCATATGAAGCTTGATGTGTAAGAATATTGGGTTTGTAATGGAATAATGTATACATTATTTTCTCTTATAGGATTGCATGGATCTCATTTCTCTATAGGTTTATATAGAAAGTATAACTACATGGGGTTTTAACACATACATGTATTGAGATATAGTGAATACAATCTCTGATAGGTGTAAATATGCGTACTATAATGGATTGAGGTATAAAGAATAATGTTTAGGCTATAATGGATTTTTGTATCTATAATTTTTTATAGATAAGATGATGATGGAGAGGTTGTGATGATTTATATTAGATGTAGCATGAGATAAATATATGGGTGTGATATGTATGTGTGGTGTGTATGATGACTAATGGAAGGGATTATAGAATAATACATTCAGATTTTGGGTGTGAGAGGAGTATTCCAATGAAAAAGTGTATGTAGGCTTACTTTTTACTGTACATTATTTTTATATAATATGAATTGAATATATGAATTACTTGGTGAACCAGAATTATTTTGGATGTGATAGAGTTTTACTTATTCAAGTAATGTGCATGATTCATTTGTTTCATTCAATATGATTTTATATGATTCATTGAAATTTTTAATGGGATGTTGTTGGGAGGATTCTAATGACAATACACGTAGAATCATTATATATAATTATATATTGTTTCCTTATCTATAGAATAATGTTAGTGATCGAGATGTGCATTACTAGGATATAGATGTTTTGAGGACCAGATGAATTTTATTCCCATTACCTTTAATTTATTTTATATAACCCATATTTTTTTCATATTAACATTACATTAATGTATAAAAATGGTTAACATATTCATTTATTTTATTTTATTGGAGGATCACATCTTATATCTAGTCCATATATTAATATATTTTGGGTAATTCCTACAGTTTTTATAAATTCAGTACCCACAGTCTAAGTCAGAAAACCATGGACTAATGAAGAAAGGATTATAGGGTCATCCCCATCATTAAAATTGGAATAAGAAGGTACTGGTGGTGGGAGGTTCATGGTTGAGTGGTAGAAAAGTTGATGGTTAAGAGATATGATGGAGATTTGGTATATGTAATAATAAGTATTTCATGTGTTGAAAGTGTTAGAATAATAGTGGGACTTATTATGTGATGTAATCTAGGGAGGCCTTATGGTGTTAGAACTCGGTTCTTAGTTTTTAGGTACAAGTTTCTTCTTTTTCTCATTTCCTTAAGTGTTTTTGAGAAAATAAAAGAAATGGGGAAATTCCTAAAATTTGGGACTACACGCCGTGTACTTTTCCACATGCCGTGTTCTTTTGTCCATGTGGGATGAGTACACAGGTTGGGTAGCCTTGTCGTTGACAAAAGGTGTAAAAAACAACTATAGGATGTGTAGTGGGTATTTACACGCCGTGTAGTCAATTGACAGGTGAATAGTAAGGCGGTGAAAGTAGCCTCCAGCTGTGTGACAGTACACGCAGTGTAATTAGGAATACACGTTGTGTACTCATGTCGATGGATGAAGAGTGTGACAGTGCCGCTAAAGGAACAATTAAATGAAAAAGTGCATGTAGTGTACATGAGAGTACACGCCGTGTAGTCTATTATTCCAGCTTAAAACTACCAGTAGCCTCCTCATATGAAAGAGGAGGCATTTGAGCTGTTTTGGAGATGGAGGAGGAGGCCATAGCTTTAGAGATCCGTTGATCGCGAACCGAGAATCCAATTCCACCTCTTTTGATCTTTCTAGAACTGCACGGGTAAGAGCTACCTTCATCTTGAGTGGTTCTTACCAATTCTTCTTCTAAGGGAAGTTATTTACATTTGAACTGGTTTTCTTCTAACTGAGATCTATGTTATCTTTGGGAATTTCTGGAATCGACATTCACGTATATCGTTCGATGGTGTTAAAGGTAGGTGGCTTGGTGTTTAATTTCCAACTATTGTGCGTTTTTGTGTACGGTTGAGATACACGCCCATGAATGTGGTGTCGTATGGATTAGGTCTTGTTGAATTAAATACCTAGAATTGTATTGGTGATTAAATGTGATAATAAAATGCTGTTTGGTATCATTTCTTGGATCCAGGACCACCTTGGGTGTGCGTTACCCTATTTATCCATTTGGCCAGGATACCCGAGGGTATGCCATTGTGATAATGTTTGTTAAATTTCCTTGAGGGGAATTGAATGCGAATTGCATGTTTATATATTGGGCATGGCATGTTACTTGTTTAGCCTATGGGAATTGTTGATTAGCCTGAGGGCGCAGTTATTTTAGCCTGAGGGAAATGAATAAGGGAAAGATTATGATTACCTGTTTTTTTTTCTTTTTAGTTTGGCCTGAGGGAAAGATTGTATTTCGCCTGAGGGAAATGCCTGAGGGCAAGGTACTGTATAGCCTGAGGGCATGGTTCTACTATATTAGACCGAGGGCAAGATTCTGATTGGCCTGGGGGCGTGGATCGGTTGAGAAAATGATGTAATTAAATAAAATGGTTAAATGAATACTAAAATGAAAATATAACAGGTAAAGTTAGTTACTTTTGAGTACTGATTAGTTTATTTCATTTACTTTTGCACACTGTTGTTGCATGTTTACACACAGTTGAGCATGGTCCTTTGGTGGGTGCCTACTGAGATTATTTTTCACACCCAATTTGGGTCATGATTTTCGGCCCAAAAAAATTACGTTTATGCTGGTGTGGATAAGGGAAAGGGTCCCTATACAGTTTCTTGATTGCTGTTGACGAGTAGGGGAGCATGGGACCGGGCTTAGGCTCGCGGTGCTACCAGCTGTTTTGTTTTGTTTGGATATACTCTTTATTGTATTGTACTGTATTGTTTTGTAACATGTTCTGGCTGTTTTTCATAGAACTTGAGGCATGTTTCATCATCATTATATATATATGACTATTTTTTGTTTTTACTGCAATTGTGCATTTAAAATTGTGTATGGTTTATCGCTTCCAATGTTGTCGTATGTTTTTATTATTCTGTTGTGCTACACTTTGACAAATGAGGGCATAGTTTCCCCACTATCAGACCTGGGCCCTCGCTGCTAGTTGGCAGCCTCTGGCGTTTGGGTAAATGCGTTTGTGGTCACGTGGTGAACCGGGCTCGGGCCACCCATTGAGTGGCACCTGGACCCGAGATGTTACAAAGTGGTATCAAAGGGGTTCTTTTCTTTGACATAATATTATGAGCCGTATTCTGGGATAAGACGAAAGCGGTAGTTGGTTATAAGCTGTGCCTAGATGTAACTAACCCGTGTATAGGGAAAGAAAGTCTACCTCAGTTATAGTAATTTTTCTGATTTTCCAAGTTTTACAGTTGATTTGATTTCACCATTGGGTGATGAACTTGTATTGTGAGGTTTATATTTTAGCCGTTGGTTCTGTTTAGTTGCAACCTGATGAGATGAGGGTATGCCATCTCTGCATCATTATGCACATGCTAGAAATCACATGTCATGCATAGTTCCATGCCATGTAGGTGCATTAGAAATTGCATGATGTTGTGATAGTTGTGGTGCTAGAGAAGCATTCTGTTGTGATAGCTACTTGATAAATACGTTCTATGTGATAGGGTATTTTCCTATGAGACTGTTGATGGAATGGACGCCAAACTTTGGTTTCTAGGTAGTATGGGCCCTCATTGACAGGAATATGGTTGAAAATTGACTGTTTATCTGGTTATAACACATATAAGATGCCAAACATTGATTCTTAGGGAGTATGGGCTCTCAAAGATCAGAATTTGGCACTTAGGTGTTGTTTTTCAGTATTTCTTGGGTTCTGGGGAAGTTTCTGTGGCATACTGTCTGGAAACCCAGTATAAATGCCGTGTAGTACCTTAAACACGCCGTGTATGATCTTCTGTTTGGGAATAAAAGAAAACTTTTCGAGTACACGCCGTGTACCCTAAGTACACTCCGTGTAGTACCTTCCCATGCTAGAGACCATGTGGGCAGGTACACGGGGAAGGGAAATGCTTGGGGAAAACATGCCATGTACCAGATGTACACGCCGTGTAGTGTTAACCTGGAGTCCGCCCATGTAACTAACAACACAGACGTAAGAGACCATATGACGTACACGCCCTGTCCACTGCGGAACATGCCGTGTACTGTGAGCTGTGTATCCGGTCATGTAACAAACAACATGGGTCGGCGGAGCACGTCTAGTACACGTCGTGTACCTGTGGGACACGCCATGTAGTCTTGTCTGAGGAAAGACTGTGTGGAGTTAGCCGTGTGGCTGAGAAGATGGAGTGGTGTCCACACCGTGTACTAGTGTAACATGCTGTGTAGTCTCAAGACGAGTAGTCGGCCGTGTCACAAACAACACAGGCAGTTGGAAATTTACACCATACACGCCGTGTGGATTATATAAATGCCGTGTTGTTTTGTTCAATGGGATCCCTGTAGTTTAGCTGTGTAGAAGGACCCATGCAGGGGAAGAGAAGTCAGGTACACACCGTGTAGTCAGTATACTTGCCATATAGTCTTGTTTTTGAAATATTGAAGGCCTTATTCCTCCTGTTCCCCATTTGTCCCCTTCTTTCAATCTTTGATAAATCTAGATCTAAGGTGTGTGTTCGACCTTGTAGAGTCATGCTACCTAGACGTTCGCGTGTTGTTCTCCAGGAGAGCGGAAACGAGTATACTTTAGAGATGGTGGGCCATGGGCTACCAGTGGATCCTCCAGCAGAGCCAAATGCGGCGCCACCTATTATACCAGACATAGGTGCGGAGGGTCAGTTCCGTGAAGGCTTTATGCGATTTATGTAGACCATTCAAGGAGCACCGCTGGCTGCCACATCTATGGCTGAGCTGACTCGTATTTTCCAGCAGCTGCATCCACCGATGTTCTCGGGGGATGGAAGTCCACAGGCTGCAGAGTCTAGGCTGAGGTCTATGCAAACTATTTTCGATCATTTGGAGATGCCTCTAGAGCGGAGGGTCAAGATCGCGACTTATATGCAGCGTGATTCTGCTAAGAGGTGGTGGGATGTTACCACCCAGTCAGAGCATCATAGGGACATGGCGTGGGATGCTTTTTAGGCAGTCTTCTAGGAATTCTTCTTTCCAGAGACGTTTCGAGTAGATAGATCTCGAGAGTTCACGAATCTGCAGTAGGGTGCTATGTCGGTGATGGATTATTCTGCTCGCTTTACCGAGCTTCATCATTTTGCACCCGTGCTGGTGGGTGATGAGACGTTGAGAGATAGACGCTTTGAGGATGGTATTCGTTATGGCATCTGAGCAATAGTGAATGTTTTTAGGTTGCCTACTGTACATGCTATTGTGAACCAGGAATTAATTACAGAGAAGAACATGCGGGAATCTAGTGGTGTGGGCCAGAGTGGTTCAACACCGGTTTCTAGTACTATTTCTACTTGCAAGAGGAAGATACAGATGGACTTATCTCAGGGTGGCAGTACCGGCCAGATGATTTTTCCAGGTGGCCCGATCAGGTGCTACCAGTGTGGTAAAAAGGGTCACAAGAGACCGCTGTGTCCACATGATCTAGTTGAGTTCCGAGCTTGGGGCATGATGGGTCATCTTCAATGCTTTTGTAGGGAATTTCTACCTGTGTCTAGTGATAGGGGTTCTGTACAGACTCCACTTGCTAGAGCAGGACCAACAACTTCCTACCAGTCGGGCAACTGAAATTCGTCTGGGCGTGCAGGCAGGGATGGTGGTCGTGGCCCTGGTAGCCAGACACCCGGATCTTAGAAGCAACAGAGCGGGATAGCTCAGGGTAGCCAGGATGTGTCATAGGGCCGCGACACTGGGTAGGCATATGCAGTGCAACAGACCCAGCAGGAGTAGGATCCCAGACCTTCTATAGTTAGAGGTACTATTATAATAGCTTCTGACTTATCTTCATTACTTTTTGATACGGGTGCTACACATAGCATCATATCTGTGCCCTTTGTGGAGAGCCTTGGACTTTGTGTTTCTACTTCTTCTGATGTTATGATGCTATAAACTCCGTTGGGGACTAGAACGAGTAGTGTGAATCAGTGTAACGAGTTCCCCCTTGAGGTTGGTGGGTGTCACTTCCTTTGGGACCTCTATGTCTTAGAGATGACGAGCTATGATTTCACTCTCTGTATGGACTGGTTGGTTCCCTTTTGAGCCTTCTTAGACTGCTATCATCGTAGGGTGCATTTCACGTCACCAGAGGGAAGATAGTTTCTATACAAGGGAGAATGAGATGTTCAGGTGAGTTGATCTGGACCAGAGTATCATGGGCGTGGTGGAGTTACAGCCCAGATTGCGAGTTTATATCTGGATGAACATGGGACTTGTCAGACGGATTTCCATCCAGTGGTTGGTCATTTTAGGGATGTCTTCCCGGACAACTTTTCAGTTCTACCTCTGGAGTGTGAGGTGGATTTCTTTATTGATCTTATGCCAGGAGCAGCATCGGTGTCCATTCCTCCTTACAGGATGGCTACACCAGATTTTCAGGAGCTCAAGAGGCTGTTAGAGGAGTTACTGGCAAAGGGTTTCATCCGGCCTAGTAATTCTACTGGGGTTTCGCCTGTCCTTTTTGCGAAGAAGGTGGAAGGTACCCTCATACTCTTTGTGGACTATTGGAAGCTGAACCATTTGATAGATAAGAACCGATATCCTTTTCCAAGGATTGATGATCTTTTTGATCAACTTCGTGGAGAACGAGTGTTCTCGATGATTGAATTGAGATCCGTATATTGTCAGCTGCCCGTTAGACCATCTGATATACCTCTCATAGCTTTTAGAAGCAGGTATGGTCTATACGAGTATACGGTTATGACATTCGGACTCAAAAACACGCCATCAGTTTTTATGGATCTGATGAATCGTGTGTTCCATCCTTATCTGGATTCTTTCATGGTAGTATTCATGGATGACATCTCGGTGTACTCTCACACTTGACACGACCTTGACACCCATCTTGAGATCGTATTGAGTACACTGAGAGAGCATAAGTGGTATGCTTAGATCTCAAAGTGCCACTTTTGGATGGACCAAATTCACTTCCTGGGTCATATCATCTCAGAAATAGGAGTTGCAGTAGACCAAGAGAAGGTGAGGGCATTGGTTTTCTGGGAGTATCCTAAGAACGTGTTTGATATACAGAGTTTCTTGGGGCTGGATGGTTACTAAATACACTTCAGACAAGACTTCTCTCGCTTAGAAGCGCCGTTGACGGGTCTGACTAAGAACGGTGTGAAGCTCATTTGGTTAGAAGCTTACGAGACGGCCTTTCAGGGCCTGAAGGAAAGGTTGGCATCTGCACCAGTACTGATACTTCCAGAGCAAGGGAAGAGCTATACAGTTTACTGTTATGCATCAAGTATTGGGATAGGAGAAGTGTTGTTGCAGGGAGACTGAGTAGTTGCATACGGGTCTCAGCAATTGAGGCCACATGAGAGGAATTACCTGACTCATGATCTCGATTTGGCTGCAGTTGTGCATGCATTGCACTGTTGGAGACATTATCTTTTGGGGGAAATTTTAATGGTTTTCATCGACCAAAAAATCCTCAAGTATATCTTTACTCAGTACGATATGAATCTGAGGCAGAGAAGGTGGGTTGAATATCTACAGTCCTTCAATTTTGAGCTTGCCTATACACCTAGTAATGGTAATGCAGTAGCTGATGCACTGAGTAGGAAGACTCAGATATAGGTAGTACAGGAGGCCAGGGGTGAGTGGAAGCTTATGGATTTGTTCTCTGAGATGAATCTTGAGGTGCACGATAGTCAGGGGCAAACCTATCTTTCATATTTATCTATGACTTCTACCCTCTTTGACAGATTGAGGATGAGATGGCTATCAGATTCTGAAGGCCTAGTTCTATGGGAGTCGGTGGAAAGTGAGGACCCTCCTCCTGTTTGGACGATAGGCGATGATGAGGTTCTGTGTTTCCAGGGACCAGTTTGGGTTCCAGGGGATATATGCGAGGAGATGATGCAGGAGTTTCATGCTTCAGCATGGGCAATTCATCTCGGAGTTACGAAGATGTACCGAGACTTGAGACATCAGTACTGGTGGCCAAGTATGAAGAGTGATGTAGCTTGTTTTGTTAAGAGGTGTTCCACCTGTCAGTAGGTGAAGGCGGAGCATTAGAGGCCAATCAGACTGTTACAAAAGTTTCCCATCCTGTAGTGGAAATGGGATGATGTCGCGATGGATTTTGTGACTGGGTTTCCAAGGACACCTTGAGGTAATGATGATATGTAGGTTGTTGTGGACAGACTCACGAAGGTAGCTCAATTTTTTCCTATCAAGGAGACCATCGGATTCGACGAGCTCAGCAAGTTGTATATCTGAGAGACCGTACGTCTTCATGGGGTCCCTTGTTCTATCATTTTATATGGGGATACCCATTTTAGGTCTCGTTTATGGAAGAGTTTTCAGAGGGCACTGGGTACACAGGTACTTATGAGCACAGCTTACCACCCTGTGACTGATGGTCAGTCAGAGCATACGATACAGGTGTTAGAGGATATGCTGCGTGCATGCGTCCTAGACATTGGGAGATCTTAGGGGAATAATATAACCATATTCGAGTTTCCTATAGTAATAGTTTTTAGGAAACCATCGATACAACACCTTATGATGATTTATTTGGTAGGCTATCCCGATCAACTTTGTTCTGGTTATAGATAGGTGTGGCAACTTTAATAGGACCACAACTAGTGGAGGATACTTCTGAGCAGGTCCAGTTGATTCAGAAGTTGATGGCTACCACACAGTCTCATCAGAAATCTTTTTCTGATCACCGCAGATGACCCTTGGAGTTCGTGGTTGGGGATCTGGTTTTTTTGCATGTTTCACTGAGTTTGGGACACAGGCAGATCAGGAGACATGGTAAATTTTCACCAATGTGTGTGGGGACATTTGAGATTCTGGAGAGAGTCGGGCTAGTTGCCTATTATTTGCAGTTACCACAGTGGTACAGAGGCATGCATGACGTTTTCCATGTATCTCAGTTGCATCGCTATCATTCAGACTCATCTCACATCTTTCAGCCCGAGGAGGTTGAGCTCGAGGTAGATGCTTCCTTCGACGAGTATCCGATTGATATCGTTGATAAGAGCAGGATGGTTCTCTAAGGCTAGTCAGTTCTTCTCGTACGGGTGCTATGACAGCATGGCCGAGTTCAGGACGAAACCTGGGAGCAGGAGACCGACGTATGTGCTCAGTGGCCGGAGTTATTCACACTTATGTCTTCACCACCAATGGAAGGGTAATTCGGGGATGAGTTGTTTTAAGGGGGGATGTCTGTAAGAATTCTGTTCTTAGTTTTGAGGTACATGTTTCTTCTTTCCCTCCTTTCCTTAAGTGTTTTTGAGAAAATAACAGAAATGGGGAAATTCCTAAAATTTGGGGCTACATGCAGTGTACTTTTCCACACACCGTGTACTTATGGCCATGTGGGATGAGTAAACAGGGTATGTAGCCACGACAGCAATGAAAGGTGTAAAAACCAACTAAACACCATGTAGTGGGTATTCTAATGCCCTATAGTCAGTCGACAAGTGAATATTAATGCTGTGAAAGTAGCTTCCAGTTGCATGACAGTACACTCCGTATAATCTAAAATACATGCCGTGTACTCATGTCGACGGATAAACAATGCCGCGGTGCTGCCAAAGGAACAGTTAAATGAAAATGTACATGATGTGTACTTGAGAGTACATGCTGTGTAGTCTATTTTTCCATCTTAAAATAGGCATTAGCCTCCTCATTTTGCAGAGGAGTCTTTTGAGCCATTTCGGAGCCGAAAGAGGAGGGCAGAGCTTTGGAGATCTATTGATCGCGAACAGAGAATCCGATTCTGCCTCTGTCGATCTTGCTGGAACCGCACGGGTATGAGCTACCTTTGTCTAGAGTGGTTCATTCCAATTCTTCCTCTAAGGGAAGTTATTTATGTTTGAATAGGTTTTCTTCTAACCCATATCAACGTTGTCTTTGGGCGTTTCTGGAATCAACGTTTGCGTATATCATTCGATGGTGTTAAATGTAGGTGGCTTGGTGTTTAATTTCCAACTGTAGTGTGTTTTTTTGTACCGTTGAGATACGCACCCATGAATGGGGTGTCGTATGGCCGATGCCTTGTTGAATTAAATACCTATAATTGTATCAGTGATTAAATGTGATAATAAACAGCTGTTTAGGATCATTGCATGGATCCAGGGCCACCTCGAGGGTGCATTCCTCTGTTTAGCCATTTGGCTAGGATACCCGAGGGTATTCCATTGTGATAATGTTTGTTAAATTTCCTTGAGATGAATTTTATATGAATTGCATGTTTATATGTTGGGAATGTCCCGATTACTTGTTTAGCCTCAGGGCATTGTTGATTAGCCTGTGGGAACAATTCTATTAGCCTGAGGGCAATTCCGGAGGGCCAGATTCTGATTACCTGAGGGTTTCGTTTCAGTTTGTCCTAAGGGAAAGATTGTATTTCACCTGAGGGAAATGCCTGAGGGAAAGGTACTGTATAGCCTGAGGGCATGGTTCTACTATATTAGCCCGAGGGAAAGATTCTGATTGCCCTGAGGGATTGGTTCTATTGAGCAAAGGATGTTATTAAATAAAATGGTTAAATTAATACAAAAGTAGAAATATAACTGGTAAATTTAGTTACTTTTGAGTAATGCTTAGTTTATTGCATTTACTTTTGCACACTTTTGTTGCATGATTACACACAGTTGAGCACAGACATCTGGTGGGTGCCTACTAAGATTATATCTCACACCCTGTTTGGGTCATGCTTTTCAACTCAAACAGATTACGTTTATGCTCGTGTGGATAAGGGAAAGGTTCCCTATATAGGTACTTGATTGCTTTTGAGGAGTAGGGGAGCATGGGATTGGGATTAAGCTCGCGATGCTACCAACTATTTTGTTTTGTTTTGTTGTACCATGTATTGTACTGTATTGTATGGTTTTGTAACATGTTCTGGTTTTTTTTTCTTAGAACTTGAGGAATGTTGCATCATCATTATATATATATATGAATGTTGGTTGTTTTTACTACAATTGTGCATTTAAAATTGGGCATGTTTTATCACTTCTGCTGTTGTCGTATGTTTTCATTATTCCGCTGCACTACACTTTGAAATATGAGGGCATAGTTTCCCCACTATCTAACCTCGGCTCTCACTACTAGTCGGCTGCCTCTGGCATTTGGGGAAATGTGCTTGAGGTCACATGGCGAACCGGGTTCGGGGCACCCATTGAGTGGCAACCGGACCTGGGACGTTACATATGAGATATTGGAATTTTGGGCCCCCTATGATTCAATAGAAGGACACAAATTATCCTAATGGTACCAAGAGCCATTAATGATTCGTTATAGGTAGAGACCCTAGTAAAGATCATGAATCATTGTTATTTGGGACGATTTTTGAAATGGGTATGCCAGGGGAAATATGTTTAATACTAATTAATTAATTATAAATATTCCATATTCTTTATTTACGAGTCCCTAAATTTTTATCATATGTTAATAAAATAACAAACCATTATTTTCATACATAGATATTAAACCTTTTTATATGGAAATTCAACAATTTTCATAAAAAAACACATAAGGATTATTATAGTTTAATGTATTTTTAATTTTGGAACCATTAAATACTGGACCATAAGTGAGGCACATCATCTCCCATTAGGTTATTCATACATATAACCCTTCTTAAACCAATCATACACAATAAATTTATTTATATCAGGGGTAAAAGGAACAAACTAAATGCTGAGATCTAATGCTCAGTAAATTTAAACAAGGGAGATAACAATATGACATGTGTATATATTTATGAGAACATGGAATAATGTATGAAAACCATAGAATGCATACCACAGATCATAGAAATGATTCATGGAATAAATCTTGGTTGTTAAAAAGATATAAATCATAAATGAATAAAAGAACATGAGCCATGAGATAATAACATTGGAATAATAAATAAATTGGTGGCATACACAGAAGAATAAAAATTCATATGATAAGGCTAACCATAAATACATTCATAACATATTAGTGTTGGGATAACCACTCTTGTACATGCCTTTAGCTTGGGATGACCTCCCATGTACCCTAATTTGGGTTTGGTCTAACTACATTCATACCATCCTTTTTAGTGTTGGGCTAACCAATTGTATACTCTGTGAGCCTATAAAACATTTATAATAACCCAATTTATTGGTGGGAGATATAGATCCCACCCGTCTAACAATGAAAATCATACATGTGTTCCATAATATTATAATTATTTAATTATTTTATAACCTATGAAATGAAATGGGTTTCATAAAAATTTCATTATATTAGAACTTGTGTATTAGATAAAGTTATTATACTCATTTCAGCATTTCATACTAGCATACGCCATGGAAAATGAAACGATTATCACAAGAAATTTATCTTGGTCTAACTGGTGGAAGAGAAAAGGGTTTCAGAAAAATTATACCATTATAAATGAAAATAAATTCAGAGAAATAATTACAATGGTATCCTTGGATCATATCCCCAGTAAGTCATAGGTCATATAAATGTAGGTAATCTTAAATTGATAGTGATTTTGAAAAAAAAATTAAAACAATTCGTGTGGAAAATATACTCTCTACTTTAGAAATAACTTTTTTAAAACATTTCTTTGAAAATATTATTCATAGAAAATGAACATGAGAAAAATTATTATTCAAATAACATAATGGTCATGACAATTGGATGTTTCATTCTTTCTATACAGATTAAAAAAATATTCCATTCACATTTTTAGTAAAATCCTAATTGTCATTTTGGAAATTGAAAAGAAGAATAATATTATTTTTATTAAGAAATGTAAAATATTGTTAAAAATATATTTAATAAATAATCCTGATAATAATAAAACATTTATGTAATTTTTTTAGAAAATAATATTTGTTGAAGAAAATGATTTTTTGACAGAAGTGAGAAATAAAGAAAAATTTTAATAAACTTTTTTCTAAACTAGATTAAGAACAAAATTGTTAAAAATGTGGATATATTACATGAAAATGTCATGGATAAACATAGTATAAGAAAATTCATTATTTTATTAATATAAATATAGTAATATTTTATCATTAAAAACATAACCATAAAAAATTCTAATAAAAAATGGGATTGTAACATTAAATTATTACTAATTTGGTAGCTTTGAATCATAATACTCGTAGAGGGATAAAATTAAATGAAACATAAAATATAATGAGGATAAATAAATTTATGAAATTAAATTTCAACTTGTCTCAATATATAAAACACATAAAATTAGATAGTACATTAAGTAAAATATGTCTTAAAGAAGTAAAATTTAGATGAAAACCTTACCACTTTAATATTCTTTTGAATCATATTCCCCAATAAATAATAAAATAAAATGAAACATTAAATACCCAAAACAATAATGGGATTCATGATATATCATATCATATTTTAGGTATATACACCACACAAAATAAATGAGTGGTGAATTTACATATGCCTCCTAGAAATTAAAGGGTGACTAGAAATCCCTTTTCTTAAGTCATAACTGTCATCATACATGATCAAATATCCTATAGAACAAATATATGATTATTATTAATTTATTACATGTAAATAGACACATATATATACACATATATATATATATATATAAACATATACAATTCACTTATGACTATTTACTACCCATTTTTTATTAATTCAATGTTAATGTCACATTTCGGGCAATAACTGCTTTGTTTTTCATAGCATCATTGATTTTTTATTTCTGGTCTTCTTACAAAGATAATTGATTCATTATATATATAATATAAATCATGATATAATCAGTACATATTAATTTTAATTAATTTATAAAATTTATTAGTAGAAAATGAAATACACTGTTCATGGAGATGGTAGGTCGTACATATGCATAAACGTTATTTCCATTTCATTGATGGATTGAATGAATGGAATTTAAATTATATATAATCCTAAAATAATAAAACTTTTGTCATATATATATGATATATTAATTGAAACATTCCCCATTTCCTTTCATCTACGAATGGATAAATCACATCACTTCATGAGGTAGTAGTTCGCAATACAATCGAGTGACATTATCACATTTCCACAAAATGGGAATAATTAAGTTATGTGATATATAAAAAATATAAAATCATAATAATATAAAAAATACCTTATATACATAATAAATACATAATTATAACATTCCTATAGAAGTTATAATTTTAAAACAACTAACATCGGTTCATGAGGTTGTAGTCCGCCGGACACATGATTGATGATTTCGTAATGCATTTGATAGAAGTGGTGATTGTTGTAGTTCATGACCATAACATAAAAAATATCAGTATATTTAATACTATATTTCTATTATGTCATCATATTTTAATAATAATTTCTTTATATGGAGAATGAAATAAAAAATAAAAGCTCGTTGATAAAGGTTACATCTTATTTGAGTATCCTCGTGAGGATTGCACCAAAATCCTTTCCAAATTGGATTTATATCCCAAATAAGGATACTAGGTTGAGAGTTTGGAAGTTTGGAAGTTACTTAGGAATATATATTCTAGTCCAAATTAGATTAAAGGTGTGAACAAGATAATGGATGGGCAAGCCTTCTATATATGAGGTGAGTACCACACATGTCATTTACTGAAAAGAAAAAAAGTGTACCCACGTTTTTCTCATTACAAAAGGGTATAACATGGCTCTAATTAAAACCATATAAATTATTAGGTAAAAATATTTCTAGAATATATATTTTATGAAAGTTTATTTTTAATTTTTACAACTGAACTTCTAGTTTAGTCCCTCATACACATATTTTCACCTTAACGGTGATAAATGATCTTTACTATTCTAACAATTCATTTTTTTCAAAAAATAAGTCAACCTTACATGATAATATACAGAATGATGATTATAAATATGAAAAAAAATAATTTTAAATTTTCTATCACATATTTCTAAAAATATAATTTAATATTAATCCCACATATGTGATGGGAAAGGGGGTTTTTAAGGAAAACATGTTCAATAATTTGAATGTTTTTATATCAAAATTCAACATGAAATTGATTCCAAGGAAATAAATTGGATTAGTATATTTCTAAATGATTTAATTTAAATTTTAAACCAATTTATAAATCACTTTAAATTTATAAATAATTTAAATTAAATTAAAATTTTCAACTAAAATGCACTATCTTAACTATGTATCAAAAAATGAAACTTATTTGAAAAATCCAAAAAAACAATTACGGTAATTTTGAAATGAAGATTTTAATCCTGATGTTTATTTTATAAAATTAATTTTCCAAATATTAACCAAATAAATTTTATTATTTTTCAAAATTAATAATAAAAATATTTTTTACGAAAATTGTATTTTAAAAATATATATAGGATTTACATAAAATTAAGTAGTTTTTGTCAAAATGATTTCATTATAAAAAAATAGTCAACTAATATTTAAAAAGAAGTCATTTTAATTAATAATTCTAAGTTAAAAGTCTTGGATATAAATATTATTTTTAAATAACAATAGTAATAATATATACTAGCTTTCGTAAAATATAGAGTTGTGTTTAACATAAGAGAACCCATTATTTCATATATTATAGGCGCAAATTAGTGTTCTGTGAAATAAAATATATCCATGAAATTTAATTTATTTGAAAAAAAATTTATAAAAACTTAAGGTGTTACATTATACCCCCCATGAAATGAATTTATCCACGAAATTCATATTTATGGTTTAATCAAATGAGGATAATTCTACATCATCATATCCTAAAGTTCCCATGTAGCTTCCTTAAACTATTTGTTTCACCAAATAACATTCACTAGGTGAGTGGTTTTGAGTCATAGAACATTAATTTTCTGATATAAAATATCCATCATTTGTTCCTCATAGAAAATATATCTCTCTTATGGTACAAACTATGAGTTTAGTAAATGTGATGTGTCAGATATATACTTCATTATGATACATACATGTAACAAATCATTTCATTGAAATAGTTTTTCTGGAATCACAAAATAATAAGATATTGTATATATATGATCAATAATTTCAAATGGACCTATATACCTAGGGATCAGATTCCATTCTCATATAATCTCAGAACCTCCTTCTATGGATAAATTCATATGAATACCTTATCACAAAAATTATATTCTAGATCTTGTTAGTGATTATTGCAAATTTTTTTGTCTAAATCTGAGTTCCCTTGATGTACTTTATAGTGGTTCGAAACTTCTCTACCATTTAATTAGCTATCTTAGTTACCAATATATTTCATTCTCTAACAACATTATATAACATTTAATTTCTACATTTAAATATATAGAGTGATTCATATTGATTCATCTAAATTCTTGAGTGAAATATATTTTTGAATGAAAGCTCAATTATATGATGATGTCAATCCTGACCACCAATAAAATCCAAAAAATAAGATCTCAATCTATTTTCTAGTGTTTTAAATGACCATTCAGAGTGGACATATATTTAGGGATGATACATAGTGCCGAAACTCAACTCTATATCATGATATTTATGAAGCCTTCAATAAAAATAGATATAAGTCTCAAATCCTGACCAGACACAATAGAATGTGGTACTCCATGGAACATACCACTTGCCTGATGTAAAACATATGAAGCTGACCCATAGAGAAGTTTTCTCTGATATCTATGATGTATGCTGACTTAGTAATACCATCAAACTTAAACCATATAAAAATATTCCCAATAGTCATTATGTGGACTCCAATGATAAAATCCATGGTGTTTTTTTCTCTTTAAATTATAGTATGGTTAAGAGATGTACCATCCACTTGGTCTTTTGTCTATTAGCCATAACATGCTGACATATAAAGCAATAAGTTAAAAAAATTCTGATCTCTATCTTCATGCCACCCCCATAGAAATAGTATTTTAAATATATATACAGATTCATAATTCTCATATGAATAGTGAATGAAGAATTATAATATACCCCTATAAAATCAATTTTAAAATATGATATATATATAACACACTCACGATTACTGATACTTATCACTCAATAATGATAAATTATATACTTAGGAACATTTATAACCTTATATTTCATCTCTAAAACTTATTTTGACACCTATTTAGTAATTACATGGATAAGAAGGTTGATCATTAAATTGATTAAGATAATATTTTTCTCATTCTATTAGTATTTCCTGATCAATCCTTTGCAAATCCATAAATATTAGATTTTTTTTAATCCTTATCATGTATAAGAAAGCATGAACTTTTCAACTCAAAGCATGTTCCAAAATGTTTTCTTTCCCATGGCGGTAGTGGATTGAGCGGTCATAATATTTAATTATCTCTAACCATCTTCTTTGCTACATATTCAAATTCTTAAATGTAGATATACAGTTTAAAATTATATGATAGGTATATATATTAAACTTTTGTATATAATGATAATGCCTCAACATATTTAATGATAAATTTACCACAGATAACTCCAAATCATGAGTTGAGTATTTTTATTATTATGAATCTTAAATTTTCACAAGGAATTAGTTATAACCATGTCATTTATCATACAAACACATCCCAATGCCTCCCTATATTCATCATTACATGTTACAAACCCTTCCCCACTATAGGGTAATGAGAGCATAAGAACACTACCTAATCATCCCTTTTGTTTCTTGTAATCTACCTCATATTAATCTATCCAGATGAATTTGGATCCCTTCCATATTAACATACTTATAGGATTATATTTTCATAATAAATTCTCAAAAATCCATTGATAATATCCATCTAAGCAAAGAAAACTATGGATCTCATTCACCATGGTTAGTCCGATCCATTATTAAATAGAGAAAATTTTCAATGGTTCTACTGATATACCTTCCCTTGAGATTATATAACCCAAAAAGTAGATTTTTCAGCCAAAAATCACACATTTTAATTTAGCCATATTTTTTATCCTTCCATAGGGACTTTAGTAAAATTATCAAGTTGACTTAATGATCTTTCATTCACTTTTAATAGACAAGATTACAATATTTAAATACTACTATAAACTAATCATGGTAATTTCTAACAAATATATTCATCAAATCCATGAATATTGTAGGGTAATTAGTAAGTCCAAATGGAATAATTATATATTAACAGTTTAAATACCTTGTATGGAATGTTGTATTATGTAAATCCTCCTTGACCCTAAATTGATGATATACAGAATGCATGAAAATCAAAGAAAGGAACTGAGATCTTTAGAGTTAATTCAATAGGTCATCAATATGGGGTAGGGTATATTTTTTATTGATTAGGATTTTGTTCAACTACTAAAAATAAATTTAGAGCCACATAAATCTATCATTATTTTTAACAAAAATACCATGTGAACATTAAGGTAACACAATTGACTGACTAAATCCATTCCCAAGTTTATCCTTGAGCTGATTCTTTATTTCCTACAACTAAATTACTGAAATTCTACTCAGAGTGATTATAATTGGGTTGTAAAAAGGTATGAGTTATATTGAAAAAATCCAAATTACATTTTTCTGAAAGGCTTGGGAACTCTGTTAGAAAATATCAAACAATTCCTGACAATATGCATACCAAGAATTTTATATTTGTCCCGAATAATTTGAGATCATTTACCCTTCTGAATGATATTAATATCCATATAATTGATGTAATATCTATAGTATGTTTATTCACATCATCACAGTGATATATGATCACAGGTTGGTTTGGAATATTAAACATGACTTCAATTCCTCAATAATTCATGTTGGATTTAGGTAGAGAAATCCAATCCTTTCCCAAGACAATATAAAATTCCACCAAATAAAGAATTAAAACATTTAAAGGAATCACATTACAATAAATATCCACCCTATAAGAATCATATACTTAATAAGTGATCATCGTACAATTAATTTTTCCATTATAATTTTATATCTATTTGTTTTGGGGAAATCATGATACCCTTATAAAATTATTCAGATATGTAAGAATGGGTTGTTCGAGAGTCTAATAATACATTATCTATTCTAGAGTGGATGATTGGTGAACCTTTTACCATTTAATTATCAAACCAATCATTATAAATAGCGATAACATGAAATTAACCTTTATATCTCATATTAAGAGGGTGTAGAAATTAATCACCATCATTAATCTTCGTATTTGGGCACATGTTCACATAATTACCATGCTATATGTATTTGAAATATCTAAGTGTGGATAGTTAATTTTGTATAGTTGTATCTATGTTCACCTCATTAGTTAAATTATTCCCCTTCCATTAGAAATAAACTTCATGATGACCTTTATATACATAGATAAAATATTTACTTATTCCCTTATGATAATGTCCTCTATGTTTCAAACCACACATTGAGTATAAGGGAAATAACAAATTCTCCTCTCTGTGGTTCTCAAATTTTTATTTGAATTAAACTTTTATATTCTTCTTAAAACCATGATATTGCTACATAAATCCAACCTCTAGTTTTTCCGTGATAGAAAATAAAAAAATATCTTCATAGATACCGATGTCTGTCTAAATAATTCCCATTGGAGACTTGGTTTTATACCACATAAGAATTGATCAACCTTATTTTCATTTTGGATGATGAAACCAGAATCATACCTTGTATTATTGTCAAAAATTTCTTCATATAGACCAACATAATCTTCATAATTTTACTACCCCAAAATGAACACCTCCCCCATCATCATATGAAGAAAAATAAAAAATTACTTATTGAAAAATAAGTTCTTGAACTCATCCAAATAAATGGGGTATATTTCTTTTTATTGAATTATATTATTGATAAGATTACCCCACTGATTTAATAAACCATACAAATGGTAGAAATCCATAAAGAATATTTAATGCTATGAACACCGGGGAATAGAAAATATATTTTTAGTGGTATTAGCCCATTTCTCTGTAACTAGTGGAATAGTATATCCTCTAAATAAAGGTGAACATTGACTCATGAAGAACTCAATTGAACGTTGTTCACTCCTTTTCTTGTTTGGATGTTCATCATGATTAATTGATTAATATATTTTTTGTGACCATTACAGTGATATTTTTCAATGAAACTCCAATAAAATTTTGATTCTTTGAGAGGAAAATAATTTCATTTTTTTTACACAGAATATTACCTAGGTTCATTTAGTTTCCAAATATTGACTAAAACATAAAATCCTAGTTTATGAAACAATAATCATAGAGTCCAAACACATGAAAAATTACTTATAGGATTATTAAATCATGAGACCTTAATTAATCTATAACACCATAGGTTTATATTAGGCCATTGTTAAGTTATCATCTATTAAAGTCTAAAAGGTGATTCATAATGACTTTTTTAATATTCAAATCATATATGATTGGAGTATTAAACTAGATGTGCCACAAGCCCGATTTTCATGCACTCGGTGACAAAAGAGTCTAGTTCATTTCACTATTTTTGAAGTTATTTACCTATGTTAGCTCTATTCCAGAACCACATCAATATGTAGTATCCAAATAGGGCTGAAATTTCATGAGAACAACTCACTATATCCTTTAATAAAATTCTAGGAAATTTTCTTATATTTTGAATCGTCCTTAAACTTATCCTTAGTCATTTACTTAGGGATACCAACATATGTTTCTCATTATATTCTCTAATAGTTATCCAAACCTATCCATTAACAAATACTATTGCAAACAAGGATTTTCATTGAATGAAATTACATCTTTTTGTAGGATAATTCATTACATTAAAAAACACATGCCTGATAATTGTAATAATTTAGTGCTTTAATAAGTTTAGATACATAAAAAATTGGTCCATATGTGTGATACATCATCTCCCACTATGTTTTTAATAACTAAAACCATTATTAGACATGTCCTACATAATAAAATTCTTTATACCCTGGGGAATATAATTATAAGGAAGCGTGAGCTGATATGCTCAATAAGGGTAAATAAGGGAGATATAAATATAACATGAGAATGTGGGTTTGAGAACATCAGTATAATGTATAAAAAAATACCCTTCATATCATAGATAGAAAAAATGAGTGATGGAATAAATTTTTTTATTTAATAAGATGTGAATCTGAATTGAATCAATGAACATAATCCCTCAGAGAATAACATTGGAATAAGACATAGATTTGTGGAATACGCATAGGAATATTAAATCTTAGGTTGAGGATACCCACCATGACAATCATAAGATGGTAGTATTGGGAAAACCACCATTGTACCTGATCTAATCTTGGTATGAACACCCTTATACTCTCCTTTTATATTGGGCTAACCAACCATGTACCATGTATTTCTAGATTGGGTAAACAACCATTGTACCCTATTATCTCATAGAACATTAATCTTTAACCAAATAATTTTAGGGAGATATAGGCCCCAACTATTACATAATTAAAATTGTACAAATGTGCACCACAATATACTAAAATATTCATCACATCAAAACTCGTGAGTTGAAATGTATGTAATAATAATTTACAGATATCATAAATTGTGGATAAGAGACATGTTTCGTAATCATTTTATCATTTCATCATATCATAAGCCATTGATAGAAAGTGGTTTTCATGATAATATCATCCTAGTATAACACATGGATAAAAAATGTGATTAATAAAAATCATCCCACCATAAATATAAAAAATTTTGAGAAAGAATATATATCGTATCCATGGATCATATTCTTAGTAAGGAATAGGTAACATCAACGAGTTTCATCTTCAATGGAAATTTATATTGAATGATCAATTAAAATACCACATAAAGAAAGTATCCTTTAATCATTGAAAAACTTTTCATTAAATCATAAAATGTTTTGAAAATATTTTTATTTGAAGATAAAGTTGAAATAAAGTAATTTATACTAAAATAAAATAATGTTTATTATGACATGATTAATCTTTAATGTCATACATGTTAAAACAAGATTCTTTTCATATTTATAATAAACTTAAAATGGGTATTTTGGTGAAATGGAATGAATTTTACTTTTAAATATTTTTTATGAAAATTCAAACATGGGTAAATTATTAATTTATAAATTACATGGAGAATAATAAAAAGAATTTTAATGCATTTTTAGAGAACATGGTTTTAATGAAAACAAATATTTGACCGAAGAGGGAAACAATGTATGATTTTTATAAAAACAATTTCTCAATTATTTTATGTACAAAATAGTGGAAAAATGGTATAATTATGTTAAAATATATTTAATAACTATAGGAGAATAAAATACCTATGTTTATTGGGATGAGGATTATAATAATTTATCATTAGAAACATAACCATAAGAAAATATTATAAATGATGAGATTGAAATATAAAATAATTACAATAATGGTAGCATTGATTCTTATGACCCATAATGGATGACATACAATTATACTTAAAATATAAAGAGAGTAAATATTTTCAATAAATTACATCTTAATGTGGCTATATATATACAAATCGTCAAATAAGACAGTTGTGTAACAAAACATATGTCGCAATGATGGAAAATTGAATCAAAACTCCCATACCACCCTAGTAATATTTCAAGTTATCTAAACTGATAAATAAATAAATAAAATAAAATTTTAAATATAATTAAAATAATCATATTGATGATATAAAATGATAAAGGGTTAATATATACACCACACAAATGAAATGAGTGGTGAATTTGAATATGTGTCCCATAAATAAAAGAGAGAGTAAAAATCCCTTACCTTAAATCTTGAATTCCAAAATACATAGTAAAAAAATATTTTATAATAAATATAATATTATTATACAATTATTAAATAACCATAAATATATATATCATACCATATATGATTCCCTTATGAACTTTTATGACCCGTATGTTAAAAATTCCATGTTAAAGTCATCTTTTAGTTTACAAGTGTTCTGTTTTTCATGTGGTATTTGATTTATTATTTTTGGACCTCTTACATAGATAAGGTATTCATCATATCTAGAATTTAAACCATGATATAGTTATATATATAATTATTAGAAATTTATATAGTGTATTTCATAAACATTAGTAGTAGAAAATGATGTACATTGTTCTTGGAAATACCTGACCGTATGTACTCAAGAACACTAGTATTGATTCTTATAAGGTATTAAAAAATTAAGTTAAATTATTTATAATCATTTTATAATCATATATATTCCATATATATTAAATATATTCATTAAAACAATCCTTACTACTTCCTATGTACATCATGGTCGAATCACATCACTCAGTGAGGTGGTAGTCAGCCGTACACACAAGCGAAATTTGTATATTCACAAAAAATGAAATGAATGACGGTATGTGTAATATTATAATTATAAAAGGATAATAATATCATATATATAATATATTTATTAAAAATACATCATTATAACCAGCCCTGATATGTGGTAATGGAAAAATGAATTACATCGGTTCGCCAGGTGGTAGTCCATTGTACACACAAATGATGATTTCATAACACATTGATAGAAGTGGAGATGGATGTAGTTAAAGAACATAAGAGATATATATGTATATGTAAGATATTTAGGTTTTCATATAATCATTTTATAATAATAATTGAAGTAGTTTGATGAAGTAAGAAACAAAAAACACTCATTAATGAACATTACCTCTTCTTTTAGTATCCTCCTTTTGTTTGCACCATAATTCTTTAAAGGTTGGATTTAAATTAAAAATAACACTTCTAGAAAGATATGAGATACTTTGGGATATTATCTAGAAATTTATTTTCTAACCCAATACGGTTTTAAGGCATGAAGAAGATAAGATATGTGGTGGCCTTCTATAAGTGAGGTGAGTGGAAAATCATTAATATTTTGAATAAAAACGTGTAACCAGATTTTTCACATTATAAAAGGATTATAAAAGGATCACATATGATACTTAGACATTATAAGGTCAAAATATATCCATAAAATATATTATATACAAGTTTATAGGTCATCTTAACCCATATCATTTTTGTTTTACCCTAGGTAAACCCATTTTACCTTAACTGTTGTAAATAGTTTTTACTATTTTAAATATTTTTTTATAAAATATTATGTATAACTTATTATATTAAATAAATTATCCTAACTCATAATATTAAATCCATTTTGGAAAATTTTAGTTTTATAAATTTTTAAAAATTAATTTAAAATTAATCACACACAAGATGAGGAAGCAGATTTTTGAAGAACAAATGTTCGAATGGTTGAAATGTATATATACCAAAATTCAATATGAAATTAAATCCAATAACCTAAAATGAATTATTGTATTTATATTTGAACTAATTACACTTTTAAAAATATTTATTATATAATTTAACTTTATAAATAAAAATATAAAAAAATTATATTTTCAATAAAAATTCAATATTTTTTACTATTTATCATAAAATAAATAATTTTAGAACAATACAATACATTCAACCTATTAAATTTTTAAAACTTTGAATACAAAAATTATGTTTATTTTAGGAAATAAATATTTAAAAAGGATTTAAGACGAATTTTATTATTTTTCAACAAATTCAATGAAAATTATATTGTTGAGAAAAATGTATTTTGGAAATATATAAAGGCTATTCTGAAAATTAAGTACACTTGTATCAAAATGTTTTTCATATAAAACCACTATAATTAATATTTTAAAAGTTTTTTGTAATATTCATAACACTATGTTTAACATCTAGGTTATAATGGTAATGTTTCAATAATTATATTAATAAAATATATATTTGTTTTGTCAAAACTCTATTTTGCATGTAACACTAGATAACATAATATTGTACAAAGTGAAAGAATAAATTTTTGTTTCTTTAACATGGTCTATAAAATAAATTGAATTTATTTATAATAATAATTAATAATGACTTCTGGTGTTATAGTTACGGGTCTAGGATGATTTTGATATCCATTTTGTGTTATAAAAATTATTAATATTTACGGATAGACTACCGCGAAGTGCTTATGAAGATGACTCTTGTAGAAAGAGGATATATGAGATTCAATGTTAGGTCATGTACTGTTATCACAGATATATTTTAGATCATCAGAATAAATAGTTTCTTGGAAGATGTGGAAATTTACTTTTGTATTATCTCTGCTTATAAAGAGAATTGGGTTTCATTGGTTTGTTAATATTTCTCATGGGGTAGCTCGATAGTGGTTGTCCATATCTTCCAGGGATTAAAATGAGTTACTTATATAAATGGAGAGGCTTTTTGGTCAGATTTTTGATGAGTTTCATTCCTCAAATGATATAGTGAATTTTAGATAAGGTATCCATTCATTACACTAAGGGAGTTCCAGTGTGTAGGAGTTTATTTTCTAGTATGTGGACCATATAAATTTTAATACCTTTTCCACATAAAGAGGCTAGATATATGAATTAATTTAAGGATTTTAATCTAGTGGTCTAGCTCCAGGTCACCAAGATCATGTTTCTCATACATCACGAAGTGATGGAGAGGGAATAGGTTATAGAGGGTACTAGTAAGAACAAGATAATCAAGGGAGGGAATACATAATGTCACTCCATGGAGAATAGATATACCAAACATTATAAGTTTCCTATTTTGATGAATATTCTAAAAAAAGTATTCTATTCTAGACTTATTTATCTCATTTTACTTTGACTTTATGGTTTTTGACCTCTTCTAGTTGATCATGAATGTTATTATTTTCATATAAAAGTCATGAAATCTTACTATCAAGTGATAGAATGTCCTTTGATGTAAATTTGAGGCAAGATACCCTAATTGGGGTTAAAAATTACAAAATTATTTTTTAAGGTAGAAAAAGGAGGGTTCTATATCTTTCCATCATCATAGGAATGAATGCCCGGGTAGAGGATAACACTACAATTCCCCTCAAACTTAGGGAAAATGATTAGATCTTATTTATGGTGGTGGTTTCCATTAGGGTCCAAATAGGATGTTAATTAATATTTGGTTTGGTTCATGATTTATTATTTCTTATACTAAGCGATTCAGATTTTGTACTTTATTTTATCTTCTTATATTCAATTAAAAATATTAACATTTTCCCAACAGATCCCAATTTATCATAATTATAAATTGTAAAAAAATTGATTTATTTTAAAAATGTATATTTCTCAAAAAATCTAATATTAATAATTAATATTTTATTATCCTCCATTTTATTTATTATTTTTATAATTTATTTTGGAATAAATCAAGATGAAGAATATTTTCCCAATTATTGATTTCCATAAAATTATCGAATGATGGTTACATAGAACACGTTCATAGTTTCAAAATTAAATTATGGTTATTATAAGAATAATAATTTTTATAAATCGATAATAAATAGATACTCATAGAAGATTAATGCTTACACAAAAAACATGATACATACCCTGATAACATGAGGCTTACAAAAATTAAATTGATGATTACTCACATTCATTTCATGGTAATTCAATATAGACTGGTGATAACACTAGATTGTTTTACGGTCACACATGATAGAATTATTTATAGGTATAATTTATCCTACACGTGTAATATTTATGTTAATATCTATTCTATAGGTATCTTTTAGCATTGATGTTTTTATTTACAATACATTTTTTTCTTTCATCCTTTCAATTTTGGGAATTTAGAAGAATGTACTGGTGATTTTATTAATCATTTCATTTCAAAAAATTATGTTCTTAATAAATAGAGAAGGTTGTTTCCATATATCCAGAATACTTGACAATACTTATGATCTGTTTCTTTTCACCTACTCATAAATTCCAAAAAAGCCATCTCTCATGTGAGGAGACAGATATATAACGCAAAAATTTTATACATTCAAACACATATCAAATACATTTGTGAGATAAATTCTTTTTATAATCTCCTTGGAAGCTATAATATCTTCTTCCAATATAAGAGCTATATTTTTTATGAACTCAAATAAGGAAATGAAATTACACATGTTCTATGATTTTATTCATTATAAATTTATTTTCTGGAAAAAATGAACAATCATAATATATATATATATATATATATTAAATATACTATTTCTCTGGAGTATCTCGATTGTATATAAATTGTTCCATGAAACTATTTAATGAATATGAATTATCTTTTCCACATATTTCTCTTATCACCTATATGTGAAAAATCCATTCACATAGCATCGTTGGAGTATATTTATAATCCTAATAAATTAGATCTCAAAAAAAATATCATGTATATTTTACTAAGTGATAGCTACTACCACTCAGTGGGGAAGATCCCAGTAAAATTATTGGTATAACGAATAACATAAATCTCTTTGATAGAGTGTTTATGAAGTTTATTGTGGAATATTTTACCCTTAAAATAATATGAATGTCATGTGTCCTACTTATTTTATTTTTCACTATATATTTTTTGGAGAAGAGTGTTAGAAGGGTGAACTAATTTTTAAAGGGTTGGTTTACATTGGATAATTATTTAAACAACACTATTCACCTCCATCTTTAGAAATTTTGAAAAAACACTAGGGAAGTAATCTATATCAGATCTGGTAACCATCTATTTCCCAAAAATTACAAATTTATTTCTGTAGATAAAAATATAATGTTTCTTAATGGATGACATGAAAGAAGGGATTTCTATCAAATATGATCCCTATTTCAACGAAGAGTACTATAGATTCTACAATCACATATAGTTATATAAATTAACAATAATTATTTAAATGTTTATTTTGTAGTATTCAATCCTTATGATATTATTATAGGGGAACCATATCTTTGGTTTTTTACTCAAGAAGAAAAATAAGATTTTAATTCAAGAGAAATTATTTCTATTCTTTGTGTTCAAGTTCTTAATGAGTTCAATCAAGTCTCACAACACCATACTATAAATTAGATGTGGGAATATGTTATTGTATCTTATGAGGGAACTTCCAATGTCATACAACTAATTTATGACACTACAAAGATTTTTTTAACACCATAATAATGATATATGTGAAATAATAACTGTAATTAATGGTAGACAGACTAAAATCATCAATTATGTTTCATCCATGGGAACTCATGTTCCTGAATTAGGTCAAGCCCTAAAATTTATACCTATTTTACCAACAAAATATCAAGGATTTTTTCTATAATCAGAAAAATATAAACTAGTAATGGATATGACATAGTTTACTTTATTGGAAATCTTTTAATGCATGAGGTGGAGAAGCATATAGAGAATTATGATCACATATTTTTAAAGAAGGGAAACAACTCTATGAAAGTATATATATCAAATGATAAGAGAAAATTCAAATAAAATTTTTTGTTAGAATCATCCAACAAGAAATAATCATGTTTCAATGACTTTATTTAACAAATTATATGTTGTAAGAAAAAAATAATTTACAATACGAGAATACGAATGAATAAATTCTTTACTATGCATAATTTCTTTATGGAAACTTAAAAAATTGGGATACTAATAAGAGATGAAGATCATGGATATGAGGACTGTTTTTTATTAAATGAAAGACAATAATAAATATGAAAATATGTTCAAAAGGAAATATTATTACAAAAAAAGATAAGATATAATTGAAATACACTTAGATTGCTTATGAACACTCTTGTGACACCTCCTCATTTTATTTAGAGGCCGAAAAATCAAATTAGAAAGGAAAAATTACTTTGTGGAATTAATAGAATAAATATATCTTCGTTATTATTTTAATTCTACATATGAAGATAATTATGATAGTTTTTATTTTGATGAACTAAAGTAAAATTTTATTTGAATGATGAAGGTAATGAATATATCAAGAGAAATAATAAGATTTCAAATAAAACACATAATTATTTTCTAACCAAAAATAGTTATATGTCCATAAATTTTTCAAAATTAAAATATAATATTATAAAAATATGTTTCTATTTATGTTATCTGAGAAAAAATAAAGTAATTAATTATTGAAGTATAAAATATAAGTGTTTTTGGATGTGTCTTTACAAAAGGGAAAGAGTAAATCCCATAAATAATTGGTAAAAATAATGAAAAATAATGTTAAACAATATATAAGAAATGTATGAGAAAAATATATTCTATAAAGTAATTATTCTTTTACATGGTTCTTATAATGAATCAGTTTCTTTTATTAATTTTTTTCACTATCATATAAATGGTCAATATGATAATTATTTTTTATGATATCATTAATTATTTGGGGTAAAGAAATATTTCATCTCCTGTAAACTTATCTAGTTTTAATTTTATAATGTAAGAAAAGTAAATAAATATTTCCATTCCCCAATATTTAATAGCTACCATTTCGTGACCCAAGTAAATCTTTGTACCAAAAAATATTACTGTATAATGTTTTTGAAGGTAAAATTACAGAAAAGAAAACAACACTAAATTGTATATGGATAGTGGATGTTCAAGGAATACGAGCGGAAACTTTTCCATGTTTTAATCTCTCTCAGTGGTTGATAGAGGATATGTTAAATTAATTGATAATGTTAAATGAAAAAACATTGGAGTTATAAGTACAAATAGCATAAAATGTTTACACTCTTGATCTCCATTTATTGTGTAAATGAATGGTAAACAATTTTAATACTGAAATTAATGGGCCTTATATTTGGAATACAAGGACTGGACATTGAATAAATGTTTACAAAAGAAAACAATCTGAAAAATATGATTTTTTTTTTACCTCAACCTAAATTGTACAGAATTTAATTGTGTGTTTAATGCTAATTAGGAATGAAACACAAGTTATTATTCAAAAAAAATGTCGTTGAGAATTTTAGAGTAATATAAGTTATTAAAAAGGAATTTCTTGGACCCTCTATTATCAAATTCCTTCGTTGAAAATCTTTTTTTTCATGTTTTAGTTGAAAATTTATATTGATTTAAAAGGATTTATTTAATTATACATACTTGTTTAGAATGTTTTTTCTTAATAGATATCATGTCAGTTGAAAATGAAAAAAAGTTAAAATTATTTATTTAACATATAATCATTCATGAGAGTTTTGAAACCATGATTTTAATTCATTTTGTTCAAAACATTCAATTAAAAATAACTCCCCATAAAAAACTCCAACAAAATGACATTATTGAATGGATAAATAGGACCCTATAAGAAATTACCATATCTATATTTTGTTAATATATCCTGATAACTCTATTTTGGGATGGACTTCATAAGACAACATGTAATATAATTAAACATGTTTTAATAAATAATGCTATGGAGAAAAATTTCTAAGATATATTGAGTAATAAAAAGAATATTTTATTCTTCAGGGTTTTTGGAAGCATTGTGTATATATTTAACACACATTAAAAGCTTTGTATGTTTGATCCAAAGGCTGATGAAGGATCCATCCATGGTTATTTTATCACTTCTAAATCCAATATAGTTTTTCCCAAGAATACCTGCATTATTGAAGAATTTATTCTGGTGAAATTAGATGAATGTGATTACCTTGATCATAAAACAATTGCAATTAATGACTTAAGTGATTATTGAGATAACATGAGACTTATACCTATCTTTGACAAGGAAAACAGATGATGATATGTATAAGGACCCTAACTTATTACACTACATAATCATGAATTTTAGTCAAGAACTCACTTCCTTTCACATTATTGATATTTTCATGTTTATATTTTTATAGAATTTGGATATAATTCAAACATATAATTCCACATTTATACTGAGAGAATACAATAAAAATAGTATCCATTTCTTCCAAAATATAACTATTTTAAAATAAAACATGTTTAATTTGATAAATCTTCATAACATTTAACTTGGATTCGGTATTTGTCTTAAACATAATTATAACAATTGAAAATAATTTAAAAACATTGGATGAGAAAAAAAAGCTTTGTAAGGGATATAAAAATTAGTAAAGAAGTCATTAGTCTAGGAATACTTGTAAATGTATGAAATCATTTTCAAAAAGGCTTACTTGTAACCAATATATACTATCTTTGTGAAACTTGATATTTACACAAGATTAAAAAAAGGAAGAACATAAATAGAACCATAATGGTATCATGGGTCGTTACATAAATAATCCTATAACCCTCTCAGCTACATTATGATTTTTAACCCTGAGAACTACCTTACAGTGTAACCCTCACAACTACCTTATTGTGTAACCACCATAGCTACCTTATTAGGTTATGAATTCCCTTACATCAGGTTTGTATTATATAAAATGTGTTTAAATATTTTGTATAATGTTTAAAATGGTGTACTTAATATCTTACGTAAAAATATTCATGTTTATAAAACCTTATATGATCATTTTGTAGCATTATTTCACTTTTTAGTTGTTAGTATTTTTTCCTTCCATTATTTTGGGTCCATTCTTTACAAGATTTCCATGACGGAGTTATATTTTATTTTCATATCCTATGGAAATGAAATTCTAGAAGAGTAAGGAAATGGTAATAATATGATTCTAGAATATTTAATGATTCCATAAATATTTTTTGTTATATGGTTTGAAGATGAATAATTAGATAAATCTTTAGTGATATCTGTTTAGATCATTTTGGCAGTTCTTTAATAATCACGAACTAGTTTCATTATATAACATAATATTTTGTATATATTTTAGCTAATAAACATGAAATAGGATATATCATATTCTTTAATATCTGTTTAAACCATTAAAATATTTTTATAACTAGTTTTGATTGAAGTAATGGTATTGAATACACATCATCCATGATTTTAGTAAATCGGCACATCGTGGATGGTGTTTTTAATTTTAGAATAAGAGGAAGAGGAGAGGAATAATGATAATAAAATTTTACATAAACATTATTTCAATTGATCATATATATATAATAATGTATCTTTCATGCCACTTGGATAATGGTAGGATAAGAGAGTATAAGAAGAAAAAAAGAATTGAAAAGAAAACATATAAAAATGAAAGAGGATCTTTAACTTTTGATCTCTTCCCTATGATATCCTACTTTAGGCCTTTGGTTTTGTCCTTTAGTAGAGACCAATAGGTCTTGGACGTATGAGAGGGGCTTGGTAAAAGTACTTTTCTGAACAGAAACAGGGTTCAATGTTTGAGTGGTGTGAGAGGAAAAGGGGGGTGAGAGTGGTATTTATAGAGGAGGTGAGGAGGGAATTTATATTATTTTAATCAATAGATTAATATTTTACCAAAAGACTATGAATATTATTTATTCATGTGACCCAAAATAGTAGTATATAAATCTGAGTTCGAACTAATTTCTATTTACATCATATATGACTTAATGATGATGCAAAAATTCATTTTTAGCATATTTTGTTAATACTTTTATTACAATATTCATCAAAAAATCATGTATTTCAGAAAAATATAAAAAATCAGAATAACCATTTTTCATCTTGTAGAATGTAAAAATGAACTCCAATTTTTGGAAATAATTTTTTAAATATTGTTAATTTAATTTTAATGTTAAATCATAATTTGTTTGAAAAACAACAATTCTAAAACTATAAATTATATTATATCACCTTGAAAAATTAATCCAAATCCCCTTATATTATAACTATTAGATAAAATAATAATAATAATATTTACTATTCATAAGGGTCATTTTACTATTCATAAGGGTATGTTACTATTCACTAAAATCAGTTTGGTTCTATCCGACTCCAAATAAATTACTGATCAAAATTCAAGATTTCTTTTTTTGAAATTAGTAACATTGAAGATAAAAAATTATGTTTAATGTATATCTTATTAATATCTCCTTAAAAAAGTTTCAATATATAGAGACTCAATGTTTAATTCATTTTATTAATTTTATTTGTAAAACCTTATGGTGTTACATTCTACCCACCTTCTAGAAATTTTATCCCCATAATTTTTTATTTACTTAATAATCAATTGAGGGTACATTTCCCTCATAGAATTTTCATATTCCATTGTTTTTATTCAACAATTCGGTTTCTACACAAAACCATTAAATAGTGGACTGACTTATTCCTCAATACATGTTCTATTTGATGAAGAATCTGAACAGGTTTCTCTTCATAAGAAAGACTCTTCCAACTGATCTGCTTCTGGGATCAAAAACATGAGATGAACATGGAACATACTTTCTCAACATCAAAACATGGAAAACATTTTATACCTAAGATAAACTCAGAGGTAATTATAATCGGTAGGTGACTGGTCCAACATTCCCTAGGATTAAATTTTGTCCAATTAATAGTGAACTTATCTTTTCTTTCATATCAATATGGATAACCCTTTTCCCTGGTTAGATTCTATGAAAAACATGATGACCTACCTCAAATGAAAATCATTTACTCTTGTTGTCTACATAACATTTCTTCCCACTCTGATCTACAAACATGTGTTTCTGGATCATCATCACATTCATAGCCATGTCCTATACTAATTCTGGTCCCATCTACTTACTTTCCCTGACATTATCTCAAAAAGGTAGAGTTCGACACTACTTCCCATACAATGCCTCAAAAGGTTCCATCCAAATACTAGAATGGAAAATATTATTATTTGACAACTCATCTAAATAATGATGATGGTACCATGTTCCATGGCAGTCCACTGAACTAGCTCTAAGAATATCCTCTAAAATATGAATCGTTCATTCTTATTTCCCATCTGATTGAGGGTGAAAAGATATTCTGAAATTTAATTCTCTACGAATTGATATCTGAAGTTCCGTCCAAAAATTAGATTTGATCCTCAGATTGTAGTTAGATACAATGTAAAGAGGAACTCCAATTAAATTGAAAATCTCATTGAGGTACAATTGGGAAAGCAGATCCAAAGACATTGTATCTCGACTAGGATGGAAATGTGATGATCCAGTCAGTTGGACCACAATCACCTAAATTGCATTGTTACTTCAAGATGTATTTTGTAGTCCCACCACAATGTCCATGGATACATTTTTTTATTTCTACTTTGGAACTACAATGGGCCGAGGCATATCCATGGGTAACTATTACTGTACTTTCATCTGTTGACATGTCAAACATTTCACAGTAAAATCTACACTATCCCATTTCATTTCATCCCACTAGTAATACTCATGTAGTATCTTTACATATTAGTACTTCCAGGATGAACAGAAAATGGAAAACTATGATCATCAAACAATAAATATTTCTTCAACATGGAATCATAAGGCTGACACAGTTGTTTCCTAAATATTATAACATATTCTTTATTAAGGTTAAATTCTTGAAATGTACACATTTTAACCAATTCTACATTTTTCTATAGCTCACGATCTTTGTTTTTCACATTCTTAATTGTATCTGATAATGAAAATTGCACTTAATCCTGAAACAAAACAGAGGTATTTCCTCCACCAATAACTTCTATTCCAAAATAAATCAAATATTTAATCAAGGGATCATGTTCCAACCATATCATAGTTAATTATTCATGATGTTTTCGACTCGAGACATCTTCCACATTGTTTTAATTTCCAGGATGGAAGTTGATCATGCAATCATAATCCTTTATCAATTCATGCCATATTTTTTTCCTCATTTCTAATTCCTTCTGATTTAATATATAATTTGTGATTTTAAAGGTTATTATATATTTGAAATTTGGATCTATATAAATGATGCCTCCAAATTTTCAAAGAAAAAAACCATAGATGATAACTAAAAATCTTTTATGGGATAATTTAACTCATGTGGTTTTAGTTTTCATAACGCATAACTAATTACCTGATCATTATTTAGTTAAACGCAACGAAGTCCCCACAATGAATCATCATTGTAGTTGAAAAAATCACCATTTCTATAAGGTAGAGCCAAAACTGGAGAATTCACCAATATCTTCTTTAATTACTGAAAAAAATAACACATTCTTATATCCAAATAAATTTAACCCCTTTTTGTGTTAACTTAGTTAGCAGTCTAGATAAATGTGAAATGTTTTTAACAACCTGTCAGTAATAACCTGCTAATCTAAGAATACTTTTAATTTTTATAAAATATGTATGTCTTGGGCATTCATTAACCACTTTTTCTTTAATATCAACTATTATTATATATTTATTTTTAATTTTTCTTTAAAAATGAATCTATTGCAACAAAAAATAACTCTTTCTGAATTTTGCAAAACAAATTCTTTTCTAGTAAGGTTTGAAAAAAAAACCATACGTGTTTTTCATTCTTTTCATTAATTTATGAAAATAGTACAATGTCATCAGTAAAAAAACAAAAAACATATCCAAGAACACATAAAATATTATATTCATATGATCCATTAATATACCAGGTTCATTAGCTTACACAAATGACATAACAACAAATTCATAATTCCTATATCTATAACAAAACATAGACTTAATGATGTATGATTCTTTTACTTTATAATTATGGTACCCCGACCATAAATGAAACTTTGAAAAATATGTTAGTCCGTGGAGCTGATCAAACAAGTCATCCATATGAGGAAAAAGATACTTTTTCTTAATACCGAGGTTATTCAAGAATCTATAATCATTATAACATCTAATGTAACCAGCTTTATTTTTAACGTACATAATAGGAGCACCCCATGGGGACATGGTAGGATGGATGATTCCTTTATCAAGATACCCCTGGAACTGATTTTTCACTTCAAAATATTCGATTGGATCTACTCGATAATTGTGTTTTGAAATTGGATTAAAATTAAGAACTATTTCAATTGTTAATTCAACTTCCAGATCCGGTATAACACCTAGTAACTCATCTGAAAAAACATCAAGATATTCATTTACCACTAGCTCATCATTAATCTGAACCACTCCATAGTTTTTAGCAAAATGAGAATGTTAATTTTCATTTACATATTTCAATAGTTTTCTAACATCATGATATGTTATCAATTACATGGGTTCATTCTTGTATACAAACTGAAACTGTTTATGAAAAACAACTTCTTTATCTCTACAATTAAATATAATATGATAAATAGAGAGACAATACAAAACCAGAATGAAATCAAACTCTACTAAAGAAAAACAATATGTTTTTTAGGTAAAGTATTTCCACATACCACAATAGAAATATTTTTAATTTATACTTACTATATTATTTCCCCTTGGTGTTTTAACAATACATTCCAATATAATTTTTTTAGTTGATATTTCGAATTTTCCAAAAAATTTCTCAGAAATAAAGGAATGTGTAGGCCATGTATCAAAAAAACATTAGAAAAATATGAGTAAAAAATGTACATGATACAACTTCATTGGATGGCCCTATTTCTGCTAAAATAGTCACAAATGATCTCACTACAACTTTATGCTTATAGTCTGGAATCTTTTCATCATTCAAATATTTCATTGGGTTGGAGTTTTTATAAGGACCCACCTCACCACATTAAAAACATTTTACAACTTTATTTTCAGGAAGAGTCATAGGATAATATTCATTACAATCACATGACTTATGTCCAAACTTACCATATCAAAATCACTTCCCTATTTTGGTAAGGCATTCCCTATGGGTTTTTTCAAACATTTAAAAAATTGGAAACTGGGCTTTCGTACCCTCAAATTTCATGGACAAAATCTTACCCATTTCTTGATATATAGACCTTTTAATCTCTTTATTATCAATGTTCTTGTGATCGTCAATAAAAATCCATTTCTACCATCTCAGCACATCATAAAAGATTCTTATAACTTTTGAACTCACCGGAATCCAGTGCACATTGGTATCTTGTATTTAATCACGATTAAAAATAATTGTTCTTTATATCAATGTCTAGAATAAGATTTCCGGAAAAACATTCTAGTCGGGTGAGTTTTGGTTTATAAAAATCTACTGAATCATCCACTTCATTCTTAAATTCAAGAAATTTCTTCTCCATCATAAATCTAACTACCTTAGGAAAATATTTTTCATGGAAAATTGTATTAAATTCATCCAACTCTAAGGCTTCAATATCCTCTCAATCCATAATATTCTTCACCATTGACCACCACTGATCAGCTTCAACATCAAAATGATAAATGGAAAGGCTTATCTTTTGATTATCTGAACATCCCATAACATCAAATATCTTTCCAAGGTACTTAATCCATACATCAGCCACTACTGGGTTACCAGATCCACTGAATGCAGGTGGGTGTTACCTCATACAATGATTCAATATCCTCATGTTCTATTGTGGTGTCTCTAGTTATTATTTTTCATGGATTGCACCTACATTTATTTCCTATTTCAGTTGATCCATTACTGTCAAAATTTTATTGGTTCCAATTCCTACAATTCTTGGCTGTAGATTTGGAAGGATACCATTTTTTCAGTTCCCTTCTACTTCAGTTTCTCTGTTTCTTTAGCAAAAACCCATTCTGAAAAAATATATAATATTCAAAGAGACATGGTAATCATCAAATGATGTAACATATCTAATTAACCATAGAGAAAAGATAATTTATGATATTCTTTTAATATCTTCTTAACCCATAATTTTATTTAAACCATCATCGGATACCAACTATATGGACCTGACCTTATTAAATTACTTAATCTGGAATTTTAGTCAATAACTCAATTACTATCACATTGAATATATTTTCATGTTTATAGTTTTATAGAATTGGTATATAATATAAACATAACATTCAAAATTTATACAGTGCTGAGACCATAAAAAATTACCTATTTCTTCAAAAATATAAAACTTTTCATATAAAACTAGTTTTTTTTAAAAATATTATTAATATTTATGTTGGATTAATTATTTTTCTTAAAAATCCTTATAAATCAGGAAAATAATTTAAAACATGGTATACGAACAAAATGATCAGTGAGGGATATAAAATGAAGAAAATAAGACAGTAGTTTCTGAATACTTGTAAACGTATGAAATCATTTTCAAAAAGACTTACTTGTAACCCATATATTCTTACATTGTGAAATATGATATTTCCATGGGAATACTACAAAACTAAAAGAATATAAATTGAACCTTTAAGGTATCTAGGGGTTTTAATTATATAATATTATAACCCTCTCATCTACCATATTATTTTTATCCCTCACGACTACCGTACAATGTAACCATCACGACTGCCGTATTGTGTAACCATCGCGGTTACACTTGGAGTAACCATACATGAAACCTACAACATACACATACCCAAAGTATTGGAGGGAGATATGGGTTCCACATTTAATCATAAAAAATTCCATATAACCAAAAAAAATCATTAAACATGAATACTTTCACACAAATATTGCTTTATAATTTAGTAATACATGATTTTAAGAGGATTTTAAAAGAAAAGAACTCGAAAAATATCATATAATGGAAGTGAGACTTAATATAGTAGATGTAATATGTATATTCACCGAAGATAGAAATAATTAAACATAGTATAAAAAAAATTAATCACACAATCAATTTTAATTCCAAATAATTAATGATTTAGAAGGTTAACCTAATTAACGGAAATCGGGATAATAATTCTATTACCTCATGTTCATCTTACATAAAATATGTTTAAGACTTATATATAATGGTTAAAATGTGTTATTAATTTCATAAAGAAACATATTCTATTTATAACACCTTATATGATCAGTTTATAACATCTTTTCAACTTTTAATTATAAGTATTATGTTCCTTCAAATGTTTTGGGTGCGTTATTTACATGATTTCCATGGATAGTTTGTATATTATTTTACTGATATATGGAAAAGAAATTATAGATGTGGAATTATATGATATTTATATATTTCTATAATATTAAATGACTCCATAAATCATTTTTTTAAAATTCTATGATGATGATTCATTAGATAAATCTTTAGTGATATCCGTTTAGATCATTTTGGCGGATCTTTGATAATCATGAACTAGTTTAATTATATAATATAATATTATATATATATGTTAAATTAAACACATTGAAGAGGATATATAATATGATTTAAAATCTATTTCATCCATTAAAATTGTTTTATTACCAGTTTTGAATAAAGTAATGTAATTGAAAACACATCATCCACAATTTTGGTAAATCATCACATCACAAGATGTGTTTTTATTTTTAGAATAAGAGGAAGTGGAGAGGAAGAATAATGTTTAAATTTTACATAAACATGATAAAAGTACATATTATATATAATACATGAGATTTTATCCCTATTAGATAATTGGAGGAGAATATTCTATAAGAAAATAAATGAATTGAAATTAAAAGATAAGAAAATGAAATCAGATCTTTACCTCTTGATCTATTCGCTTTGAAATCCTCATTAAAGATCTTGGTTTTTGAATTATGGTGAGACCAAATGTTTTGTTAGATTATATTCAAGGTTTACGGCTTGAGTGGTGTGAGAGGAATATGGGTAGGGGTGGGGGTGGGGGTGGTATTTTTAGTGGAGGAGAGGAGGAGTTTCCATTATTTTAATCATTAGTTTAATATTTATTATAAAGACTATTTATAGTCATGATTCATGTGACCGAAGATAGTAATAAGTTCAAGTGAGCTCTAACCAATGTCCATTTACATCATCCATGACTTAATCATGATTCAGTAATTTATTTATATAGCAAATTTTGTTAATTACCGTATTTCACTATTCATAAAAATACAAGTATTTAAGAAAAAATCTAAAAAATTTACCCTAACCATTTATCAATGTGTATAATTCAAAAAATAACTACATTTTTTAAAAATAATATTCCAAATTTTATTAACATATTTTTTAAAAATAATAATAATATATTCAAAAATAACAATTTTAACACTATAACTGATATTTATCACCTTGAAAAATTAATCAAGATCACCATATCCTATAAACAGAAGGGAAAATAATAATAATAATTACTATTCATAAGGATTATTTTACTTTTATTATTACTATTGATTAGGGTATGTTACTATTCACTAAGAACTAGTTTGGTTCTATCAGACTCTAAAAAAATTACTTATCACAACAGTAGATGTCTGTTTTTTTGAAATTTAAAACATAAAATCAGAAAAATAATGTTTAATGGATATTATATAAATATCTCATTAAAAAATATTCTATATATAGAGGCCCATTATTTCATTCATTTCATTAAATTTATTTGTAAAACCTTGGGGTGTTATAATATAGAACATGATCGTGGAAAATCTAATTGAGAAATAATTTATCTTGATTTACTTGATATTGTACTTCATAGACATGATAAAACCATTAAAACACATCCATTAGAAAATATTACAAGAATATTAAATTTGGTAGTTGGTACTAGATGAAATATAGGAAACCATAATTAATTTCATTATTTTGTATACATGTTAGAATAAGAAAATATATAAGAATCAATAAATATGGAATAATAGGTTTTGTAAGGAATGAAGATGTTAACCTGTTAAGAGAAACATGGAATGGGATTTATCTGATAAACTATTTGATTATTAGGTTACTGTAACTATGTGTTTATTTATAAATCATTAGGATGATCATGGTGAAATCACAAGAAATAAGGATATGACAGTTCAAAATGGATACAACCATGAAAAATGAATAGATATTGAGAAATATTTCACATGAGTTCCAAGGTTACAACCCAATATTATCCTCTAAGAATATGAATCTTATATAATTATTAAATTACACAATATTGATTTATAATATAAATTTTAAATGGTTTTCTTATAGAAGTGGTTTAGGCGGAATAATATTTGTGTTCTAAAAACAAGTATTTTCCAAATTATATTTTCAAACATACCTAAGATTTGAATGGTATTAAATAATAATATTTATATTGTTATGAATTATAACATTCAATTCATCATTCAATTTTTTTTATATTTAATTATAATACCATAAATTATTTATGAAATATATATAAATTTATTTCATTAAAATTTTTGTTTATGATGTAATTTTTGGCTCCCAGAATACAAAATTATGGAAAAGATTTTCTATACATATGAAAATGAATTGAAATGTGTTTTATGGGTGAATTGAAATTTTTCCTTGGTTTTTTATTTACTAAATATATTTTGGATATTTTTTATAATAAAACAAACACATACATGATTTATCAAAATGATATGGTCTTGAAAACATTATGAAATATATATCAAAAAATATATTTTTCATTTGAATATAAATAGATTATAGAATTTTTGGATCCCAATAAGTTTGTAAATTATCATAATTCTTATATATATATATATATTTCCAACCCACAAATATCAGTATTAGAATCCAATTTAGGACACTCACTCTTAACCCAATATTATAACCCACTTCATTTCAAAAAACTTTAGAAATTTCTCATTAAAATATTTAATAAAATCCATAAAATCTTCTATATTATCCAATAAAACTATAAAACACACTAAAATTATAGAAAATATAATAGGAATAGGGAAGGTAACTATTTAAGTAAGAAGATAGAATGAACATAAATTGGTAAGCATCACATGCTTTTGTTCCATGAAGCCAATATTGTTTATATCATTAAAACTAACTATTTTCTATAAAAATATTAATATTATTGGAATGGGGGTAAGTTTTTGATGAAAATGTGATTCAATACTTCTTTCGGATGTATGTTTGGAAGTTCAATGAAAAGTTCAATTATTATTTTACTATAAATGTTGTTCATATTTCTTCGAAGGTAAGAATGAATGAAATTTCAATTTATTCCATTAAGATTGATGATTTGTTTCTTTCCCACTAAAAGTAAAATATTTATTTATTCAATAGTTTGTAATGGATAAATAATTCAATTAATAGGATTTTATTTCCAATCTATTTGGATAAAACACTATCGAAAAAATATAAAAGGAGGATATATATACTAAAATAAAACTATTGGTGAAGTATATTTTTTATTTTTTAAACCAGGAGAATCTTAATTTTAAAATAAATTATTTTAGAAAATATTATCGATGTACTTACTCATGAATTATGAGTAGATAAGTTTCCATAATACATGTAAAGGTAAAAGTATTTGTACACTTTAAGGACTATGTTAGTCCATTTCTGGCCAGATAGTCATCTTCTATCTCTCATCAGTTAAATAAAGTAAGATGATAAATTTGAATTAGAGGGTGTGAAATTCCATCCAAAGTATATCCATTCTACGGTTCATATAAGGACCTGTAGTTTCAAGTGGAATACTGTTTCAAAACTTCTTCATTTGATCAAGAAGAAAAAATAACAAGTAGAGGATGTTTGGAATTAAATAATTAAAAATTAATTAGGGGGTATCATGAAATAATTAATAATTTTCAATCTTCTACTGATGGGGAAAAGTACTATATAGAGATCTAGAACATTACCAATATGTTACATTTGTGGAAATACATGTCTCATCAATTGGTTCTCCTGGATAAAATTATCAAGTAAAATTTATTGATTTAAAAAAAATAGAGGTCCGGATGCTCACGAGGTCTTGGAGGCTGTATCTAGAGTAAATATTCTGGATGTAACATCTAATGGTTTTAGTTTATGAATGTTATGTATGTTATCTTATAATACAAAAAAACTATGAGATTAAATCAAATTTGACATAATATAGAAATATTATTATATAAATATTATGTTTATAACCAATCAATTTGATTGGCAGGTATTAATATGAATAACGACATTATAATACATATATAGAAAATATTTATTAGTATGATTATATTCAATTGTTCCTATGAAATGTGAAATCAATTTGGGATGATAAAAATAAAAATATATATGTTTATGAATTAATAATGTAAGAAGAGTAATTTTTTTATTTAAATGATGTTTTAATATATTTATATTTACAAGATAAATCATTAAATATATGAAATTTTATATTATTAGAAGATTTTATCCTTTTGTTTTATCATATTACAATTTTCATTGGGACAATTCTTTCGACTATTCAGAAATATTTTTCTTGAGCGAATTCCAAAAAATATAAAACATTTATAAATTTCTGGTACTTTTATGACATTATTTTATTATAATAATGACATGAATGTATATAAAACCAAATTTAAAAAATATATATATTTAGTAATTAATAAAACAAATGTAATTTTACTTTTTAAAATAGAAATTTAGTTATCCATTTAAAGAATATTAATTTTTTTACACAAATAAAAACAATTTTTGGGTTCTTTTCCTTTAATAATATTTCAGGAGGTTTGATTTAGTATTAGTTTGGTTATATAATATAATTATACTGAATTTTTATTTTGAATAATTTAATTTAATTTCATGGGAAAAACATTTTTATGGTTTTATGTGTAAATTAATTTTTCATTAAAAAATATAATTATTTTTCTCTAAATTGGTTTTATTTCATTTTTGGAGATTATTTTAAAATTAATTTTTACCACTTATGATAATTGAATTATTGAAAAAGGATTCCAAATTTGGGATAAAAATACACTAATTTGGTCATAAGTTCAATTTCATTTTTGACCATAATGAATGGAATCATGGTAGAAGTTCATCATTATGAAAAAGGGTATAATGCCTAAAGAGGGTTTATAACTATGGGATGATGTCTCTAAATATCTTGAACACTTATATTTATTTAATTTAAGGAGTTTATTTGAACCGAAGTCATCCTATCATTGAGAATATATCAATTTTTTGATATTAACCTTTCATAATGACATTTATAATATTTTATGTAATAAATAAATAAATATTTCACTCTATTTAATTTAATATCCCAAATATGTTGTTATAACAATAAAAATATGATATGAATTATTATAAATGGTTATTTTGATGATGAATTTAAAATATTAGTGTTATTAATTTCTTTTTCGAGGGTGTAATTACCTTTAATGCTTATGAATCACCGATGCAGAGATTCCTCAAACACAAGATAAATCAAGAAAATTATTTTTAAAAAATACAAATATTATGTTTTGGATGAATAATGGTGTAATATTAATTTTAGTGAAACTTTTAGTAGCCTTGTGATGGTTAGTGTATTTATATTATAATTACATTGTTACCTTGATTACTTGAAATACATGTTATGTGAATTAACGGGAAAATTACTTTATAAATATTTTATTTTAAACAATATATTATTAATAAAAATAAAAATAAAAAACCATTTCTTAAATATCCTAGTTTTTCTGTATATTTAGTTTATAATTAATTTAATTAAAATTATGATAATATAGATAAAATTTTTTGTATGGGACATATATTATATTATAATGTTTCAGGTATTTAAAAGTTTTCTACCCACATTACTTATTATTGGGATAATTCACCCCTACATTATAAAAAATTGATTAAATAAAAAGATTCCCCAATATACGATCAAATAATTTCTAAAAATATGTATCCATATCACATACTTTGATTTCCATGTCAAAATACAACTTCAATAAGAATAATGTACTATTCCAAAGGCGGTTTCCAAAAGAATATGTAATCGCCTTAACCAACTATTTTCAATTTATTTCATAGTCTAATTCCTTGAATTTTGTGATATACATACTAATATAATTAAATTAGTTATATATATATATAATAATATTTTAATATATTGATTGAAAAATTATTTTATGCCCATTATCCATATGATATAAAATCAAATGTTTTCTCATGTGTATGGGTGGACTACCTCCTGTAACAAGTGATTTGTATCATTTTTCATTGAAATATGACATGTATGGTTATATAGATGGTTTTAATTAATATATATATATTTTTTAAAAAATAGTTATTTTTTATGTGAAAATATTATCATTGTTCCTACCCTTCCAACCATTAAAAAATGATAATGTTGCTCATGTTTACATGCATAATGCCACCACTACGAATCATTGGGATTCCTTATTCATTTATGCATTACATTGAATACTATATGGATGTATATAATGAATATATAATATATATATGATATAAATATAATTATTGAATTATGAATCAATATAAACTATATGTTAATTCAATCCATTTGGAAAATGATAATGGAATCATGCCCACGTATAGACTATAACCATAATGAATTACCTATTTTACTTTTATATTACAACCTTGTCTGAATAGTCATAAAATATTATAAAATGAATCAAAATTAAATTAATGAAATCATTAAAATTTTATAGTCTGTGGATCTATTTCATGTCATATTTTACCATGGTCAATATATCAATGTAGTTTTTGAGAAATTGACTGAAATACCTTAATTGTTGATGTAAGAAAGAACACTCAAATTAGTGGATGTTAAATGATTAAAAAATGACCATATTAATTTAATATTGATGAAAAATATTCTCAATAATGAATTCAATCAATAGAATGGGATTATTATGGAGGATATAATGATTCTGACTATAAATTAATCCAAGCATTGGAATTTTCTTCTCAATTAAACTCTATTGAATCATATTTTATATTATACACCTAATTAATTTTATATAGGGTCTATACAAGCTAATTGACATATTATACAATTAATTAATCTGTATTCATGGTATTTAATGTTCCAATTCACATTTTATCTTCCAAACAGTGTTTACTCAACCGTTATTAATGGTGTGAGGGTTTTGTTTACAATATTACTCTTATTCATGGTTTTTCATATTTAAATTTTCATTAAAAGATTTATAGGAAAATTATTTCTTACAAAAAATATATTGTCATATCCTTTCGTAATTTAATTTTATTCCGTGTTTTTATCCATTTTTTACTCTATTTGATACTCAAAATATCAAAATGATGGTATATAATAAAAATTAACCTTATTTTTCTTTTTTGTTTGGGGAGTCATTCTCATCAATATTCACATTCATAATATTTTATGTAAATTATTATATAAATTAACATTATTGGATAACTATTTTCTTATAAATATTGAGTTTATTTAAAATGGCTTAAATTTAATCATTTTAATGTTTTTTTGTGAAATTAATTTATAAAATTTTGCTAAATTATGAACAAAGTGTTCTTTTTTAACATATACAACAAGAATATATTTTTCAGCCTATATGACCACAATTCTCTATTTTGATTACTATATAAGTTTATATAGTATTATGAAGAAAAATATATTTAATTTTCTTATTAATTATTATTCATTATAAAAAAATACTATAGTATTATATTCTAAAAGTATGAAATGAAATTTTTAAATGAATTATAACTTGTCTCTAGAAATTTTTTTAAAAAGCATTATATAATGTTATTTTTAACTTTGTTTCTTCCATTTTCATCTCTAATTCAAAAATTCATTTTAATTATTTCAAATATTAGTTTCGAATGATTTAATGTTCTTATATGATCCTTAACATGAATATGGATTATACATTATTTTTTTATCATCCCATTTCATCTGATCATGTTCTCTATGATTCCCAGTTATTCCTTAGACATTATTTTTCGCATTTAATGTCCTATTTTTGTAACATCATTATTATATCCAATATCATATCTATAACATTGAAATTCATTAAATAGTACACTACTTCAATATATAGTGTTATTTGAAGGTTTATTATTAATAATGTTATTTCATTTACTATAGAAAATATTTATATTCCATATTCTTGATTTAATTTTTATTTTTATTTATTGGTAAATCAAAATTATTGTGAATTATATTTTCGATTCCATAAATGAAGTATTCATTGAATTATTTTTAGTTATATTTGGGTCTCGATTATAGATTTCACCTCGATGCACCAGATTTTCTAATGAGAAAACCATAAGCCAAATTATTTGGGTATTTTGGTATAAGGACTTGATGGAAATGTTCCTAATGTCTTGGTAAGAGACCATGATATTAAGATCATGAATTCATAATTTTTTTCATTCCTTCATTAAGATAATTTATTATTATTATTATTATGTGATTTTTATGTTGTTATACTAGATGGATACTTTTTAAAGCTAATGTTATTGATTAAATTACCATTGTAATTATTATCAACAGATCATTTTTTATTTTCTTTATACTCAAGAAAACTGCCATTTTATACAATCCATTCAACCAATCAGAGATTACAACATTATTATATTTTACTATCATGAAAAAATAAGGATGGTATATTTTATATATTCTAAATAATTAAATACTTTTTCCTGTTATGTTTTTAATTTCGAGTGCATAATGTAAATAATGAATATATATTTAATTATAAGACTACTCGTGAAATAAACTAAATACTAATAATATAGTAAATTAAATTCTATATTTGGGTCATTAGATTCAGTGTTTTAAGAGTTAGTATCATATAATGTTTATTATTACACTTGGGAACTAGATTTTATAAAAACATCAATACAAGATGTATGATAAATCCACTTAAATATTTGAGAAATTTTACATTCATTTTGATTACCATTCCATGGATCAATATTAATTATGATTATGAGTTGACTATGTGTTATTAAATTTTTTTATATGAATCTTATGAGAAGGAAAGAAAAATTTTATACACACCATGGTAAATAAAGTGATTTCCCACTAGAGTTTGTTAATATGGCTAGGGTTGTAGCTGGAAAAATAGAGAATATGTTAGGGAAATTTTCATATGGTATGGAAGAAACATTTATCATATGACGTCCATATTTGTTCACATCGTATTCAAAAAGCGTTGGATAACCTCACGTTGTATGAGCCTCTATATTTTAATATAAACAATAATCCTTTCGTAGAAATGGAATAGATCATGCCATTTGAGAATATATATCTAGTTCTGTAAATTAACAAAAAGTAATAGTTTATTATTATAGTAAATTGTTTAAAAGTAGATGTGGATTAATGGTGGCCATTGATTTAGAATACTATGGAGTCAGTGTAGATAAAATTTAGGGGTTTGATAAAATTTAGGGTGATACATATTGAGAAATCGTTTTCAATAGAATAAATATCTATTACAATTTTTTATATTAAAGTATAGTGGAGAAGAATGTGTGGCGTAATATAATACTAAAATTTCCATATTATCAAAAAAATGGAATAAATTTGTATTTTGGAAATTATGATTGAATGTTTCATTGATGAAATATGCTTATCCTTCGATGGAATGTTGATTCATTAAAATTTTCATCATATCATGATATGGTATGGTGTTCTATTATGACTAAAAAATAATAATATATGTCTTATATTTAAAAATTAAATCAATAGAATAAGTGGATTATTTAAAACCATGAAAATTTATATTTATTGAATAATGATAAGGGAATATTTCTACTTTATTCATATGAAAATTGAAAAAATATACATCTTGTTAAATGTATATTGGATGTTGGGGTTTATTAAAAGTGTAGTTATAAAGGACATCATTGTCATGAATATAAAGTCATGAATGAAGCCCTTGATATCCAATTCTTAAAAGTAAATAGATAGGGAACTATTAGATTCAATTACTCAATTATTAATGAATACAGTGGTAATTCCATAATGTTAATCTTAGTATAAAATAAAAGTGATTATGTCCATGAGAATAAATACGGAATAAATAATGAGACTACTAGAGGAAAGGAGTTATTGAGTGCTTTTCCCTAAGATTATTTTAGATTCAGAATGTTTATATATTTTTTGAAATATTACCTCCATAGATGTAATTTATTTTATGTTTAATACATTTCATACACCCACACTCCTATTTAACCTTTATAGATAGTATGTGAATTTATGTCAAGGTAATTAGAATAAATAATTTTAATAAATTATTATGAAATATTATTTTTTTTCTATAATATTGTGAGGGGTTTTATTGGATGGTTAATGTTGAACCATGAGTGTTATTAATGATATTTTATAGATCAAAATACTACTCCTACATTTGATGGGTTATGTTATTGAATAATAATTTTAATTATGCTTACACTCATTAGTTTTAGTAAATGGAAATAATGGAGGGGGATTAGGTGGGTATCATAGTCATAAAATCTTTTACACAATGTATAAAATTATCCTTTAATGTGAATTATGATACCTTAAAAATTGATTTTAAGGATTCAGTAATTAAAATTTATTCTTATTCATTCCTCATATTTTATATGAGATTAATTGGAGAAATAAAACCCATTAGTACCATATCGAGGGATTAAATCAAGTTAGTTTATTTTCTTATAATTCCCCAAACTATAAGAAATTGAAGATACCCATATTGATTTTTTGTGGAAGGTATCTCCCAATTATCAAGGTACAATTTTAGAAACACATTCACAAGTGTTTATCCTATAAAGGAAAATATATTGTTCAAAAAATATAATTTTATGAAATTATTAGTTTCTTAGTGATAACCAAAACATTGAAATCGATGAAAAAATCATCTACTATGTTAGGATATGATCATTTTGGTAAAAATAAAATAAAATTTTGAGGGAATAACATTATTAAGGATGGTAAAAGGACAAAACTAATATTTTAGTTTATAATTACAATTTATGGTATTATGTGATGCGATCTATGATACGTTTTGATAAACTATGAAATACTATAGAAATACTATTATTAGATATAGTTGTTGTATCCTATTTGTTGGAATGGTGGGAATGAAATGGAGTATATGAATGATGAAATATATGTAAAAATATTATATAATTTAAATTTTTTATAATTTCTTAGTAAATATGTACTCAATTTTGAATTATAAGATTACATTCATTTAATTTTAAAAGCAATTATAGGTTAAAACTATCAATTTTTCTATAAATGTTGTTTACTATACATTCATTTAAAAAGAAAACTTATTAAATTTATAAATTTTATTGGAAAAAATTATTTTATTCTTGGTTTTATAATATGAATTTTATATTATGTGACATTTTTGGAATTTTGTTACAGATTTTCATTTTTTGAATCAATAGTGAAAAAATTGCGATTTTGCGAATAAATCAATTTTTTTACATTATCATGATATAAAAATTTATTTAATGTTTATGAATCAAATTTTATAAATTAATTATTTTAATTTAATAATACGAAGAATTTTTTTTGAACATATAAATAATTTTTTGAATGTTTGAAAATCATATAATGATTTAATTTAAAAAAATCTATTATTTATGAATTTTATTTACATTATGTTTTCAAAACATTAATTTTTTGATTGGTTTTGTTTCAAAGTCGTATAAATCTGATTTTATTTAATAGAACCCAATTAATTCCATGCGAAGAAAAAATGCACTTGAATTTTGTGTATATTTTGTTTTTCTTCAAAAAGAACATTTTTTGAAAACAATTTTATTTTATTTTTTCAAAATTATATTAAAATTAATTTTTACACATTTAGATAATTTAATATACAATAACTATATATTTATTTTATATTATAGTGTTATATTTTTTTTTAATTTCATATTCATTCATAATTAATAATAAGTGTTTCTAAAATATTATCCTTACAGTGAACAGAAAAATTAGTAAAATGATGTTAATGCTTTGGGATATTGTATAAAAATCCACAAAAGACATTAATTTAATTTATTTTAGGTGTTTTTAGAGAAAAATCATATATTTTAAAATATTATATTTTGGTTCTATTTTAATTTGATGATGATCTTTATAATATTTTTTGTAATTAATAAATTCAAAACCACACTCTCTCTATTTTAATGTCTCTAATATGGTTTCATTAGAATAAAAATATTTTATAAATTATTTTAAATTTATAATTTTTAATATGAAGGAAAAATATTTATGATAGGAATTTAATTTTGAATTTTAGTGATGGTATAATTATCTTGAGCGCTTATGCACTATCGACCCAATACTTATGTAAGAAATAGAAAAGCTAATTAATATTAAAAATAATAATAGTAATATCATTTCGAAAAAATATTGGAGTTAAATTCATATCATATATATTTACTAAGTATAGGTGATTTTTAAATTTTTTATATTATATTTCTATGGTTATCTTGATTCTTTTAAAGTCAACTTATGTGAATAGTCCCACAAATCACATTATGGATATTTTATTTCAAAAAATATTTTATGAGTTTATTTGAAAAAATAAAACACCAGCTTAAATATAAATAGTTTAATGGATTTTGATTATATAATTATTATATTTATGATTTTTTAAATTTGTATCTTATTAGTTGAGTAATAAATATATTTTATAATAATTTTTCATTTTTGTACATGTTTTTAATAGACATAAATTATTAAAGTGAACCACATCGCCTAACTTATCCATAGATATAAAATTGATTAGATAAACCACATAAAGACCAAATATCATTAAAACATCATTATAAAATTCCTACTGGTTATAGTATTTTTAAAAGACCACTTCATGAAGGATTAATGTGTATATTAACAGTTGTTTATCAAGAAATAGGTAATAAAATCAACTGACTCCATTCAACTGATTAATTCTTATAACACATGATATTATTTTTATTTAAACTAATATAATGAAATTAAAATATTTAATATATTTATATGTTATTATTTTTAGGAAATATTTAGGGTGAAACCCTTTTCCATCCCATGGAAATTTCAATCATTGATCAAGTATAGGTGTAGGTAACCACCTCCTTGAAGTGATTTATATCATTTCTCAAAACACTCTCACATGGATGGGTATAAATATTGATTTAATAATAATTTATGGTTTTTATAAAATAACTACGATATGATTAATGTATTATAATATGTATCTTATATCCCTCTCATACATTTGAAATTGATAATGTTTCTTGTGCGTATGTGTGGACTACCACCTCTATAAAGCGATGTGACTCATTTTTCATTTCTTTTACACATAGATAATAATAAGGATATATATAATGAATATATATGATAATGATTACATAAATATCTTTATTTAATGAATAATATAATTCCTTTCCCTTCAAACTATTTTGAAAATGAAAAAATAATGATTTATACAAGAAGACTACCACCTCTATGAACAATGTACTTCATTTCTCTATGGCCAACTTTCACGGATTATTCCAATATTGTATAGATTAAAAAAATGATAAATATTAAATTATTATCTTCATGGATATTTTGTTACAATATTATAACTCCTTTGAATGTGCCCAATATACTGAATTATTTTCTGATGAATTAATCAAAACAATTTAAGAGGTCGATGAACACAAGAAATATACATTGAATAGACATAAAATTATTATAGAAATACATTAAAAATGGAATATAAATGACAATGTTTCTTTTGAATTTATTTAAAAAATATATATTTAATATTCATGAATATATAATGTATATGGCCAAAAAGGATTCAAAGTTAAGAATTTTCATCTAAATTATATAAAATAACGACAAATTTTATATTATATATAAAAGTTATTTTTATATGGTTTATAGACTTATTATTTTACATAATATAACATATACTACACTATCTTCATTTTTTTTAATTTTAAATTCATTTTTTCTATTTATAAGGGTCTGCATTCAAATGTTATTATATCAGTAAAGTTTTATTTTACAATCTCACACTTAATTAGGTTTTTGGATGTTTAAATTTAAATATGATTAATTATATGATATTTATTTCTTAAAGAATATTATTTTTTATCTTCAAGTTATTTATATTTTTTCCATGTCTTCTTCCATCCTTTCCATTATTTTACCCTAGAATGAATCGATGCATTTATTATATGAAAAGTTGATATTATTTGTGTTTTAGGTTTGGGAATCTTTATATTGTAAATCCATATTCATAAAATTGTTTTGAGTATACTTTTATCTATATTAAAATGAATTTTTATTTTCTTAATATCATAAATTTTACCATCATTATAATGGTGTAAAAGGAATGTTTTTAATGTTTTGTAAAGAAATTGATTTTTTAAAATATTACTATTGTGTGAATGGAATGTTTTTCTAATATATATTGAATGAGTGTATTCTCATAAGTCCAGGATAATTAATCTCTAGTCAGATTACTTTTTAGGTTTATTTTTTTGAAATAAATTATTTCTTAATATATAGTGACTTTTTTGTTTTTATGTAAAAATAAAAAGGTATCATTTTCTATAATATTGAAAGGAAAATATTAAATAATTTGTAACTTTATTTCAACAAAATATATACAAATGATTTGTGGAATGGTATTCTTAATTTTTTCCAAACATTTTACACTCTATTTACCTAAATATTTCTCATATTTTGAATTATGATTTATTATTAATTTATGGTAATCTATTATCCATTTCTGATTTATGAATTATACTTTCTTTACTAATATTTTTTCTTGTTGTGTTCTAGTTCTCTATCACTCTATATTTTTCATTGGATATTTTTTTTCTCCATTATGTCCAAATATTAGTTATCATGAATATATATTATAATTTCCACTACTTATTTATTTCATAATATTAGAACAGTTCAATATAAGGTGTTATTTGATGGAAATTTATAAAGAATGTTTTTACATTTATGTTGAAATGTTGATGTTACGTTTTATTATTTTAATATAGTTATATAAGTAGATATTTCATCTTAATTAGGTATTACATTATTTTTTCAATATACGAGGAATGCATTGTAAAAATATTAATGGATTGTTCGTTCTAGTTTTAAGTATCCCCTCGGTTAATAGATTGTTTCCATGAGATAAATAATTTTCCAAATTAGTTATTTATTTTGGGTATACCTACCCATTACTTGAAATGTCTTCACATAATACTATAATAGTAAGTCTCATGATTTCATAGAATGAGAGCTTGAAAGAAAGATCACGATGAATAAAATTTCTTGTTTCCTTAATTTATATATTAGTTGTTATTATCCATATGTTCTTCTATTAATATTTTCAATTTATATATTTTGGTGCTCATGTTATTGAATAAATGTCATATGTATCGCTTATCCAACTTGTAATATTATTATTCTTTATATAATCTTTATTGATTTCTCTATATTCTAACCCTATTAGGTATCAAATATAAATAAAATATTTTATTTAAAATTCTATAAGATATGAACACGATATCAGTCATTTATTATTAAGAATGTTATTATTTAAAATGCCCAGACCAATTAATCTAGAAGGAAAAATTAGTTTACCAGTCTTTGATAATTTATAACATATATGAACATTAAACTACAATTAAAAACAAAAAATACAACATCGATAATCATTTAAGAACACCATTATTCTCCGAGATTAACCCTGTATATAAATCATTATACCCTTCTTGGCATCGTGGAAAAATAAATCATAAGAAAGGGGTGTGCTCACCTTATTAGTAAGGATAAACAATACAACAGAAGCTTTCATAAACAATCATAAAATTATAAGGTAAGGTATAAAGTTATAACAAAATCTTTTTAAACATTACCAACCATATAATATGGAAAGAATAAATGAAATAATTACATTTATACATTCACATGGATATTATACTATTTGAATAATCACATGTAATATCAATAACTAATTTCATAATTATGTAATACATAATGTGTGACATATTAAACAAAATGTGAAGGATGAATCCAAGACACCCTGCATAATTGGGTAATACATTACCCAAAACCCAAACATAATTGTCAAATGAGACCTACCAATGCATCGAGGGGCTATAGTGGGCCATGTGTGACACTCATAAAGTCCAATCCATTCCTCTGAGGGAAGAGGTAAAATTTTTTATAACCATTCAAAATAAGACTTGCATATGAAATGTTAATACTTGAACAATAAACAGTGAGTGGTATAAAAATAGCACATCCATAGTCGTCCATATCATAAACCCTTAAATAAAATATGGAAGATTGTATCATAATAATTCATCCTCAATAAAGCATTAAATTTATAAAAGGATTTTGACCTAGATGAACATAAAATATTTAAAAACGCTATGATAGAAATATCCCATTATTTACATTGAAATCATTTAAAAGTCACGCAATTAAAAAACAAACCATTTAAAAATAGATTTTTAATAAATTTTTCACATACCACATAAAAGTTTTCAAAATTAATAATCATTTTAAAAACAAAGATGTCCATATAAATGAATCCTTATATCCATTTTGAAAACATGGACATTAATGAGAAATATTTATAATAATAAATCATTAATACATTTAAATTGATGTTTTAGTTATAGAGACCAATAAATAAAACTCTAAAATATTCCTTTTTTAATAAATTTAAATGTACATTAAATTAGTCAAAAAATATCATTTATAATATTTTTATATCCATATAAATAATTGTGTAAAATAATATCATGAATATTTAAATGGATAAAGGATTAATTCTTTAATCATTAAAATAATCCCACACCACTTTGAACATTTAAATCATAAGTTTTATATCTTAAAATAAATATTTAAATACCATGAAGAAAAGTTATTCATGATATGAAATATAATTGGGGCAGTACAAACACCACACTTAATAATTACACGGTGAAATTGGATTATATCTCATGAAAAATAAAATTGAGACGAAATTCCCTTACCTTAGGACCGATACTCTTCATACGTGTCCGAAACACTTGTATAATGATTTTAAAAATATTATTAACATGTTACACAATCATATAAATATTTATGATATCATATATGATTCATTTATGACATTATATTACATATTTATTAAAAATTTCCATGTTAATGAAACAATTTAGGTAATAATCACTTTCTTTATCATGCATGTTTTGACTTGTTAATCCAGATCGTATTATATAAATCAGGATTTACCTAATACCAAAATATATAACATGATTTATATACCATATATTTCCATAATATAATTATATATAACAGATAGATATATGCAATTCAATACACCATTCATAGAGAAGGTAGGTCGTACATACGCACGAACGTTGTTTCCATTTTCCAATAATTTTGCATGGAAGTGAATGAAATATATATACATACAAACATATATATTATTACAGTAACATTATTATGTAATTTATGTCGTACTTATTCATAAAATATATTTTTATAATCATTCATGGATGGTGAACATGGATGTAGAATCTCATTGCATTGTGGAGATGGCAAGCCATGTGTACACACACACAACTATGTCATTTCATTAATGGTTAAATGGTACAGAATTTGATGAAATATGACCATTAAAGAAACAATATTATGTAATATTTATTATTTATATCAATTATATTCATCGTTATACCCTTAGAAATAATGTGTACATGAAAAGTAGTTGAAACCATGGTGTGGAGATGATAAGCCGTACGTATGCAGGCATGGTGAAATTGTTTTTTGTAGGATTTGTAAGAGGGGGAATATGGTTGTACCATAATAATAAAAACATATCAAAATATGTTAGATTCTGGAGTTATTATTTTATTATGTAAACAACTAAAGAACTGGATGTAGAAGAAGAAAATATCCTGAACGAGTATGATAAAATGATCACTATTTATCGGCTATCTCCAATTTATTTGCACAAAAGACACCTTAAGATGGCTTTATTCCAATTTTATGGACTCTAGGGCGATTTGAGGGAAGTTAGGAGAGTAACTAGGTAGGTATTGGTTGTGAAACTGGGATTTGGTGGTGTGAATTATAGATTAAGAGAAGTGACTTTTTATAAGGGGGTGAGAGGGACTTTTGGAAAATCCTGAAATATTAATTTATTATAAATTAATTTTGGGTATCTAGTAGATCCAAAGTGATTTATTTGGATGATAAATTAAGTATGGGTATAAATACTCTCAAATAAAATATTATAGACATTCATAGTTAATAAAATTAGCCTTATCCTTTATAATTAATCCTTAGTTAATCCTTTTAACTCTTTCCATGTCTTCTTGTATTTTTAAAATGCATGGTAAATATGGTGACTATAAAATGTCAAAATAACCTATAATGGATCCTTTATGACATTTCTATCACTATAAATTCCCGTTGTATAAACCCCAAATTTTTATAAATTTTTTATCATTTATTAAAATATTATTTATTTTCTTATATCATTTATGTAAATTTTGTTACTATTCAACACTTGAATTTTAAACAATATAAAAAAACATTATAACTTCTAATAAATACTTAAAATAGATAACTAACATGTATATGTTATTTATAAAAGTTGTGGTTATAATAAATTATGTAAAATTTTATTTTATTTAATATTATTATTATCATTTATTTGATTTTTTAAATTTTTAGATCAATTACTTCATCGTCATTGAGTTATAACTAAATTTAGTTATTTAATGTCTAAAAATGATAAATAAGTTTTCATTATGTGGTTAAATTTATTATATTTATAATTAATATTTATAGTATAATTTATCTTATGTATTACCAAATATTAAAAATGATTTTGTTATTACATTTTGAAAATGAAACTTTTTAGTCATCTTTAGATAAAATATAATAAATGTATAAATTTAACATAGGTTCTTAAAAATTAATAGATTTTGACCTAAGGATGATTTTGGTTGAAACAAACATATCCAATTATTTTAGGATAAGTGTTAGGGTAATTTTATATTATTATAATATTATTTTTTTCCTTTAATTACTGTATTTATCTTTAACATTGGTAAATAAAAGTCAAAAGATTATATTCACAAAAATTTATTTCGATCCAACTAAACCAAATTTTTCATACTGATTACATCCATCTATTTTCATATTTCAAAATTCAATTCACAAAAGTGGTAAAATTACATTTAATTATAATATGTAAATGTTTCTAGATGGTTGATAAAAATATGTTAAACAAATTCAGTGAATTTTTATATCTAGTTACGTTATAAAAATGATTCATACAAAATAAATTGGGTTAATATATATATATATATATATATTATTTTTCTATTTTTACATGAATATCAAATTAATGTAAAGTAATTATTTAAATTAAAAAGTTGATTTCTTAATAATAATGCATTGTTTTCATTATTCATTAAAAATTGAATGTTTTCAGAAAAATACACAAAATTCACCCTAAGCTAGGTTTGATATTATAAATTTGAAAATAAAGTCTATATTATCAAATTAAACTTCTAATAGGGTCTAAAACCGATTTATTATTGTTCTAAAAAGGATGTAAATAGTAGTTCCTTTTAAAAAATGTGTTTATAAACATATAACTATTTTAAATAAACATATACACTTAATTATAACTATGTTTTTTTTGTGAAAACAGTATAAATAAAATTTAAAAATTATTAATTATTTTTATATTAATATATATCAAGGATAAGTTATAAATATATCATTTAAATAATTTTAACACTAAAGTGTTATTTCATAGAAACTCAATCTTGTGTGTTACGCAAGCCAATTCGGTGTTACGTGCAACATTCAATATTGAAGATAACATACTGTGAAATACTGGGGTGTTACATTAATGAAATGTTTTTAATTTCCAATTATTTATTGAAATATTATATGTATAATTTTTTTGAGAATGTTAAACTAATCAATCCATTGGGATGTGATATGTCACATCTAATACCCATGGAAAAAATTAAACACAACCTCTTAGCTACTAGTGTTAGGGATTTCTGTAACATCCTAGGTAAATAAAGAATATAACATTTTTTTATTTATTAATATTTGTGTATTAATTATTAATTTTACATTAAAGGGGGTTCTATGTTCGATGGCATACCCGATACACAACAACGGGTTTCTTTGAAATCTTATGTTGCACACAACGTTGAGTTATACCGAAAAATAATATAATAATATTATTATTTTAAATGGTAGTTATCACATAGCCATTGTATTAGATGGAATTAAAAGAACTAAATATAATATGATTAAACATTTTTTTCCTATGTTTTTAGATTTATCTAATAAAATTTAGAGGCTTAAAATGTGAATGAATCCAATTTTAAGCATAAACACTCTAATTTTTTTTAAAGGTCAATTTACGACCTTTTGATGGTGAACAATTTTTAAATCTAAATTTTGTCACTATTATATGTTCTACTTGACAAAATAACATTTTTCTTTAAAATTGGGACATCAAAATTTACTTTGAATGAATTTTTTGTATTTTTATGATAATGATCATTTTTTAATGAATGGTGAAATATACCACATGTTAATTCAAAACAAACTTTTCATAAAATTTATGTATATAGATAGAGTATTCCTTTAATTGTTCATAAAGTTTAATTTGATTATATTTTAACCATTTATTCTAATGGTGGTCATTGGAATAAATTTTACTCTTAAATTGGACATAAACACATGTCAATCTTTTTGTAGTTATCATTTCATAAAAACATGCTTTCTAGTTTTGACAATGGAAATTATTTTTAAATTAATTATTGAAACATATATGTTTTGAATTTGATAAAATAGAAATAAATTTTTAATTAGGAATATCAAAATTCGCTTAGGGTGAATTAATTGTATTTTTCTGAAAAATTTCAATTTTTGGTGAATATTGACAAAACAATGCATCGTAGTTAAAAATTGACGTTTTCATTTAAATGAAATATTACCTCTTCTGTTAATTGAATTTAAAAATTCTAGCATACATGGTTGTCATCAGTATGTAAAATTTTGTTCAATAAGATGAAAATAATTTTTGGTGAATAGTAACTTTAGCCTTTTATTTACCACAGTTAAAGGTAAATAAGGTTATTATAGGTAAAAATAATATTATAATAATATCAAATTACCATAACACTTGTCCTAAAATTATTTGATGATTTATGGCTGACCAATACAATCCTTATGTGTGACTTTTGTCCTTTGAATTCCATTTGGGAAAGATAATGACATTAATAAAGTTTTATTTAAAGTAAAATTAAAAATATCATAAACATGTATTGTATTACCAAAATGATTTTAATGTGGGGTTATATAATGGATATATTTGACTATAAATATTAATTATAATGAAAAAAATTACTACATCATTGTATTTTATTTATAATTTTTAGACATTAAATAAATAAATTTATTTATGACACAATGAGGATGTAATGATTACCTCATTAATGATTGTTTTAAATAAATGAGATTATAAATATTAAAATAAATTCATCTTTAAACATTTTAGGACATCCACAAACTTTATAGATGAAGATGACTTGTTATATTTAAATATTAATGTTTTTTCAAAAGAATCATGTTGGATTAGATATTTTAAAAAGTCATGATATGAATAGTATAAAAATTGACATAAAGGAGTTTTTAAATCAATTTATATTTTATTAAATGATAAAATTTTCCTAAAATTCTAAGATTATTCCAAATGACATATAAGATGTAAAAAATATCATTAATGATTCATTTTAGGTTGCTTGAAATTTTATTGAAAATATATTATCCATATAGTATTAATATACAAGAAGACATTGTAAAAGTTAAATAAGTTAACAATGGGTTAGATAAAAACGATAAGGATAAAAAATATCCAAAACCTATCCAAATTTTATTGGATGATTTAATTTCAAAAAATAATCACCTTATATTCTAATTAAATGTGTTGGGGACCTTTTGAATATGAAATCCAGTTTATAATAAAATTATATTTTCATACTTTCTTAAAGAGCCCCTCCCCCCTTATAAAAATCCATCACATCTAATCCTTAATCACAACTCTCTACCCCCCTTGTCTTGTACAAAATCTGACCAAATAAGCTTCCAATATCCATCTCTTTCTGCTAGAAACCTTAACATAGGAAGAAGTCACTTCAAGAAAGCCTTTTGGTTCAAATCAAAGGGAGTTAACTGATTTGAAGTTAACGTCTTCTCTTAAATTCTTTTCTTTTTTTTTACATTTAAAACCCCCTAATGTTTTTTTATTCATTTATTTTATAATAAAATATTATCCATAATATACTTGGTTGTTGTTATCAGAAGGATTCGAACTAAACTTACACACAACTCAATTTAATAGATATGGATATACTTTTTCTGTGGACATCGAACTACTACCTCACAAAATGATGATTGTTTAATTATCTCCTACCACCTCTCATAGCGGACATTATGATGGAACTGTAATTATATATGATATTTAGGAAATTTATTTTTCCCTTACTCTTCTATAATTATCTTATAAATCATACCTTTATTCTTTTCATGTTGTATATATACGATAATTTCATTTGCGGGAGTGAAGACTACCGCCCCCTCCAAGAGATATGACTCTTTTATACCATACATGGAACATATAATGGATGGTGTTAAGGAAATTATGTACCATATATAAAATATTTCAATATACTGGAATTATAATATACCCTTGTATCATTTGGTTTTCATTCCTATTAAAATTAAGAAAAATAAATGAAAGTAACGGTTATGCTTATATAAGGCTTATAGTCTCCATGAATGGTGCATTTCATTTTCATATATCCAAATGATATAGACTATTCTAAAAACATATATACTAGATATATATGATTTTTATGATATGTAAATCATTAATATCATTCTATATATAATGTAATTTTTACCACTTGGAAAACTTATAATTATAACTACCAAATATCAACAAAACGACCATTATTTACTTAAATGATTATATAATGTTTATAATGTGGTAATAAGTGATGTAAAATGAATAATAAACATGAAAATGGTTATGAAGTGAGTAGAAATTATCTTTTGGTTATTATTCAGGATATTTAAGAATTAACGAGTCAGGTCGGACATGTGGTAAGGGACTTCGTCTCAATCACCATTCACTGAGGAATATTTTGATTTATACATGAATTTCTTTTAGACGGTGTATAAAAATATATAAATTTTCTTTTCATTCAATGGGAATATTTTTCTATGAAGAGTTTTAATTGATATAAAATTAAATTTTTCTTTTTAATGTACGTAGTGACATTGAACATTCCACCACTACAAGCATTATTTGATATTTGGATTCTATAACAAGCCATAATGTCTTTAAATTGAAAATAAATACCATATAATCTTTTACATATTTTTTTTATTGAAAATGGTTTTGATAATGAATTATTTATGTTAAAAATATATAGTGATTGAAATGTTTAAATGTTATCTCTACATTATGTTTCTTTTATGTCTTGTTAATATGTTATGGTTCTTGGGAATTGTTCACATATATGGGTGGTTCTATGATAAACCTGTGGAGGGTGATCCTAAGATAGATCTCCAATGCACTGGGTAATGTGATAGAGGTAAACGTTAATGCATCTCCAAATATTTTAAGGGAATATACTATGATGGGTATTCCAAATGTAACTCCCTATGTAGCTATTAAAGCTACAACATATGTATGCTATAGATACCACAAGTTACCTTTATGATTTATGATTTATGATTTCATGAGGTATGTTAAGGAGCTTAAGTTTTGTATGTACTAATGGACTAATGTTTTCATTATTTATTTTATAACCCTTACTTAGCTTTTTTATGACCATCCCATGCTTTTTAAATGTTTTTCATAGGGTATAAGGTAGGGTATGAGAATGGAAGAATTCAAGTAGATTTATATAGAGAACAGAATTATTCTATTCTTTTAAGAATTTTAATTTGATGAAAAAATAGATACTGAGTAGAAGTGTCTACTTTGTAATATTTGATATGTAATGTAATAGATTTGGCATAATTCTGTAAAACCCTAAACCTAAAAAGGTCCTCAAAATGAATTATTACTTTAATTCAAGATTATGTAATGTTTAAGGATGCGGCCTTATAGTTGGTATCAAAATTCTATTTAAAAATATTTAGGTGTTAGGATATTGTAAAATTATTATCCAAAAATTAATTTATTGTAATATTGAAATGATATATCATTTATAGAATACCATGTTGCTTGACCAAAGATATTTCTATGTTCATAATGGTTTTCCAGAGAGAAAACATGGAAGCTATGATGGGATAACATTTGGAGGAAGACAACCTTCCAAATCAGTAACTTGAGATGGTTGGAATTGGAACTAAACAATTTGTTGCAGTGATGATATAGTTTACTCAGGCTATAAATGGTGGTGGTATCCATGAAAAATATCACCCATTTCAACCACATAGGAACCTATCAGTATTGGATAATTTCATGTATAAATATCCCCATTATTTATAGGATCATCTAACATTGTATTTTCTGAAGGGTGGATTAAGAAATGGGAGAAGATTTTTGATATCATGAGGTGTTTAGAACATCAAAATCGTTGTCTTGCGATTTACCATTTTAACAGTGAAGCCGATTATTGGTGTTTGATGGTGAAAAATATTAGGGATAGTGAGGAGATTTATTCTCTTGATTGGGATGAATTCAAAGGTATGTTTATTTAGAAATATTTTCCTAAGGTGCTTTATCGTATAATTGAAAACAAATTCTGGGAATTTATATAAGAGGATAACTCAATGGAAGCTTATGAAGAAAACCTCCCTCGACTGGCAAGGTGTAATCCAAATTTCATATGAGATCTTGATTTTAAAATCAATCATTTTTTACTTAGGATTAAAAAAATAATTGATGGGAATTAGCTTATACTGATTTCAAAAGATATGAAAAACTTGATCGATGTGTAGAGATGGTGGATATAGAGTTTTTGGATGATCATGTGTTATTTGAAAAACAATAAGAAAAGTGGTCGAGGTGCTAGAAAAAAGGGAAGAACTATTCAAAAATGTCTGATGGTAAGAATCATAAGTTTACAGTTTGTGAAAATTGTTGTAAAAAGAATACTGGGGAATGTCTTTTAAATTATGGTAAGTGCTAACAATGTGGAACAATGGGAATTATGTCTCGTAGTTTCACTAAATGAGATTAGGGTAAGGGTATGATAAAATATTATTTACAATCATTAAAATGATTCATGTGCAATTAAATGGGTCATTATGCAAATGAGTGTCCAACGAAGAACTCAACTGAGGGATAATAGAGAGACTACAATCAGAAAGGGGTGGTGAAATCCTTTGCAACTACTTCAGTAGATGTTGGGCCATCGAATGAAGTAGTATCATGTACACTCTTTGTTTATTCATATTATGTGAATGTGTTATTTGATTCATTTTCTACAAATTCTTTCATTTGAGATAAATTTTCTAATTAATTGGTAATTCCATCTCAAGATGTGAATCCTAAACTTATGTTAAAAACATCGGGAAGAAATTTTGTGATAAAAAAATTATAAGAACCTTCCTGTCCTTGTGTGCCGAAATAATCTACCTATAAAACTTATTGTTTTGCCTCTAGTAGAGTTTGATATTATTTTGGGTATAGATTGGATTTCCAATTTTCATGCTAAGATTGACGTCAAAGCTAAAGTGGTTTATTTTCAGAAAGAATTTCAATATGTGTACAATAATTAACACTTACTTTTGATAACATATCAAAAATTTGAGACTCTACTAGAAGATTGAAATGAATTATACCATTCAAATATTGTTGAAAACAAAGGAACTATTCAGATTAATGATTTTCCAATAGTAAATAAGTACCTTGATGTGTTTCCTAATGAGTTTCCTTGTCAAATACCTGATCCGAAAGTTTAATTTACTGTTCACATAGTTGTTGATGCTAATCTAATTTCAAAACCCCCCTGATCCAATGGATCAAACTGAACTTTTAGAGTTAGTGAATAAATTGTAGGAGTTATTAGATAATGGTTTCACTTGACCTAGAACATCACCATGGGTTGATCTTATCTTGTTTGTTAAAAATAAAGATAGTTCAATGAGACTTTTCATTGATTATAGAGCCATGAATAATATCACTATCAAGAAAAAATATCCTTTGCCTTATATCGATTATTTTGGTTGATCAGCTCTAGAGAGCTCAGTATTTTTCGAAGACTGACCTAAGGTCACGATATCATCAGTTGAAAGTAAAGGAATCAGACATCCCAAAGACTGCATTTTGTACTAGATTTGGCCATTATGAATTTGTAGTTATGCTTTTTGGGATAACCAAAAAACCTACTGTATTCATGGATCATATGAATAGAATTTTCCTTGATTTCTTTGATATGTTTTCAGTTGTGTTCATTGATGATATTTCGGTTATTTCAAAAAGTAAAGAGGAAAATAAAAGACATTTAAGGGTTGTATTGCAAACTTTAAGAGAAAAGAACCTTTATGGGAAATTCAATAAGTGTGAATTTTGGTTACAACAAATTTTATTCCTTGGAAAAATTGTTTCAAAAAAATACATAACTATTGATGATGATAAAACAAATGTTTTTGAAGAATGTAAAAGACCCAAAAATATAACTAAGATCCATTGTTTTCATGGTTTGGAAGATTATTACTTGAAGTTTGTTGAAAGGTTTTCATGGTTATCTATCCGAGTGATTAAGTTAAATCTAAAAGGTGTTTAGTTCATATGGACAAAAGAATGTGATGATTTTTTTCAGGAATTGAAATGAAGATTGATGAATGCTCTAGTTTTGTAACTGCCTTCTAGAAATGGGGAGTTTGTTATCTTTAGTGATGCTTCGTTGAAAAGAAATGGTTGTTTTTTAATGTAGAATGATCAGGTAATCACATATGCTTCACATCAGTTGAAAACTCATGAGTTAAATTACCATACACATGATTTCTAATTAGCTGTTGTTTTTTTCTCTTTAAAAATTTAAAGGCATCATTTGTACGGAGTAAAGTGTGAAATATACACTAATCACAGAAGTTTGAAGTACATATTCACTAAGAAATAATTGAACATGAGACATAGGATATGGATAGAATTAATCATGGATTATGATTGCATGGTTCATTACCATCCATAAAAGAAAATAATGTGGCTTATTCTTTGAGTCTCAAATGTAATGGTATACTAACCATGTTACATTTGGAACAAGATCCTTTGATTAAGGATTTGATGAACATTGGAATAAAATTTGTTTCTGTAGGAATTTTTTTTATTCTTTCAAGTTTAAGTGAATTCATATTATTAGATAGAATAAGCAAGCATATAAGGAAGATGGTGAGTTGCAGAAAATGGTAGAGTTGGTTAAGATGGGTAAGTTTCATAATTTTAACATTCATAATGATTATGTTTTGAGGTTTCTAAAGATAATATGTATTCCTTATGATTCACAGTTGAAGAAATAGTTGTTATTTGAAGCTCATACTTCTCTGTTTTCAGTTCATTGTGGCAGTAATTTGATGTACATATATCATTGGGAGTATAACTGGTGGGTTGGAATGAATAGAGATATTGTAGATTTTACTATGAAGTGATTGACTTGTCAATAAGTTAAAGTAGAGAGGCAGTTACCAAAAGGGATGCTTCATTCCTTACCGATGACAATGATAAAATAGGAAAATATATCTGAGGACTTTGTTATGGGATTACCAAATACATCTCGCGGTAATAATGTAATATGGGTAATTGTTGATTGATTGACTAAATCTAATCATTTACTTCCGTTTCAAGATACTTTGTCACTAGATCAACATTCTCAGTCATATGTTAAATAGATAGTTAGGTTACATGGAGATACCCTCTCCATTGTATCTGATAGTGATCCTAGGTACCCTTCTAAAATTTTTAATGGCATTCAGACGCCATTGGGTATTGAGTTAAATTTTAGTATAGATTTTCATTCTTAATCAAACTGGTAGTCAGAATGAAAAATTCTGAAATTGGAGGATATTTTACGTGCTATCTCAATAGATTACCATGGATGTTGGGACCAATATATTATTTTGGTTGAATTTTCTTATAATTAAAGTTTTCATTCTAGTATACATATGGCTCCATTTGCGGCATTATATGGAAAGTGGTGTCGAACTCCAGCATTTTGGGATGAAGTAGGAGAAAGGAAACTGATGGGACCAGAATTGGTAGAAGATATGGAAGAAAATGTTCAGTAGATTAAAACTTACAATAGAAGAGCTCAGATAATGCAGAAAAGTTATGCAGATAACTAAAGGAAGGAACTTTACTTCGTGGTAGGTGATCATGTCTTTCTCAAAGTTTCTCCATGAAAAAATGTGATGTGTTTTGTTAATAATGGAAAGATGAGTCTGAGGTTCATTGGACCCTATGAAATCTGGGAGAGAGATTGATTAGTTGCATAAAAAGTCACTTTACCTCTACATTTATCCCAGGTTCACCATGTTTTTCATGTTTCATTATTGGTAAAGTATATTCTAGATCCATCTCATGTATTGAGTCTAAAGGTAGTTCAGTTGGAAGTGAATATTTCTTATGATGAACAACCTGTCTGGATTCTTGACTGCATAGAGAAATTTTTATGAAAAAAGGTAATCCATCAGGTAAAATATTTGTGGAAAACCGTACATTTAAAGAGGAAATGTGGTAATCTGACAATGATATAAGGGATAAATGCCCCAAATTATTTGATAATTCAATAGAATAGCAGGGAGGAAATCCCCAAAAGGGGGGAAGGAAGTAACATCCCAGGTAAATAATGAATATAACATTTTAATATTTATTAATATTTGTGGATTAAATATTTATTTTACTTTAATGGGGATGCTTTGTTTGATGGCATACCTGATACCCAAAAACAGGGTTCTTTGAAATCTTACATTGCAAACAAAATTGAGTTATACCAAAAAATAATATAATAATATTATTATTTCAAATTGTAGTTAACACATTGTCTTTGTATTGGTGGGAATGAACAAAATAACTATAATATGATTACACATGTTTGTTAAATGTTTTTACATTTATCTAATAATATATAGAGGCTTAAAATGTGAATGAATCCAATTTTAAGCATAAACACTCTACTATTCTTTAAAAGCGCTATTTACCACCATTTTTTAGAGAACCCTTTTTAAATCTAGTATTTTTCACTTTTATATGTTATACATGAAAAAATAATATTCTTCTTTAGAATCGGGACATCAAAATTTAATTTGGATGAAATTTTGGTATTTTAAATTTTTTTTTCTTTTTTTAATGAATTATGAAATATACCACATTTTAATTCAAAATGACCTTTTTATCACATTTATTTATATAGATAGATTGTTCGTTAAATTGGTTTTAATGTTTAATTGGAATATATTTTTACTATTTAATCAAATGTTAGTCATTGGATGAAATTTCACTATTAAATTGAAAATAATCACATTTCAATCTTTTGGTAGTTATTATTTCCTAAAAACATGTTTTATAGTTTTGACAATGTAAATTAATTTTAAATAAATTAATGAAACATATATGTTTTTAATTTGGTAAAATAGAAATCATTTTTGAATTTGGAAGATCAAAAATATCGTTGAGTGATTTATTGGTATTTTTCGGTAAACGATCAGTTTTTGATAAATCGTGAAAAACATTACATCATTATTAAAAATTGGCATTTTCATTTAAATGAAATTTTACACTTCTGTGAATTGTATTTCAAAAATATGACATATATGGTTGTCATCAGTATGTAAAATTTGGTTTAACAAGATGAATTTTTTTGGGTGAATAGTAACTTTTGAGTTTTAATTACTACGGTTAAAGGTAAATAGGGTAAATCAAGGTAAAAATAATACTATAATAATATAATACTACTTTTAAACATGTTCTAAACTTATTGGATGATTCATGTCCGGCCAATACAGTCCTTGTGTTAGACTTTTGGCATTTGAAAGCCATTTGTGTAAGATAATGAAATTAATAACATTTTATTTAAAGTAAAAAAATAAAAATATCAAAAACATGTATTGTTTTGAGAAACAAATTTTATTGTGGGGTTATATAATTGATATATTTGACTATAAATATTAATTATAAAGCTAAAAATATTTACAAAATAATTGTATTTTATTTATCATTTTTAGACATGAAATAAATAAATTTATTTATGCCACAATGATGATGTAATGATTATCTCATTAATGATTGTTTTAAATAAATGAGATAATAAATATTAAAATAAATTCATTTGGAAACTTTTTAAGCTATCCACTAATTTTGGATATGAGGATGACTTGTTATCTTTAAATTAAAGAAGGTTTATTCAAAATAATCAAGTTGGATTGTATGTCCTGATATGAATAGTATAAAAATTCACATAAATGTGTTTTTAAATCAATTAGTATTTTATTAAATGATAAAATAGTCTTAAAAATCTAAGATGAGGCCAAATGACATATATGATGTTAAAAGTGTCATTAATTATCCTTTTGGGTCACTTGTAATTTTATAGTAAATATATTATCCATATAGTATTAATATACAAGAATACATGGTAAAAGTTAAATAAGTTAACAAAGGAATAAATAAAAATGAAAAGGATAAAAAATGTCCCAAACCTATCCAATTATTTTAGGATGACTTTATTTCAAACAATACTCGCCTTAAATTGAATTAAATTAGTTGGGGATATTTTTAAATTGAAATCTAGTTTATAATAAAATAATATTTTCAAACATTATTTAATTGCCCCTCCCCCCTTATAGATATCCATCACCTCTAACCCTTACTCACACCTCTCCAGCCCACTTGGCTCACCCAAACGCTGACAAAATAAGCTCCCAACATCACTATCTTCCTCCTAGAAGCCTTAACATAGGCATAAGGCACTTTAAGAAAGCTTTCTGGTTCAAACCAACGTGAGTTACCCGATTAAAAGTTAACGTCTTCTCTTAAGTTCTTTTATTTTATTTTTCCTCTCCATCCGCCTAATCTCTTTTTATTAGTTTATTTTATAAAAACACAAGTATAATAAATAGAATATGTTGTTTTTATGATAATTATTTGAACTATAACTACACACACCTCCATCTAATGGATACAAACATACTTTTTCTGTAGACGGAGAACTACAACCTCACGAAAAGATGATTGTTCAATTATAACCTACTGTATCTCATGGTGGCCATTATGATATAACTATAATCATATATAATATTTATGATATTTATTCTATCTCTATTATTCTGTAATTATCTTATATAACATACCTTAATTCTTTTCATGTTGTATAAATACGATAATTTCATTTGAGGAAGTGCGGACTACCGCCCCCCTCAAAGTGATATGACTCGTTAATACAACACATGGAATGTATAAAGTATGGTGTTAATGAAAATATGTAACATATATAAATGGTGATATTATAGTGTAATTATAAAGTATCTATGTATCATTTGGTTTTCATTCCATTAAAAATTAAAAAAAGAAATGAAAGTAGTGTTTATTCGTATATACGACTTACCGTCTCCATGAAAGGTGCATTTCATTTTCATATATCCAAATGATATGGACTATTATAAAAGCATATAAACTGGATATATATGATTTATATTATATGTAAATCATGTATATCATTCTTTATATAATTTAATTTTAACCACATGGAAAATTTTTAATTATAAGTACAAATTATCAAAAAAAGACCATTATTAACATAAATGATTATATAAAGTCTATAACATGGTAATAAGTGATGTAAAAGGAATAATGAACTGGAAAAAGGATCTTATGTAGGTAGAAATTAACTTTAGTTTATTATTAATGATATTAAAGAACAAATGAGTCAAGTTAGACAAGAGGCAAGGGACATCGTCTTAATCACCTTTAATTGAGATATATTTTGATTTATACATGAATTTCTTACATACGGTGTATAAAAACATTTGAATTTTTATTTCATTCAGAGGAAATATTTTTCTATGAACCATTTTAAAAAATGACAAAAAGGAATGTTTCTTTTTAACGTATGTGGTGACTACAACCTTTCCACCGCTGCGAGCATTATTTGATATTTGGATCCTTAAGAAGCCATAATGTTTTTAGAAGGGTATTAAATACCATATACTGTTTTATATATTTTGGTATTGAAAATGGTTTTGATAATTTACTGCTTATATCAATGATATATTGTGATTGAAATATGTAAATATTATCTTTCCTTTCTGTTTGTTTTATGTGTTATGAATATGGTATGGTTCTTGGGCATTGTTTATGTATATCAGTGGTTCCATGATAAACCTTTGGCGGCTAAGCCTGAGATAGATCTCCAATGCCTTTGGTAATGTGACGGAGGTAAAAATGAATGTTCCTCCTAATAGATTTATGGAATATACTCTGATGGGTATTCCAAGTGTAAATCTCTAGGTAGCTGTGAAAGCAACAATGTCAGTATGTTATGGATGCCACAAGTTAACTTTATGATTTTTGATTTGTATGTATTATTACTAAATATTTTATATCATGAGGTATGTTAATGATATATTGTTTTGTATTTATTGATGGGATAATGTTTTTATTCGTTATTTTATTACCCTTATTGTGTTTTTATGCTCATCCCATTTTTTTGAAATGAATTTCATAGGGTATAAGGCAGGGAAAGATAATGGGAGAATTAAAGAAGATTTATATCAAGAAAATAATAATTGTTTTCTTTTAAAAATTTATATTTTAAGAAAAAGTAGATACACAGTAGAAGTGTCTAATTTTTAATATTTGATATGTAATGTAATAATTATGGCCTAAATATCTAAAACTCCAAACCTAAAAAGACACTCAATGTGATTTATTAACTTAATTCATTAATATTTTATGTTTAAATTCAGTGCCTTATATTTTTAATCATTATTATGTAGATGATGACGTCTAGAAAAGTGGAAGTGCTGGAGCCAATGTCTTAAATGTTCAGATTGAGGTAGCTTAGGCTTTTGTCAAATTTGATTTAGTGAATGTTATACACGATGTTGAATATTTTTTTGTGTAGCTGTTGAATTTTTGAAAATCTATATTTTATAATTCTCATCAATAAGTATGATTTCAAGTTGATTAAATCTTGAGAGAAGATGTTGAGGCCTTAGTAAATTAGGGTGAGTCATAACCATCCTATGCTATAATAAACTCTCCAATATGGATTTTTATCTAACATGATAGAAATTATGAATAAATAACCTGAAATTATAGGGAATAGTTAAACTATATCGAAAGGAGATTCCAAAAAAGTGTGAAAGGAAGTTGGTTATTTAAATGAATAGTTAAAATAATTAGGGAAGCATTTTACTAAAAATTAGAATTCTAATGGTTTAAAGAATATCTATTAACCAGAAATGTGATTTCTATATCAAAAATAGACAATAATATATTAAATACCTTGATAAGTTAACATAGTAAATTAATCAGAGTGTTTCCATATTCTCTTATAGATCCAAAATATTCTACACAAATGAAGCTTAATATATTAAATTTATTTTTAAAAATTTTTCCCACGATATGAGTATGGTGAATGATAGGGCTAATCATGATAATTTGATATTATTCCCCTTTCCACTACTCATGAATATTAAATGGATATCCATAAAAAACCGAGATATTTAACAACTAATACTAAAATAATATTCAAGTTATTGAATTATTTGCAAATGAATTTCAATGAAAATTACTAATCATGGGAATATAATAAAAAAAATACCCCATATAACGTTGAAAATATTCTTTTAGGAATTTAATTATCTCTTCCTAATAATTGTGATGTTATATGTGATTTAATTGAGGAAAATAGTTTTTACTTTCTTAGTAGAAAACATAAATGTATCTACCAACCCTTTTAAAATATACAGTATGAAATTTAATGATATAGAGAATATAATGTGTGTCTAAAAATATTCTAAAAATATTTCATGATTTAGTTACATAAGATGATATTAGACATGGATTTAAATTTTCTCAACAACTATTATTATAAATACTATAGAGGATTGAGGACATAGTAATAATTTTTATTACTCTAAGATCAATGATATCATGATAAATAGATTCATAAGGAATATTTGGTGTCCATAGAATAGTCATACTCTCAGTTTTCTTGATGATACATCCATGAGAAAGACAAGAAGAATCCATCTATAAGAGAAGATATAACTACTTCGAAAACATCTCTAGAAGATATTCATTATACCTTAGAAACTATCTTGATAATTTTCATATCTATCGTTGACCTTCTGCCATAAAAATATAAAAATCCTAATTCGTAATACTTACATTTTGATCCATTTTTTCATAATAATTTTATTCAAAATTATTATTATTTCATTGAAATTATGATGATTTTTATCAATTGAATTAAATTACTTTTGATACTATTTCATTTAATGACTAACTTGTATTTTATCTTTATCCTTATAAAATTACCAAATATATATCCACCTATTTAATTTTATTCTTATATTTTAATATTTTATTCTAGTAAAATTAAATGGGTTATTCATTTTTATTATTACAACCACTGTTATCTCAAAAGGGGGGAATTGATATATGAAAAACAAAATTATATTTATAACTAATCTTTTTTATAGGATCTCTCCCAAAAAAGAAAATCAGAATCCCAACATTTATACCCATTATATATATTTTATACTATAATTATATCTTTTTAAATAAATATGTTCTATTTAATTTTTTTGTATTTTATTCCCACAAAAGAAGGGGAGATTGTTGGATATACAATTTTGTTTAATATATCCTAATTTATCCTATAATTTAACGAAAACAACGAAACATTTATTTTAATAATTTAATTATTTTGAGTGTTTTTATATTTCTAATTAGTATTTATTAATCTTTTTATATTTTTGGAATTTTAATTTAATTTTTTATCAATCAGGCAGAAAATTATTTTACCAAGTAATAATTCCCATACATGTTCAAAATGATGGTTATGTGGAATAATTTCATAGTTATTTAGATATAATCATGGTTACATATAGGAGAACTATTATTATACATTGATGGTTTATAAACACACATAAGAGATACATTATAACAAAGATAGCTTGATGCATGGACCTATAGAATAATGTATATTGAGAACATACTGATACTTATGTATAGGTCTTTACTGATTATATAGGACATAAAAATAGTTAATCATGATATTTTTATGGATACGTATGACATGATGATGTCTACATATAATAACCCCAACACATGTTTTGTTTATACATATAGCTATTCTTAGGGGGAATTTTACCATTGATATCTTATAGAGAATATTAGTGACTCTTTCATCCTAATGAGGTTCTGGGTCAAAAAACAAGGTATAGATGAAATATTTATGTTTTATGCTTCAATGAATGTATATATTCTTGAATGTATAAATTTTTTAGTGTATTTCGAGATATGACAACAATATTGGTAATTTAGAACATTTTACTAACTCATCAATTAGAAATAAATAAATGGATATATCGATAGAGAATATAGATATACACAAAATTGTTTCCAAACATTCAAAAATATACAAAATAGAGTTATGATATGAAGTACTATTCTTATCTCCCTAAAATATTCAATCTATTATTTATGTATGAACACTCTTTTTTTATCATACCCTATAAAGTGAATAAATTACATAAGTGTTGGAGCTATATAATTGAAAAATAATATCTTCAAAAAATAAACTATCGTTAGAATTGTATACGAGTAGTAAATATTCTATAAAAAACCTAACACATATTTCAATTTCTCCTTGTAATTGGAAAATTTTCCAGATCTCACTCATAAAAATATTTTCTTTTTTTATGTTCAAAATACATGCCATATATGTAGTTCTTGGATATATATAATCAATGAGAATAGGTTCCTAGAAAGATATCCTAGATATTCTACCATGTTATAGATTCTTCCATTCACATAGACCAACACCAAATAAGTAATAGTATATTGAAAGTCATAATTTTAGTTGAGAGAGTGTTGGTGGAGTGGAAAAGAAGATGTTTTTCCCACATACTAAAATATATTTCTTGTGGAACCCTTCTTATATTTTCCATTTTATACATATTTGGGAAGATGGAATGAAGTTAGAACTATATTTTATAAGTTTATTAGGTTTCATAATTTTTTTCTTTATAATTCAATTCAGCCCCTCTTTAGTCTTTGTGAAACTACTTTGAGAGAACATATTCTAACAGGTTGTATTGCTTGTTTGATTATGAAAAAAACCACTTCTTCAGTGAACCCGCTATAGTCTTGAATTTAGGACATGTAGTTGTGAAACATACTATGATTTTGAAATTTTCTATTTCACTTAGTCTTTAAGGACTATTATATAATTTGTATAGATATTTTTAATTAATATTAGAGAAGAATTCATCTTTGAAACATTTTCTTTGTTTGATGATGTTACCAGAAATACTCATTCTCACCATGGATTGGTGATATTTGGGGTTGGGTATTGTGTATTTTATTAAAGGCTCATTATATATATTATTGTGTTGGAGAGCAGGATGTGTTTGTTGGTGAGTGAAGCCCACATGCAAGTCATATTCCCATTGAGTCCTTGTATTCTTTAATTGCTAGGCAGATATTGATTTCAATAAAGGATCATTCAGTAGTGTTTCCATTAGTTTTAAAAGAATACCCTAATTCTTTTGGAAATGATTCTTCAGTTTTACATGATCAACAAAATATCCCTTTAATAAAGAGTTATAGAGTATTGTTACTATGATATTTACATCACTATATAGAATAGAACCTTGTAAGTTAAAAGAGTTATATATTCAAATTGATGATAATTTGTAGTGAAATTTTATGAAAACAATGCATCGCCATGGGGTTTTTTGGATTTCTTTTCAAGGAATTATGGTGATTTTATACACCAATGTATCAATTATTATTACATAAATTATGTTTTAGTCATCAACCACAACCCTCTCTCATATATTTATTATTTATTGATGTATTTTAATAGAGATATCTAGTTCTACAAGATCAATTTGTATTTAGGATATCATAAGATTTGAGTGAAGTAAAAATATATTCTATAGACTATATTCATTTATTGTTATAGGTCTTATGGTTTCACTATAATTTCATTTTTTGTTTTGAATTCTCAATCTGTGTTTATAGAACTCCTGAATTATGTGTTCCATGAAACTATAAAACATCTCATTGTGGAATATATCAATGATATATTGGTGTAATCAGTGTCAAAGAATGAGAATGTAGAGAATATGTTAGATTTTTTTTTTTCATAACCATCTTCATATAATATCATGTTTTCAATGTGTATGTCTTTTAGGCATATTTTTTGGTAAATGATTTCTCTAAGCATAAAGTAATTTTGATCATTGAATGATTGAGGTGGTTTTTCTTAGGTACCCATCTATAATGTTTCTATGGTGGTGAGTATTGTTAATTCTTACTAGTCATTACAAGAGTATCCTGTCCAATTTATCTTAGATTGTCACTCTAGATACAACATTGACTAGGAAGTATTACACATTCATGTGTAATGAAAAGTGCTAGGAAAAAATTGTGTATTTATTGGAGATGTTTTCTAGTGCTCATGTTAATCATTTTCATGAAGAGGTTGTTGTTTTGAATGATTATTATGATCCTATATGTCATTTATTATGTGGTGTCTTTGTATAGAAGATTGAATTTATGTCTACAGGTCTCTGATAATTGTAAACTCTGAAATGTATCTCTACAACCCATGATCATTCGCTTGATGTAGTTTTTTTCTCCATATTTGGGGAGAAATTACATTATTGGTGAGACCTTTTCTACATAAATAATAACAACATGTTATGTTTTATATTAATCTAGAACAATACAAATTTGAGTTAATGCTTATAAAAATATTATGGCAGGACTATGACATCAAGATTTATTGTACTCTATAGAAAGTGTCTGTTATGGCTAATACTCTGAAAATAATGTCCAATTTTGATGTTGTACATGATTTTAGTGATATAATGAGATTTATTATGGATATATTTGTAATAAAACATGATATGTGAGAATATTGTGGTAGAGGATGTGTTTATCAGATATTTGTCTAGTCATTCATGGTATAATTGGCAAAAGAGTCACATATAGGGGATTCTATAGTGGTGGTCTGAAGAGAGAAATTTGTTTAATAGTGATTCCCCTTGGGTATGGTTTGATGATGATCCATATTCGGTATTGCTTTAGGGGAAAATCATTGTTCCATTAGAGATATAATATTTTTTCTCCACGATTTCCAATGTTATCCTTTTTTGGCATCTCCTCGTATGAATAATATGTATCATGCCTTTAAATTTTAGTTTATGTTGTTTGGGATGAACTGATATGTTTTCTAGTTCATGTCACTATGTTTGGTTTTTTTGATGTAAAAATCGATGTTATGTGTTCAAGTTGGGGTTCTTTACCAACTTGATAATCCCCAGTGGAAGTAAGTGGAAATTTTGAGGAATTTATTACATAGTTTTCTTCAATATCAAGTGTTGTGTAATTATATGTTGGTGATAATGGGCCTATTGTGGATCTTGACTAACTGATAAGGGATTATGTATTCAAACGTAGAGTATATTTTTAGGATGTAATTAGATTTTGTAGTGAGGCCTCATGGGGTTATAAAGATGCTATTTTGTAATTGTGAATAACATTTCTCCTCTTGTATTCAAGAGGTATATGTATTTGTTTTGGCTCTTAGTTATGATTGAGGACTAGTTTACGTCTATAGCTGAATAGTCAGCATGTCCAAAATATCTAAACTTAGGTAGATATTTTATTCACTGTAATTCTAGATTTGGAGGTTAATTGGTAAAACAGTTACCATTGTATGAATTTTATTAATACAATAGTTATCACTCTAATATTCATATAGCCCTATAAAGAGAATTTTATTTCTTATAATTGAAATATCTACTATGATGGACCAAAGTCAATGTGTTAGTGACTCTTAAACCAGAACTGGTGTAGTGAATGATAGATAAGGTGTAGGTGATTCATGAATAGATAATGATATATTTGTATTTTTTAAATTCACATTTTTATCAAATTATGATTCAACTAAATTTTAAATTATAGATCATGTTTTGTTGCATAAATATCCTCATTGTGGGTAGTAAATGTTCGATCATAGTAGTAATACTTATTCTCAATTTATTAGAAAATTTTATTTGATAGTGTATATTTGAACTATTGTGTATTGGTTATATCTTCACCCATATATTTTATGGATTCATGAAATCATTATTGTGTCACAATATAATTTGTAAAATTTTGATGGTCGAGGATTCATTATCCAATATGAGCTGAAATTTGAAGAATATGTGTCCTTTTAGGGATGATCTATTGGGAATTAACACCATCAACAGAAGGTGTTTCATGGGAATGATATTCTTATTTTTTAATTGTTGTGGAGGCCTGAGAGCATGGAATAGAGTACTTAGGAAATCTAGTCATGAATGTGGGATCAACATCAATTTTTTTTTCATCGACTATTTTTTGATATAATTTTTATTGACATTTTTAAATTAAGATATGATGGATGGTGTTTTTTTTATGTGCACATTGTTCTTTAGATATGTTAGTAATGATCGTATTGTGGCAAGATATTTGAGAAGAAACTCATGGGTTAGTCATCTATTCTCCTTATCATTCCTCAATAGTTAATTTTAAAAATTCACAAGCATTAAAATTTCATGATAGGTATCTGATATAATGGCCTAATTCTTCAGAAGATCTTCAATTACATATTTTTGGTTGTGTGTTTCTAAGAAATGAACGAGGAGAATAAGTGTGGGTTGAGCTTGGATTTTAGCTAGAGGTCAAGGTTGTGGAATGAATTTAGTCCATGTAGTTTGGATGTTCACGATCAGGATTTTAGAGTCTTGTTCATTCTATAGGAGGCCACAACATCTTTCATAGCACTACGTTGTGGGGATCATTGGGTCATGATCTTCTCTCAGCATTACGAGGGGTGACTACATTGTAGATATTAGGATGTGATATAGAGCCCCCTATATTGGGATTCATTTTCAATTCCTTTTTAATGGTTACAATGACATGGTGTGATTTTTGTTCAATGATGTTTCCTTATGTTTATTAGTTATAGGAGGGGATTTTACTATTTATTATTTAGGGTATGTAGGATTTAAAACATTACAGAGTTCCTCCTCTATTACACCATAGTTTTAGAGGAAAAGAAACTTATTTAAGTATGTTCATGGGGGTTGGTTGCTGTTATTCTATTGTATTAATGTTTTATAAATATAGAATCACTCATAGATTTTTTTATTTTTACTACCATATACATGAAAACATAGGGAACATACTGAACCTATTCATATGTGATCCTCATTTCATGGATTTATCCGCTATCTTGTAGGGATCATTTCATGGTGATACAAGGAGAGTTTCTTCTTCTATATGGGTTATATTCTATCTCTATATGATATTATGTTTTCATTATATTCATATTCATGGGATTTCTATATTTATATATATTTAATTATTTATCGGATGATATCCTTATGTATTGTGAGTTCCTCACGGGAGATGAAATTGGAGGTCTTTTGATGTTCTCCCATTTTTTATGAGGAACATTGTTCATTTCATCTAACGGTAGGGGATTCATGAAATATTTTTATTTTATGTTTAGGTGTATGATTAACATGAATTTTGTTTGTTGGGTAATGGTGAAGTGATCATAATGAAGATCCTAATCTATAAATTATGTTAGAATGATTACAAGAGTTAGAGACATTTAACACATGTGGTATATCCTATTATTGGATTCCTTTGGATGATTAATAGAGTGTTTGAAATTGATTTCTATTGTTATTATTATTTCATTAAGTGGTTGGTACTATTTAATTAATTAAAAGAATAAATATCATATGAATAAAAATATGTTAAAATAAACATTTGAATTTTATTAAGGTTTTTTTTCTTGAAAACGGTTAAACATGAATGTATTTCTTGAATCATGTCTATGTTTTATTAATTGATATTTTTATCTACTGAATATTCAATTTCATGTCGATAAATACTAAGGATATGTAATTAATAAATTATAAGTGTAAATGAAGAATTTTTTAACATAAATTAATGTCATTCAGACACATTAACAAGAATTCTTTCTGTTATTTCACATTTTAAAATATCTTATAATTAATTTTCTAGACTTGTTTTATTCTATTTTTTATTATTGTAAAAAATATATTGATATGGTTTTTTGAACCAGTTATGGTTGGGATATTTGGTAAATAATTTATGGAAATAGATGGAACATGTTTATAGATGGGATTTTTTAGATGCTAGATCATTGTACTAAGAATAATGATTAGTGTCCGGGTTGTGATTGATTTAAAGGATTTCTCAATGTCTTATTATTTGAGGGATGATTTCTTGGTGGCCGATTAATGTTGTTTCTATCCTCCTATAATGTTAACGTACACACTACGAGTTTATCATTACATATAGTATTTCAAATAAAGTACTATATTATAAAGATCATGATATGGTAAATGAGTTAATATTGAACGCATCTATTTGGTGTTTTTTGGAAATTCTAATGGTTAGAAAAGATTGGATGATTGTAAATGTTATATGTGGGCATGAAAATGAATATTGGGAAATTATAATAGGAATTATAAAAACACATTAGATTATGATAAAATAAAATTATTAAAATAGAATTGATAATGGGGAAAATAAACGGATGACAAAAACTATCATCATCATAACATTAGATTTTTATTTCAAGGGGAAATGAGCAAGGGACACATGAAAAAAAAGACATGCATATGGGGGTCTAAAGTAGTGGATAACAAGGGAATACCCTTGAATCAAATTCACCCCCTTGGGTTTAAAGCTAGATATAGTTTGAAGGCACGTGACATTAGAGCCTTGGATGTCCAAAAAGGCAAGATGATCTGCGACCTTGTTCCCCTCCCTCCATGTGTGGGTTACACGTGCATTGTTGATGATGAGGGTTCTGCACTTCCCGATCATGTAAGAAACTGCCCACAGAGTGGGCCCTTTCACTTTTATGGCTTCATGAATAATCATGGAATCATTTTCTACATGGGTGAGTTCGATCTTCCACAACTTGCAGAGATTATGTCCTGTTAATACCGCCTTGGCCTCGGCTTGCAAGGAAATACCTGGGCCATAGTGGGTTGTGAAATCAAGAATTACACTACCTCGGGAGTCGCGTACCAACCCTCCCCTGTGCATCTCCCCAGTGCTGTAAGAGCCATCAATTTTGAGTTTGAAACCATTGTTGGGGGGATTCCACCGTACCCACTTACCCTTCTTGGTTTGGGCCACAGGAGGGAGAACTTGAAGCATCCTCAGGGAAGGAGCATCGTTCCAGCCACTGGAAATATAGACCAAGTCAGTCAAGAGGCATCTAGCAGGGACAGTGATAGAGTTGCCTGTTGGAGAAGACCCCTCATAGCACGTGTGGTTTTGAGCTTGCCACATGCACCAACAACCAGTGTTGAAGATGATGGCGTGGGACATCCATTACTGCCTTATATAATTTATTCCCTGAAGCTAGCGTTGAAAGAAAGTTCCATCCTGGGGATCGTGGGAGAGAGCAGCAGTGAAACCTCCGAAGTACCCCCAGACGTCCCGAGCCCAGCCGCCTTCGAAGAATATGTGGTTGATACTTTCTACGTTTTTGTTACTACAACACTAACAACTTGATGCCAAAGTGATGCCCAGTTTTTTGATGTTATCATCCGTAGGGAGATCTTGGTTCCTCATTCTACAGATTAGAAAGATATATTTTGTTGGAATCTTACCACACCACATTATCTCATTCCAATCATCAAGGTGATCATGGTTGGTGAAGATCCTGTGGAAGTCCCTCGTCGTGAACTTCCCCAAAGTGGAAGGGGGGAAAACAAAAATGTTATGCTCGACGTTCAAGGAGATTAGCTCACAAATACCAAACTGACCCTCATTCAGTATAGGCTTGATAAACTGCGAGTATTGGTTTGCCTCTTTAAAGGAAATGTTAGGGACTGGACATCCGGGGAATCCAAGCACATCCCCAGCCCTGTTGCAATGCATAAACTGATGTTTCATTCTCCAATAACCCAACGAGAGTGATCCTGGAGGCTCGGGATAAGGGGTATATCCTAGCCCAGAGAGGGGATCCATAAGTGCCCACCATATCCACTCTACATCTGGACAACAGTGAAATTACCTTCCCCCAAAGCGTTCGTTATTCCATGACTTCTCACACAAGTTTAGCATACATGCCCCTTATCATGTCTCTTAGGCTTCTAACATTGATCCCACCCTCGATGATGGGTCTGGTCATCTTGTCCCATGATGTCCAATGCCTTTTTCCCTCAGAGAGAGCATCCCAAATAATGCTGTCCAGGACCTTATCAATGGATCTAATGACTCCCTTCGGCATGTTGGTTGATGCCATCACATGCACAAGGATAGCGGACAAGATGTGGTTCACCAAAGCTATCCGGCCCCCAAAAGAGAGGTAATGATTTTTCCAGTTAAAGACCCAGCTAGTGATCATGTTTAAAACCTGATCAAAGTCTCGGATTCTCAATCATCCTGAAGCTATCGAGGTGCCAAGGTACTCCTTTGGAAAGGATCTACGCTGCATATCAAGCCTGCTGCACAAATGTGTGGCCCGTCTGGACTGATTTAGTGGACTGATGTATACTTTTTAAAAAAAGATCTATGATGGATTTTGGGATCTCTAATTATTAATGGATAAGATGAAGATAATGAGGATTTTACATGTTTCCTTGGTTTTATAATGAGATGATGAACATAATGTGATATGTATTCCTATAGTGCCTGAAACCATATTGAGATAACTATAGAACAATACATTTAAAATTTGAGTATGAAAGTTAAAATAGAATGGGGAAGTAGATGTAGGGAACATTTATTATGTATATTATAACTATATTTATTTTCAGACTTCTATGAATTACTTTGTGAGAGATCTATGTTTTGGATGACATATCTATTTATCTATTTGGGTGATGAATTGGATATTTTTTTATTCAGTAAGATTTATTATCATTATTTAATAATTTCAAGATAGGTTATATAGAGGATCCTATTGACTATACATGTATACAAAACAAATATATATATATATATATTCAAGCCTACACGGTCTAGTTTGGGATTTTTCAAGGAATTATTCGCTCATGTTGTTTTTAGCAGTATTTGGAGTCCATGGTCAATTCCTAGGAATCATTTAGTTGTTTCCCATTGTATAAACTTACATGTAACTATATTCATTTATTGGGATGGTTTATTTAATAATTATTATGAGTTGATTTTAGAATTTCCTATTATCCATTTTCCATAAATTTTTATAATGAGTAAATTACTCCAATTTGTATGTATTTCATACCCTAGGTGATAGTCCCCAACCCATGGCCTATTAGAGGTGGATTGTTGGGTCATAACTATTTTTACATCCATCTGTGGTGGGTTATAGTAGAGTCGAGGTCATGAAATTTTTTTATCGATGATAAATGTTGAGACATATGATCAATGTTGACGCTCCTTTCGTCACAGAATCTAAAGATCGGAAAAGGGGAATATCTGAGCTCAATGTGATTCATACTTTGAAGAAACATCAAAAATCGACAAAGGGATGAACAAGGAGAACATTACCCATAGGACGCGCAAGTTCCCTCATGGTCACGCAAGTACACTTGCGCGCCGCCTAGTGGTCGTGCAAGTACTTGCGCGACACCTTATGGTCGTGCAAGTGACTTGCGCGACCTAAGTGATAACCGCCCGGTAACCGCACGGTAACCGCCCAGGGTCTTCTTTTGCCTATAAATAGACCCTGTGGGCCCCCCATTCGAGAGGATCAGTTCCCAGAAACTCGGATCAAAGCTCCCGACGCCCAAGTCTCTTCTCAAAGCTTCCAGAACACTTCTAAGGTAATTTCTTACCTAGAATGGAAGATCTAAAGGGAAGAAGGAAGGCCTAAGTGTTGAAACTTATCAAACACTTGCGCGCCGACTTAATTCCTTCAATATAACTTGCGCGTCCCTCTTCTGGAAGAACCTCAAGAGGATGGGAAAGGGTTTAATAAAGAGTCGCTCAAGTAATTCAACTCTGGTTGAAAATCGCGCAAGTATCCCTTATGTCGCGCAAGTATACTTGCGCGACCAATACTTGCGCGCCGCCGCAGGACTTGCGCGACCTTCAATACTTGCGCGCCCCTATCTTTTTGGGTGCCCATCTTGCCTTTTTTTTTTCACCCCTCTTAAGCCATTTCACCCTTCCTATTCAAGATTCAGTCTTCAAGATACTCTTCAAATCCATTTATGGCATGATTTCTTGATTTGACATCCTTATCTGAAAGGAATTATGTGAAATATCTCTCAAAACCTAATGATTTAAACATCTTTATGTCACCAAAGATTGAGAGTTCATTCATTCAACCTCATCCTTTAAGATGAGAGAATCCTAACCTGGGTTTCCTTTTCAGGAATAATCCCCAGTTATAAAACCTTTAAACTTGGGCATCTTCCTTAAGAATAAGCCCCAATCAAAGTCCTTTAAACTTGGGAATCCTCCTCAAGAGTAAGCCCCAAACCTTAATCCCTAACCTGGGTCTCCTTTTCAGGAATAAAACTCAGTCATAACCTTGGGCTTCCTTTTCAGGAGTAAGCCCCAATTCCCCTAACCTAGGCTTCCTTCTCAGGAATAAGTCCTAGTCATCAATCTTGGGCATCTTTCTTAAGAGTAAGCCCCAAGTCTCTTAAAATTTCTCTTAACCAGTCATAAATTTCCTTTGATTTGGGTTTCCTTTTCAGGAATAAAACCCAATCATAAGTCCCCTCCTAACTTGGGCATCCTCTTTAGGAGTAAGCCCCAAGATTAGAGTATTCAAATCTCTATGAAGCACATATAACTTTGTGGACCCTGTTCATGGATTTTCTTCCTAAAAGTAAATCCTAAACCTTCGCCTATCTGGGCAGTCATCTATACATAAGCCCCAAAACAAATTCTAATGATTGCATCTTTTATGGCACAATTGTCTAAATTTTACCAATACCTCTTGTTTCTCACACCGAGCATGACTCACGTGAGCTTAGAGTGTAAAAGTAATTATGACATTCATCTTTGAGCCATCAATCATAAAACATCATATCCCATTCCTCGAACTACGTGGGTTCTGATTCCTTTTTCAAAACAAAGGATACGTAGGTAGCCCATTCATGGGTTCGATCCCAACATTGAAATAATCTCTGTCCTTCTGAATGACGATAAACTTCAAGTGCCCCACTGAGTGGCTTTAAAACCAGCCTGGTCATCAAAATGACCAAGAGACTTTTATATAAATGTTTTGAAGGATACCATTGACCAAGAATCTCTAAACAAATATAGATGATTCTATATTGATGAAGAACCTCGAATACATATAAAAGATTCTCTAAATTTCTTGCATATTTAATCATTGATTGTTAAAACTAAAGGAAAGCTCATTTTATACTTGGTAATGTAATAAGGATTCACGAACTTAACTTAAATCTATAAAGAGAGTCCCGGAGTAGACAATAATTCCCCTCAAAAAGGTGTGATGAGTCCGACCTCCCATCCTCTCGACCAATGCAAATTCCTAAGCCTCATTAGCCCACAAGCTAATGAGCGCCTGCCTTTGGAAAGTAGGTCCAAACGGATGTGGAATCATTGGATGTTTCCGGTTCTACGAACAAACCCGTTAGAAACCGATCGGAACGTTTGAATCTCCCGTCCAGGAGGTCATCCCCGGATTCCGCGCGAAACAAAAAATGGTGAACCCGACGTGAATCCTTAACCAAGTTAAAGTGATGATTCTTCTTATCTGTTAGGCCCTTTGGGCCAACAAGGCAATCATTGACATGTGCTCATCCAAAAGATGCAGTGGCCGGATTCATCTTGATTATGTCTGTTACATGGAACAGGCACTTTTTTTTTTCAAGATCTTCTACAAAAATGGCTTTCCTTAAATTCACCCCTGTGAATACTGCTGCTGGGAACACCTCTACTGTGAGGTCTGCTGCTGTGAAAACCAATGCTGCTACTCCTGCTGGAACGTCATCCGCTCTGAGGATGACATCACCAACTCAGCGTCTTCAACGCTGTGTTTCTAATGCACTGGTTAAGGAGTACCGTCGCAACGGTACTATCCCAACTCTGGAGGCCGCTCGTCAAGCCCTCCAAGTTAACAATTCTACCTGGTCGTCCGGACAACGGCGACCAGCAATCAAGAAGCAGGCGGTGCTGACTACCGTCTCCAACCGTTTCGGGTCGTTATCCCCGGAACGCAATTTCCATTCACTCCCTTACTCCGAGGAAGTGAATGAGCAGGTCCCGCAGGACCTTAATTCAAAAAGACAGGAGTCCTTCTCAAGGGATCCCATCAACAATCGCCGCCAGACTCGTGCGGTAGTGCGCCCTCAACATGATGAGGGTACCGGCTCCAGGCATTCAGCTCAGGTTCCTCGAACCCGAGCAGGCAAGATGAATCACCAGAGACGGAATCCGGTTAATAATAGGCAGGTTGTCATCCCTGCCATCTCCGGAGAAGTCCACCAACCTAACTTGGTGGCAAATAACGAGCAGGCATACACACCTGTTCGTTTTAATCCCGCTGTCCAGCAGACTCGTCTGGCAGCATCAAGCCGATCCCGCCAGGCAATTCCGGCGGAGTACCATAGGCAGGAACATACACCTGCTTATACATCAGCAGTTAGTCAGCAGGCTCGTCTGACTACATATGATGGATCTCGTCAACAGCGTTTGGCGAAGTGTAATCAGCAGGCACATACACCTGCTAATACTAATCAAGCCTACCAACAGTCTCGTTTGGTAGCGCACAGAGAAGTCAGTCGGAAAGCCCCGAAGACAAACAGGAGGCAGACTAAACTCTCTGCCTCCACACTTGAGTACTGTCAGGATTCACTGACAGGAAAAGGAGGACAGGAGCAGGCACATACACCTACTCCAAGCCCGGAATGGACGTATATCCCTGTTCCGGCGGCTGAAGTCACCAAACATATTTTGTCAATGGTGAAAGAGCAGAAGCAAATTCCTGCTCATATTCTGGATGCTTGCCAGGATATCATAATAGCTTCAGCATCATCTCAGGGACAGACACATAAATCTATCCCTAGCAGTGGAGTGACACATCAACAATTCACTCCGGAACAGACACACACATCTGTTCCAGTCCAAGAGGGTTGTGGGGCCTACTCCCCCATATCATATGGACAACCAAGTCAGGCACATACACCTGATTTGAGCGATGATCGTCAGCCTAACCTGACCATCTTTCCTGATCAGGCACATACATCTGCTCAGAGCAATCACTTTCGTCATCAAGTGATTTCTAAAGCGAGTAAGAAGGCATCTAAGAAAAAGATCCGCCCAGCACAGTCAGGAGATCAAAGGCCAATCTGCAACAAGGCCTTGCTCGATGCTGGAGTTCTTGAAGCCCTCAGACATTTATCTGTCGGAATTCAAGATTCTACTCCCTCAGTTCCCAATAACAGGAACATTAATCCCGAAGGTCTTCAACAGACACTTCCTCATGAAGACTTGCTTCATGAAAATTCGGTCAATCTTGAAGTTTCTTCTTCAGATGAGAATCACAGGAACCCTCTGTGTGGTCAGAAGACCAAGGAGCAAGAGATATCATCTTTTGCTGTAACCCATCATGAAGGTCCTCCTCATGGTGATGAACTTCGCTGCGAAAGTCCTCTCCGCAGTAGTGATTCACATTGTCTCGAAAATTCTTCAGAAGGCAATGTAGTGACGAGAAAGCCCTCCTATCCCGAGGCACTTGCAAACGTAAAACCAGTCATGTCTGAAGTTTTACTATCGGCAGGTGAAACTCTTTCTCCATCAGAAGATAGCTTGGGGTTCAGGTTATTCTCCGAACCTTCCCTAGGTCATTCATCTTCCAGCATGAATAGTGATTCCTCTACCAATCTTGTTGAATCCAATGAAGCAACAAGGAAACACCAACTCTGGTCCAAACAGGTAGAAGAATCTTCATTTAATGATAAAGAGGAAATGCTGAACATGAGGAAAAAACTGGCAAAAGGTGAAGTACCAGTCATGTTTTGGCCTTTGGCTGATTCACAGTATGACATTCCAAAGATGTTGACGGATGATGGAATCCATGATATTCGTCTTAACATATGGAAAACTCTTTGTCAATTAAAGAAGAAGGTATTATCTTACGATGAATATGAAAATCATCTTAAGATAATAGAAGGGTTACAACGCCAGATTGATTTGGCATCTCTATCAATCTCTCGGTATCCGAAGGCTGAAAAGCAACAGAGAACCCTTCAACGTTCATGCCTTGGCGCGCTGAGAAAATTGCGTCAGTTAATTTCCAATGCTCCATCTAATGTTCATATCAGAGGATGGGGTATTCACGGAGCACTACATTTCACAGTGCTTTCCGGTCAGCAAAGCCCGCCGAAAATGGTCTCATGCAATGTTATTGCCCATGGCCGGCCACAGTCAATGGGCTTTGTTCATAATCAAAATCTTGCTCGAGATCAAGCTTCAACTAGTTCCTCTCAAAATCAAGTATATAGAGAACATGTTGTTGAATTGCTCCAACATCAAGCAGGAGAGAATATTGCGCAAGCCTCTCGTCTGGAGCAAACACGTCATCAAATGACAGAAGTTTCGGAAATCATCCAACGGTCTGTTGAACCAGGTGATAAAAGTGGATACAGGTTAATGCATCCAGGTAATTTCCGAACTAAGATCCGCAAGATCAAGAGAGATTTCAAGAAGATCTCAGACATAGCATGTCAAGAGACACCCCAGCTTGCCAGACTGGGGACTTCTCTAACCCAACCCTCAGAATCAACGAATGGGATTCGAGGAGTTGAGCAGAAGCAACAGGAACACCCCCAGTCCACCGGACTGGGGACTTTTTCAAATCTTCAATCCCTCCCTCAGAGAAAGTCAGTATTCTCTCGATTAGGGAATAAGCCTCAAGAGGAATGAAGAGCCAAGATGTCAGGAGATTCTCTCCAAGTGACGGTTCACAATGAAATTCCTGAGGGGTCAAGTCAACGGAATGCCATGTCTTATCATGGAAATAAAAGGAGACAATATCATAGAAATGCTGATAGAAAGGATTTCATGAAAAATGCATCCATTAATGTCATCACTGCCGTTGCTGCTGATTCACCAGATGAGGCTCAATCAGAGGGATCAGATGAAGAGGTTCCTGCTCAAGAAGTTGCGCACACAGACCTAAATGAAGAAGGTGTGCGCACACGTAATCAAAGGCTTACCCAAAATTTGGGTATTCCTTCAAGTAACCCACTTCCCCCTCTCCGAAAAGGATCCAATAAGGGGAAAGGAAAGAATCAGGTTACTTCTCACCCTTCCTCTGAAGGAGGTCAATCGCTCTCATTAGAGCAAAGGTTTGCACAACAGGAGGAAGAAATGAAAGAATTATGAAGGTTGAATGCAGAACTACTTCAGAGTAGTCTTCTTCTTAAGAATGCTGAAGTCCGACAGCCGAAGGAATTTGTTGTAACTACTGAGATGGATCAGGAATATCCTCCTTTATCAGTACACCCACAGAGGTCTAATCCTACGGGTCAAACGCAACAACGGTTGGCAGCACTACCATTAGTTGCAGCACCAACCTCCACGGCTGTCCAAGCTCCATTCATTGCACCTACCCAAAACCAAGTTCAACCTGACGTTTCTCAAAAGTTAATAACTACTATTGAGTCATTAACAGCTCGGTTAGAAACTATGGAAGGGAAACGGGCGCAAGTTCAACCTGAAAAGAAAGTTTACCCTGAATGGGTAGATTCAATTTCTCCTCCATCCAGTTTTGGAAACCATATTTTCCCTACTTTCAATGGATCAGGCGACCCTGAACAACATTTGACGCATTACGTGTCTTGTTGTGATCCTATGATGGGAACTCCAAAACAACAAGAAGCAGTGAAACTCAGATGCTTCGTGCGAACCTTGCAAGGACCAGCTTTTGTCTGGTATACAAGCTTGAAATCCCGGTCAGCCATCGGATGGGAGGATCTTCGTCAAAAATTCCTTCTTCAGTTCAGCTCAAATTTTCCAAAAACGACAGTTTTCGATCTTACAAACTGCAAGCAAAGGGAGAATGAAAGAGTCTCTGATTTCATTGCTCGTTGGAAGGGATTAACGTATTCCTTGAGTTTATCACTCCCTCAGGAGGAATTATTGCCAATCTGTGTGGCAAATTTGCGTGACGAATTACGCACGCCATTGATCCCTGTGAAATACACAGGAGGGTTTCGAGACCTTACTTCAATCGCTCAACAGATTGAAGATTCCCTTATGCAGGCTAAGGTTAAATCTCGTGTAATTCCATCAGCTCCAGGAAGAAGAATGGGTAAAGCAGAAACTGCTACAGTTATGCTTAAACAGGCACCTGTACCTATTTCTACTTCAAAACCTTCATCTTCTCGAAGGGCTCCACCTCCTGAACGCCAACAACAAAGGCTGTTTCGTCCAAATGATCAAAAAGATCAACGACGAAAACAATTTGAGGATATGAAGAGTAAAACATACTCTTTCCGAAGTGAGCAAGTTCCTGGTTACTTCATTTCATCTCTGGAAAATAATTTGGTTCAATTACCAGTGCCGAAGAGACCAAACAAGGAAGGAGATGAAGACCGTCCCAATTATTGTCCCTTTCATCAAATGTTGGGACATCCCATCCAGGAGTGTTTTGTCTTTAAAGACCTCCTACAAAAGATGGTTGACTTGGGACAAGTCAAATTGAAGGGTTCTTCAGCTCATGTAGCGTGTATTACCGCTACAGATCCAGAGGAAGGAGGCGAGTGGCAGGAAGTCAAAAGCAAAACTGCGAAAAAATATGATGATTGGATGGTCAGAAAGACAATCAATCGGACTCATTCCATTTTGCGAACACAATTGAAGAAACCAATTGTGTCCCCTACAAAAGCTGCAGTAAAGCCTCCATCAAAGGACAAATCCTCAAAAGGGAAGCGTAATTCAAAGAAGAAAGAGGAATCAGAAGAAGATGAGTATGCATCAAAGCCTAAATTGTCTTTGACTCTGGCAGATTTCATGCCATCTACTTCAAAGTCACGGGCACTGTCCCACCAAACGGCACAGCCTAAACAGGCCAACCAGGCAGAGTCTTTATCAGACGAAGAATTGATCTTTGGTTCTGTTAATATGATTCAATTAACAGATTCATATTCCAGTCTTGATGAGCCTGAATTCCCTGTATCAAATAAAGGAACCCGAGGAAGTTCTAGAGGTTTAGGATATAGGGGAAGACGTGGATCTTTCCGAAGCCACTACTCTAATTCTACCCCTGTTAGCACTGTATATGCAGCAGAAACTCGTGGTAGAGCCCTTCAGCGAGCTCAAAATGAACAAGCAAGTTCTTCTGCTAATGGCCAACTCAGCTTCGGCACAATTATTTTGGAAGACCGATTAAAGGTTCCATCTTCTTTATCTCAGCAAGCAAATGGATCTAATCAGTCTAATTTTCCAAAACCAAAGATGTTGCCAACTTCAATACAAGATGCATCAGCTTCCAAAGCATCTGCTTCCAAGATACCTGCTAAACCACATATTCCTATTGGGAAACGCAGGCCTCTAGATCAAAAGTATGATATATTGAAACACTTGGCCCAAGTACCAGCCAAATTATCAATTTTGGATGCTTTGAATCTATCAAGAGATCTTCGGGAAGCACTCATCGAAGCTTTGTCAAGTCCTCAAGAGTTTGAAGCTGAGATTGCTGCAGCTGAAATTTATCACATAGAGAATAATCCTGCAGAATGCCATGCAGTGATATCTTTTACTGATAAAGATGAGGATGATGTTGTGCATGGGCACATAAAACCTTTGTACTTATCTGGCAAAGTCAATGGTATAGATGTTCGAAGAGCTTTCATTGACAATGGTTCAGGAGTCAACCTCATGCCCATTCGCACACTTCGTCGATTGGGCCTCACAGAATCTGATTTATCTCCTTCTACCATGATGTTGCAAGGATATGATAAAAATGAACAAGAACCACTGGGAGAAGTTACGCTCAGAACTCAGTTTGGAGATCTTGTTTCCAATTCAGATTTCATGATTGTTGATCATGACTCAGCTTTCAATATCTTGCTTGGAAGACCTTGGTTACATCAGCATGTAGCTATTCCGTCATCATACCATCAATGTCTCAAATACTGTTTCGATGGTCAAGTTGGAACATTATATGGTGATAAGGCCCCGTTCAAAACATGTGAGTCTCAATACATTGAGGCGGAATTTTATCACATGAAGGGAAGAGAAAAATCTACAATGAAGGAAATTACTAAAGTTAATGCTCCATATGGTTTGGAAAAAATTCCAATAAATCCATTTTCACATGTGAGTACAGATTATGTGTTACCTATCAGTCAAATTGACAAAATAGACCCAAATCAAAATACTCTTATGGAAAGATCCATAATGTCAATTACGGCAATCGAGCCAGACAACATGGGAGAAATTGGTAACTTACCAAGCAATGATGAAAGCATAAGTGGTGACGTTTTCATTTCGTCTGCTGAAATCCAACAAGTCTATACTTCGCTAATCAGGCCAGAAGAAGTTATAGCAACACCAGAGGTGAATGTTGATGTCGATTCTCAATCCATCATCTCCTCTTTATTTCCCAAAGAAGACCCTTTTTCATCAATAGGGACGGAAATGGAAGCTTCTTCTTCAAAATGTGAAAATTTTGACATCTCTTATGATCATGAGAATTTCGTTTTTTCATCTACTTTGCAAGTAGAAACGGAAGATATAACACATGATGAAGAGGAAGAGGAAGATCTTAGAGATGCTCCTCCAGCATTTGAAGAGGGTATCTCTACCACTGTGGATGAACTCAGAGAAGTAAATCTGGGTACAGAAAAAGATCCACGCCCCACTTTAATTAGTGCGGCCATAACCCTTGAAGAACAAGAGATGTATATTTCTTTTCTAAAGCAAAATAAAGATATCTTTGCTTGGAATTATACAGAGATGCCTGGCCTTGATCCTGATGTTTCCACCCATCATTTGGGTTTGCCAAAAGAACATCGAGGATTCAAGCAAGCCGCGAGAAGAACACACCCAACCTATGCTTCCAAAATCGAGGCTGAAGTGGATAAGCTTATCAAAGCTAACTTCGTCAGAGAAGTTCAATATCCCAAGTGGTTGGCTAATATTGTCCCAGTAAAGAAAAAGAACGGACAAATTAGGGTTTGCATCGATTTCAGAGATCTTAATCGGTATTGTCCCAAAGATGATTTTCCAGTTCCGATTACAGAACTCTTAATTGATGCGACGGCTGGCTATGAAGTACTTTCTTTCATGGATGGATATTCTGGATATAATCAGATCCGAATGGCCCCAGAAGATGAGGAATATACAGCCTTCAGAGCTCCTCAAGGTGTGTTTTGTTACCGGGTGATGCCCTTTGGTTTAAAGAATGCAGGTGCAACATATCAACGCGCCATGCATCGTATCTTCAAACCTTTTCTAGGGAAATTTGTTGAATGCTATGTAGATGATTTGGTGGTTAAATCCAAACAACGTTTTGATCACTTGGCTGATTTGGAAATCATATTCCACAAGCTTCGACAACATAATTTGAAGATGAACCCCTTAAAATGTGCTTTTGTGGTAACCTCAGGAAAATTCCTCGGCTTTGTTGTACGCCATCGTGGTATTGAAGTCGATCCTGAGAAGACCAAATCAATCCTTGGTATGTCACCTCCTCAGAATTTGAAAGAATTAAGAGGACTTCAAGGACACTTAGCCTATATTCGGCGTTTCATCGCCAATTTGGCAGGCAAAAGTTTACCTTTTACCAAATTATTGAAGAAAGGAGTCACTTACCAGTGGACTAAAGAATGTCAAGAAGCATTTGATGTTCTCAAGAAATACCTCTTAAGTCCACCAGTACTCATGCCACCTGTTGAGGGTAGACCTCTTATCCTCTATGTGACAGCTTTAGAGCGATCATTGGGTGCCTTTCTCGCTCAAAAGAATGATGCTGGGAATGAAAATAGTCTCTACTATCTCAGTAGAACTATGCTTGAAGCAGAAACCCGGTATTCGAGTATTGAAAAATGCTGCCTAGAATTAATCTTTGCAGTTCAGAAACTGAGACACTACCTGCAACATCACGAGGTCCAATTGGTATCTCGTAATAATCCACTCAAATTCATCCTTAGTCGTCCAATGCTTACAGGACGTCTGGCATGGTGGGCGGTTATTCTACAGCAGTTCGACATTCAATATGTGTCTCAAAAGGCAATTAAGGGCCAAGCTCTGGCTGATTTCCTGGCTGAACACCCTTCAGTGGAAGACACATATTCAGATATCGAACTCCCTGATGAGGAAGTTTTTTCTATTCAAGAGAATCCTCAAACATGGGAAATGTATTTTGATGGTGCTTCTAGAAGTCCAACAGGGAAGAAAATGGAAAATCCTAAATTCAACAAAGTTGGTTTAGGAATTGTGCTCATTTCTCCAGATAAGGCAGTGTTACCTTATTCCTTTTTGTTGTGGGAAGGCGGGTACCAATAATGAAGCTGAATACCAAGCTCTCATTGCAGGCTTGGAGTTAGCGCTTCAAGCACAAGTGAATCACTTAAAGGTAAAAGGTGATTCAGACCTGGTAATCAAACAAGTCAATGGGGATTATGCCATCAGAAAAGAAGAATTAATCCCTTTGTATGATTACGTCAGAGAGTTAATATCGGAATTCCCTTCAGAACCGACATTTTCTTATGTCCCAAGATCACAAAATGCTCAAGCTGATGCACTGGCTAATATAGCCACAGCTTTAGCAGATCCAAATCGGGACGAGACAACCATCGGTATTGCCCACCGTCATGCAATTTCACCTTATGTTCAAGTCAGAACAGAGGAAATTAATGAAATTAGTCCCATTCCTGAACCATATGGTCATACTACAGGATGGATGTCACCTATCAGGGAATACCTTCAAAATGGAACACTTCCACCTGATAGAGCCAAGATAGAGCAAATTCGGCGACGTGTGGTCAATTTTACTCTTTATGATGGTCCAAACCACCTCGAGAAAATTCTCTACAAACGTGGTTTTGATGGAGTTCTCTTCAGATGTATTGATGGTGAAGAGACAATGGCTGTCATAAAAGAAGTGCATGCAGGAGTCTGTGGTGCCCACCAGTCTGGACATAGATCGTCTGATCAAATTCGAAGACTTGGATACTTCTGGCCTTCAATGATACAAGATTGTGTTAATTTCACAAAGAAGTGTCATTCATGCCAAGTATATGCCAATTTCATTCATCAACCTCCAGAGTTGCTTCATACAGCTAAATACTCATGGCCATTTTCCACATGGGGAATGGATGTGGTGGGACCTTACCCTTCAGCTACGGCCAAGCAGTTTAAGTACATTCTTACTGCTACTGATTTCTTTTCCAAATGGGCAGAGGCAGTACCTCTCAAAGAAGTCAGTTCTAAATGCATTGTTAGCTTCATCAAGTCTAACATCATTACTAGATTTGGTGTCCCTCATACCATATTGACAGACAACGGCACCAACTTCTGCTCTTCTGAGGTAAAGAGATTGTATCAAGAATACAACATTAAGTCCAACCATTCATCTCGATATCATGCAGCGGCTAATGGCCAGATAGAGGCCTTCAACAAGACTCTTTCAAATATACTGCAAAAGATGGTGGATAAAGATAAGAGGTCATGGCCTGATAAACTCTATCATGCTTTATGGGCTTATCGGACTACCACTCGCAATGCAACGCAATCTACTCCATATTCATTGGTATATGGAACAGAAGCAGTCTTGCCAATTGAAGTCCAATTGCCCTCACTCAGAATAGCCATTTGTGATCAGTTATCAACAGATGAGCAATCCCAAAAGCGGTTGAATGAATTGGAACAGTTAGATGAGAAAAGATTGTGCACTTTGCACCACTTGGAAATCTATCAGAATCGAATAGCACGAGCTTTTAACAAAAAAGTTCGTCTTCGTTCATTCATTCAGGGAGAATTGGTATTGGTTCTCAGAACACCAATGATACCAGGAAAGAAGCCTCCCAAGCTTGAACCAAAATGGGAAGGACCTTATTCAGTACATAAGGTCTACTCCAATGGAGCGTATTCTCTGATTTCAATGGATGGAGAACACATCACGACTCCAACTAATGCCAGATTTCTGAAGAAGTATTTTGTATAAACACAAAATATTGTTCACAGAACTAAGACTCTTACATTTGGTTCATACAGCAATGGTCCAGTATGACCTTAAACTACAACTACGTCCAGCATGACGATAAACTGTATGGTCCGTGCATATGACCTTAAACTATTCGCACTTATGTCCCTGCAACATGACACTAAACTGTGCAGCACCAATAGTCCTAACTGCAAGACTTTAAACTGCATAGTCCCTGATTTTGTCCTACATGACAATAAACCGTATAGAAGTTCTTATATTTTGTCCGAGATGACATTAAACTATATTTTGTCCTAGCGACATGACATTAAACTGTGTGGCACTTTCATCGTCCATCATGACGTTAAACTGTGTTAAGTCCCTTATTGTCCTACATGACACTAAACTGTATTCTGTCCGAGATGACATTAAACTATATTGTGTCCTAGCAACATGACATTAAAACTGTGTGGCACTTCCAATGTCCAGCATGACGATAAACTGTAAAAAGATCAGAACTGATATCCTCATATTGATTCACCTTAGTCTTAGCTACATGACTTTAAACTGTACAGCATCAGTTCGTCCTTGCTATATGACGCTAAAACTATACAGCAATGGTCCAGTATGACTTTAAACTGCAACTTCGTCCCACACGACATTAAACTGTGAAAAAGTTCCATAAACAGTCCAGCATGACCTTAAAACTGCATCATTCCTGGTCCATGTATACGACCATAAACTATTTGCAAATATGTCCAGCAAGACGTTAAACTGTGACGTCCTAACTACATGACGCTAAACTGTACAGAAAGTCCCTTTTTTATGTCCTACATGACATTAAACTGTACATCGTTAAAGTTGTTATTACCTCTTGTTTCTCACACCGAGTATGACTCACGTGAGCTTAGAGCGAACATCAACCATAACACTCCCTTTGGGCCACTAACCATGTGTAAGTCCCAACAACATTTTTTTTAGATCATTGTCCACAAGAACAACTTGATCATTAATTCATTCTTTAATTGAACTACACAGACTTTGATCCTTGCCCTCCAGGCTGGGTATGTAGGCAACCTCCCAAGGTTCAAGCCCAAAAAAAAAACAATCTCTTCACATCGGTTCACCACCATCTCATATGATGTTGATTTGTGAAACCGCCCCTGAAATCAATATCTTTACATTGATTCATTTTCGTCCTTGTTATATGACGTTAAACTATACAACACTTTTGTCCAGTACGACAATAAACTACAATATTCTTTGATTTCCTCATTTGAGAAGGAACCATTATTAACATTGATTCTTTTTCAATCATGGTTTTCATTTTCAAAAAGACTACGTACATACATGGTAATGCCTAAAATTTTTATCTTAGGTTAAAACCATCATTGCACTAAAGTCCCTTTTCACCCTTCACATATACGAACCAAATTTGTACAAAGGGTAGTTTCTAGAACTACGTGGACTTGATTCCCATCTTTATGGGATACGTAGGAACATTCGAGTGTCCCTCGAATCCAGTCCCAAGTCTTTTGGGCCTAACCCCAAATTTCACTTTCAGTCCCTTGGCTGAAAAGTCCTCATGAAAACACACACTGTGTATTCATTATTATGGTCCGAATTCTATGACCCCAAAAAACTAAGATCACTCATCCTTTCGTCCTGCACGACGTTAAACTGCATTTCAAGAACTACGTATGGCTTGATTCTCATTCTTATGAGATACGTAGTGAAGTCCAAGTTTCAATTCAGGACCCAGCCACAACATGATTATGGTTTTCATTGACCTATGTATCTCTATATACATTGGAAAATACCCATCTTTATGTATTATAATCCTAACCTTAAATATTTTCAGATCTTCATAACCCTTTTCATGACTTATGGTCACAAAAATGTCAAACTTCTGAGAATTCTTTTGCCTGACTATGCAGCACGTGCCCATAGGTGGCCTTGCATAAAAAGTCCACATAACAGACTTTTCAGCCAAGAGATGCTATTTATTTGACCATGCAGCCAATGCCCATAGGTGGCCCTGCATGTTTTCAACCCCCTAACGGGTTTGTTAAATAATAGTAACTTCATTCTTGGGAAGAATGCCTCTTTTTTCCTTATTTGTCTTAAACGACATTATGTAGGGATCCGCAAAAATAGCCATCCTTAACATATTTGTCCCATATCCTTTTTCATGATCTGAAAGTATTCAAGTCTATGGTTTATTCTTCTTCCCTACGTTTGGGTCAGACCTTCGTAGGAGTGATATTCATCCAGTTCTTCGATATTCTTGTTTGAAAATATCTTCTCCATATTCAAGTACCTCTTTCCATACAACAAACTCTATGATTTAGAAAATTTGAATCTCCATAAACTTTCACTGGCTTTTAGCACTAGGAAAGTAAATTTCTGAGAGTTCTTTTTCCTAACTATGCAGCACGTGCCCATAGGTGGCCTTGCATAAACAGTCCACATAACAGACTTGTCAGCCAAAAGATGCTATTTTATTTGACTATGCAGCCAATGCCCATAGGTGGCCCTGCATATTTCAACCCCCTAACGGGTTTTGTTAAATAATAGTAACTTCATTCTTGGAAACTACTTCTTCTAATGCTATTTAGCTCTTTTTCATATCATTCCTCAGATTCAAATATTCTTAAGTCATAGTTTACATATTTTCTCTCATACTTGATTATGGTAATTTGTTTTCAGATAAATTATCAAGGAATTGAATCCATTTTTAATCCATTTTCGGTCAAAGCTATTTCGACCTTAAACATTAGCCACTTTATGTCCGGCGTGCATGACTTTAAACTGCCCACACAAAAGACAAAGGAACTTTGAATAAAATTCAAGTTCCAGCACACTTGCGTGCTGCCTTCTGTGCCCTGAAGACTTGCGCGCCCCCTTTTCCTTTGAATGAATTCAATTTCCTCAGAGTCAAATCCTCATTTCTTTCCGGATCCAACTCTGAGGGGGGACTTTTGTTGACGCTCCTTTCGTCACAGAATCTAAAGATCGGAAAAGGGGAATATCTGAGCTCAATGTGATTCATCCTTTGAAGAAACATCAAAAATCGACAAAGGGATGAACAAGGAGAACATTACCCATAGGACGCGCAAGTTCCCTCATGGTCGCGCAAGTACACTTGCGCGCCGCCTAGTGGTCGTGCAAGTACTTGCGCGACACCTTATGGTCGTGCAAGTGACTTGCGCGACCTAAGTGATAACCGCCCGGTAACCGCACGGTAACCGCCCAGGGTCTTCTTTTGCCTATAAATAGACCCTGTGGGCCCCCCATTCGAGAGGATCAGTTCCCAGAAACTCGGATCAAAGCTCCCGATGCCCAAGTCTCTTCTCAAAGCTTCCAGAACACTTCTAAGGTAATTTCTTACCTAGAATGGAAGATCTAAAGGGAAGAAGGAAGGCCTAAGTGTTGAAACTTATCAAACACTTGTGCGCCGACTTAATTCCTTCAATATAACTTGCGCGTCCCTCTTCTGGAAGAACCTCAAGAGGATGGGAAAGGGTTTAATAAAGAGTCGCTCAAGTAATTCAACTCTGGTTGAAAATCGCGCAAGTATCCCTTATGTCGCGCAAGTATACTTGCGCGACCAATACTTGCGCGCCGCCGCAGGACTTGCGCGACCTTGAATACTTGCGCGCCCCTATCTTTTTGGGTGCCCATCTTGCCTTTTTTTTTCCACCCCTCTTATGCCATTTCACCCTTCCTATTCAAGATTCAGTCTTCAAGATACTCTTCAAAGCCATTTATGGCATGATTTCTTGATTTGACATCCTTATCTGAAAGGAATTATGTGAAATATCTCTCAAAACCTAATGATTTAAACATCTTTATGTCACCAAAGATTGAGAGTTCATTCATTCAACCTCATCCTTTAAGATGAGAGAATCCTAACCTGGGTTTCCTTTTCAGGAATAATCCCCAGTTATAAAACCTTTAAACTTGGGCATCTTCCTTAAGAATAAGCCCCAATCAAAGTCCTTTAAACTTGGGCATCCTCCTCAAGAGTAAGCCCCAATCCTTAATCCCTAACCTGGGTCTCCTTTTCAGGAATAAAACTCAGTCATAACCTTGGGCTTCCTTTTCAGGAGTAAGCCCCAATTCCCCTAACCTAGGCTTCCTTCTCAGGAATAAGTCCTAGTCATCAATCTTGGGCATCTTTCTTAAGAGTAAGCCCCAAGTCTCTTAAAATTTCTCTTAACCAGTCATAAATTTCCTTTGATTTGGGTTTCCTTTTCAGGAATAAAACCCAATCATAAGTCCCCTCCTAACTTGGGCATCCTCCTTAGGAGTAAGCCCCAAGATTAGAGTATTCAAATCTCTATGAAGCACATATAACTTTGTGGACCCTGTTCATGGATTTTCTTCCTAAAAGTAAATCCTAAACCTTCGCCTATCTGGGCAGTCATCTATACATAAGCCCCAAAACAAATTCTTATGATTGCATCTTTTATGGCACAATTGTCTAAATTTTACCAATACCTCTTGTTTCTCACACCGAGCATGACTCACGTGAGCTTAGAGTGTAAAAGTAATTATGACATTCATCTTTGAGCCATCAATCATAAAACATCATATCCCATTCCTCGAACTACGTGGGTTCTGATTCCTTTTTCAAAACAAAGGATACGTAGGTAGCCCATTCATGGGTTCGATCCCAACATTGAAATAATCTCTGTCCTTCTGAATGACGATAAACTTCAAGTGCCCCACTGAGTGGCTTTAAAACCAGCCTGGTCATCAAAATGACCAAGAGACTTTTATATAAATGTTTTGAAGGATACCATTGACCAAGAATCTCTAAACAAATATAGATGATTCTATATTGATGAAGAACCTCGAATACATATAAAAGATTCTCTAAATTTCTTGCATATTTAATCATTGATTGTTAAAACTAAAGGAAAGCTCATTTTATACTTGGTAATGTAATAAGGATTCACGAACTTAACTTAAATCTATAAAGAGAGTCCCGGAGTAGACAATAATTCCCCTCAAAAAGGTGTGATGAGTCCGACCTCCCATCCTCTCGACCAATGCAAATTCCTAAGCCTCATTAGCCCACAAGCTAATGAGCGCCTGCCTTTGGAAAGTAGGTCCAAACGGATGTGGAATCATTGGATGTTTCCGGTTCTACGAACAAACCCGTTAGAAACCGATCGGAACGTTTGAATCTCCCGTCCAGGAGGTCATCCCCGGATTCCGCGCGAAACAATCAACCATGGGGATTGGCACTGGTTGAGTTTTCAGTGGGTATTTCAATAAATTGTATTAGTTTTAAATGTTATGTATTATTAACATGGGAGATCAGATTGGATATATTATTTTATTGACCCTTTTAGTCTGATGAAATATACATATTGTTTTTAATATATTAAGATATGTGATGATTATTTTAAGGTATAATCGTAGTGAAGGATCATGCATCATGATTTTAGGCACCCATGATTTAATAGGGAAGAAATGGGAACAATGCTGAATGTAAATTAAATTATCATACATATTACATATTTCATGTTTAGGAGTCCCTAAAATCTATTATTTTTCAGGTATAAATTTTGGTGAATATGTTATTATGATTGATGTCTAAGATGATCAATAAGATAAACAAAAAAATTTCATCGATATTTTGGATGATGACAATTCATAGAGGAAGATCTTCCATGAATTTAGAACTATATCATACATAAGTATGAGGGATACGTTTTAGATCTGGAGACTAAATATTTGTTGGAGCAGTTTCATATATTCTTCAATTGAATATGTTCTTAGACAAAGAACCCAATTTCCTTATATATTACTATAAATCATAGGTATGGAGGTTTCTCGTCCATTTGGATGAGGGGGAATTTGTTATGTCATTTGAGAAGTTTCATGATTAATTTTAGACTTATTTTCATCCATTGTCTTTGAACGAATTTTATCGAAAGGATATTCATATCCACCACTCATGGATTTATAATTTGTGGGAGTTTAGTATGTAGGTTAAGAACCTATTATGTTTTTATTTCAACCTTCTGTCAGTTGTGGAGGAATGGGTGAGGAATTTCGAAGAGAATTTTCATCTAGAGATATAGTTATAGTTCATCATGTTTATGTTTCCCATATATGATGAGGAGTTGGAGAAGGCCATGGATATTGAGAGGGTGTTAGTGAGAACATATCATAATGGTAATGGAGTCATGGGGATTATCCATATACCATATTTATAGAAAGAGTTTTTAATTTCATGGTTATATAAATATTCAAACTATAGGGAGTCAACAACATCCTTCATCAGTTTTCACCTATGTTGGATGTTCCTAGACCCATTCTAGTGGATCAAGTATATATTTTTTGAGGTCATATCAATAAATAGAGAGAGAGATTAAATATCTTTACAATCAATATTGACATAGAATCTATCTTTAGGCTATGTTTTTTGTGTAATATCCTTTGATGTTGCAATAAAAATGTTATCCTTGTTTTAATTAGTAGAGAGGAGACATTTAAAGTTGAAGATAGCTCTATTATTCTACTCATACATAGTGATAAAAGGCTGAGTGTTCCATGGTGGAGGTCTATATCTAGACCTGATAGGACATTGAGTTAGATTTGGTCAGATCCTAACATAATTATTTCATCACTAGGTGATCCAGACATAATATGTGGTATTTACTACTAATACTATGGCATGGTGTATTAATTAATTAATTTTTGAGCTAAATACTTGTTCATTACACTCAACCTTTTCTATTATTTGGATTTTGAGGTTGGGAGACTTATAGTTCCATAGTATTGGATACATCTGTTTTAGGATGAGCTAACTTTTATGACATGTTCAAATATTATGACATGATTTTAGGGATACATTTTACATTTAGAGATAACCTATGTTTATAAATAAAACCATACAACATCATACCTATCATGGTATGTTTGCATTAAATACAGTCTATTTAGGATTAATACAGGATTACTGTTATAATATATGATAGTGATGTAGAGAGGGGTATTTTAGTGAGTGATACCCTATGATGGGTTTAAGGTCTATTGAGTCAACACCCTCCTTGATTTCTATGTAGATGTTTAGTATAGTAGACGATAAATCGGTGGTCTTTCTTGTTATTGTTTATGAATACCCTAATGTATTACCTATTTGTTTTTGGGTTTTTAGTCAATATATTTTGTGTGTGATAAATTTTTGTTCATGTATCACTCTGATACTGATGTCCTTTTAATTGAAAGGGGATTCTGACTTGTAATAGATAAAATTTAAATGAATGATCTTTAATAGTGAGCTATTATTCATCCAAGTATGTTTAAATATTGTGCTCTTATTCTATTTACGTGGAAGGATGATGTTAGTTTCTTAATTTGTTTGGATTTTTGTATCTTGGTTCAAGTGGAAACAAAGAACTGTTATTAGTTCCCATGGATGGATGAGTATTTTGACTAGTTTAAGGGAGCTAGATATTTCTTGAAGATTAATTCATGGTCAGGATATAAAGTGATACAGTTTAGGGTTTAATATATTTTAAATAAAACATACAGATGTTATTATGGAAATTATGAGTTCAATGTAAATTTATTTGGTGTTATACACACTTTCCATGATCATAGGATTCAAGAATTCTGTGTTTAGTGAATTTTTATATCAACTATGGGTGTTGTTTATCAATGATTGATTGAGGTATTCATTGTCACAATATGATCCTAAAAATAATCTATGATACATTTTGAGAGTTCTTCAATGTCATAAGGTATTTGGTAACCTAAATTTGTTTATGTTTTAGGTAGTTTTGTACCATTTCATAGTAAATGGTGTGCCTCAATGTAGAGTAGCCATAGATCCAACAAATATTGAAATAGTTATTTTGCAGGAATCCCCCATGAATATTATAGTTATGTAGTATTTCTTCTATCATGTTACTATTATAAGAAGTTCTTAATTTATTTCACATACATTATGAATGCACTAATTTTTTTTTACCACAATGGATAATAAATCCATGTCAAATGACTAGTGAAAATCTATTTCAATGTATAGAAAGGAGAAGCTGATCATTACTTGTTTTAATAATATATCAGATGAGGGTGTTGTGTTTGAATTTTATTTTGATGCTTCATATCGTGGTTAAAGATTCATCATGACATTATAGAGAGTATTTATCTTCTATAGGTCTGTATAGTCCCTAACTCATGAATATAATTACGATTCCCATGATATTGATTTTGTTAAAAATGTACTTTTATAAATTTTTAGTTGAATCACCAAATATGTGCGAATTTTTGGTCCCCAAAGATCAAAATATTTCTACTAATATCTTATTATATAATTCTATGACTTTATAGTAGGTATAATTAATAAAATCTACTTGGACTAAGAATTCATGATTTTTTTTAAGTCGTGGAAAGGGATCTTGTGGGAGATGTTATGAGTAGAAACTCACTTGATGATAAAATCTGTGAATCTAGTAAAACAATGATAATTAAAGTGGGTTTCCCTATGACACACCTTTATGGGAGATAATTTTGTGGTATCTGTTGTCTTTATTATCTGGTAGTGTAGCCATCCATGGCGTAATAGGTAGATGAGTCCCAACCGAGGGATATATAGATGACAATCTGGAGAGAAGAAGTTGTTTATAATCATTTATATGGGGAAACCTTCGAGGATAATCAAAATTTTGTGTTGTTATAGGGGACGATATTTATTCCATAATTGATTAATGACATATTTCTCTATGAGTTATGTATATTTCATTTGACATTATATCCTAGTGTGATAAATAAGTTTCATGCATTAAATGTTTAGTTTTGGTAGTATGGTTTTGTATTATCAGTTGTCTCTTTTATGTCTCAATGATAGGTTTGTTAGAGGTTAAAGGTTGAGTAATGTGTTCTTGGAGAGTTTCTACAGTCATTAAATGATTTCTAGTGAAAAAAAGATAAAATTTTAATGGACTTCGTCACTGATTGGAAACCATTTCCAGGAAGATGTTATGCTAAATGGATTATTATATACAACATGATAATATAAAATCTATTTTTAGTGATTAAAGATTATAGTTTAGTAAAATGTTTCTATCGGAACCATCTAGTGGAGGTGGTGGTGATTCATGGGGTATTGAAGATGATCATCTAGAATAATGTTACTTGTTTTCCTATATGGGTTGGAGAGGTCTCTGACATGGTTTTGGATCTCCTATAAACCCAAAGACCATTTTCATCAATAAACCACTTGTCCGGTATAGATGACTATCCATAAATACATTGACAACTTGTGAACATGCATTTAATGTTGCTGAGATTGACGGGTGAGGCAATTACCCTTTATGAACTTCCCTTATAATAATAGATATCACTATATCATGTTTATAATCCCATTTGAAGCATTTAATGTCCAATCATGTAGATATCTGTTGTGTTGGGCCAAGGTTAGGGATTTGATGATTCTTGGACTCAAATTGAAGTAGATATTGACATGGAATGTTTAGGTGAATATCATGTGGATTAAGTCATATTTGGATAATCATATGTCTTATTTAGATCATAATATAAAGCCTATGGATTTTGAAGTTATATATTTTTGTTTTCCTGATAATATTTCAATTTTGTGGGTAGTATTTGTTATATAAAGGGAGTAATATTTTTTAATGGTTTCCAAGAATTTATTGGTGCTAGATCATGTTAGAAATATTGTGTATTGGTTTAAACTTCCCCCATATATGAGCCAGATTCAAGAAATCTTCCCTGTGTCACAACATCACTAATATCATTACGATGGTTGTAATGTCTTTAACTAAGTAAATTTTTAAGTTAAAGATGATGTGATCTTCAAGTAATTTCCTACAGAGATTTACGACCATTAGGATAAGGTTATGTGTGGGCATGCAACTCCTCTAGTTTTTGTCATTTAGAAGTAAAATGTCTTAGAAGATAGTACTTTAAAGTGAGAGTCACACACAAATCCTCAATATCATATAATATTTAATTTATTTATTCTCATTGAGATATTATATAATTACCTTTTTTATTTATGTGATGATGGAAAATATTTCATTTTTATTCCCTATATTCCACAAATACATTGGTTATGTTCTTATTTTGGTGATATTCTTGATATGAATCTCACATGGTTATTGTTTAGTCACCTATAACATCCTCCAAATTATTTGTCTAAAAATATAAATGGTAATATTTGAGTGTGATTTATCTGATTTTGGGGACCAGTTTTCACAAATCCATTAATTTTTGTGTTTGTTAGTGTTGGAGGTTTCTATGAATGTATGGGGGAAGGAAAGTGTTTTTTGAGATAAAAATTGATCTAGAGGAGATGGATGTGGTTTGAAAGTAGGCTTTATAGTGTATAAGAATGTGATAATGGGTTTGGTCAATTTTGTAGATCTAGATGATGTTGTGTCCAAATTCATAGCTATAAAAAATGGGGATTAAGGGGTCAACCACATCTTTTAGCATCTTTTGGAGTCGTTATAATGTAGGGTGTATCTTGTTTTGTCGATCCACGGGGGATAGTATAAATTATCACATCCTTTAGAAGGTTCACTTCTTCCTGGTAATTTTTTTCAACGAGTATTCTTAATTATTAAAAAATTTGTGATGTAATTTCATATTGTATTTGAAATGGGGACTTGGAATCAAACCATTATGATAGAAAGTATCTTATTTCATAGTTGCTTCCATGAAAACCACACCTATTATTGAAAGGTCAAGGTGACTTCACTGTGGTTTTCTATTTTAAGACCCCGATATAAATTTAGGACCCCTCTAGAATATATATTTTTAAAGAGCCATCTTATTAAAACCCAATTTGATCTGAATTCCCATTTTGGATATGTTTGACCCATATTGCTTGGATTTGACACATGTCTTCTAAGAATTTCTCCATGATGATCGATTATGAGGTTATTCTTCTCAATTAGTTTTAAAACTCTCATTATCTATTGTCTCTATATGTTAATTTATTTCCCCATATTTCATGGGATTTCTATAAAATATTATATTGGAATATTATTGGCATTTTATCCTTAATAATTATGTGTTCTTTGAAGTAGATGTGGTGGGAGATCCATGTTGATTCAACTATTCATTCTTAATGAACAATAAAATTATCATTTTGAGGTACGGGTATATGAAATCTCATTATTTTTTGTGGAATAATGGGATTTATGTGCATTATCATCTTTGGGTAATGGAAGAATCAACAAAATTAAGATAATAATATAGAAAATAAGGAATAACAGAAAATAGTACTGGATTCATTGTTAATATGTGATTTACATTATGAATGGATTCCTATGGATGTATAATAGATAGTTTGTAATATATATTTATGATTCATGTTGTTCCGTGACTTGTTTGATATTCTTGAATTGGTTAAATAAGAAAAATATGGTTTGTTGATTGAAATTATCAAGGAGGCATGTTAATTTAACTACCATCAATTCATCACAACAATTAACAATGAATGTAAAATTTAAATAATTTTTAATTTTTATTTATAGGTATTTTTATTTTAGTTATATTGGTTTTATTATAGAGTATTATTTTTTATAAAGAATTTTCTTAGTCCAATAATAATGAAATATCATTTTTGAGAAGTTAAAATGTTTAGGAGTATTGTGAGACCAACCTTTCTATTATTCCATTTTTTAAAATAAAATATTCTTAAGTTTAGTGCCTAAGATACCTCATATTTTTTTTGAGATGAAAATACATTTTTTAATGTATTCATTATCTAGGAGAACATAAATTTTCTTTTTTGGTGTTTTAAACCTGGTATAGTTGGGAAATATAGTGATCAATTGATATGAATAGTCTACATAGGTTGAGGTGGTGATTTATTTCTTTTTAAATAATTATTTTGGTTATGTCCATGGGTTTCTTAGTTTTGTCTCAGGGAGTGGTTTAATTGATTTATTTATTTGGTGGTTTATTTGTTGATTATTTAATTTTTTTGTTTCTAACATCCTAATTTAGTTTCACAATAGAGTGTGATTCCATCAATTTTTTTTCTATTTTATTTATAGTAATAGAGTTTTCAGATTAGGGAATGGTAAATTAATTAATAATGAAGTCATGTGATTATTTTTAATGTTAGATATGTTTAATGAGAAAACAATGGAAATTTTTTAATGAATTCTCTAAGTGCATAAAATAGAAATTTGGGAAAGTATAATGTGAATTATAAAACAATTTTATCTTGTTATGAAATGAAATTATTTAACTTGAATTGACAAGGATGATAAAAAATGGTGGATAAATTATAAATTATTATATTAATGGTTTTTAATTTCATATTACTAAATTGTAATGAATACTGATGTTGAATATTGTTTCTTATGTGGATATTTGAAATTTAGTTCATAGTCCTTTTAGGTCGAAGTTAGGTGTCATGTGACATGATAGTTTTTGTTCAAGTATAAAGGTAGATATTTTCCAATGGTTTTATTTTGCATAATGTGTCTTTAAATTTAATTATTTTGTATGTTGCAAAACATTTTTCAGGTGGGTAAAATATACTATACACTTTTGAGATACTTTGATAATTTTGGTGTATTTGTATATCATAAGTTTAATCATCATTGTCATAATAATATGTTGGTTGATTTATATGTCCCTAGATAATATATATGTTGTGAAAAATCAAAAAAAGTATTCCCCATCATAAGAAATCCAATGTTTTGAGAAAAATTATAGTCACTCGACATTGATTAAATATCCTGATAAAGTATTTCCATCTCAAAATATTTTCAAGAATCCCCCAAGAGGATAAAAAATAGAAATACCTAATATTATTATATTATATTATGATGTAAATATATTTGACTTTTATTATCTAATACTACTAAATATAACATTTTTCTAGCTTGAACATTTATGAATTAGTATGTATGATCATAAGAATCCTCTTAAATGATTTCACATATAGTTAAATTATTTATATTATTGCAACCACTATATATTTCAAAATATTATTTATAAGGTATTGAATTTATTAATTATCCTATAAGTTTAATTGATTATAATTTCCCCCTTTAAAATTATATTTGAAATCAGATTTTTTAGTGCATGTATGAAAAGACCCAATCCATCAGGGCCCATCTTGGGTTAGTGGAGAGTCAGGTGTCCCACCTCAAGCCCACCTCTAACAGACCTAGGACTAGTAAAAACACCAAGTTGACATATCACATAGTATGGGAGGGTTTATACTATATAAACTTATTATTGATACATATATTTATTCCATAAAATAGTGTGAAACAACAACATGATGAATATATATAATCAACTAAACTATATAGAACACATGCATGAGACATCATATACAAATACACCACCAAAAGTAAATTAAAAAAGAACTATCAGTCTATAGATATTTCAAATCCGATAGGTATAAGACATAGGAATTATCCTCCACATTTTATATAATCATGGAACAATCTCTAGATTTTATGGTCACTACCACCATCAAGAGACGCGATTCTCCATCATGTGTCACCAAGTATCAGAAGGTGTATGCTCCAAACAACCCAAACTAGATCCACCTTTATAAATAATATTTAAAAATCATCGAATTTTATGCATAAAAACATAATTGAACATAAGTTTTTTGTAGTGGTGACTAAAATAGTACCCAGTAAGACACACCGAAACCCCAAAAAGAAAAATGTGAAACAATTAAGCTCAAAACCCCTAGTATAAGAGGAAAACATGAAAAGACATAGAAATGATCTACTTCAATAATATTCATGGAATATGGAAACACCCTTATCATATAATCTTCATAATAAATTGTCAAACCTCATTTGTATTTATGGGCTATTGGAGAAATAGAAAAAAAATAAATTTATGATCTATACATTCCCACTACATACAACATCTCAAAGGAAACCCATGGTGTATGGATAGTAACATGCCTTGAAGTATCTGATATTCTCTACCACTATCCCATACAACTACTAGAATACATCATGTGGGGTATTATCCTCTTTGATGTATTCAAATTATTCATGGATGAAGCTTTTAATATTTTCGACCATTTCCATTTCAAAATAACTTATTTAGGGACCTTAAAGTGTCAAGAACATTTTATACATAAATATTTCAACATTATAGATGAATATTATATATATTTAAATATTATCCAAACTAGAACCATAATGGTTTAAGGTATTTGTAATTATAGATATATATATAATAGGTACAATGAAGATCAACATCTTCTCCCACTATTTTATTCGAAACATGAACCCTTATAAGATATCTAATCCTTAAAACCATTATTCATATTACAGAGATAAGGAAGCATAATAAATGGTGTGATCGATGCTTAATAAACTTAAACTAGGTAGATTCCAATAAATGATCATATATTAGGATATGATAAGCATAATGGTATGAGAACATGATCTTAAAATTTAAAATCCATACGCATCAATTTATATAATCATGATTTTAGGCATAAATATTGGAAACACATAAGTATTTAATCATAAAGGAATCAAAGACCATAACCCAAGAGTGAATATCATTTATATATGATAATATCATAATATACTGGAATAAATCATGGGATGACCATAATCAAACAAATATTATGTTATGAATACACACTGATGCATTTATCACATGAGGGGCTTGGGATAACAATCAATGTACCCTATTTTGGGCTTCAGATATCCTCTTACGCACCATCTATTGGGCTTGGGGTAACCTCCCATGTACGAAATTTTGGGCTTTGGGTAACCTACCATATACAATATTTTTTGATTTGGAAAACTTCTCATATAAAAATTATAATCATAAAACAATAATCTTTACCCAATGAATTTTTGGGCTATAATGGGCACAATTGTCACATAATCGTAATCCACGAACATGTATATAATAAGATCTTGAGAAAATTTATCATTGAATCAGAGCTTAACCCATGTAAATTAAAATTATTTTAATAAATATCTCATATTAATTATCAAAAAACCACCCAGAGTGAAATATGTTGATATTTGTAAAAATAAATAATATTCCAAAACATATAAATACATAACCTCGAGCATAAAAGATCAAATAAATATTATTATTTTAATAATACCATTAAAATGTATCCATTAAATTTTTTAGAATAAATTGTATTAAATGAATTATGAAACATATATGTGTCCTACTATATTATAATTCATTACATAATGATTTATAAATAAGAATTCATTTTATTTATAAAATACATTTAATTCATCAAAGATAATTTTTCTTAAAAAATGTGTTTTTATACTTCTTTTGAGTAAATGATATAAATAATTTCATTATATTTTAAACTATGTATTCGAAAAAGTTCACTTCATTTTATAATTAATTATGTAACGAGTAATATTAGCATGGTTTTTTGATAATTTCATTAAAAGTTCAATTTTTCCTCGAATACTGAAAAATGTTGATTTTTATAAAACATTCATATTCCATATATTAAAAACTCCCATATAGATTTTTATTTTATATAAAATTAAATTAATTAATATTTAATTACATAAAATATTATTATTTACATTTAAATAATCCTTATACCTTGGTTTTGTATATGTACAATTTGGGGCTTAAAACACATTTATCATGAAACATGTTTTCATTGCGTTTTGTGAGATTAAATTGAAATTAAATTCTACCAAATTCGTGTTTTGAATTTTGTATTTTTCCCCATATTTATTATATATCGGTACATATTTAGTAAATAGGCCATTATTTTTTCGATATTATTAATATAAATAGTATTCTTATTTCCATGGTAAAGGGTAAATCTAGTAACTTAGGTATAAAAAACGATTAGAACAATAAAATGGCCCTAAAACATGACTAAATTTTATTTTATTAATTAATTTCATCGATGATAATCCATTTTTTGGAATATTACCTTTAATTTATAGTTAGATGGAATTATGGAATTTCTATTAATTTATTTCAATAAAATTCAAACATGTCACAATCTTGCTTTTAGTAAGTGTAATATTTTAAATATGGTGTCATTGACAGGGTATTTTCATCTATAAATATAAGTCTTAATGATGATCAATTTATATTCATCAAAATAATTTATTTTAATTTTTATTATATAAATAATTATCTTAAATTATTGCACAATAATGATGCATTAATTATTTAATTAATGGAAAAATCAAATAACTGATTTCAAAAATAGTTTAATAAATATAATTTGAGAAAAATAATGTAATACATGAATTAAAATGATTACATTTACATGAAAGGTATGTAATCATTTTTTTATTTATAGGTGTTATCATGATATTATTGTAGTCAAAATAATGAATAGTATAAAAAATTATAATAGTGATAATTTATGAAAATAATATTTTATTAAATTATTTAAAAATTATAAAAATTTTAGATTAGTGAAAATAGGAAAATATTTTATCTAGAATTTAACACCATGTGATTTTAAAGGGAATTTTTAAGCATTTGTCTCTAAAATATTCTTGTCATAATTTAATATTATTGAGAAATTCAAAGAGTACACCTCCCATCTCTTATAAAAGGGATCCTCTTCTTTTCAACCCTTTATACATTAAAACCTATTTATTCTCAGAATTTACCTTCCCAAATAAATTCCTATAATTAATACCATTTTAATAGAGTCCTTATGTTACCCATAACACAAACCATAGTGGTTTTATGGTGTAAAGAAAAGAATGTTTTCCAAAGAGGAGGTACCATTTTTAATTGAGCCTTTCGATTTTATTTTTTTAAAATAAATTCCCAAAAAACCTTATCCAATATTGTAAAATTAAAAATTATATTATAATCAATATTATAATATTTTTTATTTTAGTTGACTGAACGATATCCATATCATATCCCATTAAATGGGAAAATATATTACCATTCGTGTGTATGGTAGACTACCGCTTCTTGAATAGATGAAATTCAGTTTCCATAATCATCCCTAAAGAATGGTTATAATTAAGGAATTAGTGATTATATATATATATTATTTACATATTTATCATTTTAAAATGAGAATATATCATTTTCATTCATTCATTTTCATGCATAAAAAGATGATAACATCGTTCGAGCATACGTGTTGATTATCACTTCTACGAAGAGATGTGATTAGTTTCCTATAAGCAGATCACATGGATGATATATACAAGTATATTGGAAGAATTAATATTATATTAATTATATTTTTATCATTACAGAAATATAAAATACAAACATATGTTTATAATTATCATTGAAAAATGAAAACATTACTCATGTGTACATACGACTTTATGTCACTGTGATGTAACATAGTTCATTTTTAATAACCTTATTTAATGGGTGAAATCATAATTATAATTTTTATATAAAAATATTTTTTTTATTCCATGACTATTATTGTGGATTTTATGGAATAAGGACATATTTGAATATAGTTTACCAAACAATGTCATTTTGGACATAAGAACTGAATATCATCAAAAAAATATGATGTGAACAAGTGATTATGTAATTGTGTATTACATGGAAATACACGATAAGAATATAATAATAAATAATAAAAACGTTCTTAATAATGTAAATAAAAAACCTATGTTTGTTACTCAGGATGATAATGATCATATGTAATGATACATACTCCTGGTAATGGGGTTTCTTTTTGAAACAATTTTTAAAAGATTCCCTTTGAATCATTATTTAAACAAGGTTAATGTGATGTAGTTTTTAACATATACAAAATGATTTTATTTTTGGCCCATCATGATACCTCAATTATTTTATATTTCATCTATCTATTTTCATTTTTATTTTCAAGGAAAATGGTTATTTATATTTTAATGATTTTTCTAGATTATAAAAGATATTTTTACAGTATATGGGTATTTCAATATTCGAACATGTTTTGAATATGGGTTTCAATGTATTTTCAAGGATTTTATTAATGAAATGATCCTTGGAAATTATTTACAATGGTTTTATCCCCAATATATATCATTGGTGAGATTGATATATCTTATATATAACATTGAGCCCCATTATAGCTCACTAGTGAGCCTGATATATCTTATAAGAATAGTGATACCCATTATAGCTGTCCAATTCATTGGGTATTTTCTCTAGATAATTACATTAGAATTTCAATTCATGGTTAATAGAAATGTTAAGGGTTATTTTAAGGGTAATTTAGGGGTTCTATGATGATATCTGATGGCATATACATGAATTTTATATGATTGGTAATGAGTATTCACAGAAATTATTTTATATGAAAAGTTAGGTAAATTAAATTTTTAAGTGGAAAAAATGATTCACTTTTATAATGAAAATGTATTTTTTATGAATTTTTTTAATTGTATTTCATGTTTTTCATCATAATGATGAATTTCATTATTTTTTATGTCCAATAATAGTTGTTTTATTACCATCCCATGATTTAAAACAAGTACTTGTATTAAGTAAGAATTGGTACAAGATAAAATCAAGATGAAAATAGTGAAGAATAATTATGAATAGAAATGATGAGACGTCATCTTAATAGTTACAGATACCATAATGGATTATAAGATAAATATTTACTATATATTCGAAGTCATATAAGCATATTTTGATATCTAATGTGATGGATTTTGAGGATATTATTTATACTTTTAGTAATCATATTTAGATGGGTATTCAATTTAGCTAGAACAAATTTTAAAGTAAAATTATTATATAACTTCTATTGATATTTTTATTACAAGGTATATTTTAATTTTAACATGAATTTAGTGTTTTATTAATGACATTCTCTATAAATTAATGATATTTTGTCAATATTGTGGAAAATTATATCACACAACCTTTTAACCTATTATATACTCATTAATTATCACTATAATTGAATTGAATTCTTCATATGACTGTAAAATATTCTTGACCATCCATATCACATGAAAATAATTATTTGATATTTCCAACACATTTTCATTTCCCCAAAAATTACACAGATTGTTGTATTTCTATTTTTGGATTTAAAAGACTCGACTATTTTATATCATTCAAAAATGAGTAATACAACAAAAGACATGACTATTTATTTTTTTGAGATATGCGCGACAAGATGGATAATAAAGGGGACATGAACAACATAATGGAAGACCCTAATATCAGGATTTAAGCTATAGAATATTTTCTTATAAACTAAGTTTAAATTATTATTGAGTAATATTAAAAAATGATAAATACATATTATATATCTTGATTCATAGAAATAATGTTTGAAGGAAAAAATAAAAAGAATGTGTTTATGTATAGTGTTTTCATAAATATATTATATTGGTATTTCATCATTATTATCAGAATCATGAAACACATATTTAATATTCTATATTCGGTATACTCTTGAAAATTTTGAATCATATGTCAGAAGGAATTGATCCCTTCAAAAACTATTGTAGTGAAAATGAGATAATTTGTTTTGGAGATATTCTTTGAGTTTGGATAAATGTTTTAGGTATATGGGGACATTATGTTTATGAAATGAAAAATGATAATTGAAAAATAATTCCTTTATTTTTAGATGCCATAATTTTAAAGGTATTGGGTTTCTTTATAGTCTATAAAATCTTCCTTTTAGGTAATTTGGTTTTTACAATTTGGGAACATATATATTTGTCATATATATAATCATGTAATCTAAAATTGACTTTGTGATTATGAGATTAATGTTATTTTGTAATATTTCCATTATACTGGGAACTTTGTATTATTAGGGTAAAGATAATATTGTGTGATTTTATATGAGTACTAGAGGTTGAATTGTATTTTGGTGGAATAAATGAACATATTTTATAAATATGGTGATTTAGGTTGTTTATGGAAATGAATAACGTATCTTGGAGATTATAGGTTTTGTTTTTTCACTTTTTGGTATGAGACTTCAATAATAATTGATATAATATTGATATAAATATTAAATTTATCATGGAAGATTATGTGATCATATCATTTAAATGTTTCTACTTTATTCTGAGCATCAAATATTTTTTAGGATCGTAAGTCATTTGTTGAATGATCTCTGATCCACTTTGTTTATTATTTTTGAATTTTAGAGAATAAATTATGTTTCCTTATTATTATATTTTACTCATTTGGGTGCATTATCTTATATTATCCAAACCAATTTTTGTTTTTTTTAATGCATAATGATAATTAGATTGTTTTTTTTGTGTCTTTTTAGAATCATTAGAAGTTGATTCTTTGTGCTTCATGCATGCAATATAAATACTCATAATTTGGATAAGAAAGATGCGTTTGGTTTAAAAATTTATTAAAGGATTAAATTATAATTTTTTATCAAGTATATTTCCATATTTTATTGTATAAATGGATTTTAAAATTCCTCAATTCAAGTAAAAGGATCTTTAATGAAAAATGTTACTGTATCATTTTCACACAGAGTAATCAATGGAATTTTAAACCGTCACATTTTTATAGATATTTTGATGGTTAAAATTCTGATGAAAATGTTTTATATCAATATCTACCAGTCCTTGGTAGTTTTTATCTTACATATGCATGTTTTCAAATAAAAATTATGTTCTATAACTTCGAAACCTAGTAGGTGTTATTTCATATGATATTCATATATCCGTTTTCATTATTATCAAACAGATGTTTTATTAATACTTTTTATGACGTTGGATTTTTAAAATGGTAAAATAAAAATGAAAACCACTAGGTTATTATCATGGGAAAAAATATCATGGATAAAATTTCTTTTATGGTGGGGGAAATGTAACATCCCAACATTATATAAAATAAATAATGTTCGATAGTTAACAAAATATGATACACCGTTCTCAAACAAACAAGGAAATATATTTATTTTAATATAAACATTATATTATAGCCATTAAAATGGTGTTAAAGAAAAGTAATAAATTAATTATTAAATAGATAATATCTATTGTCATTGAATATTTTTAATTAATTATTTTAAAATAGGCACTAGATTTTTATTGAAAAGTCATTTTATTCTTCAAAAAATGATTTTCTTCAAAAATGAGATCTTTTACTTCTTATGAGTGAATATTTTTACTAATTTACTGATGTTTTATAATATTTATTTGAAAAAAAGAATTTAATTTTTGAATTCATCTTTTCAAAATTATCTTATGATAAATTTTTCAATTTTTATTAAATATTAATTTTTTAGTTAATAGGGGAAAATAAAGACTTTCAAAAAACAATAATTTTTATATAAAATATTACATTTTTGATTAAAATTTGATCTAAAATTAACCGAATTACTATTTAGATACATATAATCAAATTTTTTTCTTTTTACTCATCCTTGTACATTATTTTGGTATTAGTATAATTTTGGGATTAAAAATAAATTTTCACGAAATCTATCTTTTATCAGGTCTTGTAGAATTAATTTTAAATTTAATTATGACACTAATTTGTTATGAATTTTGAAAAATTGATTCCAAATTTTTAGTAATTGGATCAATATTTATTATGTATTTCCCTTTTTTCAATACTAATAGATTATATAGTAATTTTATTACCATAATAAATAGAAAATATGGTAATTTCAGTTAGAAATTAAATGATATGAATAAATAAATGACCCAAAAATAGGCCTAAATTTTATTTTCTGTATTTATTTCATCCATAATCTCTAAATGTTTGGTTATATGAACATTTATGTCCAATTAGATGTGATTATGACCTTTATATTATGTTAGTTAATAAAAAATCAAACATGTCACACTCTTGTTTGTAATAAGTACAATATATTTAATATGGTATTATCGAGGGGAGATGTGTAAATAAAAATAATCTTTTGAAATCTAGTAGATATATATTTATCCTGATTTTTTTTAATTTTTTCTAATTAAATAATTACCTTTAATTTTTTCACAATACTGATGATGTAATTTTTGAATAAATAGAAAAATAAAATAAATGATATTAAAAATATTAATATTAATATAATTTGAGATAAAAAATGTATTAATAATATTCTATAGAATAAATATATATGTTATAAATATAATAAAATATTTTTTTAAATTTATAAATGTTATCTTTATATTATTAACATTAATGTAATGAATAGTATCGAAATTAACAATAATGATATTTTAACAAATTAATACTTTATTAAATTATTGAAAAACAAAAAAACATTACATAATTAACAAGTAGATATTATATGGTTTAAAATGTCACCCTCTATGAATTTACTATCCATTTGGATTTATTTTACTCTACAATAGACTTATTATAATTTAATATTTTGATAAATTTCAAGAATACCCCTCCCCTATCCTAAAATGAGATTCAATTATTCTCAGTAATTCACAATAATATACCAAGTTTTCTTATAATATCATGGAAAAAACACCTTTCTTTAATCCCTAACTTCATTCTAGAGGACATAGTTTTGTTACCACAACAATATCAGTGTTCTTCAGGTGTTAAAAAATTAAGGTCTTCCAAAACAAAGGTATCCTTTTTAGTTGATAGTTTATTTTTTGATTATTCTTCCATATCCAAAAAACCATATTCAATAATAATAAAATAATAAATATAGTATCATATATATGATAATATGTTTTCATTTATTTTTAATGGCCTATATTTATAGCTTATTACATCAAATGGAAAAAATAATTCAGCGTTTTATTGTTTGGTGAAGTATGTTCTTGTGAACCGATGTAATTATTTTTCTATCACCCTCTATCATTACTAGTTATAATGATGGAATTAATGTTTATTTATGATATTAATTAAATATATATCATTATAAAATAATAATATTTCATTTACATTATTATATTTTCATTCATATAAAAATGATAATATCGTTCATGCATACATGTGGATTACCATCTCCATGAATATATGTGATTGTTTCTATCTATAAAAACCATAAATTATTTATGTAATTGTTTTTGAAGAATTAATATAATATATATGATATTATGATCATTATTTGAGGATACAATAATAATTTCCTTCCCTTCATATGGTCATTGAAGAATAGAAATTTTACGCATGCACACATACGACCAACCATTTCCATGATTGTATGGTAATTAAATTTTCTGGAACTTTTTTAATTAGTCAATTTAAAAGATTAATTGAAATATAAAAATGATAATTATCTCATTAAAATTATTCTATATATTTTTATATACTTAAAACTCTTACCCTAGTTGACCAATTGAAGTCATTTTGGATATAAGTACAAATTATCAAGAAAACATTCAAACTGAACGTATGCAATTAAGTTAGGGTATATAACATGAAAATATGTGATAGAAAATGAATAATTAACTTAGAAAAATTTCTTTATTAATTTAAATAATTATTATATATTTATAATTCAGGAACATAAATATCTTATGGGATGAGTCGTACTCAAGGTAAGGGAACTAATTTTAAAAACCATCTTTTTTAATTTCTTTTTAATCTCCTTTGAGAAAATTATAATGTAATGTTCATTAACTTGTTCGGAAAGAGTGTATTTTCCCACCGACATGATACCTCAATGAATTAATGTATCCATTATAATTATATAGAGTTATTTTCCAATAAAATGGAATCTTTATTATGTTCTCTATTTTGAGAATATAAAATTTATTTAAAACTAAAATTTTATTTTGACATCAAAATTTATTTTAAACCTTTTTTAAAATATTTTTGTGGTTTTATTCATGATATAGTACATTAAAATTGTTTAGAAAGGGTTTATCCAAATTATAGATTATAGGTTATCTCGATGTATCTTATAGGATGGTTTGATCCCCATTATATCACATGAGTGACATTAATATATCCTATATGAAGGGAGATCCCCATTATATATCGCTATTATATATGGTAAATTTTCTTCATAATTTTATCGTAAGTCAAGAATATGGTTATTCCAATTTAAAAGGGTTCTTATATGGGTTCTATGATGATTTACCAAGTAACATATATGACTTTTCAATGGTTGCTAATGAGATTTCATGGAAATCACTTGATTTGAAAATGTAAGTTGATTTTTTTAATGGAAAATGACTATCTATTCCTATTAAAAGATATTTTTTTAGCAAAATGTTTTAATGGTTTTTGTCTTCTTCATTGGACAAATATATTTCTTCCTTTCTTCAATTACTGAAAACTTTGAGCGTGTCCCTTGTTTTTAATTTTTTTACATTGTTCAAGGAAAAGTTGAGGCATGGATAAGGTATAAAAAAAATTGAGAATAATTATCCTAAACAAAAACTACGTTTAAATTTAAGAGGTTATTTTGTGGAAAAAATAGAAATTTATTTTGTTTATACTTGTAATGAACAGGTTTTCTATGTGTGAGTTTTTCATAGTTATCATAAAAATTAAACCGAAATGATTCTCCTATTTTTATGCATGAGATTTATACTTCAAAAACAATAAAATTTTTAATGATTTATGAAAGGTACATACACATAAAACTAATCATATTCGAAACATTGGAATATGTCCTCCATAAATCTTAAGAATCATTAAAGGATTTTTTATGGAGGAAAATAGATTTCAAATATCAACAGAACATTTATTGAGAAAAAAACACTTTTCATATTGAAAGATATTATCTTGAACAAAAAAATATTGAAAATTTTATAATTTTATTTATTTAAAATAACATCAAAGACATATTATGTAAGATTCAATATAATGAGAATTCAAGATAGTGGAAAAATGCATACGTGCGTTTTAAGTTAAAACAATGGTTACATTCATATTTTTAGTAAAAAGTCAGTACTACGTCATTGAAAAAAATAAGATATTTAATTTTATATATTATCATATAATTTAAATAATTTTAAAATATTAATTCCAAAAATATTTTGAGAATTTTTAGAATGTTTTCGAATAAATTTAAAATGAAAAAATGTACATGAATGGAATGATTTCTAAAAAAATTGAAAAATAATAAAAATATTATTTTTGACTCTAGAGTACTTAAAGAGAGTAAAATTAATGGAACAAATTTATATCAAGAAATAACCAGAGGAGAATAAACTATATAATATCTGGTAGGGATATATCATATAATTTCATTATTAGAAAATTTATGTATAAACAATCACGGAAAAAACTGATATTGTGACATAAAACCCCTATTTCATGTGTGTATTTCTTAATAATCACACTAAATTATTATATAACAAATTAAAATTAATTAGAATTATATTATAAATAGGTATTCTTGCCTATAATTCCATAAATGATATAGTTATAACAATTCATGACCCATTAATTAGAAAGCATTCACTTGTTTCATTATTTCATGTGTTAAAAACTTCATTTTTTCATCTAAGTTATGGTTCAAAAATTATGGTCCACAAACATTGATCATGGTTGCTTCCTCTCTAATTTTTTTATCATTATGTAAATATAATATATATTAATTATATACATGTATATAAAATTTCATATAAACCATTTATGAAAAATTAGTTACATCACTATGTGAAGGTGGTAGTCCATATGTATATAGATGTGATGTTTCCATATGTTGATACATAGAATGAATGAATGGTAAATATTAATTCATAATTATTAAATCATTGATATAAAATAAATATAATATATATATATTAATTAAATGTATAATCATAACTAACCCTAGAATATGTTTATGGAAAATGAATTATATTGCTATTTGGAGGTGGTAGTCCACACATATGCACAACTTATACATTCATCTTTAATTTGTCATGTATATAATGGGAAATGGTTATTACTTTATCATAAGGAAATATAATTATATTTATTATACTGTATTAAAATTTTTTATGTATATAATAGTATTATAGAATAGGGATGAAAAAATAAATTTGAAAGAGCTCGGTTAAGATATATACCACTCCTTTGAGAGACCTCCTTTGGCATACACATTATTCCATGACAGAATGGTTTCATAAGAAGAATGGATGATATAGTATTGATGTAGGGAGTCTATGATGTTTGTTGGAGTAGGGATCCCCTGACCTTGAAGCCCCAAATTATGTGAATTATGGGGATGATTATGTACCATTTTATATGTGTGTGGAGGGACAAACATAGAACATGTGAAATGATTTTATTAATTTACAATCACTTTTAGGATAATGTTGATCCAAATGTTAGAGAATTAGATTTCAGGATAATATATGGTTTAAAAATATTAAAAAAAATATAATGAGACAGGTTTGGGAGAAATTTCTACCCTTCTCTCTGGTTTTGACCCCAGATAAACTAGTTTTATCCTCAAACTCGGTAAAAATATCTTACTATTTTGAATAATCATAATGAGAAAATAGTTAATCTTAACATATTAGAGAATATTAAATATAATTTTCAAAATTAAATAATCCATTTTTATATATTATATTTCTATATGTGGATGAATTTAATTTTAATTAATCTCGCTTACTGTAATGAAAAACCGTATTAAAATAATGCATCTTCCAGCATAAAATTGAATTTAAATCAATTACATGAATTTTAAAAACAGAAAAATGAAGTTAAATTTTTATTACTGAATCTATATTAAATGTTTTTTATTAAAAAATTATCTAATAATTTTTAATTTCTATCATTAAGGTAAAATTAAAATGCGTATATAAGAAGCGTTTTTAGTAAATTGTGTATATAATCCAAAAAATGAACTTATAGAAAAATAATGTATAATGATGATTGGTATATAATTTGTTATATTATGTTTAATGAACAGAGAATTATCTCACTATATTATAAAATTCAATAAATAATGGTACATTTATTTTTATATAAATGATAGTTTTACCACAATTTTTTATTTTTCACTATTCCACAAAAAATAATCCATTTTAGAATAATCCTATAAATTTACTATAAGATTTAATTTGATTGATAATTTTTAAACTTTTGTAAAATTTCTAAAGTAAAATTTGACGACATTTTAGAGGATAATTATATCATATGCATTAAAAATAAAGTAAAATCATTTTTTAATGAAAAAGTTTATTTAAATAAGAAATTGACTTTACTAAAAATAGAGTATTTATTTAATATAAATAAAAAACGAAAACATTCATTATTAAATACCACTATATATAGTGTTTTATAATTTGGTTATTACTATTCATACCATAAAATTAAATAGTTAGGTTATAAGGGATTACTATATAATAGTTCTTTGAGACCTGGGGTTGTGTGTAAAGAAACCCATCAAATAACTACTATTAATTTCAATGAAATATATATAAAACTAATCGATGATATATTTTAAACCACTTGAAAATAAATTTTCCATTAAAATTATATAACTTATATAAAAAAGATGATATATCTTCTTCATCAAATCCTCATTTTCTCATGAAAGTTATTAAAATTTCAAATTCCTCCAAAGAACATTAAATATGTGAGAAGTCATATTCCAGAGAATATTATCTCTACCTTCTATGACTTATACTATTTTTTAATCAAAAGTAATACCAAATTAAATATATAAAATCTCTAGGTACAATAAATGTGAAGGATCAAGTATATGTTTTTGCAAAAGAGATATACAGAACACATAATTAAATTGAGATTGGTTTTGTGGATGATCCAAGACATAAAATATAGTGCATAGATGATCATAAATCTAAAAGGGACTAATATACCTAGGGGTGAAAGTTTACTTATTTTCTAATCCCATAACCTTCTTCCATGGAGATATTAGTAAGAATGTTTTCTGACGATCTTCAAATTCCAGATATCTCCAATAATTGTTCGCAAAAAAAATTATATAATTTGAGTTGAATTTATTTTATACATAGTTTCTCTTACCTTATCTTTGATTTCCATAGTTATTTGAGGTCGAAATAAATTTTTTCTCCAACATCGTGCCATTATGTTATAGTTGTATACTTACTTATATATAGATCATCATAAGGATATATCTGAATTCACAAATGAAGTTGGCTTTTATAAAACAATTAAACTATAGGAATATGTTTATCACAACCATAATTAAAATATATAGAACATGATTTAAATATATCATTTTGTGTTTTAATGATCTTCTCAGACTAACCATCTTTATAATGAAGATATATAGTACTAAAACTCAACTCGGTATCTAGGGCTTTCTGAATACTGTTCTAGAACATTGATGTAATCATTGAAACTAAATGGGATACAATAAATTATCATACCACATTCAACCATACCTGTTACTTTATATATATGAAAATATCATGATCCAAATAAAAAATTTATCTACGGTAAATTATATAATATGACTTTATAAGAAGATAAACTATAAGCAAATAGAATTATGTAATTTAGATGTGTTGGGTAGTTTGATAATGAATTCAATGGTATTTTTTTTACAAAATACATTATGATATGGTTATTTGTTATAAAATCTTATTAGAACTATATCTATAATCCCCAACTTAATGGCATACAATTCATCAAGATACATGCACCTTAATATCTGTCTTATTGTTCTCCCAACATATATAATCATTCATCTGTCTATATATCTTCATAATCAAATGATGATTGGGTAATGATGAGACATGAGATTATCCCAATACATCCTTCTAAATTTCATATACTATATTAAAAAAATACTTTCTTCCTAATCTTTATCTTACCATCATAATCAATGTTTAACTAAATAATATTTCTCACTTTCGTTTACACCTCCACATACAAATTCTATGCATATTTATTATTACCAAGGAAAGATGGATGAATTTTTTTTATAAATATAATACATTCATTAATCTAGGATATTATTGTCTACCATTTGAAAATACATAGATTTTGGATATTTTGTTATCCTTATCATAGATATGATTACATGATCTTTTAAACGCAGTGCCCTAGATAACATTTTCACCTTCTTAAGGGTTGTAATGTGTTAAAAAGACATAATCTTTAGTCAAATCTAACCATCTTATGTAGGATCGTATTCAACTCTTTATATGAAGGTATATAATTTAAATTTTTTTGATCTGCATATTTTTACCACCTATATACAAAATTAATTATCTTTTTATTAGAAATGTAATGACTACCACCGCTAACAAAAAATCAGGAGTTGGTTAATATTCACGTCATCTATAATTTATTGTGAGGCCCAATATTTCAAAAAAACATTCTTACAAATATCACATCCAACACCTATTTCTATGAATAATAGTCAATCACAAAATCTTCTCTATTATAGGGTAGTGTGAGCATAAGTGCACTGAACATACATTTCTATAATTCTTAGGAATTATATTAACATTTTGTGGTATTAAGGGACGTGACGCCTTTTTTTGGTAAAAATTGTGAGTTTATTAGATATATGTGATAAATACATCAAAATGAATTTATATTATCTATGAAATATAAAAAAACGGCATCTCTCATTCACAATGTCTGTTCTGGGGAAATGATACACAAAATTCATATATGATGGATCCTCCTATATACCATATCTTGATAATAAATAATTGAGTAATGAAATAATATAAATAAAAAAACTCACAATTTTTAAATGTTTTATATAAATTATCATTCCTAATGCTCTCTAGAAATATCCTCAAGTTATACACATCCTCTTCCTTTCACATGGAATATATAAAAATATTTTCAACAAATTCAACTAGTAACTAATAAAGGTAATATCTCAAGTCGTTATCATTATGTATATGAAGTTATTATGGGACTTAGTAAGACCAAATGGCATCACTCTAAATTTCTAGTTTGTATAAATTGAACAAAAGCTTGTATTTGTAATGCATTCACGTTTTTCAGTGAACTGCTAATATCCATATCAATAATCAGTCATAGAGAAATATTTATCTCTACATAAATGATAAAACAATCATCCATATAGGTTAGTCATTACTTATTAATTAATATTATATGTTTATGCTCCTAATAATAAATTTAGTTTCACATTGAACCATATTTATTCATAAAAAAGAACAGCTGCACACCAAGGTGACTCATTTGGATAAATTAATCACATTTCATGAATCTATAAGAGTTTTATCTTCAATTTTTGTAACTCAGTTGATACAATTATTTATGGGGTATTTATAATTTTTGTGGAACCATTTATTTATTATATTGTAAACTCAACCTCATGATTTTGGGTAAGAAAATTAAACTATTCTGAAAAGAAATAAAAAACATATCATTCAATTGGCATATCTTTGATGTAAAGTTTCTCACTAACCACTTGAGATAAATACCCCATTTGAATATGAAAAAGGACCCATGAAATAGAGGTAATTTCCATTAGAATTTCATATTTATCCTCATTCAATAAAACAATAATAGGTAATGTTAGAATAAAAAATATGTCTATCATTATTTGGAATCTGCTATAGAAATTATGTAAATAAATATAACACATGACTGCAATACCATATAATTAAACTAGAGAGGGAATAATAAGATTAGTGCGAAGAACATTCTCACTGACCTCAATTAGAGAATAATTTGAGACTTTATATGTGATCAAAGTTATATTCATCTTTTTACTAATATATCAACCTCAAATAGTAGAGGAGATGATGTCAAATCCTTATAAAATTTATTAGATATCAATGAATAGGTAAAACTTGAATAAAATAATACAACAGTAGGTTTAGAGTGGATTTTATGTTAAAATTTTATAAATATTTTATAATTTACCACAGTACAAATAGTTATCCGATGAGGTTTCCCATTATATATATGCTAATTAGATTTATAACAAAGATTATAATCATTAAACCTTGGATTCATTCACTAGATTGAATCATACCAATAATGTATGAATTTTAAAAAATAGAGTATAGGTGGTGCATTCTGTGAAGATTTATCTCCCTTTATATCATTTACTATCTTCTTCCCATTATTGCAGTATTCAATTTCCCAATGAACCTCCACTAAATAATTAATGTATTTAATAGTCCCCTTAATGAAATTTCATCTTGTATCCTTTATCAATTATAGAATAACGGAATACCCATATTTAACCCAACATGATTCTTATTATTAAAATTTCATTTCAATGTCATCACTATTTTATTATTTATAAAATGATATTTATAGTTTACTCTTATCTCTATTTTCAACTTTATTATACATTGAATGATTTCTTCACAACTATTTATGTGTCATATGGATAATACAGTTCAGTGACTTGGCTTTAAGACAATGAAGAATTGATTAATTTTACATTATAGTCCAATGATAATAATAGATTAATACCTCCAAAGTGATTTAAAACAATTCTCATAGATACTAATTAATTTATCACTCCTCTAGATCAAGAAATTCCTTCTCATTTTCCATATGAAAAATATGGTAAATTTATTATTTAAAAGTAATATCTTCGTAATATCCAACTCCATGGTACACATTTTTCATGTTTCCAAATATTTTTTATTTAATTCCACTATTGATCCACTTTTACAACAAAATGACTAAAATAAACAAAATTTTTTATTTTTTTGAGTGCTGGAGAAAAAAAACTATATCTTAAATGCTACTGATTCACTTCACAGTAACTTTTTGATAATATACCTAATAAAATAAGGTAAATAATTTCTCAAGAAGCAATAAATAGTACATTGTACCCTTCTTTTCTTGTTTATAATCTTAGAATGATTCAAGGACTGGTAATTTTACGTAATCATATCATAGATACTTTTCATTACTTCTCCCATAAAATGGAATTTATCTGGAGTAAAATAATTGCATTTTCTATCTAATATAGTGTTAACATGATTACTTGTAGTTTAGTACATAGTTTGAAAGCTAATATAATAGTGCCAGGGAAATAATATGATCACTAAAATCATTTGTAGGATGTCTAAATCCGGAAACCTTATTATCACTATATGACTACTTATCTATATCCTAGGTCATTAATAGTCATTATCTATTCAATTACTATATAATTATTTATAAATAAAATATGAATTTACCCATGTATATCCTTCAAGAGATTCTATATAGTTGGTAATTCATAATCCCACTCACCATGCACTGATGATGATTGAGTTACTACCCAATATTCCACATCCAGAGTAGGTACCCCTCACATTATATGTGACTCCACTATGTCTACCATCTATTATCCAGACATGGATGATTTTATAGGAAAACAAAAATCCATTTTTTACGTAAATTAATATTTTTCCTATAAATTAAATTACCTTAAGTTTATTAACTATGGTTATGTCACCCAAATTTCCCAAAAATTATTATTCTTTTCCCCGATACCAACTATTAGAACACAAAATTTTCATACATGAATATTACTTACTTTCATATTAATGTTCATTTCCTATCAATATGATCCATGACATAACCATAATAATTTAGTGTCTCTGGAAACATAGATATATCTAAATATAGTATAATATAAAATAGAAAGCATATACTACATAATTTTTAAAAACATGAAAAATTCATAGACATACTATACTTAAAACATTTATTAATATTCTGGGTAAAAGGAAACATATGAAACTATAACGTTATATACTCATTATTGGTAAAAAATTATTATGTCAACCAATTTTCATATATGAGCATAAGATAAGTATAAAGGTATGGTTACATGAGCATAAAATTTGAAATCGATACCAAATAATTCATATAAACCTGTGTTTGGGAATAAATCATTGAAGTTCACAAGATATGAATCATAAAAGAATTAAATAATATGACCCATGAGAGCATAAAATTTCTATAAGATCATGTCATGGAGGAGTCTCATAAAGTATTTCATAATCATAATCATATGAATATTTTTTCAATGACACTCACCCAACATTCATAAATTTTTTGTCTTGAGATAAGCTTTTGTGCAGCCTATTTTTATCTTTTTATCATATCCAATGTAACCTCTTTTAATATTGGAATAACTCCCAGTATAGCTTCTTTTGATCTTTGCATTAACTCCAGTGTACCTTATTCATGGATTGGGATAACCTCCAGTGTATACTTTATGTTCATAAAATAATAGTATTTACCAAACAAAATGCAAGAATATAATGAAACCACCCATCAAATAATCATAATTTTTTTTACATGTATGTCATATTATCACAGTTTTTTTTTATCATTTTAATAGAGAATAAATCATTGGAAAGGAAATGAGTTCAATAATTATTTCCTCATCATTATCTTAAATTAACCATGAAATTTTTAATTATGGTAATGCATGAAAAAATACCATGTCACGTTCGAGGAATGCCTATGGTGTTTTATAGATGACCATACCTTTAAAACATCACCACAACTTATCTTAGTAAAATACCATTTTAATTGTGAAATCCATTATTTAAAATCTAGAAAATTTTAAAGTATTATGGAAATAATTTTTTTGAAAATTATAATGGAACCTTTTTAATGATTCATTAATGAAAATAGTTTTCATGGCTGAGGGAAAATCTATATATGTGGTGTACTCTAGAAAGAATAATCCCTTATCCTTTTCTATAAAAATTCAAAAGTATAACCTCTGGAAAAAAATACAATGATATCATAATAAAATTAATAGAAATTAAAATATGGGTAATAAGGATTTTATAAAATTAGTTTAGGATATTAAATACATTCTTGATAAAATTTAATAAAAATATGGACATAGAATACAATATTCCCACCCAAATAGATAAATATTTTCTGTTTTCCATGAGAATATTTTTTTTCATTATTATAAATAAAAATATAGTGGAAAATTAAGGGAAAAATATAATAAAAAAATTTATATTGTTGATGAGAAAATAAAAAATATTTGGTTGTGATAGATCTCATAGTTTTATGAACTAAAACATTAAGCATAAACAATCCTGGTAAAAATGATATTGTAACATAAAAACAATATAATAAGTCTATATTAATTCATTGATGATAGAAAATATTATATAATAAAGACAAATGTATTATAATTTTATACTACAAACATATTAAAACATAAAATAAAATCAATATTTTAATTATAACATATTATCACATTTTCATTATCAAACATTCATTATCTTCATCACTTTGGTTATTAATTCTTTCATTTCACTTGTATATTTTTCTTTGACAGCTATGGTCCATTTACATGAAACATGTCTCCATTATTTTTAGCATATTAATCATATATAAATATCATATATATTCATTATATTATTATTTATAACCATTAATATATATATGATAGGAAATGATAATTACATCACCACATCCAGATGGTAGTTTGTACGTATGCATGAGCTATGTTTCTATTTTTCAGATGAACTGAAAGAAAGGTGAATAATATATCAAATATCTTGAATAAATAATATAGCCTAAATATAATATATATATATATATATATTAAATCAAATGAAATCAAAAATAATTAATGATTGTTGGAAAAATTAATGGCAGTCGTATGTGTAGGCGGCAGTCCATATATACGCATGAACGATACTCTAATCTACCATATGTTAATGGAGAGATGGTAAATTTGGGTAAAATAATATTAATAACATATAATTATGTCTATTATAAAATATGTATCATTTTATTGATAAATATAGGATTATGTAAGGAGGATGAGAATCTAAAACTTAATGATCCTAGTTATCATCTATACACCTTCTTTAAGAGAATTCTATTCGGCTGCACCTTACGTGTTGAAATATAGTTTTCAAAAAAATACGGGAAGATATAGGGTGAAGTAAATTAATATAGGATGTTTATATATATGTTATTTGATCATATATAGAGATCAATTATTTTAAATGACGGATGAGAAAATGTGCCTTTTTTAATTCAAGGGGAGTGGTATAGCTAGAACTTCTTAAAAGATTTCCATTTTATAAGGTCAATTTAATGATAATGTTGTTAAAAATGTCCAATCATTAAAATTTTAGTTAAGTAATATTTAATATATTTTAAAATATTAATTATAATTTTTTGGTTGGAATTACTACCCTTATAGTTTGGTTAACCCCCCAATAAACTTGTTTAAGATTAATCGTAATTACTATTTTTATTCTATATTAACATATAATTGTGAAAAACAATTATATTGATATTACTAAAATATATTAATATTTATTTATATATATATGGAATAAATTTTATAAAATTGAATTTCTATTATTGGATGAATTTACATTTAAAAAAGTGCATAAACTACATCCAAAACACATTTTAGAATAAAGAAATCATCAATAATAAAACTGAATTTACTTCAATTATATTTCTTGTAAAGATCATAGAATTAATTTTAAACTATATTACTGAATATATGATAAATAACAATAATTATAACCAATAAAAAAATGAAATTAATTTAATTTATCATGATAAATTCGCATTTCTATCATTAAAATAGTTTTTTCTTGATAGATGTGTTTTAAGAAGAATGAAGAATATATTAAAGAACAAATTATAGTTATGAATATTATGTAATTAAATATTATACATCCAATAATAAGATAAATAAGTTAAATTAATATCAAATTCAACACATAATTGTACTTTTAGTTGAAAATAAATGGAATGTTTTAAAAACATTGGTATTTTTACTATTTAGTGAAGAAAAGTCATCGTAGAAAAATCATAAAAGATCACCATAAGATAAAGTTTAAATAATAATTTAACTAATGAAATTTATTTAATAAAATATAATTTATAAAAATGATAAAAGTAATTATAATTATAAATCATAAAATGAAATAAAAATATTTTTGAAGAAAAGAAATTTTTGAAAAATAAAATAAATTTACTAAAAAATAAGTAATTATTTAGTATATATTAATCTATAAACATTAATTGTTTAAAAATGTTAATAATATTTTTCCATAATTTTATTAGTATTATTCATACCTTCAAATTCAATGGAAGTGTGATAAAAGATCACTATATCATAGTTCATTTAAACTCGGTGTTAAATTTAATGAAAGCTCTCAAATACCTCAACTATACTTTAAATGAATACATATAAAATCATAAGATGTTATAACCTATAACATTAAAAATGATAGATACTTGTTAATGACTTTCTAAAACTATACATTCATAGAAACCCATCTATGATAATGTCATCCTCACATTACTATAAGTGTAGTGGATGACCCAAAACTCGCTAAAAGTCATCTCAACAGAGGGAGTAATGAATCCATCAATAGAGGAACTAGAACTCACTAGGAGACACATCAGTTGAGGGAGAAATTATTTAAATCCTTAGTGTGTGATATAATGTCACCAAGTTAATGATGAGGTAGTAATGATCTTATTTAAATCACGAGGGCTTATAGCCATCCTTTTATAAGAAATACTATTTTATAAGATAATAGAATATAGGGTGGCATGCACCATGTCAAATCATCCAACTAGGGGAGTAATGACCCAATGTAGTCTCCAATGACCACCTCTAATTTTCACAGAGACTCTATATAGAAAGAACATACCATAATACATAAAAATTGGCCCCATATGGACAAGAATACAACAATATTGCAATCAATAGATAAAAATTATTTTGATAAAATATTTATTTATTGGAAACATTTTACATTTAAAAATATTCATTTATCATATCATATATGGGTGGGTGATGTTTCGAGACACATTGATTCTTCTAAAAGTCACAATTATGACCACATATTCTCCTTGGATCGTTCATGTCATTATCTAGATCATGATTCCATGGAATTATTTTCAATATAATATTTTAATTAAATGAATGTCCAAAAACATACCACCAAAAATAATATAAAAAATAATGTATACATATATATATAATAATAATAATGGGTGTGTTTGAAAAAACCCTGAGCTCTTCAACAGATTACATATTATTTATATAAAATTTTAATTATTTATTTGATTTATATGTTTAAAAGGCTATATAATAGGGTTTACCCAAAAACATAAACAAATGTAGTTATTGATGATTCTATTTCCTAATCTGAAAACTATTGTATCTCCATCATACCCCAAGTCCACTTCCTTCCCATGGTACTTGTGGCATCCCTATAACTAACATTCAACAATAATGACCTATGAAATATCTTCTTCTCCACAACCAGTATCTATGTACCTTCCTCAAAACATATCCTCTAATATTAGTGTACTTTACTTATTTCATGATTTCATGGAATTCCATGGTTGAACAATGGAATAAATTTTAATGCATAATAATAAACATCCACTGAAAAAATGGAATGAGGGGTTGGATATGACAAAATTGGTGGCTGATTCAATTCTCACTAATCAATGAGATAACATAAATAGAACTAAAATTTTCATTTATAAATTTTAAATTTTAAAATTATATAAATTTAAATAAACATTCAATATCATGAATTTAAGTAGATATTTCCATAGAAAATATATCATCAAATTTTATAAATTATTCATCATCAATGAATGGTTTGATAAATCAAGATTATATAAGGAATTATCAATAATCCACTAAATATCTATAAGCATAAACAATATGATAATAGATTGTTGATGATTCATAATAAAACTATATAACATGGAATTTTTTTACAAATAATCATGTGAAGATCAAGGAAATGAAAGTTATAATGATGACTTATCACATGAATGGATCGATCAATAATGAAGACTACACTTGTGTTCATGTTGATCCTTATTGATGAACTTGTTGAAGAACTAAATTCCATGGTCTCATGGATACCCATTTCCACTATATACTCCTATGCATACACATATCATTTTAGTGTTTGGAATAATAGACATGATATATTGGTCTATTATGTCTTTTAAAAAGAAAAATTATTGGTTTTCAATAATTATTGAAATAATTATGTGATATAACTTATTGAATTCATTTTAGGCACTACATCATGAACCTGAGAATTTCCATGTGAATAGAGGGCACACTTATCATACTATAAATACCATTTTTTAGATGAAATGTTGTTGTTAAATTTCTAATCCAATTCACAGTAATGTAAATATAATAGTTTCATCCTAATTAAATTTTTGTGGAATTTTATTTATTTTTATGGTATATATATATTTTTATTGAGCCTCTATTGCACCTATAATATCACGTTATCTCTTACAAGAGATAGAAATAACACCGTAGAATTGATGAGACCATTAGATAATTTTTTTGAGTTATTATATAGGAATAAACAAAAAATTTAACCCTATAAGGGTCTCAGGAAAAAAAATAAAAACTATGTTATGTATTTGGTAGAAAAAACATAGATATCTCAAATATTTAAATATATTTGAAATATAATGATTCTCATATTAAAAATTAAAAATTAATCCATTATTTTCATCCACGTATTAAACATTCCATTTTTTCTATTTTAAATTATATTTATTCAATTCATATACATTATTTTGAATAGAAATATTTAATATCCAACAACCACCTTCTTAATCCTCCTAGAAAACAAGATTTATTAATTGAATAAATTTAGCAACCATTAGTATATTTGTTATTCAAGAACATGAAAAATAAATTCCACATACAACTCTTATATAGATTACCAATAGAAAATATAATTAGTTTTCGATATGTTTATATTATGATATATCATTAAATTATTCAACATTGAATAAGACTATGAAATCAGGAAATTATCATACTTCAGATTCAATTATTCCATTAAAACCTTCAAACAGACCCTATTATTTATTGAATTATATTATTTATATTAAGAAAAAATATTATAAAAAATAACTTATAGACACCTATTACTATTAGAAATTAAATTATTTTAGATCACTACACTTTGACTAGATATTTTATTAATATTGGAATTTTTGTTGATCTGAACTGTTTTCCTATATTTTAATTAAAAAATATTCTTTAATACGATCATAACCATGATACATTAGAAAAATAATATACTCATATTTTTATAATAACAGTTTGAATCTATGTTTTTTAAAAAATATATAATTATTTTTAGGATCATCATCAAGAAAATATTAATATTTTCAAACCCTCAAAATATATATTTATTTATATATTCAATTAGAGATTCATATTTCCACAATATCTGTCAATAAATGACATTATATTTATATATAAAAAAGTAAAATGGAATTTTTTTTCACATCATAATATTCATACAAGCAACCTTAGTGAGTGAAATTTATTAATAATCACCACATTAATTATTAATGTTAGTAAAATTCATTATCTATAATACTATATGGATTAATTTATTTATTTGAAAAAAAATTAATTTATAAATTTTAATTTCGTCATTAAACCTATTTTAGAACCAATTAATCATTCTAATCTGATTGTTTATTTCTCATTTTGACTAAAATGTTCTAATTATACATTTAATAACTTATTAATATATTTTTATCTTGAATGAAAATATTTATATCAATTTTATTGTCAATAATAATATAATTTTTTATTTTCTTAATTTAGTATTCCTTTTATAATCACTAATTTATTTAGTTTTTAATTAATTCAAAATCATATAGAGAGGGTAGTCATTATATATTAAAATATATTCTAGATTTTAGTCATTTTTATTATTTTTAATAAATTTTGGGTTGGGATATAAACTCTATTTTTCATTTTATAAATATTATTTTTCTAAAATAAATAATTTCATTACATGGATGTGTTTACTAACATATTTTATATTATTAATTTTATTTAACTTAGAATTAATATTAATTCTTTGATATAGTCATATATTTGAAATCATTGAATATTCTTGGCTTAAAAAATTTTGATTAATTAATAATAAATCATTTTTTAATTATCATTAGTATACTCAATTTTTTTATCATAATAGTGATTATTCAGATCACTATACAATTTTACTCAATATTTATCATGTATTAAATGTATTAATAAAGAAATTAGTTTTCAAAATATATGGATTAAGAAAAGTCAAACATAATTAAGAAAAGATGGATTATGAGTTTTCAAACACATAAAATTTATCATTTTTTCAATTTTTTTATCATTATCCTAATATACAATTACATACTCCTAATACTTTATAACAATAATATACACAAATAAGTTATTATTTCTCCTTAGGATTCTCTTTAACTATACACATGTATATTCTAATTTTTCAATAAATATTAGGATTGAAAATATTAGTTTTAGATTTTTTTAATTCCCATTTTCTTAATATATTTTAAATTGTTATGATTTTTTATATGGGGTCGCTTCATTACAAATTTCATTTCATAGTTTTTATTTTTATAAGGAGAAACGTTATCTAAACATAAATTTCTACATTAAAATAAATATCCATATAATTAAATTATTAATGTGAATATATATATATATTCATTGTTAAATTATGGGGATATTAATTTTTTATTTTTTTAATGATTGTATTATATAATATAAGGGATGATCACTCTTTCACTAGTATAAGTATGATATTATAGATTTATTAATGTTTTCAATCCAGTTAAATCACATTAGGATTTATATTTGGAATTATTTTAAAGATTCTATGAAAGATGAGTTATATTTCATAAAAATTACATAATATATACATTAAAAATAATAAATAAAATCCATTACAATCCATAAAACTATTCAAGAATAAAAGAATATATTTTATCTATTTATTTATCTAGTTCTCTTGGACTATATAATTATGAAATTTATTTCTTCACTTATTTTTCATATGTTATAAAGAAATATGTTTACTAGATTGTATCTTCTTTTTCTACTAAATCAGTTATTCCAATATTATGATTCAACACTAAAAATTATATTCATTGTAAAAAATTATTCTCCATCCAAATTTAATAATTTATTTTATAACATTATATTTTATATATTTATTTTCCTATGAATAGAATTTTATTATTTTTATTCCTAGAAAATTATGTTTCATAAATAATTTTACTAAAATTATTAGTAATATTTTATATTATTCTCATTAAGATAATCATTTTTTGAATTTCAGTTTGTGGTATATTTATTCCATCTTGAGAACAATAATAGGGATATATTTCTTCCCCTATAAATTTTATTTTGAATATGGATTCAATTATTAAAAGTATTAAACATGCTTTACACTTTTGTTACATAAATGGACATTTTCCATAATATGGGTAACCATTGATTATTAAAATTTTATACAGTTATTTTTTAGAAAATCATTAAATAAATAAATTACTAAAATTAATAGAAATCATGACATTGATGAAAAATAGGTCAATTGTTATCTTAATAATTCTAAGAGAATTTTTCATCGGTAAACATTTTTATAGATGTGGAATTTTTACTTCTTAAGTTATAATTGTTATAAATAATTAAATACTTTAATTAAAATGTCCAGTAATCTTATTAACAATAATAAAAATAAATTTATTTATTTGGAGAGACAATTATATAAATTTGAAATTTATATTAATAAATATAATACTAAATATTATTTAGTTTGATAAAAATTAATTAATATTATACTTGTTTTCTTTTCTATTCCAATATATCATTACTATATTTTTCATCTCCCTTTTAATATTTCCTATTTTATGAAACAACAGATTTATATATTTTGTTATTTTTCATTAAATTTCTTTCCATAATCAAATGGGTTAAATAGAATAATAAATTTTTAAATATTACACAACTTAATCATATTTCCTAAAATATGAAGGAACATTCAAATTAATTTAACTTAAATAATGGCAGGATATTCAACATGGGTCATGAACTATTTTTTTAAGGTGGATATTTTTTCCTTGAATTAAAAATTTATATATTATTTTATTTTTATTTCATTAGTATTGATTTATTTCTTTGTATTTTTTATGATTCAATTTCCATTCATGGTTATCATATGATAATTTATAATTTCACTATATCCCCATATTAATTTTATTTTTCACCATGATATGAATAAAAATCCATTGATCCTATTAAAAAAATTTATATTGTGAATTTTAATAAAAACATCTTGATATTTAATTATTAAAAAATTATTATATATATTTTCTTAATCAATTTTATTTCAATTTGGGATAAACATTATAGAGTATATTTATTATATTTTGTTTTAAATATTTTTTATATATTCCATTAATCTAATATTTATTTATATTATTAGAATTTTTATTTACTCACATAATGTTTTCTCATTTATATTTTTTTGATTTCATTGGTATTTTTTTCTCCTTATAATTATTTTAAATAGGTTATTAAAGTAGTCCATGATATTATATATTAGAAATTTATGTTTGGGAGAAATAAAATCTATTTTGAATTTTTTTGAAAGATATAAATATATCCTTTAAAATTAATACTTTTTTTAATAATTATTCAAACCATCATTTTAATTATTATTCCAGTATTCCTTTTAAAGAATCTTATAAGATTACTATATTTTTATCCTCCGTGAAATGTGTTTTTTATAATCAAAATATGGGTTAATACTTTGAAATGTTATAAAATTTTCAATTAATGTTATTATTATATTATTTATATAAAAGAGAGAAATATAGTATCTTTTTATTTTGAGGGAAGACTTATTAATGATTATTTTAATATTTTAATTGATAATTTTTTATATATATGGCATGGGGTTTCATCATTATGTCCCTTCAATAGGTTTTATTATACTACATTGTAATTTCTATTAAATATATTCCTCATCGTGATAACAACTTCACATATTCTTTAACATATACTTCTAGAGCTTATTGTAATAATATAAAAGAGATATTGGCATTTTCTCACTCTCATGGATAATTGTTTCTTTCAAATTGACAACATGTGTTTTACAACTACTAGTTTCCATTTTTAAATTATTTGATATATTCATTAATGATTTGGTACTACATTTTTTTGCTATTATAGTTTCCTGTATTGAATTATTAAAGTAGATAATGTTTTGTTATGAATGTTATTTTAATTTGAGTTTTATATTATTATTTTCAGTTCCTTTATGTATTAATTAATTATTTTATTTTTTGGGAAAATATCATGGTATTCATAATAAACAATTTCAAGTAAATTTTATTGATGATGATTTACATTCAATTTTTAAAATAATTATTTATGAGGTTATATTAGAACCCTAAAAAGAGGAAACACATAAGAAACAATAAACCAAAATCCAACAATTACAGTCCAAAATTTAATAATTGTTATATATCAATCTGGGGGTATCGTTATGGTATTTCCATAAAAATTCCTTAATACTTATGTTTGGACTAAATTTGAGACGTATATAAATCATAGAGGATATGATTGAAATTAATAGAGCATAGTCTCACTAGTGAAGATATAATGTCTCATTTATGAAAAAATGACATAATGTTCTGTGTTTAATCCTTCAACATGTTATTAATGGAGGCCTAGATTTAATCTCTTAGATTGTAAAGTAACTTTCTCCCATGAAGATAACATTATATTTTGGTGAAAACAAATTGATGAATTCATTACTTAATTCACCACATATTTTAGAAATTTGGATTTCATCATTCTAAAAACATATGAGGGGAAGGTATTGTACTCTTAGACCAATCTATTTAAGGATAGAACCACTATCTGTGAGCCCAAGTCACTAGAATTTAGAACATCGATTCCACTATGGAAGGACTCCTTAGATATGTCACTGAATTATCGACTCATTATTTGGTTCCCAAAATATGGAGCCACCACATAAACAAAAGAGTGTTTTCTTGCTGATCATGTTAATACGGGTCTATTTAGTTATGATTAATCCATTATATGACATAACGTCTTCCTTGGTATAATATTAAATCCTATTATATCCACCATTATATTCATCACTTTCATCAACCAACACCAATATTAATCTTTAGTCTGTATTTCCTATTATATCCATAAAATAAAAACAAGTGACATTGCAAAATATTGAAGCACTCTTACTTTTAAAATCCAATAAGAAAACTATATACATATGTTTGAAAATAAATATGGTCATATTCAACAATATCTTCAAGCCCTACATCCTAGATAAGGGAATTAAAAATATCTAAAAAATTGAGCATTCATTGATCTCCTATAGTAGTATCCCCACCCACCATTGCATCTATCGTTAGAGAGGGTAGAAGAATCACCCTTGAACCTGTACCTATGGAAATTTTAACTACTTATATAGTAACTATCCTAACCTCATCATCATATTACACATTATATCATGACTCCTTGGTAATATCCTTCAAGTAAAATTTAAGGATTCTTAGAGGTTGATTAGAAGTATTGCCCTCAGATACGAGTCCATTAGTAAAGGATAAATACAATAAAACATAGTTAGGCATATAAACCAGTGGAAATTTTTCATCATTATACACATTCAGTCATTCACCATTTTTATTCCCCACACCATGTTATGTAAAATAGTTATCAATACCATCCTCCATTGATAACTAATTTATATTATCCCACTTTATGCGAGTTTCAGTCTCATTCAACATGCCTTGGATAATATTCTCCATCATATTTATGGGAACAATATTCTAAACAATAAAATCCTTCCAAAATGGAACAAATTTAGGCTATATATAATTTCTAAATGATATGAATTACTAATGTAAGGATGTATGTAACATTCCATATGTTATACATATCTCTTATTTTTTCATTGTAACGAAACATATAGATAGTCATGATAAGATGGGAATAAATCAAATAGTCCACTCTATCTTACATATTTTTTGTAATAATATTCACCTTAAATCTATATAAAAAGATAATTTAAGTTGGGTGGTAGGGAAAAATTCACCTCAATATATATATATATATGGGGTGATTGGATGAACCATTCATTTTTGTCTTCTAATATGGACAAAAATATCTCTAAATCATGCTGCTGAAAACATTTTAGATTCAACTTATTTTAAAATAAATTTTTCCTATAGAGACTTATCAAAATTACAATAGATTATGGATATAGGTTCCTCTTGAACTCAAACATCCATTTGAATGATATTAACTTATGTATTTGAAAGAATATATAGATTTATTCTATATAGAAATCGTGTGTTCTTATATAGATAAATGGAGGGAATGTTTTTCATAATATAGAATCCTAAAGACTATATGATTATACCAAATTTTTGAACAATTAATAAATAAATAAAATTTATCATACCATGTTCTTAAATCTATGTACCATAAACTAGGGAGATATATTAAAAATTCATGAAGCATATTGGAATAATAGTAGAATAAACTATTGGGGATAAATAAATTTTTAATGGAATGAACATTTCTTATATATTAGCTCAAATAGATTTTCATTTCACATTAGGTTGTCTCTCTATTTAAGTGTTTATTAACCCCACTAAATTTATATTATAATTGGTTTATGATTAATCCTATTTGTTATAAAACAATGGCTCACAACTCTAATCTTGTTCCAAGTGGTGAGTCGCCCTTGTTGGATTTGTTTAAACATGAGTAGAATAAAATGATATTTTTTTGGATCACTAAAAAAATTAATGAAATTCTAATTGAATGATTTTATAGGAATAATATTTTTTGGAAGTATTATAGTTCCATGTAATTGTTAGAATTAATTTTACAATCCCATGTAACTCAATTTTATTGTTATACATCCCCCATTCAGAAAATAGTTCATCCCTTGGAATTGGTTTGATACCATTCCATGAAAGGAATGTCTTTTCCATATTTATTCATTTCTTTAATAGATTTAATAATAAAATAATTAGACTAAATCACACCCTATGGTGAAGAAAAGATTAATTGTAAATAAAAATTCCATAACAAGACATTTTAAAATGTCAGATTCCAGAAAATACATCCCCTCTGAAAATAATAAAAATAAAACAAATTACATATTAAAAAACTAAAATCCAAAACCATATTTATTTTAAAATATTTAAATCTCTTTTTAAAATTAGGACTCATACTCTCATTAAATAAAATTTAATAAACAAATTCATCTCTCACGTTGACCCTCTATATATAAGAAAAAATAGAATTTGTATTGAGTAAAAGGCGACTCAATGATGAAAATGTAATCCATTTCATTATTTGAGTTCATCATTAGTGAACCAATATTAAACATTAAAAAATATCAAGTATTATGTTCAGTATTCATTTTCTTAATTTTTAGGGTCTTTGCAATTTAGAGTTTTATTTAATTATTCCATCACAATTACATAAACAAAAAATACATCACAAAGTTGACACATAAACTTATTTTTTACATTTCTCACAAAAAAAATTTATGATTTAATAGGTTTTATTTTCAGGAAATATCATCAAAATTTTCATCTTATCCTCAACCATTTATCTAATAATCCATTATATTTTATAAAAAACATTTTATAATATTTTAAATAGCCAGAAATCGCAGCAAGGGACATACTGAAAGATAAAATGAAACACTTTATTTCATGCATACATAAACTAGATTTTTCTTTTTGAAAATATTACTTTGGATTAAAATAAACAATTTATTACTAAATAAACCACCTTTTCTACCATATAATTTCTAAAAAAACATCATTATAAATATTAAATAAAAAATAAAATTCATAATATATCCTTTGTAATCGTTTCTATCTTATGAAAACTTCTTAAAAAATGTTATACATTTCACCCTTATGAAGTCGCATATACATTCTGATAAGCATATCCTCCTAAGTAATGACATCGGAACATAAAATAGAAATTTGGTATAATAATATCAGGGAAACATAGTAAAAATAAATGCAACACAAATACATGACATACAAACTAGTCAAGGTTAAATTCTAAGACAACGTCATATAGTGGAAAGAGTCCCATATTGAAATTGATTTAATTAATAACACCATATATAATGTCCTAATAGACAATAATGTTCCCCAATTCATCAAATAGATATATAGGTGAACCCATAAAAACATGATCATAATTATGTGTTCCATAAAAAGGAATAAAATCATACGCCATAAATATGATAATTATCTATTGAAATAAAATGTGTTGCATAATGTTGCATCATATCATAATCAAAACAGTGTTCATTTGGATGATATTTATGAAATAATCCACGGGAATGAATTTACCCAAATATGGAAAGGATAATAAGATAAATATATTTGTGGGAGACATATATACATAATTTTTAATTATTTTATAACATTAAAGATTGATAGAATGTGAGTTAGAGATAAGATGTTCATAACTACATTAAAATGTCCGTTTAGATAGATTCATTAATTAAAAAGTAAAAAATTCTTAAATATTAAATAAAAAAGTTCCATTGAGAATAATCATGGATTAATTTATTGGAATATTTTATGTATTGAGTGGTCAGGATGGTGGAACATTATTTTCTTCCTGGGTGTGTTAATAGAAATATTCATTTCATAATTTAAATTAAAATTCAAAAGTACCGCCTTCAGAATATGACATGAAAATTACTTTTAAACCATTTAGTAAAAAAAATAATTTCCAAATATGAAATTATAAAATAATAGAATTATAAAAACAACTATTTATAAAATTTTAATAAAACATGTATATGGATGAAAAATACAAAAAAAAAATCATTTAATCCATTTAAAATGATGTTTATATAGTAAGGTGTCCCTAAAAAAATAGTAAAAAGATTCATTTTTTATTTAATTGAAATAAAGTAAAATGTGGTTAAAAAACATTCCTTCACCATTCATTAAAAAATTTTTTCCTATAATATCATTATGGAAATAGACATGGATGAAAAAGAGTTAGAAGGGAAACATTAATATATGTGTTTTTAGTGAAATTATTTTTTGTTGAGTTTGACTCATCATGTATGTTTTTTATCATAAAAAAATAATCTTATTATAATTGAATAATTTATTCAGAACATTTTTCAATTTTATTATACATTTATTTTTACATTAACATGCAATATTAAATTAAATAATAATTATAGTTTACGTAAGACATTTGATTAATATTCATCCCATAATTCCTAAAATTATTTTTTATGTTAACAATGGTCAATGGGGTCATTATTTCATTATATGAAGAATAATAATAAGGAAATTATTATAATTTCTGTTAGAAAAATATACATATGAAACCAAAAAATAAACATATTTATGAAAAATGAACAATGTTGCAATCATGAAGACAGTAATCAATACATACACACAGGAAAGGATTCTATTTTTCAACAATCATGATGGAATGAATTTGTGTGTAATTTTATATTTATATAAATATTGTTATATCATAACTACAATATTTTATATTTTTATATACTTATATATACCATCCATGTGATGAGGTAATGAAAACGTTATCAGATACCTTCAGGGAGGTGGTAATATGCACGCACACAAGACCTACATTAGAATATTTCAATAAATGCAATGGTGAGAAAATATATTATAAATTATTCTTATATAATTATACTTATTACATGGATGTCATATATATACATTATATCAATCATCATAAATGGACACGAGAGGTGATTATTGAAAAAAACTTATATAGGTCCATGTGGTGTCTGTATGTCCTACAGATGAATAGTGGATTCATTTTTCACTGGATGGAAAAGGAGATGGATATACGTTATTTAATTAAAATAATAATATATTGTTTTTTGGGATATACTAATTTTATTATGTTTTCATCACTTATTAATATTTAATGTTGTATTAAGAATAAATAAAAATAATCGATCTTGGTTAAAAGAATACCTCTTATTTGGACAATCTCTTTATGTTTACACCAAAATTATTCCAAGGATGTTTTTCTAATCAAACCAGGACTCAAGAAAGTGTGAATGTATGTACTGATGTAATTGGTTCATATATTTTCCAAACCAAATGGTTTTTTTATGTGATAGGTATAGAGGATGAGAGGTTCCCTTGTATAAGTTATGGGTGATGCCCTCTTGGAAGTTCTTAATGTATTTGAATAATATAAAAATATTTTCATTTAATAATAGAGAAATATGATATTATTGAAAGATAATGTTAGTATGGGTCTAAAACCTCTAATTGAATAAACATTTAGGTTAGGGTTTTACACTTCTATTTTTTTATTTAACCTACCTTTCCCCTTTTTGTCAATTACAATGAAAAAGAAGAATATTACTATTTTGGGGACGATAAAGTTTCAATAAAAGGAAAATTATCTAATAAACAGATCATGGATTATATTCTAAACAATATTTCAATCATTTGGTCAGAGAAATTATTTATATTAAAATTTAAATTATTTAATAAATATTATTTACTATAAAATATGTTGAATATCATTTTATGAACTATTCATTTTATTTCTCATTGAAAATAACATGATGAAAGTGGAATTAGAATATAATCATTTCAAATAAAAAACAAGTAATATTTATAAGAAATTTCATTGTCAAAAAATCAATGAATTGATATTATGGTTTATATTTTTAAAATGATAAATTTTGTTATTCTATTAATTAATTAATGTTTCTATAAGTGGTGTAAATTCATTTAAATTATTTGTTTTTTAACTTAAAAGTATAAATAAATTACATTGATAAAAATCATTTATATTTAAAAATAATCATTATAAAGGTAGAAATGATCGACCCAAATCTAAAAATATTATAGATATTAAAATCAATAAATTCACATTTTTTCATAATCATTTACTCAATTATTGTGTAAGTAAAAATAAAAGACATATGTCACCATGTTTCCATGTATTCGAGACATGGATTGATATGGAAAAAATAGACTCAAAAATTATTTGAAAAGAATGTTATAGTTTCAATGCATAGAGGTTTTTATAGTATTTTTTAATCCTAACAACTCAAGTTATAGTAATTGGGATGATAAATATTAACTATAGTAACTATGCGTTATGACAAAAAATAAAAGGGTCATATTAAAAAAAATAGACCTCTAGAGTAAAAAAATGGAATAAATTTATCACAAATTAAATTTTAGATGAGGTAGAATTTAATTTGATATTAATAAAAAAACTAATAATAGAGGGGTTTTCATAAAAATGGTTTTTTAATTATAATTTTTTTATTCCAAATTCAAATTTAATGCTTATTTAAAAGAAAATATTTGGATTATATTTAATGAAAAGGGAAAATGAAATCTGAATAAAATCCAAAAATATAATACAAATATGTTGAAACATTAAAATATTATATATTTTTCAATAAACATCATTATATTTTCACTATTTATAGTAAAATCAATCTTTTCCAAATATATCAAAATTTCGCCATAACTTAATTTTAATATAATTATTTAAAAATGAGATCATTTATTTAAAATAAAATTTCTAAAATCACCATAAACTCATTAAAATATATCTCGATAAAAATAAACAATAATATTTCTTGAATGAAACATATTTATGAAGAATAAATTAACATTACTATAAATTGAAATAATATTCTCTAAGAATTTTTTAAAATATTAATTTTATATTGGAACTTGTTATATATTTCATATATTTTTTAATAATCTTCATATATTCTAATTTAATTTCAATATTATAATTATAATATAATATATTAATATCTCATATTCAATTTGGGTTCTAGGATTCCTAACATATACCTGATCAAACAGAGTTTTGTATTAAAAAATAATCAGGGTGCTACAAGATTACTCATTTTCTAGTCAATTTGAACTTAGTCACATTAAATAAGGGTTTTACATAAAGAAATTCCATATTTGAAATATCACATTGTAGAAATGATTGACAGATATTCTACTATAAAGGATAGAAAATTAAATAGAATGGCCATAACATTACAAGGTTTCCAAATAGGAGCAACTTAGTGGGAAATGAAAATATGGATGTGGAGGAAAAGTGTAATGTATAAATAATTATGGATTGTGGTAGAGATAATTGATCATGAGATTTTCATTGATCAAGAGAATATTAATGAACAGAAAAGCATAAAATGTTTAGGTTTTAAAGAGGCCATAGATTCAGTAGAATTGATGTTAATATGTTAAATTGAATATTTCAAGATACTTAGAGTTAAGGAATTTAATTACCACATATACTAAGAACATAAAAAATACACTGAAAAAATGTATAATGTCATCCTTTATTTAATTTCCAATGCAATATCATCCTTTTCCCCAAATGATGAATTTTTATGAGGTATTTTTAATTCTTGATGTACTAAAATCAAAATCTAACTCGTCATATAATCCAAAAAATGTATATATATTTTTCTACTATCATTAGTCATTAGAAAAACTAAATTTTTAACATATTATATTTATGAAAATTTTTAAACGATCATATAAATAAATACAACATTAAACACTGAAACCTGAATAATAACATCCAATTTCAATCTTAGATCATTTGATAAAAAATATAAACATAAAATTATTAAAATGTTTCCCTACCAATTTCGAGACCCCAAAATCATAAGTATTTAATGGCACATTTTTCCAAGGTAAAATTAACATTTATCCCACATCATCTTTTGTCACTCGTAATGTCAAATACTCAAAATGTGTATTCTCTCATCATATAATCTCCAAAATACTCTAATAACTTCCATAAAAAACCTAAATCACAATAGGACCACATTGAAATCATATATAGATTTAAAATTATATTCTGGTATTTCTTATTCCAATAAATTCCAATATTATCAAAAAATATTTCCATTTAACTTATTCGTATAAGGTTCTTGATATAATAACCTCCTTCTAAAATAAAATTAATCACTCAATAAGAAATACTTATCAATCCACTGTTTATCTATATGATATAACATATGTTACGAAATTGTAATAACCCATAATTACCTCAACATAAATTATCATATAAACCCTTAATATTATCAATTCCATTATATTTATCTCCACAAAATGTAATGGTATTCTTTATAAAATTATTTTTTTCACATATTTACCCTAATGGTAAAAAATATCTCAATCATCTATCGAAACTCAATAAATGTATCCAAAACTATTATAAAAACATAAAACCTGAAAATGGGGTTCCATGACATTAGAATTATAATCAAACATAAACTATTAAACCAATGATGGTTTCTAAAACTCTGATATTAACCTCTTATGAAAACTTCTTAACCACTATTATCATCAAAACCTTTCATCTATAAGTAATGTAGTTATATTAAACACCTACACCACTTTGGATATTTTAATATTTTTAATATATTATCCTATCAGATTTCAATTAATATTAGTAATGATAGAAACTGATAATATAGAAACCAAAAAGTGATCATATTATTACTATATATGTGGGTTTATGGTAAATGAAGTTGACGTAGATGATTGAAGCAATAAGCTTATAAAAAAAGATCATTCTCAAAAAAGGCAATTTATTACAGCTTTTGAGGGAGATAACTTAACTAGGATTTCCCTTAACAAATACCAAGCTTATATTCCACAACATAAGCATGACTGAAACCATTTATGGGAGAAGTTCAATCTAATAATGAACATGTCCAAACCAATGTTTTCCAAACAACCTATAGAAAATCCTAAAAAGGAGGATTCATCTAAAACAAATATCACCAGGTTAGAAAATGGTGGATTCTCAGTGGTTGCGGATTGAAATGCACTGCAGCAACGGTTGGACCTTTGTAAGTTTTCATTACTGGGTCGTGTTATTTACTCGAAGGGAGACAAACCCTGGTCTTTTTCTAATCTCAAAAATAGAATTTCTCATTGCTGGAGTTTAAGAGATTGGAAATTTATTTCAATCAGAAAAGGGTATTTTCACATTATCTTCACCTCCTCTGCTTCCTTGAATTTGGTTTAGAACATAGGTAGACTTCAACTCAAACCCAGCATTCTAAGGTTATCAGCAGGGAATATTAATTTTAATCCTTTTAACCTCAAACAATCTAATCCACAAATTTGGGTAAAATTGCATGGATTAACTTGGGTGTATTGGCATCCTAGAATCCTCAACGACATTGCATCATGTATTGGTACTCCTATGAGGGTGGATCAACACACCTTGGATGGTGAAAATGGTAATTTTGCTATAATACTTGTGGAAATTAACCTGGAAGTCAAAAGACCTGCTTTGATCTTGTTTAATGCTAATGGTATTAAATCTGATATTCGATTAGAATATGAGAATGTGCCCTACTTTTGTGATGTCTGTAAAATTGTGGGACATTATATCTCTAGCTGTAGGTTGATTCAGAGAAATTCCAAGGTGTCATCTAAGGTTTCTGAATGGAATGATGTCAACAGAAATAAAAAGAACAAGGCTGTCTTTATTGAAAAAAAATGAATTCTAAAGTTAGTTGTCCCTCCTGTTAAAACTCATATTCCTTTTGAAAATTCTTCTTTACCAAAGTATCTTGTTTCTTCTTCATCACAAAGAGTTTCATGGGCTGATGTGGCTGAGGAAGACGAGCAGATCTTAAAACTTGTGCCTATTCAGCCAGTTTTTGAATGGGTTTCAAAGGAGGATCTTCACCTATTCTATGAGATTAGCAGTGATGTTTGTATTCTGGTTTATGACTTACATAATGAGAAAGATGAGTATCAATTTTTTTCTGAATTTTCAGAATGAAATCCATGATTTTTTGATATCTTTACAAGATGATAAAGATGATGTAATTGATGCCTCAAACCTAGATACTTCCACAGAGGTTGAAGAAGGGCAGAAATGTGATCCTACCACAACTACAGAACTGGATTTCAGCATCAATACTCAGAGGAACCTGCAGATTCATCTACCAGCTTCCATGGAGAGCAATTCTAATAATTCGGCTATGTTTTCTACTATTAACAGTAATGTTGCTTCTAAAAAATTTTTCAAAATGCTTCCCATTATTCTGGTTCCCACGGATGCTCACAAAGATTTTCAAAGGACAGTGGGATACCTGAATCTGTTAACATTGATGACCTGCTTCAAGGCTCCAAAGGTCCTCAATGCTCGAAAAGGAAAGTAGGGAGACCCCCTAAAGCCAGGAAAATAACAGATACTTCTTTAAAGGTAAGGAGTTCAAAACATATTCCCATAATGACTAAAGAATATCTTGTTGAGCTGGTTGAATCTGGAAATAAATTACCATGAGATTTATCTTGGCTGGTTCATGCCACATAATGGAAATGGTTTGTACATCAAAGGATTCAAAGCTATTTTTTTCGGAGTTCACATGGAGCTGAAAATGGCTGTGAATGTGCCGGACATCATGGTTTTGGGTGATTTACTTTGCTGGTTTTGGTTTGATCCGATTGAGCTTACCCTCAGGAACAGCAAAAGCACTGCTTGTTGGTTCAGTTCTGAGGATGATTTTTCAAAATTAAAGGAGTCGGTCAATCTATTTCTGGTGCTGTAGATGGATGAATAGTTCCCAGCAGGACAGTAATGCATGGACTCAGCATTTCAGATACAAAGGGTGTTGAAAATTTTGACACTAAGCTATAGAAGGTTAATGTTTCCATATAACATGTTTACACTGTAGACTAATGTGGTATTCAGATTTTTTTGGCCGGAAGTGATGTTTACCATCCATTAGAATATATTACTCTCGATGCCTCTTCTTCTCCGATCGATGCAAGGGATGTTGTCAATGATGAGTATAATCAAGAGGGATCCGGTTCATCATTTGCTGCTCATGCTCTATTGAATAAGACATGATATTTTTACACAGTGTTGACCCGACGACGACATCTAAGAGGGGAGAGCTCCTAATGGAAGTGTTCAAAGCTATTTTTGATATTTGAAGGCTTTATTTTCAATATCATGATCATTAAAGACTGGATGGAAGCTAGTGCTCTATTTGGGCACTTTATGTCTTGTAATCCTTGACTTTGGAGCTGTGTGTGTTTTCTTTTTGAATAATATTTTCTCAGTCCATGGATTTGGTTTTTGCTAATCCATGGGTCACATTGTTCTAAAAAAACACTATTTAAATAAAAACTGAACATTTTAAATAAATTATATATTAATAAAATAATATCAATAAATAATATTTATTAACTATAAATGACAATGTAATTTTAAAAAGTCAAAATAAAAACTTATAAGGGTTATAAATGAATTATTATAAAACAAAAAATATTTTTCAATAAAAGAGGAATTTTGATTTCAATTTGTAAATTATCATATTGTGAAAATTGTTATGATAAATTAAATATTAATTTTGATATTATATCATTAAAATTATCTATTGGTTAATATTTTATAATTTATAGAGACTATCAATTTTTTGTGTAAAAATTAAATAATGTATAAATATACGTTGTATATTTTGACATAATTATTGCCCAATATTGATATAATAAATAATATAAATAGTATCCCATTCCAAAATTATGTTTCCACTTTAAAATAATTTGTTTTTGTAATTTTTTTATTGATTTTAGAAACACCTAATGAATCCCCCAAAATGTAAATTATTTTTTATGTTCTTAAAATCATTGTTTCATGAACATGAATGACTTCCACATCAACAAATGTTTTATTTTAATGAGTTAGATCAATAGAACTGTACATTAAATAATCTAACATCTATATGGAATAAACCATGGTAATCATCATTGCGATGGTTTTTGGTTTTGACTACTTTATTATATAGAGTACAAAACCAATTTTTATGAAATTAATAAAGAAATTTCCTCACTTTTGCTATAAAATATCAACCAAAATAGCATTTCACTTCACCCAAAACCATTTGCGAATGAATATAAATTTCCATTACCTCACTAGATAGCTTCCAAGGTTCCCCAAGGTGTAAATAATATCCTCCCTTAATATTGTAAGCACCCTCTCATGAAAAGGGATTATATCATTCTCATGTTTATTAAATAACCATATATATATTATGCCATTTTAATCCAATTTTTAAATATTGAGATATGTTCTAACATATGCCAATTTGTTTGTTTTATGATTTATATGTATAAATATAACCCTTTATATCTCATTAATAATTCCATGAATCTTTTTGTACCCATGTTATGATACCAAAATTACCCTGTAGTTTTCCATGATAATAATTTTTGACTGATAAGTCATCCCCAATTACACTAATTTGTATTGACCTAGATAATGTTATCCTTCACTGATTAGTGACTTAAATTTATTTCATCTATATACCTTAATCATGGTATTAAAATTGATAAATATATCCTTACTTTTTATGATCTATACTGAAAACCTGTGCATGTACATAATTTGAGTGTGACAGACAAGAGAATATTTATATAGCCCTCCAATGCATTGGGTAATTCATTTATCCAAAATTTTATCATATATGGTGCATATTAGGTTATATCATGAGAATTATTTCATAATGTCAGTATGTATTTCCCTGACATATGTTTATGATGAAATGTTAGGTGTGTTTCCACATTCACATATTTCTATTATGTTATAATGTTATATCATTCATCATTTTTCATGAATATGATTCCCACCACTATTTTCATTCCATGATAAAATTATTAACTCACAAGTATTAATGTATTCAATTTATGATTTATTATTCCCTTTTTGGGTTTTGTTTCTCACTTATTTCTTATTTACATTCCTAGGTTATCCAATGCAGTTTGAGAAGACATGGAAATTTAAGTGAATGTAATACAGTTTTAGTTTATGTATTTGTACTTTTGTTTCATGTTGTTATTTTATGCACAAAATAACCCAAAAATAGTATGCATCTTGATTTTATGGTATTTTATTATGTGTATATTTATGTAAAAAATAATGAATTAAGCTGTATTAAAATATGGGTTTATATGGTTGGTATATGAGGAATGTCTGTTTTATTTTTTGGATTAGTATTAGAATAACAGTGTGAATACATTAGGGATATGAACAAAAATAGGAAAACATCCCTCGATTTTGGTAATTTATATTCTTTGTGGGTCCCATGAAAATACATTTCTATCTATACATTACAAGTGGATGTGACTCAGGCACAGTCATAAGAAGTGGTAATAACCTTGAAAAGGGTGAATCACTCTTGAAATAATTGTCACTCAGTACATGAAATTGGCCATCACTATGGACTCAGTTCGATACTCATAAGTTATATTCCTTGGAAAAGTATCAATGGCCAATTTTTTAACAGATAAAAAATTCTATAAAGACATTATCTTAGTAAATTTGTAATGGATGACTTCTATAGAAACCTAAAAAAATCATCGTTAAAAGAATATATGAATTTTATTAGTTATCCCACTAATCATTATAGTTATCTACTTATTATCTTAAATATAAAAATTCATCTCCCTTATTTTAACATTATATTTATTTAATGACTATAAATAAGAGGAATTGAGTCCACAACCACTGTGATGAGAATTGTATTGGCGACTCCAATGTGATGCCCGACCCGATTGTTATAGGAGACACCATCTCCATGGAAATAATATCTCAATTAAGTAATCTTTTTTAAAATAATCATAAATTAGGGTGGAAATCCCCCTATGAAATAGAATTTTAAAATTCATATCATTATGTGATAATAGTCTCCAATAATCAGGGGATCCTCCTATCATATAATGATGGATCAATTGATCGACTATATTTGAAATGATCATGTTATTCCATCACTGATAAGAGAAATAGAATTTCATTATGGATATTTATATTATGGAGGTATATGATTTAAAATGGGGGATATTGATTAAAAATATTAAGCCTCAGGAAGATATTGATGATATTGAGTGGAAAAATTTATTTAATATGTCTTTGAATAAATATTTACCTCACACTCTGTGACATAAAATAGGGCTGAATTTTTCTATCCTAAATCAAAATGATAATAAATCCCTTAGGGTGTACGAGTTGAACTTTAGAAAAAAGGCATGATAACCCTCATTATTTTTCATTTTCTTGGAATGTATTGTGGTCTTCTTAATTGTTTTTGGAAAACCATGTCTACTAAAATATTTTGCGATTCATTAAATTAATAGCAAAGAGAAAATTTTCCAATAATTAATAAAATTAAAAATCAATATTAGTGAATCTCAAGGTTATAATGGGTCTAGATATGAGAAGTGGATGATGGATTTTAAATTTGGGAGTGTGATGAAAAAATTTCATAGGGGGAAGAAATACCCACCTACCACTTTTCGAATGAGTGGGATAAAGCATCAAACAAATTTCATAAAGGGGGAAAGAATATTATTTGGGTGCTAGAAAGAAGGGAACATTACTAGGGAATGAAATTTGGAGAAACCCAACTATGTGATAAGAGAATGGAATTCTCATATGAACCCTCATTCTTCTATCCAATGTTTCTAATGAATATAAATATAACACTATAAAAAGGCGATGATCCAAGGGTTGTCAACAAAAACTAACGACAAAAACCTTGATGTCCTTGAGAGAAAGGTCATGCTTAAGAAATTACAACTATTTAGGTGGATCCTAAAAATGATGTTGTTTCATGTATGCTAAAAATTTATTCACAGATAGAAAACATACTATTTGATCTATGTTCTATAAAATTATTCATATGAACCATGTTTAGATTAACAACACAAACATGGCAAAAAAACATTGGTTGATTTACCGTTAAATATCAACAATATGGTAATTATTACATCCCAAGTAAAAAAAACTCCCCTATCTATATTTTTGGGTAGCTTATCCAAAATCACTTTGTGATACTCCGATTAAAGGAATTGAATCTATTCTAAGAATGCATTTAAATTCCTTTTACAGAGCCAAAAATATATTGTTGAGAGAATGAAATCACCCTCAGAGTAGTAAATTTTCTAATGACATTGTACACGGGAAAGGTAGATGATGAATTTCTTATTGAATCATCATCTTAATAATGGATATTATTTCACTTTGAGAAATCATATTATGCCAAAATTCAAGGGACGAAGGAAAATATCATCCTCAATGACATTCCCATTGTAAGGGAATATATGGATGTATTTTATAAATAATTTTATGGTCATCCACTAATCTGTGAGGTTGGGTTCTCAATGAAGCTCAAACTTGGAGCATTTACAATATAAAAATCAATATATAAAATGACTATTGAGCAAAATAAGGAGATAAAGTAGAAACTATAAGAGAATGTAGAAGAAGTGTTTACATTACAAAGTGCTCACCTACGGGGTTCTCTGGTCCTTTTGGAGAATAAGAATGATAGGATAATGCACCACTTCACTGACTATCATGTTATCAACAAGATCATTATCATGAACATGTATCCTATTACCAGGATTAATTAATTTCTCTACCAGATACAAGGAGACCATTACTTCTCTAAGTTGGAACTTTGATTGGGATATTATCAATTAACGGTAATTAAGGAGAATTTCCACAAATTTATTTTAATATAAGGTATATGAAAAAAATCATAGTGATTCCTTTTAGATTCACTAATACCCCAAAAATAGTCATGGAATTAATGATTAGAGGCTTTAAAAATTACCTCGACAAACTGGTACTATTATTTATACTGAATATCAATTTCCACTCCAAACGATAGGAGGATCATTTGATGTAGTTGGGTTCTATAATAATGTGAATTTAGAAATAAAACATATAAGGACAGTATAAAAAATGTTGGTTTTGGATAGATAATGTACCATTCATAGGGAATGTATTCACTAGAAATGGTATATATGTGGATCTTTCAAAAATAGTTGGAATTAGAGGATGTCCATAAAAAAATTATATAATGAAAATATGTTGATTCCTTTGAAAAGATGTGTATTTTTTAATTATTTGAGAAATATCTAATTTTTATCAAGCCTAATAACCAATATAACTTGTTAGGGAATATTTTTTCCGGACTGATGAATTTGAACATGTTATTAAATAGTTAATGAAGTGGATAATCACTGAAACTATACTAACATTACCCACTAGTGGGAACGGATTTAAAACTAATGTGATTCATTAAATAATGGTTTGTGTATTTTACTAATGGATGATGATAAAGTGATATACATTATCGCATTCAGGATAAAGATCCATTAGAATAACTGCCCAAAAAATGTTATATAATTGGATGCAGTGATATTCACATTGAATATTTTTGGACACTATATCTTTTGGGAGAAATTTGGCATGTATTAAAAATAGAAATCCCTCAAGTATACGTTCACACAAAATGAGAACAATATACACCACAATGTTGGTCAGATCTGATGAAGGATTATGATTATACAAATTAATACCACTTTTGGTAGGAGAAAAAAGTGGAATATTATATGAGTATAATATATCCTTCAAACCTAAACACAATGATAATTTTAAGGCATCCAATTCTATTTAAAATGTATTGGATATAATGTAAATAATACTAGGATCATCATATGACCATGAAGGAATAATTTCTCAACCATAAATTATTGAGAGGATCATGGAGTCCCAAATATATGATGATATTTGACAGAAAAATATTAAAAATATTCAGTAGATCATATTTTATAATGATGGATTTATAAGGTTTGGATCAAATATATTTGTCCCATAAAAACCAAAAAAGAGGGAATTTTTAGAAGATTTGAATAGATCATATTACTCTATTCATTTGAAGATCACTATGATGAACATATAATTTAATAAAAATATTCTATGGGATAAAATAAAGATATAGATTATAGAATTTATACATCAATGCATGTTATGTCATAAATTAATGAATGAAATTTTCAAGGGTAGTTATATTAAAAAACAATTTCCCATACTATAATAGAAATTGGAAAACATAACCATGGATTTTATCATAGAACATCCAAACACACCCGATGAAAATAATTTATATCTTTGTGGTAGTTGATTTCCTTATGATGTAATCTCATTTTATTCCTATATATGAGTATTAATTTATTAAAATAACCGTCATTATATACAAAAGGGAAGTTGTATGAATGTATATAGTCTCTCTCTCTAAGGTATCCAATTGATTCCAATGGTTTACTTCTAGTTTTCTGAGTAGGCTTCAATTACAATATGATAAATACCAGAAATTCAAAAATGATTATCAGTCCCAAATGAATTAAAGGTCTAAAATAACCATTCAAACATTAGAGGATATTATTTTATATTTTTCAGTGTAATTTCAATAATATTGGGATAATCATGTTTCCCTCATGGAGTTCTCATATATCGATAATTTCCATTATAGATTTCAATTAACACTATATGAGATCTGTATGCGAAGAGGTTTTAGATATTGGTTTATTGGGATGAAGTTAAAAATATGAAACTAATGGTATCCAATCTCATCCAATAAATTATAGATAACTTTTATATTATTAGCCATCATATGAAATCTGAAAAATGCTGACAAAAAATTGTTCTGTATAATCATCGATGAGATGTGGAGGATGTTTTTATAAATAACGTATTCCTATATATATCAAAATAGAATAATGTATTTGGGTTTGGGATGAAGGGAATTTTTAGTCCTTGATATATTGGATTCTTAAAGGTCACTGATGAGATCAGAGCGGCTGCATACCGACTATAACTCCCTCCTATCATATCTCAAGTACATTATGTACTTCATGTAACACTATTGATAAGGTACATATTTAAACTCTAACTTATATTAAATATTGTGGGGGGTATTATTTGAGAATGATATTTCCTTTATTTAGGATATGATGAATATCATATATCATAGAGACAAGGCTATATAAAAACAAAAAAAACTCCCCAGTTCAATGAGATGTGGTAAGACCACATGATTGAGGAAGAAACTTGGGAAGTAAAAGAGGTGGTAAAATAGAAGTACCCTCATCAATTTTTTTGAATAAATGAAATTCCAAGGGAGAAATTTCTAAAGGGTAAATAGTGTAATGAACCAAATATTTATAAATTAAAATACCTATTTAAAATAGGAAATTAATTAACAAGTAATATATCTTGAAAAATCACATTCACTACATTGATTATTTTGGACCATTATATGATATGTCCATATAGTTCTAAAATACCACTATGTATAATAATATTTGATAATATATAAGTTTCATTGTGGTCTTACGAATAATATATATATATAGGGTATTTATAAATCCAATTGGCATGGGAAAAGGTACTGATAGCCTCAAACCATGAGATCATAACCTATGATGAGCATTTACTAGTGATTATGAGGTAGATAACATTAGTGGTTTGTGAAATTAAATAATAACAACTCATGATTCAATAGCTAAATAATGATATAAATAGTTTATATGAGAAGTTTTAGATGATTATGATCATGGCCCAGACCAATTTCAACGAACCATCATAACAAACCATCCCTACCACTCACCTTACCCGTAGGCAATGATGTAAAAATAGCTATATATCTTGAGCCAAAATTTATGGATATGATTTTATTTTTTATATAAATAAATGATTTTATTTATTATTAATTATTGATTAATATGTTTGATAAAAATTAGACTTTGATATGATGAAACCAAAGTTGTAATTTATGGGAAATGTATAGTTTAAATTAATACAATAATTAAATTAATTCCTTTGTTTTTAAAATAATTTATATGTTAATAAAATATTATAATATAATTACATTTATTGAATAAACATAATTATATAATATTATGATGTAAAAATAAATTTTTAGAAGTGTCGTAAAAATGTTATTATAAAAAACCATTATTTTTCATTTATTGGGGATTTTATATTTTAAGTGTAAATTATATTAAATTGAAAATTATTTTTATGAAATTGATTAATTTTTTTTAAATATTCTCATGGAATTTATGTAATGGTTATACTTTCTTAATTACATAATATAGTCGGTTTTTTTAGAGTTTAATAACATATAAATAAATATTGTGTATTATGAAATCCTAAATTCCAATAAGTAATGTAATAAATACTAAAATGTGTATCCATGAAAAAAAATAAGTTTATAATTTAATATAAAGTGTTTTTGAATTTTCTTGATTAATTTGTATAAACCATAAATTAATCCTCCAAAAACAAAATTACATTTTATGTTTTTCTGAATAATTTTTTTGTGAGGGTTACTTCAACATAAAAATGTGTATTATTATTATGATTTCATTTCTTATTCAAATAATATAATAAAAATCTAAATATATTTTGTAGACAGTAATGGAAAAAACATGTTCTAATTTGTGGTTTTGATTAATTTATCATATAGAGTCCAAAACATATTTTTTAAAATAAATTTAAATTCTTCCATATCTAGCTATAAAATCCATCCCAACCACCCATTCCACATCACTCAAAACTATTTTTAATTAATTTACACTACCTTGACAACATAGATAAATCCCAAGGTTCCCCCAGATATTATAAATCCCCCATGCTCTTATAATCTCCCTCTCATTATAGCGGATCCTCTAATAATCCTGTATATTTAAGTACCTTCATTATATAATGCCTTTCATATTTCAAATTTTCAATATTACGACATATCTATAAATATACATATTAAATTAATTATGATTTCTATGTTATGGATAAAACCATTCACTATAATTAAAACCTTAAATGAATCAATTTTTGACCCTATTATGCTGTTGAGATTATCCTATAATTTTCCACTCCAAATTTTTTGTTAGTAAATAATAACCCCCTTTTCCACTCTAATTACATCAAGTAGATAAAAACATCCAATATTTATTGGGGGAAGTCCATGTAATTACCACACACTATATAATTATGGTATTAAATGTGATAAAATATGTCCTTTTGTTTTATGATCTATGCGCAATACCACTGGAAGTACATGACATGATTCTGATAGAAGGATCCGAAATTATAAATCCCTCGAATGCATTGGGATATGTGTTTATATCATGAGATACCAAGTATGATGTATATGAGGTTACAATAATAAAATAATGTCCTGATGTCCGGGTGGTTAACCTTGACATATGTTTTCGATTTGATGACATATGTTGTTTCCATATTCCAATATTATCTGGATGTTTTTATTTTATAACGTCCTTAATTATTCAAGATTATGATTCTGACACCTATTTTTGTAACCTGATATATATATTAAATCAAATATATTTTATTCTTCAAGTTATTCCTTGATTATTCCCCTGCAAGGCTTTATAGATCAACCCTTTATTATGTATATCCCTATGATATATCATGTAATTATAGAATATCAAGGAATTTTAATGTAATATTATGGATTTTAGATTATTTATATGAACTCATTATTCATGTTTTTATGATATGTATCTATATACCCAAATAAAAAATGTGTTAGGATCATTAGGGATTGTATTATGTGTATATTTAAATAATAAAGTAGGAGTTATGGAATATGTAAATATGGATTTTCATTCATTTAGATAATTAGGAAACCACCCTCACATAAAAAAATATTACACAAAAAAGTGGTTACATAAACTATATATCCATTTTCCCATAAAAAACGTTCATTTTATAAACTGTTATCTTTCATGATATATCTTAAAAAATTTAATTTTAAAGTAAATCTTTCCCCAATCATACTTAAAATCATGAAATGTTTTTTTTAAAAAAAATTGGATGATCCCAAAAATCTCGGTATGGGGAATATAAAAAGGAATAATGAAACAATATTTTCATGAATACCTATAAAATATTTTTCTTTTCCAAAAAAACTTTTCTTTAAAAATATTTTTTTAATTTAGAAGAAATTAAATTTTCTTCTTAAATATTTTCATAAAAAAATTTGAATGAAAAATTTGAGGAAAAATAAAACACATAAAGTATACTTATCAATCATGATTAACATAGTATTTTTTTAAAAAAATTATAGATTTCTCCCATATGATGTATATTATAAATTCCTTAAATAAGCTTATGAGTAATCACATGGGAGAATAACATAATGAAAAATTAATCATAAGACAATGTAAACATATGTAATTATGAACGTAAAAAATATATGAAATATCAATAGGTGAAGGATAAGTTCCAATGAAATATCACATTGTGAATATAATCCCATATTAGATTCGGTTTACTCCCTAATTCCATACATAATATCTCATAAGAGAAAGGATTTTCCCAATCCATTAGAGTGCTATCTATGTTGACCCATAAAAAAATTATTAGGATTATGTGTGATATAAAAATGAAATTATCAAAAGGAATAAAGAATTTAATTTCCCATGGAAAGAGAATAGGTTTCCAAATATTCCCTCAAATCATAATCTGTAATGATTTATTGAAGAAGGAAATTGAGAAATGATCATAAAGAATGTACTAGACCATCAGAGGAACAGATAATAGTCCTGGTATATATATTTGATATATATATATATGATATCCAATATTTATGTAACATTAAGGGGGGATATGAAGTGATCAAGAGTGAAATGCTTAGAACTCTATAAAAATGGTTGTTTAGAGAGATCCATTAGTAAATTTTTACGTTTTTTGAAATACTGAAGATAACGTTATATTTAAAAATAAAATTTTACAATTTTAATGTAATAATAAATTCATTTTTGGGTCATGATGTTGGAAATTTTCTTTCAGTTCATGTACGTTAAAAAAATATTCTATTCGCATTTTATGTGAAAATTCAAGAGTTCCTCGTTTGGAAAATAACTAGAAGATACCTTTAAATTTTTTTAACAAATTAAACATGTTAAAAATTGATTTGAACATTCATATAAGTTTATTAAAATCATCATTGAGATTTTGTTTTGAAAAATAGATATGGATGAAATTGATTTAGAAATTAAGACATGGAAAAATTTGAAATTATGTTTTCATGCAAAGTGATCGTCACAAAAAACCATAGAAATATTCTTTTTTAGACAATTATAATGAAAGTGAAATATGATCCAAAATTACCATTAGATTATATTGAATCAAGTTTTTTTTGGATAATTAAGAAAAAAATCACCATTAAAGAAATATAGTTGGAAGGGATAATTTAGAGGATTATGTTTTAAAAGGATTTCCATTACCATGAGCGTGACTAATCATGTGTATTCATTCTCTTCTTGAACAAAATATCATATGTCAATTTTTTACTGTGTTGAGTATTTTTTTAAATTCTATTTCCATTTTATTTTCGTTATGAACTTGTTATAATCAATTTCATAGTCTTGTTTGTTTATGTCAGACATTTTGATGATATTTGGTTCATAAGCCCACAATGACAAGACTAGGTCATCTATGGTCAATGAGACAATTATATCATATATAGTTAGTCAGAACATTATAGATATTTCATAAAGTAATTAATAATTTTCATAAACAAAAATTTAATGTCTAGGTTATAACGATCATGTTGAAATAATAATATTTCTTGGTACATTTAGTCTTAGTGTTGCGTATCATATATGCTATCAAATATAGTTTATCTTTTGAAAAAAACTAGGTTATTAAATCACCATTATTGGTACGCCATTATATGGTATAAAATACATGGAAAAGTGGCTGTAGGGTCCCATCAGGTCAACCAAGCTTCCTTGTGATGTTGTTGGGTACCAAGGATGCATCACCTAGGGTCCCCATATCACCAATGATTCCAGGAAAAAGGTATTGCCCAGTTTCCCAGGTAGTCTAGCTAGTGTCACGTATAAAAACACACTCTATAAACAATGATATATTATCCCAAGACTATATATTATTCTATAAATTGTGTTCAAGAATATTCATTAGGGCATGATTTCCCATCATTTAGTTGGGGTGAGAGAGGGAATCCCAAAGAAATACCTAATGGGTTTCCAAATACTCCATTATGTATCATATGAAACACTAATAACTAATAAATATAAGTATAATACATGAATTATAGACCTATTTTCCCCCAAATGCATGCATTGGTGTGAAGGAATCATCTATCTACATTCACCTGGGCGAACCATCACCCATAATGACTAGATTGAGTACGGATATAACCAAAGGCCTTTTTCGTTGGCGAAACATCACCAAAGTTAATTCACTTGTGAAACCCATCACCCTGGCTAATCTTATTGGTAAATCCATTACCTAATTTTTTCATTTATACTAGGAAGAAACATACCATTTACCCTACTCCTGGGTGATATACGATTCTTAATCCTTAACTAGGATGCATTTTAACCATGGCCTAATTTTAGGGTCAATTCCTTTTTCAGTCAACATACAGTGATCCCATGAAGTCTAAATTATATAGAAAATATCAAAACTTTCATCAATGCATTTATTTTGATATTCAATCAGTAATACCACTTTTAGTTCAACTTTATAGGCATATAAATAACATTAAGTCATGTGTGCATCCCTTTTTATCATGAATTCCCTTGATGAATGGTTCCCCTTTATGTCCCTCCTTATATATAGGGTACCCAAGGTTATTTTGATCTTGTATTAACTTGATAATATGGATCATAATCCCATGTAAATAGATTATAATTCCCATGTAACATACTACAACAATTGACTGAACCAAGCATGAGCCCAATCGACCTATGTTCTTATTGAATTCGCAATTCTACCACATGAATAAGGAATAAAACAATGATATAATTCATATATCTACACATACATTCCACTAACTGGAAGTATCCCACCTTCATGTCTCTAGAAAATTTTAGCACCCATAGCTTCTTATTTTTTTAAAGAAAACTCACAAGCATCATCAATTACTTTATCAGAGATAAAATCTGTATACCCTTGCCTCCTCCAATACAATGTGAACAAGATCATGGTATATTTCTAATCCCCACATGATCATAAATTTATTCACTTTTCATGAAATATATTTACTAGTCACATGATATTAATCTTTATGAAAACATCTTTATCACATGATATTTGACTATTTGTTATATTCTTATCGTATCATCAGAAACATTATCATTCAAATTATAATTGTAAAAAACCATTCTATAATATCCTTTAGATAATGTGTTGTTTATTACATTGGCACTAGATACATGTGATCACATCCAAAAAGACCTATATGGACCCATAATTTTAATATATAAATATTACATCTTATGTGACAAATACTCATTACATAACATAATGATTCAAACTAGAATTGTTTAGTTCCAATTCCTTTGGAAACATGGATAAATAATTAAATAGTTCAGCAGTAAACCACTCTATACAACTCTATACTCTTCATAACTATTATTTTTCTTAGAAATATCATATTTAATACCTTTCTTTATAATATGGTGAAGGATATATATTAAGGGTTGAGATCAGATACTCTATAAATGTAAACCATAGATATTTAAACATAACATTAGAATAAGGGTATGTGAACATGTGAATAAATTTTTAAAACCATACCCTCTATAAAATATATTTGATACATTATTCATAGATTAAATCACGGAACTTCATAATACATGAATCATATAGGAATAAAAAAAACATATTCTATGAGAAAATAACAACGACATAAGACCTAAATTTTTGGGAAACACATAATAATAGAAACTATTATATCAAGTATACCTACCAATAAATTCATAAAATGATAGGGTTAGGATAAACACCCATTTACCTGAATTGTTCATTGTTTTACCTCACATGTAACGCCAATTGGGTATTTGATAAACATTGATGTACCCACTTTTAGGATTGGAATAACCTATCATGTACCTTATTTTTGGCATGTGAAAACATCCCATATACCCTTTGTGATCATATGAAAATAAAAATTGTATAATTAATTGGATATACATATAGGTCCCATGTATCACATAACCCATACATTTTTATTCCACATGATCATAAAACATTTTTCATATTCTAACTTATAAAAAATACACATGTTTCATAAATATTTCATCATAGTATAACCCATTGGAAAAAAACAACTTTCATAAAAATAATTTATTTATAATCATAAAACATAATTTGAAATAATAATTATGCTACCATTTGATAATATACTGAGTAAAACATTGGATTCCTTGATGTGTTTTGTCATTATGAAATAAAAATTTGACAAAAATATCATTAACACTCTTGAAAAAAATATCCTTTCTAAATTAAAATAACTACCTAGAAATATAAAAAAAGTGATAAATATTATATAATAATTTTCATTAAAATGAACCTTGGATAGTTTACGCTAATATTTAAATCATGAGCGGTCATATTAGAGGACAGTTCTATTGAAGTTTTACATATTAAAATATTCCATTAATTGTTTTTGAAAAAAAAGTAACTCAGTCTTTAAAGCATCAAGAAAATTCATTTTAATCCATTTATTAAAAATTTAAAAAGTGGTAAAAATGAATTTATGAAAATCATTGATCAATAGAAAAAACAGTATGGATATTGTTTTAGAAAACATTTACATAGAAGTAAAATGATTTTTGGTAGAAGAGAAAAATAATCTCAATTAGAAAAAATGTTAGATTATTCTATATTGTTTATAAAAAGATGAAATTGGAAGGAAGTACTTTATTATCTTGAATAAAAAATAGATAATATTATTAATGAGTTTATTATCATATGGGTCATATTATTTCATAATTAGAAACATAATCCTAATGAATCCCAACGAGCAATAAGATTATAATGTTAAACTATATCCACTTTGGAAAACTTTGTAGTGTAATCCTTATGAATGAAAGAAAAATATATTCATATTTTTATCTGCAAATAATAACAATATATATCATAAAATAAATTCATGTGAAGTGTATACAACACCTCGAATAAAGAAGCTGTGAATATCGAATGCACCACATATAATTAAAAGTGCGGGGAAAATCACCTCTCATATGTATGGACATTATACATACATGATTGATCCTAGGGTATAAAAAAATTGGTCTATTATAAATTTATTTTAGAATCATAATAAAATATATAATACCAAATATGATTTACATAGTACCCTTTATTTTCTTTTATTCTAGAAATTCTATATTAAAATAACATTTTATGAAATAAACGATTTTGTCTTCATGTATGTTTTTGTTTGGAATTTCCATTAGTTTTAAATTGAACTTGGATAAATCATATAAATAATCTTAAAAATGATAAAATTATCATATAAATATTTACTATATGTTTATTTTGATTAATTCATAATATTTAGTTATAGAAAATTAATTACACCATTCATAGAGATGGTAAGCCATATGTATGCATGAACGTTGTTTACATTTTCATGATGATTGGAAGGTAAGAAATTAAAATTTTATATTTACTTCTCAGAATCAATTTATTTAATTTATATCAATAATATTCCTTAAAAATTTCGATATTACCATCCGTGTCAAAATTAAATGAAAAATGAATCACATCGCTTCGTGGAGGTAGTAATCCACACAAATGCGTGAAACACATAAACATTTTCTAACAGATTAGAAGGTTTGAAGATATATGTTATATTATAAATATTTGATTGTAAATATTTCATAAATAAAATATATGAACTTTTATTATAGTATCATTTATCTCTTTGAGAAGTAATGAAGGAAAATAAATGACATCAGCTTGTGAGGCCATAATCCATCATAGATATTATCGACGATTTAAATTCACTCTTGATGAAAGAGGATATAGATATTGGTTTGATATTATCAAAATTAAAACCTCATTATATGTTATATAGAGATTTTATTATATTAAAATAGATAAAAAATATTTTAACAAGGTGGAAAAATAAATAAAATAAAAACTCTATGTTAAGAAAAATATCTATTCTTCTGAAAGCCTTGATAATTTAGAACCAAAAACCATAACACAAGGTTGTTTTAATAAAAATAAGTCCTATAGAACATGGGGAAGGAATTAAAGAAGGTATTTTGGAAGTTAATTTCCAAAATATAATTTTTCAGACATTTGAATAAGAGTGATGAGAGGGTACCCCTTTAATAGTTGGGGAGAGGACATAATTGAAATTTTTGAAATGAAAATGTTAAATGAATACTTTGAAAATAATAAAAGTCCCAAAAAATTTTATTTATCAAACATAATATGAGATATTATTGAAATATTGTAATCAAAAACTAATTTTAAATGTTTTAAGGGAACCCTTATTCTTTTAGTTTCGCCTCTTAGTAAACCCTCATTAGCCTTAATCACGAAAATTAATTTTTAATTTTTTTTACAATTCATTATGAATAATACATATTTTTACATAATATATAATACATATTATTATAATACCTAATAATTAATACATTTTTACTAAATCAATTCTTAGATGTGAAAGAATTTAATTTTAAATTAATCGAATAAATGTTATAGAAAAGATGTTTTCCAAAGAAAATGTTTTCACAAGTAATGAATGTTTTCAAATAAAAAATCATTATGATATTGATTTCAATAAAATAATTTGGATTATATATAATATTATTTAACAAATTATAAATATAAAACCATGTTAAAAAATTTATAATGAAAAAATCATTAAACTAAATGGCAGTTTCTTAAAAAATTAGTGATTTGAAATAAATAAATATTTTCTAAATAAGGAGGAAATTAACTCCAAGATAATTTTGAAGTTTTATTTAAAAAATAAATTTCATTTAGTCAAATAAATTTCCCAAAATATTAAAGAATTAAATTAATTATTTATTCATAATACAACAATAAATTGTTTTTAGAGAAATAGTATTTTTGACGCATATAAAGGCATCGCTAAAAATTAAGTACTTTTTTATAAATATTGGTCTATTATATAAACAAATTATACTAAATATTAAATATGTGGATATTATTATTATTACCTACATGTTTAATATCTAGTTTATAATTTTTATTTCTAAATAATAATATTAATTTTATTTCATTATTTAATAAAATACGGTGTTTCATGTAACGAAAGATACTAATGATTTCAAATTTATATAACAAAAATATTTCATAAAAATTTACGGATTTATAAGACTGAATATATTAGTAGTATTATTAAAATAGACACATAAATTATTTCTATTTTTCATGAGAAAAAAATATAAAACATAGCTAATATACGTATTATTCATTCTTGAACTCATTCAATGATTCTTTATTAAAATGTTTGGGATCAGAAAAAAATAAAATGTAAGCTCAGATTCTATGTATAGGTTACATACAGATAAGGATAAATAAATTAAATAAATAATAATAAATATACAAAGGTAAATAACAATAATCACATGGAAATTATTCAATAACATGAGAACAAAATGAATCAATAGATAATTTCCATGTCATAATCTCGTGGATACTAATAAATAAATTATCAATGAAAAAAATGAATAATGTTGGATTTCATGATTTTAGACCTCATGATATCACCAAAACAATGACCTTACACAAATATAGTTCAATCTATATGCTGGTATACACTAAAATCCCATTTAATAAAGCAAAATATCTAGTTTTTCTCATGAAACCTTTTTATGCATCGATGAGATATATAATTCTGAGACAACAAAATAATTATTATTTAATAATGTCATCGTATATTAAATGACCAATTTAAATGATAATAAATATACATTTTCAATAAATATTTCTATTGAGTGAAAAAATATTCAATATGATTATTTTTCTTTGTCAGTCCAATAACATTTATAGTAGACCACCATAGGTATACATGGATATAATGTTTAAGCAATAAGTATATCCACGAAACCTGTAATATGAATATTTAGAAGATATATAATTCATATTGATGGAATTTTATAATAAATTGATTGTTTTTAGGGAAATTAAATGACCAGAAAATATTATATAGAATACAGGTGACCATCAATTCATTAGAAATGTCGTTATTTTAATAAAATAAATCATTTTAATTAATAAGAGAAACTATAAGGGAAAAAATTAAAATACATTTTTGTAAAATTATTTTATATATGAAGCCATCAAAATCGTCTAGAATAATCAGAATATCATAAAATAGATATGGCCTTGGGAAAATATTTCAACTTCGTATACAATATAAAGAAAAAATCATATTGAATTTATGTAAAATAATGTTGAAAATGGTCCTTTGGGAGAATCATTTGAAATATTCCATTAAATAACTTTTCAAATTTTATTATAAAATAAAATGTTTTTAATTAATAATTTTAGTAAAAAATCTCTTTTTTAAGAAACCATTGAATAATATGGTCATGGAAGAAACATTTACATGATTAAAAGAGACATAAAATCCACTTTTATTATAAATATTTGTTATATTTAATCATGTTCTAAAGTGAGGAAATTATGAATTTTTTTGAATTCCTTACAAATAAATATTAAGAGAAAATATGTGGAGTTTATTATGGACATATTATAAGATACCTTCAATTATAATCTAATAAATACCAAACAAAAATGAATTTGTAAAAATAAATTCATTCCAATTTAGTAGTTTTTTAATTTTATCAAGAAAAAATTACATCTTGAGTTTAATCATTAATCAACATGTGTAAATTTATATTCATGTTAAATACGTTAATGGGGATGAATATTCAGCACTAAAAATTATTTAGGAGTGCAATACCAAATGTGACTCAATGGGGGGGGGGGGGGTAATTGAAATGAAATCTAAAACAAAGATCTAGTAATTGAAGTGATTATGTGTAATAAAATTAATTACCCAAAAAAAGATTCAATATAATAATATAAAATGATATTTCATTATACTCATAATAGTGGAATAAAAAATACATCTATGTAGAAGTTTGACCCAATGATTTGAGATTAAATTAAGAAACCACATACCTAATGTTCTACTTACCTCCTATGTTCAGGTAATATCTTATCTAATAAATTTAGACATATTATAATTTCATAAAATAACCATATACATATATACAATATTATATATGATCCATTTGTTATACTTCAAAACTAGTTTAAAAACAATATTTAATTATTACGAATTTTTCAGTTGTTAACTATTTCAGTTTTCATGAGAATTTTGTTTTAGTACTTCTTTATCTTGTACATAGATTATGTTTCTATCATCTTTACATTTTCTATAATAATATAACTACCAAATATTATCTGAATAAAGATATTTATAGCCATCAATAAATGATATATATCGAATAATTAATTACACCATTCATAGATATGGTAGGCTGTATGTACGCAAGATCATTGTTTTTATTTTTTTACTGATGGAATGAAAGAAATGTAGATAATAGTACACATTTATATAATAATTAACCTGCATCTGACACCTATCAAAACTCAATCATATTATCACTCATGCCTATAGATACATGAAAAAGGTGGAATATGGTCTTGCTAATAATGGTTTCTACAACAATTACACATGAATGGATAATATTCCAGCTGAGATAATCCCTATACATCAAAATTATTGTAATAAATCCCTCATTTTTATACTATTGTAATCTTTTTATCTTTATATAATTCAGTGCATTCGTCCTTTTACCATGGAATCATAATTTTAAAAAAAATATATATTATATTTATTAATTAAATCTATCTATATTTAAATCCATGTAATGAATAAATAAAAATTTAAACACATCGCTTCATGGGGGTAGTAGTCTATACACACACACACGGGTGATGTTATAGTTTTTAAACGGGTTGGAAGTTAAATAATTAGATATATTATTTTAATTCCAAAATAATAATTATTTCATTATATTATTTGTATTCATTATAAATATATTTATAACCATCCATGTAAAATATTAATGAGAAACTAATTACACTACTATGTGGATATGGAAAGTCATACATACACACAAGAGATATTTTCACACTTCAAAGAATTCAAAATATATTGAAAATTGTTTTCCAATAATTATAATAACAACTCAGTATATTTTTGATATAATATTTATTATTTTATTATGATTGAAACATTTCTATAGGATGTAAAAGAAGAATTATATTTGAAAGATTCAAGAAAGATGATATCATATTTATTGATATACTATGTTTAGATTTCCACTTAATATAAGTAGGGTTCTTATTTTTGATGAGTATAACTTCTATAAATTGAATAAGGATGTTTAAAATATAAATTATATTCTTTTTATAGATCAGGATTTCTCAAATTGGTGTAATGATGAGAGGTAAGGGTAACCTTTTATAAAACTGGGGAAGGGGGTTCATTGAATTTTTTAGAGTATTAAAATAATAAAAATTATTTTCATGTTCATGTTGCTGAAAGTTTATATAATTACATGGTATGAAGTGGATTAATATAATTACTATAATCAAATAAATCTCAGAAAAATTTATGTTATTTTTTCACCCATCTCTTTTTTGTTTTAACCATGGTTAACCCTTTTTAAAATTTTCTCAATTTGATAGATTTATTCTATTTATGGGTTATGAATATTACAAAAAATGTTAATAAACCTATAAATAGGTCATGGTTGATAGTTTCAACCACAAACCACTCACATTGATAAAATATTATACTTTTATAATATAAAACATAATAAAAAATATGATTATTTTAAAATATCATTAATTCATTTCTGTATCAATTTATTTAATTTGACTTTAAAAAAATGACAACAATTAAATTTTAATAAAATTCATAGAGAATACCGTAATATGAAAAATATATCAATAAAATTAAAAAATCACTATAACTCATAATCAAATTTGTGTTTTTAAAATAATTTTCTTGATTTTTCAACTACATGTAGAAGTATTTTATTAGATTTGTGTAAGAATTTAGTTTAATTAATTAATACAGGAAATTTAAAAAATATTAAATTCATAAAAAAATTTCAATGTTCAACATCAAATTTTATATTCATTAAAATTATATTTTTACTGAAATCTATATCTTGGAGACTTATTTAATATGTTATTTTGAATATTTTTCATTGTAAAATAATTCCACAAGAATTTAGATAATTAATTTATTATAAGACTAAAATTTATATCTAATAATAATAATCATTAATAATAAATGAAATTTATAAATCAAGTATATAAAAACTTTTTAATTATTAGATATTATTTTTACACTAAAAAGTTTACTTTTAGACTCATGTGTAAGCGTTGTGTCAAAAAATAAAATGATTTTTAAATTATCTTGAAACGAATTTTAATTTGTATGTTTTGAATAATTTTTATATTATATTTTTATTATATTTTCATTCACGAGAATTTGAATAATTATAATAAATTTTTATATGAGGTTTATGTCTTGAAAAAATCATAAAATAAATCGTATTTCATGAAATTTTTATTTTTTACTAATCACCAAAATATTTAATCTTGAAGTAAAATATTAAAACATAACCCAAGGAAAACATGGAGATGATGAATCCAAAACTAAGAAATATTTCATCAAATTACATTGATATAATTGGTATAAATAAATAAAAAAAGGGTAATATGTAATTGTAATGATCCAAACTGAGTCAACTACACAAGTACCCAAGGTGGAATTCCATGTGGCGAGGCATGCAAGAGAAATGAAACAAGTCCTTAATATATATAAATGAAATAAAAATATAGTAAAATGGAAATGAAAGAGATACAAAAAGATCTACACACACCAATCCAAATAGGATAAAATATAAAATTATTAATAATACAATACCAACAAGTATTAATGTGACATACTGTCACCTTAAAACCATCCCAATTTGAAGGAAAAAACTAAAAAGAGAACTATGAATGCTATATGATGTCATACCATTTCCATAATTCCTTAAAAATGGTATAAAACTAACCAATGGAAAAAATATGATGTAATCACAAATCCTAGTAATATTTCATCAAACATTAATTAAAAGTTTTAATATCAACAATGCACAATTTTTATCTTTAAAACATTAACATATTTTATAAATAATTATTATAAATAAATAAATATAAAATCATTCCATAAGATTCCATAAATTGAAAAAAAAATCCACCAAATCCAAGAAAATATCATGTATAAAAGACAATTACCTAAATTTTACATGTACTGTATCATACATGACAAAAAATATCATGTGATAAATGAGGTATAAAAGAAAAGAACACCATTTGGGCTCTATATTATGGTAAAAAGTATTAGATATGAAAGTATCCAAAACCATGAATACAACTTATATCGAGTGGTTTCAATATATGTAGAAATCAAAAATGTGACCCATATCCCTACCACACATAGTTGGGACATAATTTCTATTTATTGACGCACCCAAGGTTCCCAATGTTCCATTTTTTTAAAAAAGACTATCCAAAATTTATTATATCATTTATTAAACCCTTTTTTCATTGATGAAAATACATTTCAACAATCATTTATTGAAATTAATGAAATATAAATAGTTTCATAGATCTAACAATCTCACAATGATGGAAACCTATTTGTCTTTAACAATAGATATCAACATACCATAATTATCATTATAATGACATTGAATGACAAGAAATTATAAAGGATTTATTTAAAAGATAATTCAATCATGAATATGAAAAACAGATGTATCCAACATTTCTTTTGTGTACATATGAAATAAATAATTATAGACAACTCACATAAGGATATATACCATAAAACATTTGTTGTTCAATTGCTAAATGAGTGTTTTAGAAGGATGGAGATCCCCAAAATTTCTCGAGAGAGTTCCTAGGTCTTGAGAAGGAAGGACATGGCCAAATGAAACTAAAATCAAATGAGCTGTGTGGTTAAAATAAAATCTTAAAAAATACATTATGTGAAACCCTTTCATAGTGTGAAATTCTAAATTTATAATATAGAATAGAAAATGTGTCATCTAAAATTAAAAATCCTTATTTTTACCATTTGACATCATATAACAGATTCACAATGTATAACCATTTCATACTCTAACAAATATCATGACATATCCTTGAATCTTGATACAAGAAGTGTGAACATAGATGATGTGAAAATTCCTAATATAAAGAAAAAAACTGAGACTCTGGTTAACAAACACTATTCATATCTTGTGTACTGTGAACATGAGTATAATTACTAAATTAACGAAAAAAGGGACACCATAATCAAAATACAATGGAAATATGATGGAAGTTATGGTGGTGTTAAAATATTTTGACCATAAAAAATTTCTGTCCTGTAAAAGTCATCAAGATCCTTGACTCACAAAAATTGAAGTCCACTATTCCTCATGAAAAATTATCACTCCCATTCCTCAGGCATATCTAATAAAAAAATCCACATAAAACATAAAAAATTAATTATTTTACTATATATTACCTTCTCTTAGTGTGTCATATTCTAATTTTGCTACTCACCAATGGTTATTTTGAGCTCAAGATCGGCATCCTTCCATCCAATCACTTGGGAAGGATCCGATTAGTAACATATCCTCTAGGAGACATGAAACATGCTATGGATGTAGGTCAAACTAAATGGAAATTTCAACTTATAGAAAACCTTTCCTAGTCTCGCAAAAATATAGAAATGTACTAAAAACATTTGTGCCAACATACACTCCATACCAAACTGATGATATCCCAAGCGAAGTGAAACTATAAGAATTAAAACAACAAAATGTAGCAGTTAGTGATGATGGTCTTCATAACACATATGATGAATCTGATTTGTGATCAATCTACTCCACATTAAAAGAACCATCTACATAATGAACTATACAAGACACGACCCAACCAAGGAACACTCTCCAAAAATCTCACTAAACATGGAAGATATATATGGAAACACATACATAGCCTCAATGGGTAAAATATTTATCATATCCAGATTACACATCTTATAAGATAATTAGACCAGAGGAAAATTCTTTTCCTAATATCCCCTATAATTAAGAACAAAATCTGGGAGTATATACACAAGAATGTAGATACCTCTATCTCTCTATTCATCTATCTCAAGATGATCCTATTTTCTCAATTTAAATTAGGATCCCATTACCTCTTTCAAAACATTCCAAAACCTGGATATAAACCTTGAGTCCCTTTTATATAAAATTATATTATAAACCCCATAAAATTTGAAAATCTATCAGATATAAAAATCCCCATGTAGTTCCAACTTATCCCTCCACTTGATAAATAAGAAATTCACTATTTTCATATGTTGAAGAATAATTATCCAAATTGAATAATTAACACTATTATTCCATGGGAAACCAATGATAAAATCCATTGAAATACCAATACATATCTTTACTAGACTGGGTAATGTATAAAACAAACTAGAAGGTCTCTGGAGGTGTCACTTAATTATCTTACAATTAAGACTTCATGATACAAAATATACAATAAATCATCTCATCTCGGTCACCAATAATGACTTCTCAAGTTGTGATAATGTTTGGTATTCCTATGGTGTATGAAATAAGATGACTACTATATAATATCCATTATATCATCCCTCATGGTGAAAATAACAACCAACCTATTCAAAAACATTAATATTGTCTGGGAGTTCAAGAAAAGTCACCCGATGTCTCCGAACTATATTAATTTTAAATAAAGTACTAAAACACTATGATAGTAATCTTTTTGAGCTAAATATGGTCCTAAAATATGGATACAACCTTCATTTATTCGTACATATCTCACCCACTAGATTCATTAATTACGAATATTATCTTGATAAACATACTTCTCAAAAAACATTCTTGGATAGGTTCCTTGACTTATTTTATTGGTAATTCTCTATACAGTGCATTAGAGACTATATTCCACATTTCAAAAGTTTAATTAATATTAACATAAAAATTACTAATATATTACACATATCATCTACGTCACAAGTCCATATCCCTCTAATTGAAAATATACCTCAAGATATTATGATCTGAATATACCATAAACAGTTCCCCAAACAGTTAATGATTCTTTATTTTCATCCATGCATATTTATTTCAAACTCAATATTGTTTGTAGTGTAGTTTTTATCATGAGGGAGTATGTTTCACGATCAATATTCAACCATATATATCCCCTTCATCAAGATAGATACCAAACCCATTCAATAAGCATCATAGAAAAAATCAAACCATAACCCTAGTTTTGGATGAATGAAAACTAATACTAAAGTTAATCATCCTAAGGTTCCTCAAAACATGTCTCAAACATTTCATCTAACATAGTCATTACACCCTTGTGGGATAAATATGACTTTGAATACGAAATCATAGAAAATACCTGAAAAAAATATATTTTATAACCTGCCAACCACAATATTCTTTAGATATCATACAAATTTCTAGGTCCCTCATAGGACATAATCGCTCCAACCTTTTAAAGATCCACTAAGACACCCCTATCAGATATAACATTCCCTATAAACAATACATAATGAATATAAAATAATATTTTTAATGCAATCCATAGAGAGAGTATTCCCTCAATGTTCAATTAATTATATTTAAATGGTCCATATGCTCCTCCTCTAACTTGATGTAAAATACAATATCATCCAAGAACACCATAATAAAATATAAAATGAATAAATGAATGATCTAGTTCATCCATTCTATAAACACTATAAATTTTATACTAAGATCTAATGGAAGAAACCAAAATTTAATCTTCCCATACAAACTCGTAAATGCTACCATTTGTATATCCTTTTCTTGAAATCTCAACTAGTGGTATGTTAACCACAAAATAACCATTGAAAACAATGAACCCCTCTAAACTAAACAAATATATTATCAATCATGGGATATAATATTTAATCTTAATGGAAACATGATTTAACATCAACAGTTATTAAAACTTTTGATGCTCTAATCATCATTTTTAGTAGAGAGTACAAGTGACTAGCATGGTTAAATGTGAGGATAATAAATCCCCCAGCCTCAAGATCTGTAATATTGATCTTGAGATATTCCAAATCAATATGCCGAATTAAATAATATGTCATAGAAAAGAGCATCATACCATGGAGCAGGTCAATAGTAAACTCAGCCTCTCTCTGTAATGGAGAATAAGAAAAATCATACAGAATGACCTCAGGGTAAGAAAAAACCAATGGAGATTGTTGAATACCAAAACAAGGGATAAAAAAATATTGATATATATATGAAAATTGGAACGACATTACCCCATTATAAGGAACAATATGCCCCACCCTTCTTGATCTGGAGACTAACTCACCTTAAAAAACATGATTGACCCCATCGAATGATAAGAATAGAACATCATGGTAATAATATTCTATTTGGGACTTAACACTGGAACTCAAATACGAGATGATAATCAAGTAAAATATGTCATGATTGAGCACTAAGAAGTCCAAATATACGATAATTTTACATATCATTACTCGAAACAGTAGACACATGAATCCTTGTTCAAACCTCTATCCCGGATCTTTTTAATTATAAAAGAATGTAATAAGCACTGATCGTAATTCCAAAATGTCAAAGAACATCAATGATGTGATTGAATGGGTAGAAAATGTATCAAAAAAATAACACTAGAGAATATGAAATAAATAGTGTACCTCTAAATATGGATGAGAGTAATTCATACTCCCCTATTTCATACTCATGTTTATAAAGATGTCTAGTGTTAGCTCATCCCTATGACATCACAACCACATGAATATCCTCAAATACTATATAAAAGGACCTACCACCCTTGGAATAATTGATATGAACCAATGATTCCATGGTGAAAGTGGACCCATCTCTACTTATTTGAGACATCCTATCATAAATATGATTCACATTAAAAGATTATCAACAATGAAAAAATTCTTCATGAGCCTACATATAAATAGTATTGATAAAACCTTTCATTATACTCAATAGATGAAAACCAGATATATTCTTGAAAATCCCATGAAACCGTTCCATAAGAAAACTTTTCACTATTGTGTTTCTATTTCTGGATAGAAAATACACTTTGGATAACAATGGAACCCTCCAAATATCCATCCAAAACTATGTTTCTAGATATAGATACACTATCCAAATATTCTTTTCCAACTACCTTCACAATGTTTATAGGGAAAAAAATCTACAACAACTAAACATTTGACCTCAATCCCAACTCAAATCAACAAGACTCTATGTACTCATTAGTGGAAAGTTTTGTTGATTGATTTACAATCTCAAGAAAATGGGTGGAATACTCCAGAGCAGTATTCTCCCCTTAATTCATGGATATAAACTCTCAGGTATTTGTTGCATGTAATGTTTCTGGGTAAAACTACCAGTTAATGATTTTATTTAAGGAATCATAGGTATGTTCTTTGTGAAACATTAATTTTACAATATATATCTCCATCTCTTTATAGAACCCTCCAGAATGTATATGGAAAAAACATATTATATTATTCATAAGTCCATAAGATGGTGAAGATCCCCTCAATATTATAAGGACACTCCTCAGAATCATGGGGTTCTCTAGTCACCATAAAATATCATTAGATAGTTATTAGTAAATTCCCAGCCATGATCCCCCATTTGTCATAGGTTACTAACACACAACAAGCAAACTCTAAATTTTTTAGATGACAATGTTTACCAAAGAAGGGACCTCTAGAATAATTTCTTATAGATCATGACTCACAAATTCCTCTATCAGATTTTGGATGATTTTCATTTAGAGGAATTGTCGAATAATCCCAATAGAAAATCCATTCAGTCACTAGATTATTCTAAAACCATATGACAGACATCATCTATAAATATAAAAATATTTAAAATATTAGTAATTTTAAGAAATTATAAATTATAATTATCAATGTAAAATAAATTAATAAGGAAAAAATCAATTTAAATGAACTCTACTTATTAATAATTCATGTGAATTTATAAACTATTTCTTAAACATGGTACAAAAATTTCTAATAACCAATGGTAACATTTTTTATACATAGATGTCTTTTGGACATGCCCCTTTAGCCATATAAAACCCAAATTCTGATAATCGTAACTCATGCCTTCTCAATACTTAGAACCAAATTCAGGAAGTGTTAAACCACATTAGTTTGAATATCCATATGATACCAATTTATAATAAACCAAACTTGGTTATCATGAAAGGTCCCTAAAGGAGGTCTACCAGGTTTTGAGGTATGCACTATATATGAAACAAGTCTTGATGATAAACAAAACCAGACCTATAAATAAAGTATAAAAAAATAAAGAAATACAACATGATCTATATTGACCATTCCGAATAGGATAAACCAAAGATGTATGAATGAAATAAGACTGAAGAGTATTCATGTTACATACCATCACCTTCAAATCATCCTACTATAATTGTAATAGACTAAAATAGAAAGAGGCATGATATATGATTCCCTTCCCCTTCCTTGAGTCTTTCCATAAGAATTCAACAACTACCCAAAATAAAAAAGTTGTGTGTGATCACAATATCTAGTAAGATTCCACTAAATAATCTAAAAAAGTTATAATTCCAAAAATTTACATGGTCTATCATTAAAACATAAAACTCATTAATAATTAATTTTCATAAATAAAACCATTTTTAAAATTTACATAATTTTTTTAAATATACTATTATATCCACCAAATCATGGAATATATCATGTATAATATAAAGTCATGTAAATTAATCATGTGAGAAAATATCCATGAAAACAATTTCCATATGAGAAACCTATTTATAAAAAGAAAACACATGATTTGGGCTCCTCCCAAAATGAATTTTTCATAGACATAAAAAATAACTAAATCAAGTATAAAACTAGTATCAATTCATTCCACAATATTTCGATATCATAAAAGTAACCCCATGTTGTGCCACACAAACTAGGGTCACTAGTGTGTACCTACTGAAGCACTCAAGGTTCGCAATGTGCCAGTTTTTCTCAAAAACAATTTAAAAAATTCATGCTAACAATTAATAAACCTCTTATCTTTAAATTAAAATCCATATCAACAAGAAAATATAGAAATTATTGAATGAACAACATTTCCATAGATTCATTTACCTCAAGATGATAGAAACCATTACACCTTCAATAATGGATATGAAAAAAGCACAGATTGGACTTTGAAAGACATGACACGAAAATAAACCGATAAAGAATAATTGAAAAACTCAATCAATAAGAAATCCAAAAATAATACGGACAAAGCTTCCACCATGACCAAATGAAATGATTAAGAAGATACCACTTCCTCAAATAGATGTACTACGACAATGATGATGATCAATCATTAAAAGATAAATACCAAAGGTTATGACACCCACAAAATAAAATTGGAGGGATCTGAGGACTTGAATGGGATGGTTTCACCTAATTGAACATCAAATACGATGGGTATAGAGGTTAAATAAACATTTTTAAATAAACAAAATTTGAAACCATTTTATTATTTGCAATCCATGGTTCTTAAAATACACTGAGAAACACATTACCTAAGGTCAAAAATCCAAATTTTGACCATTTTACATTGAAAACCCTATTCAAGACTTGAATACATTTTCATTCCATGAACTAGTTCATTACATATCCTCATCAACGGATATATGATGTGTAAACATTACATGATGACGAAACACCCCTCATAAGATAAAAACATAGACTCTTGGGAATGAACCCAATCCAAATCGGGTGTCCTACAAACTCATGTAGAATCCATCTAAGAACCCTAAAAATAAAAATAAAATATAACAATGCATACCTACTACAAGATAACATGGTTATACTATAATGGAAAAATGTTTTAAAAAATGCATTTTAAAAAATTGAACTCATATTAAAATCAAGGAAAATTCAGATTAAATTGTAAATAATTTGATTATCTCAAAATAAAAGGGGATTTTGTTAATTTATGAGACAATATACAGAATAATGTATAATTTAAATTAAATGAAATGATATTTTATCAAAAACATTTATCAGAAATCAAATTTTAACTATTAAATAAAAATATATATTATAAAAAAATCTCTGAATTTCACATGATGATTATATTTATATATATTTTTTAAATAATATTATTTTAGAATATACCTTTAATAAAATTTCCAAAAAGTAAATATAATATTTTATTAAAAAGAGAAATAAAGCTAATTTTTAGGAAAAAATGTTTTTGAAGAATAAAATGACATTACTAAAAATTATGGGCTTATTTATATGGAATTAGTAAATAAATTTCTATTGAGTATGAAATTTTATATATATAATAATGTGGTCAATCCTATTCTTATTGACCAATTTAAATTTTTTTTATTACAATAATATTTAAATAATAATATTTCAAAATATGATTAATTTCATTGTTCCATGTTTTATGTACTAATAAATATAGTGTTCTTTTTAAAATATCATGGTGTCACATTCTCCCCCCATTAATATATTTATCCCTTGCAATTTTATATTGGTTATAAAAGGTAAAATATCTAAAAATAAATTTGTTGAACCCATATCATACAATGGGTTTATAAAACTTCCTTTAAAATGTTATTATGGGAAACATAAATGTTATTTAGAGTAATACATAATTGGGTTACCATATAGGTAGAAAAATCATGGGAATTTAAAATATAGGAATTTGGGAGGAAAAAATGAAACAAATAATAGAGTGATTGATAACCTATCAATGATAAAATTAACATCCTGAAAACATTAAATTGGTGAGGTTGTAGATACCATAAATTAATCATCAATTAAGTTAAAATAATAACATTTTTTCAAGATGCATTTCCTATAGATAAGGTACTAATTTAATTTTGTGATAGATAATGTGATATGAATTAATTAGTTGAATTATTTAATTTTATATACAATCTTTCATCATATGGTTGATCTTTGATGAATTTCAATTCCATCTCTTCTTCCAAGAAATAATTATTCATGATGAATTTTTAATACACAAAGTACTAAAATTAACACGTAATTCATCATAATATCTATAAATTATTGAAACTTCAACTATTATTTCTTTAAATAATTAACAAAACAAAAATAGTTAATAAAATATATCTAATAGGGATAAATATATTACATTTATCTATAAAATCCAAAAAATACCCCCAACATTCAAGAAAATATGTTAAAAATATATTTAACCATAACACTCCTCCAAAAATAGATATAAAAAAATAAAAACCCTAAATATGTATCATTTTATTAAAAATATATCCTCATACCACATAAAGTCAATCAAAATGTCACATACCAATCATGTTATTATCTTAATCATATATTTTATAAACATATACTAAGATGTAGAATCAGAATAAAACCCAAATGTAAATATATATTAGTTAAAATAACACAATACTTATGACTAAATTAAAATACATCTATATTGAATATAATCTATAAATCAAAAAATGAAGCAATACACTTTGTCATCATATCACTAATGAATTGAAAAGTCATCAATACTGTCGAATTTACATTTTTAGTCATATATGTTTCTAAACAAAGAGAATGATGCTCCTTCTATAAATAACTGTTACTGAAATTCTTATTTTAAGGGTAAGATAGAGGATAAATGTTTTTCATTGATTATTATAAAGAGTTCAAGTATAAGGAGATATTACTCTCATATCAAGACTATTGTGGGAACCAGTTTAACATTCCTTGTTGGTTGTAGGAAGCCACTTAGAAGACGCTTCATCCGTTAAGAGGACTAGTCAGATATGGAGAGGGACTATGAGGAATATAATAGTTTGGATTAATATTATTTTTTTATTTCACTTCTTGAATGAGGAAATTTTCTTTCTAACCCCTTTCCAGTCCTTGTGTAATAGAATTTACTTTTTTAACAAAAGGTTCTTGAATATTATATTTTTTTAAAAAAGAAAAATTATTTACTCAACATCAGTGTCCTATTATGTTTTATCTTTACATAATGTTTTTCTCCAAATAATCACATTAGCAGAAAATAATGTTTATTTGTTATTTGAACAATTCAATAAATATGTTTAAATCCTTAGATATAAATACTATAATGTACTCCATAGATTATTTATGATTTTCATAACTTCAAGATCATTGATATCATTCTTCAAAAATATATATCTAAAATCCAAATGCATAAAAACATAAATTGTCCCACATTAATGATTATCATGGGAAGGTTATTAGGTTTTAAGATTAGTTGAACCTTGTATTAGGCCATTTACTAGGATAATTCCCATATTTACCACATTTGATTATAAATGGAGTTATATAAGGAATATATTTCCATATATCATACTCGTCAATTTTCCTCAACAATTCATTGATTTATGCACCTATTTTCCACACATAAAACATTTCCCCCATTTAGTTGAGTCATTATATGGGTTTTACCTTTCATGATTTTTCACATAATATAAATTAATCCTTCTTCATCTATGGTCTCCACCACCTAATCACTCATAAAACACTATCATTCTCTTCATTGGAGAGTTTCAGAGTCATTCATGGTGGAAATTGAATATCATATAACTTGTAAACTAGTTAATCATAATCAAATATTTTTTCACTCCAATCATCATCCCTTTCGGTTGAAAATTATCACCACATGATCTATCACATCAAAAATTATTTTGAATCTTTTGGGTTATAATCATTGATTGAAACCAGAAAATATATTTTGAAAGAAAATTATCATAGTTAAAAACAACATACTCATGAAAATAATTTATAGAATGTCTAATTTATGACACTATCTTTTCAATATAATACCCCTTAGGATTATCCTAGGTTATTTACAGCCTAAATATTTTTAAATACTTCATAATGTTTCATAAATAAAATATTATATAACCTATTCATTTCCAATGTTATTTTCAAAATAGTTGTGTAGAGAGGGCATATCAACTATACACCATAATACTAGTTGAGATATACTCAACAAACCATATACTGGGTTATTAACCCAAGATCCGTCTATTCAAAAGTGACTTCCACATATATTACCTAGATATAAATATATATCATCAAAAACTTGTTTTTTCATTCAAAATATTTTACAATATTAACCAATAATTAAAAATTTCCTCAAGGTCAGTTATTGGTTCACGTTACCAAATCTATGTTTTAAAAAATCTATTTCCCACGATTTCTACTAAACATACAATGATACAAAAATTAAAAACCCTAAACAAAATTATCCTATTGATGCTATATTTTTCAATATATTAGCACTATATAAAAGAAATGACAACCCAACTAATTGAATAATTTAGTCTTTTGGGAAAATTATATAAATTTAAACTACCCATTATACATTGTAAATTAAATCTAAAACATATTTAAGGTTAATATTTTCCATCCATGAACTGATTCAAATTTTCCATATATATATCATAGGGAATGGAATGCAATTAAATAACGAAAAAAATTCTTTTTAGGGGTTACATATAGTGAATTCTATCATGATTATATTAGTCTTAATAAATATGGATATGTATATAAGTGAAAAAAAAATCCATTTCATCAATTCCTTTAGAAAAAATGCATTTATGAATAATATCAATGTACTAATCACTTGGATAATATTAATTGAATTATCAAGGAAGTAAATTCTTAATATTGGACAAAATAATATCAGACATCATGATATTTAGACCATCAAGACCTTGTATAAACAAATTTTAATCAATGTGTAGGTATACACCAAAATTCCATTTTATAAGGCAAGCAAAATGGTTTTTCTCATGAGATTTAATGATGCATTAAAGAGATATATAGTCCTGGGATCCACCCACCACTACTTGTCCTATTCATTACTTATATATTGAATTATCAATTTAATTGACAAACAATATTCCTTATCAAAAAATATCTATATTGACTAAGGAATACAAAATATGATGATCTTTCCTAGTCAATCAAATAAAATTTAAATTAGAACCATATATATAGATATTTTATATGGTTTAGGAAATGAACACATTCATGATACAAGTAATATATATATATATATAATAGAGTAATGCAATTTTTTGTGAATTTTGTATATAATAAAGGAAATGTTTTAAGATATTATTACGGAACACAAATTATTCAGGAGTTGAGTGATGAGTATCAATTAATCAAAAAATATATTTTATACTAAAATCATGTATTTTAAAGAATAGTTCAAGATGGAAGAAAATATTTTAAAATAAGTTATAAACATATAGTTTTTATTGAAATACATAAAGAAAAAAATTAGATGATGGTAAATAACAAAAAATGGTTACAGAAGACAAATTTTTTGTTAATGTCATATATATTTAAAAAAAGCATTCCCTTTTTTGTTTTATAAAAGAATGTAAAATATGCCCTTTTTGTAAAAACATTTGAATGATTACATCAAAACAAACGAAAAAGTCAATAATAAAATAAAATTTAATAAATAAATTGTTAAAGTAAATAAAAATAATTTTTTTCAATTTTTCTTTGAGAAATATGGACATTGAACACAAAATACCAGATCAAAAGATAAATAATATTGGCTTCCCGTTTCAAAATATATTTTATTTAATCAAGTTCCAAAGACTAGTATGATTGGATGAAAATAGTGAAAATTCTAAAATATCCTCAGTATAATAATGTATAAGGATATTATAAAAGATATATTATATTATTTCTTCAATGAAATTATTAGAAATTCCTAAAAAAAATTAGATTGCAATATAATTTTTTACCTATTTTTAAATGTTTAAATTCATACACATTAAATTATTATCATTAATGGAATAAATATTCAACATGAATAAGTATATATTGATGATAAATTCATCCATTTGAATCTATATATACACCTAATAAAGGAACATAGGTGTATAATACCAATTATGTCTCAATAGGGAGGAAATTTAAATAGAATCCCATATAAAGATCATATCATTAATGTTTGAATTAATCAAAGAAGTGGTTATGTGTAAAATATGTAAATCCAAAAACAATATGGAAATACATATTCATAAAATCATAGTACATTTTACACCTAATCATTACATAACATAGTTAATTATATTTATTAATTACCCAAATGAAATGAAATTGAGTTTAGAGACCCCTTACAACTCATTCAACATGCATCTTAATTTCCATTAACATCTCATATAATACATTTAGATTTAATATATAGTTACAAAGGAACCATATACACATATATAAAAACATATTTGATCTATTTATATCATTTTTTAGTGTCTTGGAAGTAATCTTTTATTACTATCATTCTGTTGGTGTTAACAGCTTCATTTTTCATTAAAATTTTGTTTTGGTAGTCAGGGATCTTGTATATTTATAATTATTACAACTTATATAGAGTTTTTATTATTTTTTAAATGTAATATATTTTAAATATATTATTTAGTGTCATCCATAAAAAATAGATCTCATAAATTGAGTTACAATATTCATGTATATGGTATGATATTCGTACACATGAGACCTATTTTTAGATATAGACAAATGAAAACAAAAGTTAAATGAAAATTACCTTGTATAGAATTTTTATTATATCATATATACTGATTAAATATTTCTTTATTAATAGAAATTTAATTCATAAATGAAAACTTAATCAGATCACTTTGTGTAGGTGGTAGTCAATATATACGCCATAGAGATGTTATTATAATCATATAGATTGAATTTTAATTATGTGGAGTTTTTGATAATAATAGACAAATAATAACTTCACAATTATTTTATATGTTTAATATTTATATATTTATGACCATATAAGTAAAATTTTTATAAAAAAACAATTACACTGCTACGTGGAGATGGTACATGGTATGTACACAAAAGTGACATTTTACTGTTTACTAGAATAGAAGAAATATATAAAATGGATTTCCCATAATCATAATATAATATAAGTACATTTATATTACTCGAATTTTTATTTTAGTATGAGTAAAATAGATTTCTAGGATATATAATACAAATAATTTCAAATTAGTCATCCAAGATGATTACCTTTTCTTTCGTATAGTTCTTTATATCCTCTTATGGTACCTATGGTTTTTTATTTTCAATACAAAAAAACATCAATAACTTGTTTATGTATGTTTAGAAGAGAAATATTTGGGCATTGGTTGACCTAGGTTAGTCACTGTGTTGTAATGAAGATCCGAAATGGGTGTCTTGTTATAAGCGAGGGGGTAATAATGGAATTTTTCATAATGTTAAATTAATATCTATTTTTTATATAAAAATATATAAAAATTGATATAAATTCACTATAGGATGTATATGAGTTGAAATAATCTAATATTGTAAAAATTTAGAAATGTTTAGGTTGTGTTTACACCCATATCTCTTTTTTACCCCTTTGGTAACACTTTTGTTAATCAATACAATATCACTGTTCATTATTATATAAATGTCGTCAATGTTAACATAAAAAAATAGACCATTGTTTTAATATCATCCCATATCCCATTATCTTGGCCTAATATTATATTTTTATAAATATTATACCATTTAATAAAATATTCATTATTAAAAATTAATAATAATTCCATTTTTAAATAAATTAATTAATTTTATGATGAGAAAGAAATGAAAAAGAATAAATTTTAATATATAGAATTAAACAATTTATAATGTGATATATTTATTTATAATATTAATGTAACACCATAACTCACTAAAATAACATTCGAGGTTTTAAAATCATTTTCATGATTTTTCTATTGCTTGTAGAGGCATTGTCCCAAAATTACATAAGGATTTAGTTAATTATTTTATAAGAAAATTTTAAAAAAATGAATATAAACAAATTATTGATTTGTAAAATTTTATTTTAGATTCATTAAAATTTTATTTTTAGTCAAATATATATAATGGAACCTTATTTAATTTCATTTTGACTTTTATAGTCTTTTAGAAGCATTGCTCATGAACACAGATATGCCACATGTTATATCAATTAATGATTCTTATCATTTCATAAAAGTAATTAATAACAAATCATATGTACTTAACAATGTATCAAGCACTTTTCCATCGAAAGTATTATATTTATGAAACTATCTTTGACTTCTCCAACACCCTGCAATCACTATTTCAGCACTGAAAATGATGTTAATATTTATTATGAAATAAATTATAATTTATATGTTTGGGATTATTTTTGTAAGATATTTGTCGTATATTATGATAAATTATTCATTCAACTATTATGAAAAGTTTTTATATGATTTGTAGCCATTGGTGATATAATAAAAGATATAGTATTTCATAAAAACTTTTTTACTATTCATCGAAATATTAAACTCTTTAAAACATACAAAAAATGAAAACATGATTAATTTGGACAGCTAAATCAAAAAATAAATAAAATATCATAATTGGAAATTACTATAAGTGACACAAATTAAAATTAAAATAAATTCATAAAACACCAGGAAAAACTATTTTTTAGAATAATTCTTTTTTTATGCCCAAAAATGAAGTTAGAACATATTAAATTATATTGTTAATTTATAGGTAATTATTTTAAATATTTTAAAATAAAGGATTTTTATCTTAATTAAACAACAAATTTTATTCATAATGATAAATTTAATAGAAAATAAATGATTTTTATACATGAAAACATACATAAAATGGAATTTTACTAGTCACTAAAAAATAAATCTCTTTAGAAAAATCAATTAATTTCTCTCAAAGATAATTTTTATTTTCGCATTTATAAAAATAAGTTCTTTTATTAAATAAATTTTATGAATTTTTTTGAAATTAATTATACTATTTTTCTCAAAAAATTATTAAACATAATTTTAAAAGAAATACTCACTTTGATGAATAAAAAATTACTATGAGTAGAGTGCTTATTTTATAATAACTAAAAAAATTATATTATGTATGAACTTTATATATATTTCATATTGTGGTTATTACTACTAATACCTTCCAATTTAACCTATAGTTAATAACTATAGCATTTAAATAATAATATTTCATAATTATTTTAAGTTGAGAGTGCATGTTTTATACACAATAGATCATAGTTTTTTTTAAAATCTCAGGGTATTACAATATTGGAATTGATTATTTTTTAGATAGGATACAAGGGATTCCACTATATTATTCAAATATAATTTCATAAATCTTTTATGATCATCCTCGTGGTGTGATACTCATCAAGAGATCACTCTCCTCTATCATCCCAAGGCCAAATTCTAAAGATCACTGACATTTGTTTTCATTTAGGGTTGTACTTCCTTATGGTAATATTTACCCCAATTAGGCTATATCCTTGAGAAATAAATCCTCAACAATAGGGCCATATTATTCTCATTTCAATCATCATATCACCCTTATCATCCCATATTCGTGATGGGGGTCACCCCTAGAGGGTCGAATCACTAATGAGATCATACAATCCTCATTTTTCTATATTAATATCAATTAAAATAAGAAGTTATTCTCATGAGTACATTATGCTCCAACCAATACTTGATATATTTTTCCCATATGACTTAATTTCATGATGTTGACCTTCTAAGGTGAGTCCTTGTCACATGAGTATAAAATTTATGAAATGCCATGTTAACTGTCACAGCAATTTGTGGTTTTTGATTTATTTCACATATATAAATAATAATCCTAATTATTGGTGTTGATAATAACACCAAAAACATCATTGACCGTTGTATATTATTATAAACTCTAGATCTCGTAGGTTTATGGGTTCAAAACATTGTGACCTATAGACCATCATCACTATTTAAAAATAAGATTAAGATGGGGAACTTATAATAACTAATTAATGTGTCATATACAAATAAATGTTAACCTAAATAAATTAAAATCAATGGGATACCTATGATATATATCGATTTGAACACTATTATATGTAAATAATAGATAAAAATATTCATGGATTAATGACCCATATTGAAATTTTGGAAAGATTCAATAATATGAATTTAAACTATAAGAGAGTACCAAATTAAGAAATTATTACCTCAATAATGTTGTGATTATTTTAAACTCTCATTATATATAATAATGAGAGTTTCTAACCATCATTGGTATTGAACACCCTTCAAGTCCTTATTTGGAAAAGTAGGTCTATAATAACGCCTTATTCATGAAAGTGGGAGTTGTTGACTATTTTTATTTGCATAAAAATTTTACATTAAAAGATATTTAAAATTAAAATATTCAAATTACATAAATATTGTGTTTCTAAAATCATAAAATTAAAATCAGGAATTGATGCACCCCTTTTCTGGTAAAACAATAATCATGAACATGATGTTAAATATTCAGTTTTTAGAAATATTTTCAGAATATAGATATACTTTTAATAATGCACTTATTAAAATTCTTGTTGTACATGTAACATTTTGTACAATTCATAACAGCTCACGTTTATCTAAGAAAATTATATATTTGTTAAGAAAGGGTTCATAATATTCTATTTTGACATGTGTCACAACCCCATTAATAAGAGTAGACCATCAACTACTCGACATCTTCATTACCCAGTGATAAAAATTATTGTAATGGATTACCATTGGCATTATAATATCTTAAACCTAGATACTAGATAAAATGGTCTCTAGGTGTTGAAGCATATAAGAATTTCACATCCAAGGAGAGCTAGAACCGTGGTAGTGAAACCTCTCACCAACACCATGTACATGTGGTGGCTAACATTAGAGTTTGATGACAAAAAATTCCATTTTTTGATGATGGTTCATGAAGTCATCCTAGACCTTGAATCAACTCAACGGTTACCTAAGAGAGCTTTTGATAGTGACCACTTCCATTATATTGTATCCAAAAACCATTAGTAGCCTGATGATTGATCAATCTAGTAGATATCCCACTATTTGTCTTAGAAATGGGAATCTAGGAGATGAAACATTTCATGGAGACATTAAAAACATAGAGTTATATATAAACTCATCCTATAAATAATACCACTGATATACTACAGGTGTGACTAAGAAGTGGTCTTGTATTCCAGTTAATAGATAAATCATCTTTCAATAGCAATAAGGGGGTCAGTGAAAATTCTATCCCCTCTAATTAAATCCCTTATTCGTATCCATGAGTTAATCATAGAAAATGAGGGATAATATTTTCATATATACAATGAAAAATATACATTCATTTTTATTCCTACTAAAGAAACCGACTACCATAACATGGAGGGATAATATAGATGAACTAATATCCCTACCCATTTCATATACAGTTTTTAATAGAATCATGTAAAATCAATATAAGGTGGTGGTAGACATATATCACATATTTTCATGGATAAGATCATGTGTCCACTCCCATTGACATTAAAAAATCTTTTCATGATATCCAAACACCTGTATAGTAGAAGACCTATATCTAAACACACCATCAATATTAATAATGGTATATCCCATCAGGAAAATAAATATGGGTTTATATTCCCACAGCTGTTTTAAAGACCAATAAATATATATTATATGAGGAATTTATTAATGACTTTTTTATTTCACAATTACAACCTAGATAAGTTCAATGGAACATATCTATAGATGATGAAAGGTGGATATAATTTCCTTCTCAATCAATAGGGTCCCATTGAAATAGATTAGTGGAACGTAAATGACACGATCATAATACTCACTAACACTAAAGGTGATATAAATCCACTACACAAAATAATAAATATTTATCTATTAAAACTACCTTCATCAATGGTCATCATTTTTTTCTTTAAAGAACATGTAATAGGCGATATCCCCAAGGGTGGACAACAAAAAACAATCTTTTCCATTTTCCAGTATTAATTAGAACTGGTTCTCTTGATGCCTTACACCACAAAAAATTTGTTGATTGATACTGTACGATCTCTCCATTGAAATTTTACATAACCTTAATAAATTAATATCTTCCTCATGATATTACATCAATTTGTTAGGGAGTCCCTCACTAGAATACAAGCCATGAATTTTTTTCTCATGACAGTATTAGGATTATCCATGTATACTCTCCTCATGATGAGAATTATTATATTCCTTCGAACATCATGAAAATAAAAAAGGTAAGATATTACTCCCTATTCAGGAACACTGACTAGTTACAATTAATTTGCTTCTTGTAGTAATAATCCATCAAGGGACGATGGTCTTCCCTATTCTAGAACAAATATTGATTACTATGAATGTCCTTCCTATAGTTAGATTCTATAAAAAAAGTCAACCCTTTCTTGTACAATGAATGGTTACTCTTAATTCCCACCATGATGTAATAGTAAATATTTTCAAGAATATCTTACCCTATCCAGAACAAAATCTATTTATTTCAAAGGTTTACTATACTGTAATTGTCCATCATGATAATACATATCCCCTCATCAAATTCACATCAAGAGTAAGCTCAAACGAGGATGAAAAAGTACGATCAAGGTCGATTAATCCAAATACCTCAATGTTTACTCTCAATAAATCACATCTATCAGCAGAACAGATTCCTCCAATCACTAATGTATAATAGTGAAAGAACTAAAGATGTTCAAATAAAGTTAGAGATGTTACATATCTGGATGATCTGTTTAGAATGGGTATATGTAATGTTATTGATGATAAAAACCACTAATATTTATTTTGGAAAATTGAAAAACACTACAGTGGAATCATAGTTATGTTAAATGGGGAATATAATCCTTGCCTATAGAATAACATATGGGTGTAAATTCACAATATAAAGAATAAAAAACTTCCATATTTGATCTAAGATTATCATTTCTATAAAGTGTAAAATATTTTTATCTAATAAGCAATGATACATTCTCGTTATCTTCAAACCCAAGGCTGAAAAAGAAAAATGAGATCATCTGGTGAAATTGTCTCCATATTATAGCATCTTTGATGAAAATAATCACTGATGCCTCATCTGTTGTACATATCCAAGGATATGGTGTGTGTGTTCATTATGCTACACTTGTTTTGAGATTATATATTTCCTAATAAAGGGAACCCAATAATTTCATTATTGTAGAATATGTGTCATTAAAAACCAAATGCACTATAGTTAGTCAATCAAATAATCCCCCACCTTTTACAAAACAAATTAGTGCAAGACAATTTTAAAATTTTTGAATGAGTGTGATAAGTCTAAGAGAAAAATAAAAAATCTTTAATTAGATTACCCTTTAGTAAATGAATAGTTTTATAATTCTTTTATAAATAGATCATATTTTATTTTTTAAGTGATCATTACATCAGTAGATAAATGTTTTTCATCAAGGGAAAATGGATAAAAATTTCTAATTATATCCAATATGAAATTTATTTTGAAACATGTGATCATAGTTTTTACTAAATCCTTTGAAATATAATGTTTCATATTTTGAGAGGTGGTAATTTTAAAAATCATATATAAATTCTGTGTAATATTTATCAGTGGTTTGTGTGAGAGGGATCTACTTATTTATATTTAAAACCATCAAATTCCTTTTTTAAATAAATATAAAATGTAATGGAATTCATTTATTTTATATAAATATCAAGAAATTCTCACATATCTTGTGGATCCATTTACATTTTATGTATATTATCAAATATTAATACATGATTATGGAATTGTTTCCTTATGATTTATCAAATGGTATTTCTTTTTAGAGAATATAATTTGTCCATAACATCAAATAATTTATGAGATTGGTATATCTGTTATATAATATAGTTTATTGATGGTAATATATTTATTCCTATGATATATTAGGGAAATCCATCCTCTCATGTGTGTTTTATAAACATTGTTACAGAATATAACCTATTCTTTATGCGGTATAAGATTTTGGGGTTGTAATCGTATTCACCGTCAGTCCATGTGGGGTCCAAATTTGGGAGATTTAGTATATTTCGTATTAATATATTTAGTTTTAGTATTATTGTATTCATTTTCTAGGTCGATATTATTTAATTTTTTATTTTAATTTTTTGAGATTCTAGAGTATGGAAGAAGATCATCAAAAAATATTAAAAACAATTTCAATATTTTAAAATGAAAAATCTATATATTTTTATATAATATTGGTAGATGATTTATATAAATAAAAACATTTCACAAATTTCTATTTGAAAAAGTTCATCAGATTTACCATTAAAATCAATGGGGGTTATAAAAAAATATAAAAATATTTAGTTTCTAAAAGAGGGTGTTTCCATTTGAGGGTAGAATAATGGGTTAGATCCATTATTTTTTCACAAAAGAGTATAAAAATGTTTTCTTATAGTCACCAATGATTATTTGAGAAGCATTTATATGTAACTATAAAATTAATTTATGATATAAAACTACGGATTTAGAATTTTGGAAATATGTATCATCTATTTGTATTAATGATGTATTCCAAATAAATTATAAATGTGGTATATTCAATTATAAACATTTTTAGAAGATTTAATTATTTTGATAAATCTGATATAATTATGTAGGGGTTATTAAATGAATTTAGGTATCTGTTTTTATTAATTATCCATTAATCATGGGCTTATCATTAAATGATGGAAATATTTAAAAATGCGTCATTTTTTAGTATATTCATCAATCCAGTTTCTATTATTTATTGGACTTTTGGAAAATTGGATAATGATTTTGAGTCAATATAGGTGAAATCAGAATGAAAAGTTATTCTCCATTAGTGTTTACAAGTTTGAGAAAAAGTGGTTGAACATTTGTTATCATAAAAGATGAAATAGGAAGAAATAAAAAAAAATTTAATTTTTAATTTATAAAATTACATGGTGTTGAATAAATAACCTAGTCTGTATTATATTGACATATTTAAATCAAATTTTTCCAATGATAATAATTATAACATAAGAGAAATAGCATGGAACATTTTATACTTTTGAATAAAATCTCAAATAAAATTTCAAAATTTGTTAAACTTGTTGTATCTTTTATAGATTTAGGATTTTAAATTCTTAATCCATAAAAACTATTGAAATAAAATAAAAAATTAAGAAACGATTGTATATGGAAATGGTATGATCCACATAGAGTAATGAATTTTGATTAATAATTTTTTTAGATAAAATATAACAACATGATGACATGGGTAGTGATATTATTTCATTTGTTAGTGAATAAAGCTTTTTAGTGAAATAATGCTTCTGAATCATGCATGGGAAATTATATGGGATTTTAAACCCCTCTTAAGACCATGAAACTCATATTTTGTAACTATTTAGTATTTAGAAGTCCTTGAGGAATTTAGTTTTCCTTTAACTGGGGGTAATTATTTCTATAACAAGGTTATATTTTACAATTCACTACCTCATTGTAAGTAAATTTGTATACTCATGGAGAATTTCATTTTTATTTATCGATTTTCTGTAGGAAATAATTGTATTTTATGTAGTTTATTAATATTATTTTAGATATATTGACTTACCATTTTTTGTAAAAAATGTTTTTAGAAAATGGTATTTGGGATTCAGATTCTGTTGGAGTTAATTTAGAGTGGGTTTCTATTAGAATATATAGATTGATTGGATGTTAAAAACACTATAATGTATGGATCCTTGTTATGATTGTTAGGGATTTTTTTGGTATAATATTATCTAAAGTCAACATGAATGAAATCATTTATAGTTTTGAAAAAAAAAGGTTGTCTTTAAGTTATGATAATTTTATAAATACATTCGAAAATGATATTTAGAAAATAAAACCATTAAAAATTTGTCTAATTTGTAAAATCATTATTATAATATCATGGAAGAATGGGGCATTCATGATTTTTAAAAGTCTTGACCAGTTCTCAGGTTTATTATTTTCAAAAAAATTATTTTCAAATTTTTGAATTAATAACTTTCCTAAAATGTGTTATGATCATAGAACAATCATTATTCCAACATATATTTATCATAACATGTAGGGAATGTTAAATATTTTTAGGTTTTAAATCTTATGATTGAAGGATATAAAATTTTCTGACATTATAAAATCATTACGGGGATTTCATTAAACTGGTTTCAAATATAAATTACAAACATTTCATTTTTTATAGAAATGGAGTGGTAAGAAATTTTTTTATTGAGAAATTAGTATCATCGAAAATGAGTTGAATCATGTTTATAAACAACATTGTAAATATTTGGCATTCTAGAGTGCCATATGATTCAAAAATAATCTTTAGAATTTATTTATTAAAATGATGAATTTTCATATATGTGTATTAGAGAAGAATTTATCCAATACATGGATCAAAATGTCACTATTTTCAATCATAAATATAATAGATAGAGATGAATTAAAGTATATATCAATTCAATCTTGGTCATGTATCTCATGTAGAGGATAAAAATAATATCAACATGCTTGTTTTTGAAAATTATGATAATTATTTCTTTAACTTAAGATACAATAAAACTAAATTAAAATTGTTTTGCAACAGGTTCATATTCTATCCATTAAAAAGTTATCATTTCAAATATTTGTGAATGTTACATGTTTAGTGATATAAATTAGATATATAAGTCCAATTCCAAATGATAATTATTCCATATTAGTCAACTAGAATTTGAATATTATTAGAATTTTATTTTCCAAAATTAAGAATGACATAAAGACAACAGTATTTATATTTGGTTTTTGATGAACTGTTAATGAAACTAATTCAAATACTTTATAAATTACAATATGTTTTTTTAAACACATTATTTTATGTTAGGACCAATAGGGGCCTATATACCCTGAGAGGGGGGGGGGAATCAGGGTATGGATATTCTTTTTCAAAGTTCTTCATGCCCCACTGGATCTTGACCTCTTTGTTACAAGGGTCACATTGTTTGCACTTGTGTGTATGTTATGATCACTTACTTTCTCCTTTATCTGATGAGGATGCTTTAAATGCAATGCAGGCAAATTAGCAGGCAGACACATAGATTTTTACTTGGTTCACCGCAAAGGGCTACATCCAAGGAGCATACGCTGACAAGTTTCCGGTCGTACCAATTCCAATGGACTTCACTAGCCATGGATTACAACGTTCGGGCTAGATCACCTATATGCCCAGGCTCATAGCCTATACAAGGTTCAGGGTTATCTCACTGCTTTCCCAAAGGTCACTCCCTGTTTCTCTCTCTCTGGCTCACTGTCGGTGGAGAGGATCACCTTCTTCCTCTTCCTAAGCTCACTGCTCTGCGAAGGGATTCACTCACAGTTTGTAGACCTGTAGGTCTCTTCATTTGCATGAAGTAATTCATCCTTAACTGTAGATAGATGCCCTGTTAAAGTCCATATTTCATCCACTGATGAATATCACTTTGCCTCTGACCACTGGGCAACTACTTTTGGAAAGTACCTTCGCAAAGCACCCTACTTCGTGAATCTCCAAATTTCGCGAAGCTCAAACAAGCCTTCGCGAAGCTCTTGCCTTTTCGTGAAGCTCTCTCGCGAAGCTCTCTCGCGAAGCTCAACTCGTTTCAAAGAAACTTCTCTCATGAAGCTCACTGAGCCAGCGTGGAGCACACAACTTTTGAGGAGCTACAATAGCCATCGCGAAGCTCCTCTTTTGCGAAGCACACTAGCTCCACGAACTACCTTTGCAAAACGAGAGAAAATGATCATCTCTGAGAAATCTCTCTGCTTCACTCGAAGGGGTCAGCCCCCATTTATAGTTGATTCCATCGAACCTCGTCCCTTCCAGGCGAAGACCATGCCACGTCATCTCAAATCGCGAAGATCCAAATATTCCGCCGGAATTCTGTACAATTCACGAAGCTTCATGGAAATATTCTGTTCACGGAGCTTGACGTAGTCGCGAAGAATCACCATCAACATACCTTCGCGACTTCACCGCGAAGCTCCCTCGCAAAGCCATTCACCGCCGTGATGCGCTTCAGCCTCTGCCATTCGCGAAGCTTGACATAATCGCGAAGTATCACCGCCTCCATTATTCTGGTCTTCGCAATTTCCAAAACATGCATCCTATCCTCGCGAAATTCATGCCTTGGCCATATTAAATTATGATCTTCATGGAAATCCACTTTTCGCGATGCTCACCAAACTCCAAATTTTGGACCCCAAAAATTTGGCAAACACTAGGAAACGGCACCACCTTGTACTGCTCTTTTGTACCTCCTCCAGATAGTCCTTTCCTTTGTCATCATTCTTTGTCAACATGGAATGTCAACAACTTCTCGAGAACTCAGCAATTATTCATGGAAACCAGCTTTGTCAACAAACACAATCAACCCAAAAATACTTCAATGTTACCTTGAGGGATTTTTTCCCAACATTTTATGTAATGTGATTTATGTTTTCATCACTAAATATATTTCTAGTCATTTAACGGTTTTATTCTAATTATCATTTTAGATGAGCAATGTTCATTGGTAGGGATAGTGTGCATAGATATAATTTTCAATATGATGAAATATAATGATAAAGTAAATTGTATCATTATAGAATTTTTTCCTAAAATGTGGTGTTTTTTTATTGTATATTTTTAATATTGTAAAATGTGTGACTATTGTTTCACACAGAATCTGATTTAATGGAAATATTTCAAATAATATTAACAGTCATATGGTTTTATTCTTAGGGGAATATATTTTTCAGTATCTATCATGGAAGAAATTTAGTTGGCATAAAAATGAATCAGTTTTCCTTAATAGTGTTTTATAGGAAATTATAGAATAATTTTTTATCTATTAGTAATCCTAACTAGTTAAAAAATCAATAAATAATTGGTACAACTTATACTTTTTATCTTAAAAAATAATAAATGTTCACTTCCATTCAAGATAGAGTTTGGAGGAGATGGAATGTTATGAATTAAAAAGTAATTTTGGAAAATGTTAATGTGTTGCTTCTAAAATAAATTTCATAATACATTCTTTTGTATAACATGTATATTTTAAATAATATTTAATGTATTTTGGTTGAAATTAAAATTATATTTTATGAATTTTAGTGGGGTTATTTTGAATTTTTTAAAATGCTATATTAGATAACATGTTTGTGGTTACAAATCCCAAGAAATTAGATGTTCTGAGGTTTTAAAACATTGGTAAATTCCATCAATCCTTTATTTATTGAAAATCTTACATTCCACTTACAAAAATTTATTCAATTTTTACAAATGTCCTAAAATATAAATATTTTCATATTACTACATTTATTTCAACAACACTAGTTTTGTAGGAATGTTAAATATGGAGGATTACATGGTGTTCTCATTCATTTCTTATGTAAAATATGTGTTGGGTGATATTTATTATAAATTATAATAAAATATGGCACGAACATGGGATTATAGAAGGTTTTACCTTGTTTATAACATTATCCTTCACAATGGAAATACATAATGCATTGGTTGGAAATATATTAAATTATGACTTAACAGTATAGCTTCATGAAACGTTTTTCCCTATATTTAATAGTATAGTTAGGGGAATAATTATAAGTATTCCGATTTATTATGAATTTCTATAAACCATACATCATGGTAAAATTAATATGATAGACTCTTCATGATGATACTTTTATATAATTTTACAATCAATAGTAATGATCTTTTTTTATCTTGGTGGAATTATTTATGGCTTTTTTATCCACCTCCAAAGATGTTTCACTTTTTATGGAAGTTATTCAATAAAACATGAACAACTAAATTTGTTTATTCAGTTACAAATCCATTAATATAGTTTTTATCCCATTTTTATAAGTTATACATGGTCATATTTTCATGTTATTTTATCATGTCATCAGGATAATCATATTTGAATATTACGATCCTATAATGTTTTTGTTACACCTATTCATTATTCTATTTAATTTTAGTATTTTATATATTTATATTTTCGATATTTAATCTGGATTCATTTTCTGTGGTCTACACTTTTTAGGATGATAAATAATGATATTATCTATCATAAAAATTCATGATATTATATGGATTCTATAAACATTTCGAAATGTTGAAATTTAGAGTGATAAAGGGGATAATTATTATATGGTTCAATAATGTCACTACCATTATCATTGAATTTATTATACTATCAATTTTATTTATATATTTATAGTTTTTTCATTATCTAAAAATGATTAGAAATGAATTAGGGTTGTTTTCTAGAACTGATAAAGTTATGTTTTGGAAACACATTATAATCCATTATGTGTTTGATTAAGTCCAATTATTAGAGAATTAAAAATTAGTGATATCAAGTAAATTATTTTTAAGTATATGAGTTAGATGGGAAATTATTATGGACATAGACAATCATGATTTAGTTTCCCCAATTTTATTAGGTGTTTAATAACCTTCTCCACGTAGTTTAACTATTCTTGTGATTTTATGTTCTATAAGGGATTTTAATTTTTGTTATATTTTATTGGTCTAAAGATCAAATAATCTGGCCTCTCAATATCATAATCACCATACAGTTATGTGTGATTATATGATTTATTTCGGTTGAGTATATAGGGTAGAAAAACGTCATTTACAAGATGAATATTAATTATTTGGTGGTTATATTAAAAAAATTGAAATAAATTATATATATTTAATAAATAACATTTGATAAATAAAATATGTGATGAATAGTTCAAATTATGCATTCATCAATTTACCACAACAAATTACTATGAAAAAATATTAAAAAACTAAACAAATAAAACAAATTACAAGTATTAAAAAATAATTTTTTTAAACAATGTATTCAATATTTAAAACATCAAAAATTATATCAGTAGTGAAAAAACTCATTTCAACATTGTTTTTTCATTTTTTAATGTTAGTTCATAACCAATTTCTATAACATAGACTTAAAAAATAATTATTTTGGTGTCTGTTTTTAAAAAAGAGACACTGAAATGGATGATGGGGTTAATGTCTGGTGTTAGTTTAATAAATAATCTAATTACAAAAATATTTTGTTGTCTTGTTTTTTTATATCATTTTATTAGTGAAATGGACACTGAAAATGAGTTTCGGGTGACTGTGTTCATTAAAACTGAGGCTGAAAACATTTTACTTTTTTTAAATTATTTAACATTGGTTTTTATGAAAACTGATGTTGAAATATATAAATTTGTTAATAAAATTTATAATATTACACTTCTAAAATAATCAAATTCCATGTAATATAGAAAAACTATACAATAATAAAAAAACTTGTATCATTTACTAAAAATCTATAAAAATGTACATAATTTTTCTAGTTAATAAAAAATATATATACACATTTTTATTAAAACTATAATTAACAAACATATACCTAAAATTTATAACATGATCATTGTTGGTTAGTGTTGAAGCATTCATTTTATATCATTATGTTTATACACCTATTATTAAAAAATAATTACTTTTTGAACACATATTATTAGGAAAATGTAATATTAATCATAAAAAATAATATACATACCATAAACGATAATTATACATAATAAATATTTTTCAGACAATGATCGAAGGTGGGTAAGATCATATTTCAGATGATACTGGTCATCACTGAATGCTTACAATAGAACGAATGATATGAGATTATAAAATATATTACTATGACAGAAAATGTAAAATAATTAATATAACTAATGTGATCAAATCTATTAGTTACCACCATTGTGATTATCTCATACATAAATCATAGAATATAATAACCACATTTAATTTTCCCTTTTAGATGATGAAAATTTGTTTACAAAACATTAACATGACAATACAAACCAATATATATATATATATATATACATCAAAAAATCATAATGATATCTAATATAAAAAATGGTTACCATTACTTCCAAATATTGGATTGCATTTGGTTTATTTATCATCATGTGTTCGTTGTAAAATGTTTTTACAATAAATGCATTTTAATATATATAATCTAATAATACATGTATACACAATGGGAAAACAAACATAATGAGCATACAAAAATACTTTCCACTTTCATATGGTGGACAATTTTGGACGAACACCCTCTAATGAAGAGAAAAACCAATATAAGGGCCATTTACATGGGAAAATAAAACTATAATCCAATGCCCCCTTAGTAAAAATAGTTCACAGTTAATTAAATTATAATGATAATTAGTTTATAATTATTTTTTTCTTACTTATAAAAAAATGGAAGAAAAAATCCATATCGTTGTCTGTGATAATCTCTAACTTATATATGCAACTCTATTAGGATCATTCACATACTGCACATCTGGGGAAATACATTCTGGATTTGTAGAACCATAATCACCCATGCTATAATTTTGTATAATAACAGTTTGTAGATTCCAAATTAGAAAAGTAATATAGTTATTCAATTTAAACCATATTTTGTAAAGGAAATAAAAACTGAAATTTCAATTTACATAAATGGAAAACAACTAAAACAAATTCACATTAATCTTTTCAAAATCAAATAGATGCATGATATATTCTCTATGTATTCTCAACGGATAGTGCCATCCGTATATATCAGATTTCATCTGAAACTCAATGATATTATCCAGGGAAGTCGAATCATGATATAATCTTTGTATCTTAATATATATAAAAGAATTATAAATAGTCGATTGTTTTTAATAATTTTGTTTCATTTGTGAAATTTCTCTTACTTATATATAATCCTATATAAGTTAAATTTAATAAAAAAACATAAGTAATATTCAATATATGTAATTAGAATTAAAAAATAATACCTCATATGAAATATAATAAAGAAATCCTGCTGGAAAAAATAAAAAAAATACCAAGAAAATCCATTGCTTTGGTAACCTCTTCATTCGGAAATGATAGTAGGGAATTAGATTCAATAATATCAAGTACTTATACTCTATCATTACCCATCTACATAGGCTAGTGAAGTACATAATCCCCTAAAAAATTTAATATTCCTAACTCAAATATATATATATACATGAGTACCTACAACATATAACTCACAGTATAAGGTTTGGTATGATAGATGTGGTGAATGATCAATGTTGGAATGCTTGTAAGGTTTGGCTGGTTTGGATGGATCTAGGGGTTGTACAACTGGCTGGGTAGGTTGGGAAGGTTGGGAAGGTTGTAGAGACTATGACTGTCTTGTCAAGTGTTATAACAAAGACTACTGTACATCTGATTAAATTTGATCAGCCATAGAATGTTTCATATCTTTTTAACTCTAATTTTAATTATTATATTTCATGGTAACTTTATTTATTACTTTGAAGACTGAAAACATTACTACTAGTAACACCTACATGACATTCTCTAACACAATAATGGTTTTCGGACATTCCTAAAATTGTGTATGAGATGTCAATCCTACCCTCAGGGATAACAGATCCATGTATCTCTTACACTTGATGTTCATCCTGAAATGAAAAATGAAAAAGTCTTATTTGGGTTTATAATTTATAAAATAGAAAAATTCATGAAAAATAAACAATATTTTTGTACAAAATTTTCAGCTACTTCTTTATCATTCTCTGTAAGATACATTATATTTTTTTTATTCTTTTCTCTCTTTTTTATTTTTCTTAGTGATTGGGGGGGAGAAGGAGTACTAAACCATACCTCATCGGAACCACTTGTTGAGTCTTCTCTTAGTGCTTGAAAATTATTCTCAATCATTTTTCTCCAAACAATGATACCCTTAATGTGATAAAGAATGAGGGTATGCATTCTCCAACTGGATGCCTTTATTGTATTTCATGGAGACCTGTTATATGAAAATTAAACTAATAAGTATATTGTTACATATATAAGAAATTTTACAACATATTATAATTATCATACCAAAATGTATTCATCATATCGGCTAGAAAAAAATTTATTCTATGTATTCGCATCTATAACCTCATACATGAGGCATGGATTTTCATTTTTATTTTTCCAAAAACAAATATTATAGTCATCTTTGTTTTCCAATCTCTTCATCTAACTGCCACCAAAATAAGACATAATTTATTATTTTCTTTTGTTTCTTCGAAACAAAATTTCATATATAATTGAATAAAAAAAATTAGGCATTTAAAATATTACATATTCGAAAAATATGAAAAAATTAACCAATTGAGATATTATACCATTACAAACCCACAATGGTGATCATTATCCATATGACATCCCACCTTTTTATTAAATAACTTTTCATTACATTTTATAAATAGAGGGTCATTAAAGTCTAGCATCTTAGAAATCAAGCACATCAAACATGAAAAATGAAAAATGTATTTTAATCCCATTGATAATATTTCTTAAAAGTTCATCCTATGTACAATTTCTGTGTCTCATAACTTGGATAAATACACCAAAGGAAAGGGTTAGTAGAAGGCCTTGTAAGGAAAATATGTGAAACAATATTCATGTGAAATTGATCTATATCAATAAGAACATTGAAATAAAGAGGAATATCATAATAATAACTTGAAAAATAATATGAAAATGTGACTATAACACTTAATTTATACATTCATGAACATATCACCATCTTTCATCCAAAAGGTGTCATAAAAATTTCAAAGGTTATTCACCAAGGTATCGTATGACTTATCATCTCTAGAGATGAAATTCCTAACCCAATGTATTAGAGCGCTATCAGGGTGGACCCTTAATATGTTATTATTTTCATGTGATCCACATATATCATAATCATACATTTCATAAATAACCCAAATAGAATAAATGAAATGGGGTTTATATAAAAAATAATGACATTTCAAAAAGTTCTTAAAAACAAGATCATTGTGTCATTTACGAACAATGGAAAGGGAATAAGGGGTTTTCGTAAGCCAATTAAAAAAACAAAATATCATTATTTTGCCTTGATTAATACCACTATAGGTAAAATAGGTTTGGGTCTTCTGCAAAATAAAATAAGAGAATTTCTTGAGAAAAAAGAGATATTTTGAGACGAAAATTCTACAGCATAATAGCTATACAACATGGTTTTAGAAAACATTAAAAAGAGAGGGGACAAGGTATACCAAATTATAAATAACTCATAATACAGTATATGGATAGAATAAAATTTAAATAATATCATGGAATAGATTTTTGAGTGATATACCACATGAAAAGGAAACTTGAAAGAGAAGATAAGATGCGATTTCTTTAATTAAAATTTGGAACCCTAACGAAGTCACATAAAAATTCTAAAACTATGTGGATGAGAGAAGGAAGGGTACCTCATAATTTTTACATAAATGTAAAGCATTAAATATATATATTAACATACCCCCACAGAATAAATTGGAAACCAAATGACATAACTTAAAAGAAGTGATGATTAAAAGAGGAGGGTGAAAGGTTCCCTTACCTTGAAGTGTAACCTAAACTACTTGAAGGTTGGGACCATGGGGGGCTTAAGGGAACCTTGGGAGGAATCCTTTGGAGTTAAAAGAGCAGATCTTCATTGAGGAGAAATTTCAGAAGAAATTAATGAATGAATGGGTTGGTATTTATTGAAAAACCCAGTGAATATATTATTAATTTCAAGGGACACCTCATTAGTGGTTTTTGCAAAACCAGGGGCTTGACTGTGGTATTTTTCCATTTTATTTGAACCATGGGATTCCTCATGACATATATTACTATAAAAAAGTCATCCAGAATTGTTATATCATTATTACATCATTATTAATGTCATTAACCATAATGAAACTCAAAACTATATTTTTACTTTTGACTGAAAATTTAATAGTTTTAGAAAAATCCAAAAAATTCACCCTAACCATTTTTCAACATGTAAAATCCAAAAGTGAAATACATTTAAAAAAAATTAATTTCATTTTAAATTAAATTAAATAAATAAAATACTAATAGTTCAATAATAATTTGTAAAATATTTATTTACGTATACTATTATATAAAAATATCACATTACCATGTAAGATGATGAAATTTTTTTTATTCCTCCTTAGGTGATGTTACTATTTCATTGGTAAAATTACCATTCATCATTTTAAAATTAATATTCTAAAGGGAAAAGTTACTATTCATTAAAAATAATTTTGATCTTATTGAACCACATTTTCACCCTGATTACAACAATGTATGCTAGATTTTTTAAAATAATTTCACAGAAAAACTTATTTAATAATAAAATATTTTTTACCATTAATCAAAAACACACTAATCAGGAAATAAATTCATAAAAAACACAATTCATCAAAATTAAGCTTCTAATAAAACTTCTAAAAATTAACCCTCGGTTATTTTTGACATTTGAAATTCAAAAATGTTGTTTATTTTCCTATAATATAAAATAAAAAATTTATTTATATAAAACGATTACACAAAGTTACTAAGGCCTCATTACATATCCTATTATAACACTAGAATAAGACCTAAGATTATAGTGTGGAATGGTGATAGAATCTTGGGGCGGCTCATACAACATTTCCTGAGTAGTGATTTTGATCAGCTTGAGATTCTCCCTTAAGCGTGTCTGTTCAAGCATAACTTGTTGGAGTCTAGCTTGGGCTTGGTACAATGAAATGTCCAGCGACACCACCTCCTTCCCAAGCTCTGAAAGATGGGCTTTGTATGGCCCGAGTATACTGGATGAGGCTATTGACTCTTCTTTCTGTATTAATTATCCATGAACATTTGTATTTATAATCAATAATCATAATGTTAAGAGTGTAGTTTCCAAAGGTCATTTTGACCAATGGTTATATAATAGTCGAAACCCAACGATCTCATTTTAATTATTCACTTCATTAATTAAAGGATATAATTTTTTTGAGAAAAAAATAAAATAAGACACATAATCAAGAAACAAATGTTTTTGAAAATCTTGGTTGTTACATTCTTCCCCCCTTAAGAAATTTCATCCTCAAAATGTAGAATCATACGCTCAGAAGATAAAATGTTTAGGGACTTATACCTCATTGACTCCTATGTTACCCACATGACTTCATCACATTTTTGGTTTCTCCACAACAGCTTAACAAGGCGGGTAGTCTTGTTGCATAGAACCTTGTCTATACGATCCAAGATCTCCAGAGGCTTTTTCTCATAAGTGAGGCCTTGTTCCACTTGTAACACCTCTGGATTTAGTACAAGTGAAGGGTTAGGTCTGTACTTCCTCAAAAGGGATATGCGGAAGACATTATGAACTTGTTCTAGATTTGAATGAAGTGCAAGCTGATAGGCCATTACTCTTATGGGATAAAGGATTTCATAGGGGCTAATATACCTAGGGTTGAGATTCCCTTCCATCCCAAAAATCATGACTCTATTTTAATGCGAAATTAGTTGAAAGACTTTGTCACAAACAACAAGCTCCATGTCCCTTTAACGGTTGTCAGCATATCTCTTTTTTTTTGACTCTGAGTATTCCTAATTTTTGATGGTTGGAATGAACCTTTTCAGTCATCTCTTGCACAATATCTGGCCCAAGAAGCATTCTTTCACCAGCTTCATCCCAAAAATTATGATTTATACATCACTTCTGATATAGAGCATCATAGGGTGCCATTTTAATGCTCGAGTGAAAGATGTTTTTGTAAAAGAACTCTAACAATTGGATCCATTGATCCCTTCCACATTTAAATTCCATTGATAAAGTTCTCAACATGTCCTTGGGTGTTTGAATAGTCATTTCAGATTGGCCATCAGTTTGGTGGTGATAGGCCATACTGAAATTCAATTCGGTAGCCATAGCATATTGAAGACTTCTCTAGATTTTTTATGTCATCCTTGTATCACGATTAGATACGATAGAATGTTTAATTCCATGAATCATTACCTCTTCAATCATGTAAATTATGGAACATTGATCAATAGAGAAATCATCGTGAATAGATATAAAATGTTAAGTCTTTGTGAGAAAATACAAAATAACCCATATTGCATTGTTTCCTTTGGATGTTCTAGGGAGACCAGTGCAAAATTCCATAGTGATATTTTCCCACTTCCATGCAGATATGGGTAGTGGTTGTAATACCCCTTTAGGATATTTTTGATTTGGTTTTACTTACTGACATACAGGCACCTTGTAGTGTAGTTATCAATCTCCCTTTCCATATTATACCACTAACAATGATCAGGAACATCCCAATAATTTTTTTCTTCTAAGATGTATAGATAAAGTAGATCGATAAGCCTCATCCACCAACTCCTTCTTTATTTCTGGAATAGATTGAACACATAGTTCTTAACTAAATTTCAATACACATTCTTGGTCAATAATAATGTTAAGAAACATCCCATCCTTCATAGCCTCAAACATCTTCTATAATAATGGATGTTCCTTTTGATATTTCTTAATCTTATCTAGTAATGACGGTTGATAAATAATTTGGGATAAGGTTGATGATTTTCCTTGCCTTATAATCCCCATGTCCATTTTCACTAGGTCATGGATTAGGGGATCTCTTTGAAACCTCATTATGGATAGAACAACTGGTTCCTTCCTACTTAATTCTTTAGTGACTTTATTCACTCTTACAAGATGATAATGAATTGAATAATTATTGTCATTAAGAAGTTCCAACCATATCTTGTTTGTCATTTTCAATTCCTTTTGTTTGAAAATGTACATCAAAATTTGATGGTCTATGTATATATCACATTTCTACCCACAAATATAGTCCTCCATATCATTAGAGAAAAAACATCAGCATCCAACTCAAGATCATGCATAGGATAGTTCGGCTCATGTGTCTTCAACAGTCGAGATACATAAGAAATGGATTTTTTATTTTCCATGAGGAATCCCCCTAGCCCTTTCATTGAAAAATCACTAAAAATAATGAATCCTTATACACTTATGGGGAGAGTTAACATATGTGTGGTAACCAATCTCATATTTAACTCTTGGAAACTATACTCAGACATCTTTTTCCAGATGAACTTGACCACTTTAGAGTTAACAATGTTAATGGATTAGAAATTCCTGAAAACCTTTTCACAAATATCCTATAATATCCTGCAAATTCAAAGAAACTAGGAATCTCAGATTTTGATGTAGGCTGAGGCCACTCCTCTACAACCTTTTTCGTTCCAGGGTCAACTGTGATTCATTCATTGGTTACAATGTTCCCCAAGATATAAACTTGTTATAATGAAAATTTACATTTGATGAACATTCCAAAAATTCTATCCTTCCATATAGTTTTCAAAAATAACCCTTAGAAGATTTTCATGATCCTTGAGAATATTGGAATATATAATAATATCATCAATAAAAACTACCAAAAAATTTATCAAGGTAGTCCTTAAAGACACTATTAATCAAATCCATAAAAATAATAGGAACATTAGTATATCCTAAAGGCATTCCAATAAAATCATTATGACTATATATTGATCAGAAGGATGTTTTTTTAATATCTTCATTATTCACCCTCAATTGATGATAACATGATCAGAGACCAATCTTAGAGAAGAATCGAGCCACACAATGTCGGTCAAATATGTCAGCAATTCTTCAAAGAGGGTATTTTTTCTTCACTATAATACCATTCATCTCTCTATAATCAATTCATATCCATATTGATCCATATTTATTATTCATAAAGATAATATTTGATCCCCAAGGAGACACACTTGGTCAGATAAACCCCTTCTCAAAAATATCTTGGAGTTGTTTCTTTAATTTATCTAGCTCCACATTTTCTATCTTATATGGTGTATTTGATATCAGATGAGATCCAAGTAAGAGTTCAATGGATAACTCCACCTCTCATTTTGGGGAAGGCTTGGGAAACTCCTTGAGAAATATGTCAATGTAAACCTAGATTTGGTGGTCATTTTCTATAATTCTACTCTCATTTCCTTCTTCTTTTACACCGATCAACTCCATAAATGAGGATATATGATGTTCTTTTAGAAAAATTTAATGTTGAGATATATCTCCTTATAATATAATTGTAGGTTTTCTATTCTAGACTATTGATATTTCCTTACTTCTACATTTAATCATATCATTAAACATTGAGAGCCAGTCCATCCCTAGTATAATGTTGAATTACAGCATTGAAATGACTACTAGATTTTCGATAACATTGTGATCATTAAAGTAAATATTAGAGTTTCTAAACACTAACGATGCATGGATAATCCCACATGGAGTCTTGAATGATAACTCTACTTTTAGAAATTCAGGGGTTGATTCTAGAATCAATGCAAAATTGGAGGAAATAAAGGAATGTGTAGAACCAGAATCAAACAAACTACTTCTTATCTTTGAGAGAACAACAAGAGTACCTTCCACTAAATCATTTAGCACTACATATTTAGCCACAGTAATAGAAAATGAAGAACCATGCTCCCTTGGTATTTGCTGAGGCTGAAGGTGATTCCCCTCCACTGCCCTCAGATTTGGACATTAATTAGAAAGGATACCTATTTGTTAACACTTATAGCATTGTACATCAGGTAGGTAATTTACCATCTTACATTTTTTGTTAGTTTTGGGAAGATGAGGACTCACCTCACTACGAATATTCTGAGTTATATGGCCATCTCTTCCACACTTGTATCAATTCCCCCTCCCGAGAAGGTAGTTCCATGAATGATTCATCACACATTTATTACATGTGGGATGTTTCACATTCTATCATCCACTTCCCTGATCAAAGGTCCTCCCAAATCTTGTCTCCAAATATCTCTTCATATCATTGGATTTAAGAGATAGTTGTGTCTCATCGAATTCAAGTTCGACTTTCATCACACTCTGCACGATTTACTCATAGATATCATAGTCGTGGTTGGCTAGCTTCTTCAACATATGTGGTCTTAGTCCACAAATTAATCTCTCAACCTTCCAATTATGATCCATAAAAAAATCATGAGGTGCAATGGGGTAGTCTTGTGCAGTTTCTCTCGTAGCTTCCAACAGATTCATTCTGCTTCTGTTTCAGCTCCAAAAACTCCTTCTCCATTTTTTTTCATAGAACGAAGGAAATACTTATTAAAGAAGATATATATGGACTCTTACCACTCCATATATATGACCTCTACTATTGGCCTCATGTTTTTTTATCATCTACCACTACTGATCAGCTTCTCCCTCTAAGCGGTAAACATCTTGGTCAACCTTCTATTTCTCTAAATAGTAGAGCATAAAAAATATCATCTTTATAAAGCTCATCCACTATTAAACAACTAATGTGTAAGTGAATCCATTGGATTTTGGTGGTCGTTGACAAATAAAGCACTCCACATATTGTTGTTCCCTTCGTGGTGCGATCATTTTATCAGCTTGATTCAATTTAATTCCAATAGCTTGAGTCAGTTGGTTCATCATTGTCATGAAAGTTTCTATTCCTACGTTCATCGAAGGTTTGTCAGGGCATTGTCCATTGCAGTCACCATTTGCACGGTTCCTCCTATTTCCCACCAATTTCTAAAATATTAAAACCTAAGTTAGAATCTTATTTCATTTATGAATCTTTTAACTATAATGTATTTTTATGTCTTAAAACGTTATGCATCAACATATTATTCATTAAAAAAAATTAATTTTTTGTATAAATACTTCATAATGATTCATAAAAAGATTATGAATATCCAATCATATCCACCATGAGTGCTAATATAGGAGTGCAAAAAAGCCCATTTACATATACCAAGACACCCCGAGTCAAGCCCAAAACTCCTTGATAATGTTTTCACTCCTAGGTACGTATGTTCTAGAGCCACATCCACTTTTTCATAACTAGATAGTGATTTATTTTTTTAGAAACCAATTATCTAATATTTTACTAAAATACTATAATGTTTTACTATATTTAATATTTTATATATGGTTCAACCTAATGTTTTCATAGCCTAATTTACACAAATAAATAAACCGTCCTTTGATACCAACTATGGAATCCCATGTTTTTATTACATAAATTTTCATTACATTTTTACAAATTATGGATCATTAAATTGTAGAATCTTTGAAATCAGGAATATAAAACAGGAAAACTGAAAACATTATTTTAATCCCCTTGAATATATTATTTAAAAGTTAATCCTAAGTATAATTACTGCATCTCATAACCTAGAGACATACATAAATGTAAATGGTGAGAAGAAGGCCCGGTAAGGAAAACAAGTGAAATAGTTTACATGTGAACTTGAGCAATTTCATAATAACACGGAGATAAAGAAGAATATCATAATAATATCATGAAATATTATGTGAAAATGTGGCAACAACATTTAATTTAGACATTCATGAACATATCACCAAATTTCATCCCCACAGTGTCAAAAACATTACCAAGGTTATTCACCAATGTATCATAAAGCATGTCATATATTGAGATTAACTTCTTTACCCAATGCATTGGAGAGATATTTTGGAGAACCCGTAATATGGGTTTATTTGATGTGATCCACATAGATCATAATAATACATTTTATAGATAACCCAAAGAGAATTAAAAACTGGGTTTCATATCAAAATCGTGATGTTTCAAAAAGTTCTTAAATACCAGATCATTATGGCATTTATAACCCATGTAAAGGGAATATGGGTTTCATGTATGTAAATTCCAGAATCAAATATGTAATTTTTATTTTTTTTAATACAGCTTCAGATTAAATAGGTTTGGGTATTAACAAAAATAAAATAAGAGATTTTCTTTATAAAATGAGAGAGATTTTGAGACAAAAGTTTTGTAGCATATCGACTATACAACATGGTTTTAGAAAACATTAAAAATAGATGGTACATGGGTTACCCACTCTTAAATAACTAATAATAATGTATAGAGAGAGAATAAAATTTCAATAAGATCATGTTATGTATTTTTGAATGAAATACCACATGAAAAAGGAAACATGAATGAAAAGATAAGATGTGAATTCTTTTATGAAAATTCGGAAGCCTAACGACGTCACTTAAAAATTCAGAAAATAAGTTGATGACAGAATAAAGGGTATATTATCATTTGGACATAAATGTACAACAATAAGGATATATAAGAACAGAAATCCCTATAATAAATAAAAACTAGAATAATTAACATAGAGGAAGTCATGACTAAAAGTGGAGGGTGAAAGGTTCCGTTACCTTTAAGAGTAACATAAAAAAATCGATTTGTTGGGACTTTGGGGGGCTGAGGCAACCTTGGGAGGCCTCCATGAGAGCTTAAATGACCATATCTTCATTGATGTTGAATTTGTAAGGAAATTAATGAAAGAATGTGTTGGTATTAATATAAAAAACGAGGGATTGTTTTATTAATTTCCAAGGGACACCTCATTAGTGGTTTTTGCAAACCCATGCGATTTACTATTGTAATTTCCCATAATATTGGACTCTGGGGACACCTAATAACATATATTACTATACACAAGTTGAACATAATTGTTAGATAATTATTACATCATTACTGATGTTATTAAACTCAAAAAAACTCAAAACTATATTTTTACTATTCACTGAAAATTCAATTGTATTTGAAAAATCCCTAAAATTATCCCTAACCATTTATCAACGTGTATAATCCAAAAGTGAACTACATTTTATAAAACTTAATTTAAATTTAAATTAAATTAAATTCAATAAATAAAATTCTAATACATGACTAATAATTCTAAAACATTTTTTACGTATTCGATGATATAATTATATCAAATTACCTCTTAAGATGTCCAAAACATATTTATATCTCATTGGCTAATGTTACTATTCTAATTGTAAAATTAGAGTTCATAAAGGAAAAATTACTATTCCAATGGGTAAAGTTACAATTCACCAAAAAATTATTTTGATCTTATTGAATCATATTTTTCACCCTGATTAAAACTATGTATGTCATATATTTGTAATTTACATCAAAGAAAAAGTTATTTAACAATAAAATATTTTTTACTATTCATAAAAACACTATTCATAAAATACTATTAATTAGAAACACTAATCCTAAAATACTATTCATCAAATTGATACTTTTATAAAAACTTATAAAAATTCATCCTTGGATAATTTTGACATTTAAAATTAAAAAATTATATTTTTTTTACATAATAGGAAATAATAATTTTAATTATATAAAAGGATTACACAATGTAACTAAGGCCTCATTACATATCTCCTTATAACAACTACATATGACCTAAGAGTAAGGTGTGCAATGGTGATAGAATCATATAGCTTCTTGGAAAACATTAAATGAGTGGTGATTTCTATTAGCTTGAACTTCTCCCTAAAGCGATTTCATTCAAGCATAACATGTTGCAGTTCAGCTTGGGCTTGGTACAGAGCAAAGCCCAGGGACGCCACCTCATTCCCATACTTTGGAAAATTGTCTTTGTACAGCCTGAGTCTACTAGATAAGTCCATCGACTCTTATTTATGTATTAATTAACCATTTTCATTTATATTTATAAACAATAATCACAACATTAAGAGTATTGTTTCAAACATTCATATTGACCAATGGTCATATAACAGTCAAAACTCAATGGCCTCATTTTAATTATACTCACTTCATTAATTAATGGATATAGTTTTTTTGAGTAAAAAATAAAATAACACACAAATTCAGGAATCAAATATTATTCAAAATTTTAGGTAATTACAATCCATCTTGTCATTTACCTTCCAATTTAGATATAATATCATAATCATTCAATGGTGGTTCATGTACATGAAATTGATAAATTATGTTGCATTTGGTCCAATTACATTATTTTTATAATCAAAAGTAATATGCAATCACTCATCTCCATAAGAAAGTGAAAGTGTTGGTGAACATGTAATGCCATGTTTTCCAACTCAAGAACTCATTTTCATAATAGTGAATTTAGAGGAGTCCACCAATGAGGTCTCATCAGTATACCTACAAATAATTTTTGTCAATTAATTTTTTTATTAAGTAAATATATTTATTGATATTTAATAAAATGAAAAAAGTTAAATTCCTCAACATATGCTCCTCTATCTCTGTATTAGTATCTGTTATTATAAATGACAATTGTAATGATAAAATTTTATACCCAGATATTATTAGCCATTAGAATAATTAGAAAATAGGAAAACTGAAATACGTAATTAAAAAAGGCCACACATGTGTAAGTTATAGAAAAAATAGTGATGTTATGATTCTTAACCAAAAAAACATAGAATGTAAACTATTAAATATATACATTACTTATAATATGATAGAAACATTTTGAATTTAAATATTGAATAGTTATTAAATAAAACAATTTTTACACAGGTAAATTTCAAAATAGAAAAAAAATGTAAATAATTACCAGATTAATTATTAGATCAATTTAGTGTTTTTCCATATCCCTTCAGTATGATCATTTTGTATTTCATGCACTATTAATGCATTATAGTCATTTCTATCTATAAATTGTTTAATAGAAGGAGAAGCATCACATAAATCAATCACATCATCATTGTCATCAGCCTTATTATTCAAATGGATTAATTTCCCTTAAAAATGATAGATAATTGATCATTCAAAGTATTAATGACATAAATTATTTATTTTACATCTTTGTCCATGATAAATGGTTCTTCATTGCAAATAATTTTATATTTCAAATCAACCAGTTAAATCCAATATTCATCATGTTTCACACAACTATTAATTGAAACCCAATTACACTTAAAAAAGGTGACTCAAAACTTAATATAAAAAATGTTCCATTTGTCTTAATGAAAATTAAAATATGGAGTTGATGCAGAAATTGTGTTCTTATCTTTGGAACTTAAAAAATATAGTGCTTTAGCGAAGGCCATTACACCACTATTCTTTATGGTACTCTTGTTATCCATAGTCACTATGTAATATTTGTACCCATTATTATAAAAAAACCATGAAATCACATTATGTGATGGTCCCCCTACCAACCACATCAATTTATTTGATTCATATATATCTGTGGTGAAATTCTCTTTAAACCATGAAAAAATTCGTTTTTATACTCCATCATCAGCCACATTTTATTTATTTTCAGATATCATAACATTAATTCAGAAATATGTGATTATTTATATGATTCAACCAAATATGTGTTTTTAAAAATTTACAAATGTTTCTACATCACTTCATCATAGGGAATGAAAATTACATTTATGCCTTTAATCCCACTACCTTCACTATTAACTGTCATTTTTCAAGATATAGGGAGACTAATATGCTCAACATCATACAAATAATCATTACATTACTCAATCACTTCATCCGGTACATATTTTTGAACAATAGAGACCTCTAGTTGATAAGGATTTGTAACATATAACTTACAAATTATCATATATCTTTCAAATGGATATAATCATAATAAATAAATAGGCCCACATATTCTTATCTCATATTCTAAATGAATCACTGGATAAAAAACTATATAAAAAAATGTAGGTCAGAAATACATTTATAGTTGATAAATAATGAGAGTAGATTAACTCTTTAACACATATAAACAATTTGGATCAATGACATTTCATCAAATGGATTTTAATGAATTACATAAACTTGTGATAGTCTTAATAAAATATATTTGTAATATTCGATGAAGTGAGACTGGTAGATGTTTTTACATAATTACATGATAATCATGAGATTTCATACTTTTTAATTTACAATCTTTAAATGACACCAAATTCATCACATTTGACAAATAACCACTATGTACTCTAATACAATGAGTAAAATTAAAAAAATTCATCTTTCCATTATTTCTTAATGTGTGAAAACAATGAGGTAAATATATTATATTTACATTCACAGTGGGCGCTAACTCCAAACATATTCACATTGATATCATGTGTAATATAGCATGCAATCAAACTATTATATTTTCTTTTATCTCAAACAGAGATCCAATTAAATTGTCACACGTGTTTTTTGAAACATCCAAAACATTGATGTTATGTTTTATCTCTAAAAATATATAATAAGCTATTTCTAAAAAAGATATAATTTTCTCCCATATTTTTTTGAAGACCATAACTTATTTTCATTACAAATTTTGAATCAATATTTTTGACTATATCATAATATTATGCAACTGATAATGGTCGAGGGGGAATTTTGTATTCTTATAAACATTTAAATTGTTTTTTCAATCTATGTGAAGGGTGATCAATTCGCAAAAATATTCCGTGTCCCATGTACACTGTCTTTCTTGCATTCAGAAATTGATAATATGAAGTATCTTCTTCAAAAGTTGGACATGTTTCATATCCCTTAACACTATAACTAGAAAAGTATCCATATATAGGATTGTCTTTTGTAGTGAACATTAGCATAGCACGCAAAAGAAAATTATATTTCTTGTATACATCCAAACATTTAACACATATATCCCATAGAAGTTTCTGACTAAAACATAATGGTGAATGATACACATTAATATCATTTCCTAGCTATTCTGATCCAGAAATCATCAATATCATCAAAAGATATTTTTTCTTCATACAGAGATGTGCATAGAAGTTATAAACTACCAAAAAAACAAGCCAAGAACTATTATGGATAATTAGGATCCAATATGGATTCATTCCATCAATATATAATCCAATTTTGAGATTTATTACTTCACTTCGAAAATTATTTATTGTATCAAATCTCTTCTTCTGTGGTGAATCAGTAGGGTGACATAAGTTACCATCAGAGATGCACCTATCTAAATATCATCTTATCCTTTTCGAATCAATTGAATTTTTAAATAGGTGCTTAAAATAAATAATTATTGGACGCTACCAAATTGATTTTGTGAGCCATTTTATAATGGTACTTAAGAATGAATCAAAGTTTAGTTATCCGAATTTGTTTTTGAAAATTCTTGGATTATATCATCAAAAATTACAAAATTCATTTTCCATGAGGTTTGATAATAGTACATGAGAATGAATCTATGTTTAATTTTTCATCTATCTTATAACATGATGTCCCACATTTATAAATTCTTGATAAATATTCACATTATTTCCTAAAAAAGACACAATAATTAGGTAATGCATGTGTATTTTTATACTCCAATATTATTTGGCATAATATTTTATTCTCATCATAATTGGAATCTAGAAGCCCATTGCATTCTGGAAGTAGTTATTTTAAAAGGTCAATTAAGTTAGAGAAACTCTTATCACTCCTCCCATTTCTTGATTTCAAGTTAACTAATCTCAAATAATTTGATAAAACATTATATTTACAACAACTCAGGAATAATAGTTTTTTAATATCTATAAAATCATTTAGCAGTTGATGCTTTTTCGATGGTTTCAATACCTAAATCATGATTTAAATATTCAATACAGTCCTCTTCCTCATTCTGAATACTGTTATCAATATTTAATGTTAAATATTCAGTTCTTTCACCATTCAAGATCCAACATGTATACTTAAAGATAAAACCATAGAAGATGAGATGATAATTCATTTCTATGGAGTTAAACATTATAATATTCAAACAATTCACACATGGTTAGAAAATCAATTTAATGTATTAAGGATTTAATTTAAAAAATTCCAGTAAATCGTCAACTCATTTTTCTTATTCAGTAGTGGTTCTTCATAAATTTAGCCAATTATGATCCATTAAATACCTGATATCTCAATATGATCAAGGAATATACTAAAAAATATAAAAATTTAATAATATATATATAAATTGATAAGTTTTGAAAAACAAAATATATAAAAATTATTGGAAATCAGATTATAATGTCTTGGTTCTCCCAACATCATCAATAATAAATACAACATCCCTTAAGGAATATGACATCCATTAATAAAACATACATATAAAAATAAAATAGTAATTTGATTGACAATAATAAGTACATCAATAATATTTAATGTAGTGATATTTTTAAAATCACTTAATCAAATTATATCCTAATCATAACTTCATATTAATGATTGAAAATATTTTATAAAAAATAATTTACCATATAATTATATGAAATCACAATGACCAAACATAAAAAAAATTCAGAATAATATTTATCAAGTCACATGATCATTTCAACATTTCATTCCAACTATTAGTATCATAATTATTAAAAAAATTTAAAAAAAAACACAATTTCTATTTCAAATAACATGATTTTGGTGAATTTATTAAACTGCCACTATGTTTATTTTTTCCCTATTATTAATTCACATATATTTATCATCATCAGTGAACATACATCAAGTTATCCCTAGTTCTTCAATATAATTAAATGGTAAATTTATCTATAATATATTCTAGCATCTCATCATAATTGACCAACTTCAACAACTTTATCACAAAAGTTTCATCAAAACATTATTAAATATTAAACCCACATCACAATATCGAAACAAAAATACAAATTAAATTTATTTTATATATCATTGATTCCCAAAAACATTAATCAATATATATCATCAGTACTAATTGACAATTTTATCAAATAAAGAATTTATCAGAATATAAAATCATTAAAAACATAATTTATAAATAAGAATCAAATGCATAGAAATAATTGAAATATTAATTCTATAATAAAACTAAATTGTAAATAATTTTACCAGAAAACTAAAGAAAACAAAGAAAAACCATCTTTCACCAAGGAAATTGCATCCAATATTTGAACTTTCTACCTCAAATTCATTATAAGAACATACACTTCATGATCTATAAAAAATGTATGAATAAATTAAAAATAAAAAAAAACAAAATATTGAAAATCAAACTGCATATGATGGTTGGCCGAAAAAAATGTTTATGAAGAGAAATATGTCCATTGATGATGAAATAATGACATATAATGATGAATAAAACCATAGATCTTGAAATAATGATAAATATCGATGAAAATAATCAATAATCGTCATTGGGATCACCGAGTCGCTACCGCCGGGATTTTCATGAGTGAGAGCATGTTTCAAAATTCTAAAAAAAGGTTTCCCAATCTTGTAAAATTATCAAAAACTTTTCAATGTCTGTTATTCGGAAAACTGATGTCAAAATATATTTTTAATTTAGGGAGTCTGTATTATTGAAAGCTGACAATGTTTTTATTTCATTTATGGTATTAGTTTTTTAGAATAACTGACCCTGTAAATGAACCAGATTTCTTTTTCTGGAATTGTTTAATGTTAAAAACACTGGTAGAAAATTCCCATAGCTACCTTTTTCATTCGGATATAAAAAATCACCACCATATCATCGATGTGAAAGCCTCTATTTCTAAGAGTGTGTATCAGTTTAACTCAGAATTGTTTTTTAAAATACCTAATTTTTTTATATTTTCTATGATTTTAAAACAAAAACATCTATACTGAAACATGAAGATTAGATTTCAGGAAAAAATGACACAAGTTATATTTCTTGGTGATGTAACATTTTTAGACAAAAAAAAAATCCCTTACAATCAAATTTCCTTTTGTAAAATCAAATAATATTTAATATTGTTTACTAAAAAAATAAAAAAAAAATATTATATATTAAAATAAGGAGGTTTTTTTACCTTTTCCATTTTTCAATCTACTCATCACTAGTAACTATTATGTAACATGTCTGATTTATTTTACATATATATGGAAACTAGAACACATTTCTATTTCATCAGAACTACCTTTAAAAATATTTCATAGACAGATTTACCTACTCTGGGATACCTATTCCAGAAATTTCATAATGTTCCATTTTCAGAAACTAATTAATTTTACTTTTTTATGAAATTAGTTTCATATATACAAGATTTTTCTCTTTTCCTCATATCAACACCTCTTTAATAATTTACACCAATGTATACACGTAGATATATTACATGAGTCTTCCAAATTCACTACCAATTCCTGATTTAGGAAATGGAACATAACAAATTGTAAGCCCCAATTGATAAATTCTATTACATACATCCACATATAGAATAATTAATATACTATTCCTAGCTAATAGTCCTCTATCGACTTAAATCCAATAAACACTTCCTTTAGAATTTTATTTTCTAAAAAACTACCACAACCTTCCTAAATTGTTGATATTGAATCATATTCTCTTTCGATATATGATATGTACCATCTAAATAATATAAAATCCTTCTTATAATTTATGGGTTCATAATATCTTTTTATTGTAATGAATTCTTCATAATTTTTAAAACAAAACCAATCAAAAATAACAACAAAAACATCAGTCATTCAACATCTTCTAGTTTCACCGATTAAAAACACTCAAAAGACTAAATTATTCATTAAACAACATTTTAACGTATTATAAAAAATTATAAAATCATTTTTCAAAATACATAGAATCGATGTTTTTTTATTGAAACATTATACCCTTTAGAAATTGTTGAAAATACTACCATAAATCCTTCACCAACATTTAACTGATATGTCATAAAAATAATATGTAGATTTTGGGTGTATCAATATCAATCACACATTTTATATAAAATTAATCGGGTCTTATAACACAAAGATATTGATTTTGTTTGTCCTCCCATTCACATTGAAATTCATGGGTTTATAATTTCTAATCTACTTCACCTTTTACAATAATAAATTTACTATATATATTTTCTTTGTTATCAATATATTTCTATTGGTGGAGGATGATACATTTCATCATTTTATGTGACATATGAAAATATTAATAAATTTTTCCTCAGTAAAAAAATTAATTTATTTAATTGATTAAAAAATCAAAAGATACAAGGATACATTTTAAGAGACTATTGAAAAAGATTTTTATCACAAATTAACCCATTTTATCATTAATAATAATACAAGAGTACAAAATTAAATATAATAGTTTAAATTGTAGTAAAAAATTAAAAAAAACCTCAACATAATGATCATCCATGATGACAAATCCTCTGAAGATGACTATAGAGAGAATATAAATAAATATAAATATTGGTATATTTTTTAAGTGAGGAAAAAGAAATGATACATAGGTATTAAAGGAAAGAAGAGATGATAGTTTCATGGGTATGATTCAATCATGATAACCAATGGGGGAAACAAGTATAAAATATTCTCGAGTAAGGGATAATTTTTGTAGAGTTATTGAAAAAAATAAATTATATAAATAAAAATTTACTAATGGCTGGGTTATCAAAACATTTTTTATTTTGGTTATGTTAACTATGAATTTAAATGTAAAATAATATTATATTGATAAATTTTCATTAATTATTTTTTTTAAATTTATATTATGTTTATGTTTAATGTAATTATTCTTTTTGAATGGAAAATAAATAGCATAATTTTATATGTTTCCTTACCTATAAAAATATTTTCTCATAAAATAATCTGTAAATATATTTTTTCATTACATAATCAAAAATTTAACCACACACACACACACACACACATATATATATATATTTGTAGTTGAATATTTTTTATTAGGGATTTAGAATTATTTGGTGAAAATTGATTGTAAAGGATTAATATAAACTTTAATATTAATATATATAAATATAAGAAAAATATATGGATTTGAAATGAATATATATAGGATAATGATATTTCAAATAAGATTATATTCATATATACATTATAATATAAAAATAATATTTATTATGGTATATAAAATATTAAATAATATAAAGATAAATATAATATTTAAAAAAGTTGTTTTATGTCATATAAAAAATGAAATTGAATAGGGGCCAAGACCTTACATAGGAAAAAGGTGGCGAGGAGTTTGATTGTTTAAGTGATGAAGGGATTATTAGTCTTCTCCATGGGGGTAAAGCATTATAGAACACTAGGGAGTACCATATCAGGTTTTATTTCATCGACCTCTTTTGTCGCATACCGATATATGAAGGAGCATGAAATCGACCACCAAACTAATGTTAGATTACATATTATAGTAAAATTCAAATTTTTTAAAAAGAAATACCTGATATATAAAAAATCATGTCACAAATATCCTCTTATTCATACACATAAACATGTATAAATATCAATGTATATACATATATAATATATTTTTTTGGACTCCTCATGTGTTAATCATGTTTTAATGATCAAGAATCATATTCTTTTAAAAAAACACTTTAATATAGTGTAATATGTCTTAAATAATGTATAGATGATTAGTATCATTTTTCTTTAAGTAACGCAATCCAAGATCTTAAATTCTATACAATAAGATTGATTACTATACACTATATTAAGTTTACTTTATCATGATTTCTTTGATGAATGATTAAGACCAATCCATTCAATGAATATCAACATTTAAGTCTGAATAAACATATTTGGCTAAGTCTAATACACTGGGAGTCTACCACCTGTTGTGTTTTTCTAGCAAAGGAACTAGACACCATGACCAGACACTATGACCAGACACCGTGACCAGACACCGTGACCATACACCGTGACCATCCAGACACCGTGACCATCCAAACACCATTACCAGACACCATTACCAGACACTGTGACTATCTAGACACCCTGACCATCTACACACAATGACCATCCAGACACCGTGACTAACCAGACACCGTGACCAGACACCATTTCAAGGAGATACCATTTTCAGACAGACTACGACACTGTTTCTTAATCTGTTTGTTCATTTTTCAATTTAATTTCTAACAGTCATATTTGAAGTTATTAAATGCACTGACATAATTAATGTTTTTTAGACATGTCACCTGATAGTACGAGGTATTATGTGAAGAGTACATGCATCCTATCAGCTATAAAACATGCACTCCAAAATAAAAGCTAAGTGCGGCCCAGAAATATATAGACGCAAAGAAATCGGGTGTGTTCACAATAATGAAGACAAACTTAGATAAATATTCAGAAGAATCGACACATGAAACTTGACACTGCCAAATAAAACACAAAGTATACTCAAATCCTAGATTTGAGGATATCTTCGCACTGTCAAACACCCAGAATAACACGAGCCAGATCATACCGACTTGCAATACATTATTTTCCATGAGAGGACTCTATTATTTCATCCGCTTCATCCCAGAAGTCTAGAGATACATTGACTAACACGTAGAGAACTTCTAACCCTATCTCTATACATCTACTATATTGCGTATTGTTTTCACATTTCGAGTATTGTGTGTTCATTTGTATAAAAACACACACTGTCTCATGCATTAAACTGAAGGATACACGATATCCTTTCTCAATAATCTTTTTACACTTATGTATACCCACAGATACGTGTTGAAGAGGTCCCTCCGTGACCATGTATTTTTGTACCTATGAAAAACCGTGGAAGAGGTCCAGTGACTTGAACAGTCATATGTAATGTTGGTAACCCCGATCCAGGGTGTGGATCAAGTTTATTTATATAAACTCATTGGTTGCAGGTTATCACCATGTGGAGTGGATTAGGTCTCATCTTGAGATTGAACCACTTTTTTTATACCCTCTGTTTTTCATAATTTAGTTCTTCACTATTCTACTATATAATTTAGAAATCACTAAATTTAATTTTATAGTTAATCTTGGAAAAATGTTATGATTGTTTTTCCTTATTAGTGTACCTTCAAATGTAAGGTTAATAATTAATATTATGATTACTGATAATTCATCAATCTTTTGGGAATTTATTTAAATAGTAAAACTTTCATAAATGTATTACATTGATTAACTGGGATATTTTTAAATATATTGGTGAACCTTTTTAAGAATAAATTTTAATCTAATTTTTATATAGATACTCAATTCACCCCCCCCCCCTCTGGAGTACTATACTCTACCAACATTTGGTATCAGAGGAATGTTTGTTAAGACTATGTTTCTGAACCCATTCAACTCTAATTATTGTTGTATTTTAATGATATTTAAATCTCTGTTATTTCTAAATTTCTATCTCATTATGTTATTTATTTAGTGTGGATAATATATTGGATGGTGCTACAACGAAACGACCACCATTATATAATGTAACCAATTATCCTTAATAGAAAATCAATATGAAAGTGAATATAGCGAGTATGGGTTTTGAAATTTGGTCTTAAATTATAGACTAATATAAGATTACTTCTTTTGATAGAATCACTTGGGATGAACCTACCAAAACTGCCTACAATAAAAACTACAAATCCATGAATGCACTACATTTTACTTTAAGAGATGAGGAATTTAATAGAATCTCTACATGTTAAACTACCCATGAGATTTGGGATACCATGACAATTTCATAGGAAGGAAATTCTATTGTGAAAGAAATGAGACTTAATAACTATTCTATTAAATAGGATAACATTAAAATGAAACCTGATTAACCTATTTCTGACAGGGATCTCAGGATAAATGAAATTTTCAATACAATTATTTCTCTTAGAAGAGAAGTCACTACTAAAGAATAGATCATGAGAATACATAGATGCCCACCTAAAAGATGGAGAGGAACCTATGTCTCTGTTAAAGATTCATGTGATATCAACAAGCTACCTATAAAAGAACTCACTGGGAAGCTTATGATGTATAAAGATGAGTTGAATGTCAAAATGGAGGAGGAAGACAAACCCATAAAAAAATATGTTACATTCAAGGCCACCAACTCTAAACAGAACGAATAATGGAAGTTGGAAGTCTATGTAGAATGTTCAAGAAGATATCAATCATCACCTAATAGTGAATAATAGATCGCTCAGTTATCAAGAAGGTTTAAGATATTTTAGATGAAAAATGACTTTTCCAGAAATCCTAACATCAAGGGAAAGTATGATAAAAAAGGAAGAATGATGAAATAATATAAAAGAAATTGGAATTATGATGAGATAGTCTTCTATGAATATAAGATAAATGGACATGTCAAGGGTGAATTTCCAAAGCATAAGTAAAAAAGAAATACGAAGAAAAAGACAAAAAGTATAAAACGAAAATGAAAGAAACCAAGACTGGTTCTGAGGACAGTTCAAGTGACTCTGAATTTTCAAATAATGGATAGGCTAACAAAGACAATATCTGTTTTATGATAGACACATTTGAGGTGACACTGGACTCTCTTGTACATATTCCTACCTCTCTGTAGATAAGAGTGACTCATAAAATATGTCTAATGAAAAAATGTTTTAATATTATAATATGATTGAAGAGACATGCAATGAACTAAAATATAAATATAAATCTTTGAAGAAACATCATTCTCTTACTATGACTATTAAATCAAATCTTACAATTGAAAAAAATAAAAATGCTTATCTTCCCAACGAGAACAATGAATTAAAAATGCATAATGGGCAATTGAATATATACATAGAAAATTTACAAATGGGAAACATACCCTTACTATATTCCATGTAAATAAATATCTGCAAAATATTCTACTGGCATTGGCTATAAACTTGGAAAAATAATGTACGGATAAAATAAAATTGTTTCTAAATCTAGGACATAGAGCTTTACTCCCAGTTGTAGAAAAAATTCAGCTAGTTCAATTTATGATATTGTTTGTACTGTTTCTTGTTTTTCTCAAAAAAATAGAGTTTATATTTCAAATAATTCACATAATGCTTATAAGAAACCTACGAGGCAACTATGGGATCCTAATGCACTAGTCACTAGTATTACTGGACCCAAAAAAGTATAGGTACCAAAATCTATTTTTTCTTGATCAATTTGTTGGAAATTTTCTAAAAGAGTTTCTGTAAAAGCTTTCTGTACTTGGACAGTGGGTTTTTAAGACGCATGATAAGAGACTAGTCATACTTCAAGAATTTAATAAAGATTCATGGAGGAAATTTCCACTTTTGTGACAATTCTAGAGGAAATATTTTTTCCTTGGACAAATTGCAACTCTTACCCGGTTTTAGTTTCCAACGTACTTCTTATTAATGGATTAAAATATAATCAACCTAGTATCTGACAATTAATAGTTGATGAATTTCATAATAAATTTAAAAATTATTCTTGCAATGTTTATAATTCTTAAAATGATATAGTGTTTTTTTCATTAAGAAAGGAAAATGTATACTCTGTTAATTTAAATTTTTTAGTTTCTAAAAATGCTTCAGGCTTAAGTGTATTTCATAAAGAGTCTTGGCATCAGAATAGAAGATTCAAACAATTTAATATCCACTCCCTTAGAAATCAAACGAGAATAATCTTATTCAAAGAGCTAACCAAACTTAAGTTTCCAATTGATAAAGTGTGTAATCCATATCAAAAGGGAAAACAACACAAAATTTCCTTCAATCTAATAAAAGAAGTGTCAACTTCTCAACCTCTTGAATTGGTTCACATGGATTTATTTGGACCATCTAGAGTTTCTAGTTTATATGGTATGCAACATCTTTATGTTCTTGTGGATTAATTTTCTAGATATACTTTGACTTTCTTTTTGGATCACAAAAGTGAGGCCAGCGCTTATTTTACCAAATATTCCAAATCTGTAGAAAATATTAGTGGACTTAAAATTAAATCCTTAAGATGTGATCATGGTCGTGAGATTTAAAATTAAGATATTGAATCCTTCTTCTCACAAAAGTTCTATATTCATAACTTCTCAGCCCCTAGAACACCTCGAAAAATGGATTTGTAGAATGAAGAAACAGATACCTGTAAAATATTGATAGACCTATTCTTAGTGAGTATTACCTACCTATTTATTTTTGTGTTGAAGCTGTAAATACAGCATGATACATAATCAATAGAGTCTTTATTAGACCTATTCTTAAAATAACTCTTATGAGTTATAGAAAAATTGAAAACCCAAAGTAAGATACTTCAAAGATTTTTGGTTGCAAAGTCTATATCCTTAATCCTGAGGAAAACCTTGAAAAATTTTCTTCCAAGAGTGATGATGAAATCTTTTTAGGATATTTCATTTTTAGTGATGCCTATAGAGTGTTTAACAAATGAACTAAATATGTGGAAGAATCTGTTCATGTAAAATTTGATTAAATAGATCCACATTATCCTAACACTATTCTTGAAAACCTAGAGGACGATGTATCAAATCTGGACATTAATTAAAAATTAGTTAATCATCATCTAAAAGAATCTGTGAAAACTTATAGTTCTATAAATTCTTTAGATTCAAGTCACAACTAACTTAAACCTATTTATGAACCTGAAATCAATAGTCCTTCTTTTTCTAGAGATTTTAGAACTCTTAAGAAGCATCCTTTAGATGCTATCGTATAAGACTTAGATAAAGGTGCTCAAAATAGAGCTTATCTTTGAAATCAGGGTGAAATTCAAGTATTCTTGTCACAACATGACCTTAATTAAATTAATTATGTTACCAATGATGAATTTTGGGTGTTGGTTATGCAAAAAGAACTTATTATGTTTGAAAGGATAAAATTTGGAAACTTATTGATAGTCCTAAAAGACATTCACATAGTAAATAGATGGGTGTTTTGAAATAAGGTAGATGAAGCTGGTAATATAGTTAGAGACAAGGCTAGATTGGTTGAACTATTCTATAGTCACGAAGAGGGAATTGACTATGATAAGACCTTTTTACCTATAGCCATACTTGAAGCCATCAGATATCTGCTTTCTTATGCTGCACATATGAATTTAAAACTATATCAAATGGATGTAAATTTTGCATATTTAAATGGGTATATATATGAGGATGTCTTTGTTGAGAAACCCCCTGTGTTTTCAAACCCTTATTTTCCAAACCATATATTTAAGTTATCAAATGATTTATATGGTTTAAAATAAGATCCAAGATCTTGGAATGATAGACTGAATACCTTTCATATTTCCAAAGGTTTTAAAAAAGGAATAGATGATCCTACCTTATTTATAAAATGAATATTCGATGATGTTTTAGAAGTTCAAATTTATGTAGATTATATTTTTTTGTATCTTTGAGAAATTATTTATGTATTGATTTTTCTAAAATGATGCAAATGAAATTGAAATGAGTTTAATGGGTGAACTAAAATATGTTCTAGGATTTCAAATGATTCTAAATGATGTTAGTATTATTTTAAATCAATGTAAATATAGAAGAGGTATTTACAAATGTTTTGGAATGGATAGCTCTAAATGTAGTGATGCTGTAATGAGTACCACTTATATATTAGATATTAATGAAGATGGAAAATCTGTTGATCAAACTACTTATAGAGGAATGATTGGAAGATTTCTCTATTTAAATACTAGTTTACCTAACATAATGTTTGGTCTATGTATGAGTTCTTGTTTTCAGGAAAATCCTAAGGAATATCATTTAAAGGATGTTCAAAGAATCTGAAAATACATCATTCATACACACAATCTAGGACGGTTCTATCCCATGTGAAAATAACTGGAATTAGTTGGTTATTTTGATGATGACTACGGTTGTTGTAAGTTATATTGAAGAATACTCTTCGGAACATGTCACTTTTTAGGAAAGTTACTAGTATCATGGTGTAGTATGAATCAAAATTTTGTTTCATTATCTACTGTAGAAGTTGAATACATTGCTTCTGGTAGTTGTTGTACACAAATATTGTGGATGAGACAACCATTACTAGATTATGGATATAAATTCGGGCGTGTACCTATAAATTGTGACAACAAAAGTTCTATTAACATCTTAAAAAATCCTGTTTCAGACTCTAAGACAAAACATATTGATATGAGACATCATCTTTTGAGAGATCATTATCAAAAAGTTGATATCACTTTGGAATTCATTGGAACTAAATATCAGCTCACTGATATATTCACCAAACCATTAAATTATGATATAATGGACTAAATCATACATGAATTAGGAATGATAAACCTAAAGTTGTATTCGCACTATTTCACAGCTTAATGTTTCATATGACATTGACTTTAGATTACTGTTTAACTCTAATAGTTCAATAGTATTACCTTATTAAGACGTACTATTTCATGTTTATGGTCTCACAGTTACTATTTCATAGTTACTGTTTAACACTTACTGTATAAAACAATATGGTCGCACAGTTTAGAAATGACATTGTTACGGTCTCACCATGAACAATTCTTACTGTCTCACCATGAAGTCTTGTTACAATGTCACCAAAAAAATACATTACTTTTTTATCAATAAATTATAACACATATAGCGGTAATTCATTGTTTTATTCTTTTTTACTTTCCCATGATTTTTATCCTCCGACGCTTGGTATTCCTAAATGATAAAATTAAAGAAGTTTACTCATTCTTAAATTGATCTCTCTTATCATCACTAAAACCATATTCCCTCTGTAAACCCTTCAGTTCTCTATCTCTCTCTCTTGAACCTTTGTTGGATTCCAAGGATGAAGCTCCCATCATCGTCAACTCTTGAGAAATGCAGTTCAATGAAGAAGAGGAAAATCGTGTCGAAGATAGCACCTATGGGTCCTCTGAATCCGACTTTGGTAGATAGAATAGTGGTGTCTGAAAAGGATATTTTCCCTAAGTGTCTTCTGACAAGTTGGTCTCTGGTATTGAATTTATTAAAAGAGAAAGGATGGATAGATTTGTTTACAAAGTAGGATAGGCCTATTTACCAGAAATTAGTTTCACAATTATATCAGTATGATCAATTTTCTTTTGATAAAGAAGATGTCAATGTTGTGAGAAGCTGGATAAATATCCATAGGTGAAATTTTTCTTCAAGGTTATGGGATTCATGCCATAGGATACATCATGATGGTAGTTGTGAGTACTATCAGAGAGGTTCTCCACCTCCAAGAGAATTATTTATCTTGGAAGAAGCTTTGATAAGTTCAACTAGAAATAGAAACAAGAAGAGAGCCATAGCTTCTGAGCAAGATGGAGAAACCAGACTCTTGTTTATGTTTTTTCAGAATTTGATTATCCCCAGAAAATTTTATTTCAATGTACTCATGTATCAGGATGTATTCATAATACTTATCATGAAATATGGACATAAGATTAATCATTGTATGTATGTCATACACCATATGTGTGAATTGATCAAAACCACTTCCAAGTCAACCTCCCTGTTTTATTCAGGGATTATCTCAGCTATGCTTCATGAAAAGGGATTTTTTGGACCAGATGAAGAATCCATAATGGATTATGAGTTCTATATTTCAAAATTTACAATAAAGAGACTATAAATAAATTGCAATCCGTGTACAAAAGCATGGGTGGAAGATAAAGAAAAAATTTATGAAACTTTTAATCCAGTGGAACACCCTTCAAGACCTTAGGATATTTAATATCCTAGTCTAGAACCAGATGAATTTGTTATGTTTTCTGAAGAAGAAGAAGAAGAGGTTGTTTCACCTACAATAGAATCATTCCTGATTGAGGAGGAAACTGAACCGGTTTTTCATGAATTAGATGAAAGAGAAGTACATGTTCTTGAAAAGGCTGTTGATTTGGAATAACAACCTTCTTTAAAAGAAGAATATGTTCAAATTGATAGAGAAGAGGATTTTGTATAAAATGATATAGGAGAAGATCATTCTGTTGTGCAAGAAACTACTCATTAGGAACTTGTAGATGAAAAACCTACTCCTGAAGTTATTCCTTCTTCTAAAGAGAGAATGAAGCTAGACTTTTAGTTGGTTATATTGGAAATGATTGAGGAAATCAGGGATTAAATCGTTGAAATAAATTAAGGATTTAAATCTCTATGTCTTGAGGAATATTTGTCTATTGAGGGGGAGTATCCCCCTAGGCTAGAATCTATTGAAGTACCTAATCTAGTTGATCCAAGATCAGTGTATACATAGTATAAATACTCTAGTTATTAAGATGTGACTGATTCCCATGAAGTATCAGTAAGAGGTATTGATCTCCCCATAGTGTTAAAATTGAAATCAGTCTCCAATATTGTATCTAAAAATTAACATGATCCTGTCTCAACTACTATTCCCAAACCCTCACACGAACCATCAAACATGGTGAATTTGGATGATCTAAAAGCATTTGAAGCTGCCCTTTTGGCTAGTGTTGAAATGCTCCTAAAAACCCAACCAGCTCTGGTAACCAATTTATGTGAGAGAGGTGCTGCCTTATTATTGGAAAATATTATTTGGAAGATTCATCCAATGATACTCCATGAGATCAAGAAACCAGAATTGATAACAAACTTCTCCGTGATGAAGTAAAAACTCTCAAAGGTTTGGTTGAAGAAATGAAGTGACTGATAACCTCAACACCAGAATCTGTTTCTCAAACTGTTGAGGATGTTAGTCATACCCCACAGGGAGTAGCCTCACTGATTCAAAATCAGTTAGCTTCCTTAGTTGACAAGGTGGATGAAAGAATCAATAAAATCATGAAAACGATGCGTGAGATTGTTATTGGTCTTAACAAGTTCACTGATGAGTAAAAAGTATGTCTTCAAAAATTTCTTAATCGGCTAAAATCCCTTAATTTAGCTATGAATACTTATAATGATTCAAGAAAATCATCTCAACATTCTTTAGATATTTATATTCTCATAATAGTTGTCATAGAGGAACTCCAGGTTGTGTATAGTGTCTTTAATAATGAATCACTATCTAATGTTATCAGGAGGAGTGATCTAGTTCATGATTTTGTGAGAATTCATTCCAAAATATCCTATGATGCTCAACAAGAAATTGAAAAAAAGATATATTTCTACTTTGATTGGCTATTTTATAAGTATGAAATGACCAACCACTTCATGCATCTTGTAGAGAATCTAAGAATCCTCCACTATTACTAAATCCTTCAAAACTCAAGTACAAAATCTCACAGATTTCACATGTTTGTTGTAAAAGATTATGGATAACAATGATGAATTTGTAAAAGACATGCAGTATGGTGGAGAGATAATTGATGAATTCATCAAGCATCTGAGGCCTTATCTTGATGTACAAAGTACTACCATTGTTTCTCTTGTAACTGCACCATTGAGATCTTGTTTTCCTACCTTTTCCTCTACTACATTTTCCTCTACATTTCTATCTGTCTCTTAGGAACTAAGTCATATCAGACCTATTATCCTTGATAAACAGTTTCCTCGATCTTATGTTGTACCTACCTTGGTCCCATCTATCTTTGAAGGTCTCCCTTTCCCTTATCTGTCCACTAGTACACTTCCTTCATCCACTTCTACCTCTGCTCCTATGGCTTCTTCATTTGATGCTGCTGTTAAGGAAAAGGAGAAAAGATGCCAATGGTGAATAATAGTGATACTCTCTATTTATTGGGATGATTTTTTTGGTATTCTTGTTACATCATATTTTTAATGACACTCCTCTTATCTAATGTATTATTCTATTTTTATTTACTTTTTTATTTGATAATCCCAAAAGGGGTATAAATCTATATATTTTATTTTTTTTATGCACTTTAAAGAAGAGAATAATTCACTAAAAATATATTTTCATTCAAATGATTTCAGATCATTAAAAAGGGGGTGAATTTTGGACTCCTCATGTGTTAATCATGTTTTAATGATCACAAATTCCATTATTTCTATAAAACCTTTAAATCCTATGTAATCTATCATAAATCATGCACAGATTATCAATATCCTTATGATTTAAGTAAATTTATCAATGATCTTAAATGATATAAATTATGTTTGAATATTGTAAACTATATTTAGTTTACATTATAATTATTTCATCGATGAATGATTAATTCTAATCCATTCTATGAATACCACTATTTATGTCTGAATACAAATACTTTTCTATGTCTAATACACCACGAGTCTACCACGGGTTGTGTTTTTCTGGAAAAGGAACTAGACACCATGACTAGACACCGTCACCAGACATCATGACTAGACACTGTGACCAGATGTCGTGTGTAACACCCCCATATTTTATCAAAAATATTCTTTTAATTTCATTAATGTCTTGTGTTGTATTCTACACCACGATTACCTTTCCTATACACAACACCGTATTAGCTTGCAGTATACGCAACACTATTCTTGGATCGTGTTACACACAATTTTGATAATAGTTATTCTATGCAACATTGAGTATATATATATATCAAATGTATAAATGAAATATGGTTGTATTCTTTTATACGAAACAACAAAGGATTCTTTCACAACACGCAACACTGACTTGGCTTGCATTACACACAATCGCGACCTTCATCGATAGCATGTGTTGTACGCAATATCGGGTTTTAATAAACAACAATATATTATTATAATATTGTCATGAACAAGCCATTATGAATAGTATTAACTAAATTTTTAATTTTATAAAATTATTATTCATCTTACACATTTTCAAGAACATGGTATAAGAACAAAATAAATTTTTTGGGTAAAATAATTATTTTTAAAAAAATGCAGTTTTGACAGCTTTTGATGGCGCACCCACTTAAAATATAGTTTTTGACATGTTTATATGTTCAATTTGACAAAATAAAATTCTTCTTTTGAATCAGGATATAAAAATTTACATTAGATAAATGTTTGATATTTTTCCGTTAACTTTCATATTTTAATGAATAGTAAAAACACGCTATATTTTAATTAAAAACAACTTTTTTCATCGTAATATCTTATGTGGTTAACTTATAATATTGAATGGTTTTAAAGTATAAATAGAATATATTTTTACCATTTAATATAATGTATGTCATTAGCATTGATTTGACCTTGAATTCGTAGGTTAAATCAATTCAACCTTTTGCAATGTTTTAAAGAAAAAATCCGTTTTCTTTCAACAACAGGATTAATTTTAATTTACTTTTTGCAACTTTTGTGTATTGAATTTGGAAAAATGGATTCCATATTTGGAATCAGTGGATCCAAATTATGTTAATAAACTACTTTTTAATTTTGAGAATTATGAATAGTAACTACGGTAAATTTTATTTACCATAGTAAAAGGTAAATCGGGTAATTAATGGTAAATACAATATTATAAAATTAACCTAACACATGTCAAAATCATATTGTATGACTAAAAGTCGACCCATATCACCTAAGGGTCGGATTAGATTCATTTAATGGACTTTTGTCCATGAAAATAATTTAATTATTATTAAAAACAAAGAATGTGACAACATGTCACTTTATAAGTATAATAATTTTAATCTAGTGATAAATTTCATGAAACTTCGAACATGAATATTCTACAGAAAGCCAATACACTTATCTACACCATAAGAATTTATTTAGAAATTTTAAGGATTAAATAATTATCATTTATTATGACACAAATATGATGTTGTAATTATCTTTTTAATGAAATATCACTACAGGAAAATAGACCTATACCCACGGTTCAAAACCGTGGGTATAGCCCCCAAAACCGTGGGTATAGGCTATACCCACGGTTCTGGGAACCGTGAGGTTGAACGGCGTCGGTATAGGTCCCTGACCTACACCCACAGTTTTGTTCAAACCGTGGGTATAGGTTTTTGCCATCGTGTCAATACTCTATACCCACAGTTTGAAAACTGTGGGTATAGGTTTTATAAAATAGCCGGTGTCCGGATTCGATCCCATGACCTCTTCGCCGCTAACGAACCACCTTACCACTGCCCCAATGTTGACATTACGTATATTTATATATATTTTGTTAAATATATTTATTTAAACCGTGGGTATAGAGGGAAGAACCGTGGGTATAGAACTCCCGCCAAGAAATTTTTTTTTCCCACGGCAAAAAAAAATTCCCGCGCAAACGCGGGAAACCTATACCCAGGGTTTATCAAAACCGTGGGTATTGGTTTTTAACCAAAGGCTATCCCCATGGTTTTGGGCAAACCGTGGGGATAAAACTCACCTATACCCACGTTTTATGGCCAAACCATGGGTATAGGCATGTTTTTGAGACCCTATACCCACGATTTTCTTAAACCGTGGGTATAGGTTCTGGAAAACTGCCTATCCCCATGGTTTTTGAAAACCGTGGGGATATGGTTACCTATACCCAAGGTTTTTTCCAAAACCGTGGGTATAGGTCCATTTTCCAGTAGTGTATTGACATAATTGACGTTATAAATGCCCAAATAAATGTAATTTGAGACTTTTTATGACTTACATTAATTTTATAGGTTAATATGACATGTTATTGTTGATATAAGTAACTTTTTTCGAATGTATCATTCTGTTATGAATTTCATAAAAGTCATGTACCAAATAGTGTTAAAATTGACATAAATTAGTATTTAAAACAAATAACATATTATTAATTTTTATTTAATTCCTAAAAATCTAAGGTTCATTCAAATGACTTATATAAGAATAGATATATGAATAATAAACAACTTTGGGTTCGTTTGGCTTTTTATGGTAAGTTTATTGACCATACAGTGTAAGAAAACAAAAAGACATGGTAAATTTTAAATTATTTAACTTAGAGTTAAATCTAATTGATAAGGTTAAAATAATAACCTAAACTTGTCTAAATCCTATTGTATGAGAGGATTTCGACCCATCACCACATTAGATTCGAAAAAAGACCCTTTGGAACCATTAAAAACCGAATTTGACCTTTATATAAAATAATATTTTGAGATTTTCCTAAGGTGCCCCTCTCCTCCCTTATAAAAAGGCACCTCCTCCCTCTCCTCCTCACACCAATTTGAGCATTCAAGCTCGGCCAAACCCTACCCAAATCTATTCTCCACTTCCATAGTATCATCCTAGAGGTCCTGGGCTTCTTCAAAGACCATCCTTAGTTCCTTAAGTGGAGGTTAATTGAAGGCGCGTCAAAAAGAGGTAATATCCATTACCAATCTTTTTCAATTTCTTTCTTCTTCAACTTCTTCTTCTTTAGTTGTTTCATGATAAAGTAATAACATAAGTATTTCTTATATACTGATATGTTATTATAAATATGAAACAACTCTAATTAACCTTCTATCCATCCTTTGGAAAAAGGAAATCACCGCGCATGCGTACGTACGGAATACCATCTCCACGCCGTGGTGTAATCTATTTTTCACCACCACCTTAATTGGATGGGTATAATGGTGTAATGAGTAACTATATATGATTATTATAAAGTGATATTGATACTGAAATAGTATACATACACTTCAACACAATTCCACGACCATGGGAATGATATCATCACTCGTGCGTAAGTACGGACTACCGTCTCCACGACGCGATGAGATTCATTATCCATGTTAACCATTCCAGAATGATTATAAAGTATATATAATGAATAATAATGGAATATATGACATGGTAAATCTAATTTATTTATATATATATATGTATTTCATCTACTTACTTCCATTCCGGACAATAAAGAAAGGAAAACAGCGTTCATGCGTACGTACGGACTACCGTCTCCATGAATGGTGTGTTTCATTTCATTTATCTATCTCTTATATATATATATATAATAAATATATATGATATATAAATCATGTTTTATATTCTGGAAGTATGTAAATAATGATATAAGTAATAATAATGTCAACAACAACAAGTCCAAATACCCACGATAAATGAAACGATTTTACCCAAAACGCTTCTTTAACATGGAATTTACAAAAGACCGGGTAATATAAAGTCATAAGTGAACCATATATGATATCATAACAATGAATATGATTCTGTAATAAGTTAATGGCATTATTTAAATCATTATACAGGTGGTTCGGATACGTACAAAGCAAATCGTACCTGAGGTAAGGGAAATATCACAATCTCATTTTTATTCGAGATTGTTTATACTTTGGTATTTACTAGGGTGTATTTTATCATCCACGTACATTTTTCCTCAATATGTAATATATAAATCATTCTACAATAGTTTATATCCAATTTTACCCTTCTGTGAGTTTTTAGTAAAAGATATGAAAGGAATATTTTGTCGTTCTTCGTACGAGGTAATTTTTGACTTTTCCGACAAAAGTATGAAAAGAATGTTTTATTTTAACTTATACGGCATGAATGTATTTTGAAAACATTATTTCCAAGAAGCTTCCTTTACAGGTTATCATGTTTATTTTTAATCAACTTATTTTAGTTTAAAATTGTATGACATGTTAAGACAGTAAAATGTTTTTGAAGTAGAAAGGATATTTTCCCCAAGAATGGAGTTCAAGTGTTTTATCAAAATTATTTTCCATCTAAGATAATATAGGGTTCTGTTTCTATACCTATTATTACATTGATTTGATTATGTTGTGATGGAATTATTTTTATTAATTCCTTAATCTTATATGAATTGTTTGATGATGTCACGAGGTTTAAGATTCCAATTTTAATTACATGGGTTATGCAATGATATATGATTTATGATTTTGTGGCACACATAAGAATAGTATCATTATGAGACGGGTGGGACCTATATCTCCCTCCAATGCATTGGGTAATGATTTTATATCTCATGAGATAGACATGGCTGGAATGGTAGGTTATACCAGTTCAGTGAAACAGGACTGAAACGAGGGTGACTCGGTTCAGAAATGGACTTTGTCCACTAAGATAGTCTTGGCAATGAGTCTTGACTAATAAGAAATAATTCTCTATGATTATGTGTGTATTACACAATGTTTCATGTTTTAAGTTATGATTATTGGGATTACATTTCACTAATATGATTTATCTCATGTTATGAAATTATGATCTCTTTTTGCAGGTTAAGATTTCCAAAAGATATGTTCTTATGAATATGATGTGATTGATATTTCTTTTGTTTACCCTTACTGAGCATTTGATCTCACCCTTTTATGTTTTCTTTTTCCCCAAGATATAAAGAAAGGATTTAGGTAAAAAAAAATAAGATCTTTATGGGAGATGTTGAAGATCTTTCACCACGATTAGAATATTATATTCCGAGTTTCCAAAGACACTAAACTATTACGGTCTTTGTGTGTGTGTTTTTGTTATGTACTAAGTATTACGAAAAAGTAATGTAATGTTTATGTACGTCAATCTTCGAGTCTCTACAGTTGGTATCAGAGGAAAGGTTTAGTCAACCTTTACAAACTAGGATGTGGGAACGTTAGTGAGATAACTAGAGATATTTCTAAGGTATGTCTAGGGATGTCCCTAAGGATAAGTATACGTATAGGATATAGTCCTAAAACTATGGAAATGATCATAGAATTTAACCTAAGATGTTAGATATTGAAGTTACTCCCCCTTTATTATGATTTTTTCCTCTCACACTTTTCTTTTTGGGTTTTACGAAATGGTTGGAAACGAGATGATTCACAATAATGGAGGATATGATGGACAATGGAATGATATTATTCATGAGAAACTAAATGAAATGGGATTTGGAAGTCCAAACATCATTATTATGCTGAATCAGCAATCTCATAATATGATCAATAAAGTAAATGTTTTTAAGTTTCCTGACTCGGCTAATAAGAGAAAGATGGACTTTCATGATGATCATAGAGGAAAGAAAGTTCAATTTCCCCTATGTAAATCATGTGGGAAGAGGCATCAAGGAGAATGTTTCAAAGGAATTTGAAGATGCTTTGGGTGTGGAAAAGAAGGACACAAAGCCAGAAAGTGCAAAGGAAAAGGCCCAGTTTACACCAGGGATGAGGATAATGGTATTACTATGACATCAACAATGGTTAAATGTTTTAAATGTGGAATGTACGGGCATTATGCAAACCAATCCCCTAAGGGAAAGTCTCATGAAGAGAATCAGTATGGTTGTATGGGTAGTATTTATGTGGATGATGATGAAGAGACTACAAATGATATGTGAGATGAAAGAATTGTTGAAGCTCGGTCAATGGTTTAAGGATGTAGTGGAATGATTACATGTTTATCATGTGTAATGTTGTATAAGTAATCACATGGTACTATGGAATAAAGAGACATCTAAGGATTGTTACACTGTTGTCTTTCCTTGAGTTTTGAAAGTGTATGATTAATGTTACCAGTATCCATGAAAGGTTATTCAGATATTTTTGGAATGTAGATGATATGCCCATAATGAAGGGATAAGGGGAAAACTAAATGTTTGATATTATTCATGAGATCATGACTGATATAAGGAGAAGGTTATATGATGGTTTGAGTATATAGAATTATGAGGATTTTGGTATGTGGAAAGTGTTAACATTTAACTGCACTCATGTTTTCACTACGGTTCAATGGGTATTCAAGAGAATACATAATTAAGGCCTTTGAATTTTTAGAATGTGACCAACAAGACATATCTTATGATATATGGGGATCAACGATGGTATTAAATCTCTAGGTAATCGTTTTCACTATATTATGAGAGTGGACTGAAGTATTATGGATAAGCCTAAAGATTGGAATGGATTATGTTGGACATAAGTTAGTATTGTATAAGTATAGAAGTTTTTTCGATATTATTGATGGGATGTTATAGTAATATAGTTTTAGAAAAAGGACAACCTGTAGGACGGGCGACAGCCCATCCCGTTAGACAAGGCTGTGGGAATCGAACCCACAACCAAAGTGCGACTGGCCTTTATCGCCTACCACTGGCCTACAGGAAGTCCTTGTTTAGTAGAAACTAGTTTTATTATATTAAGCAGTATGATATATGAAGTATACGTCCATTTTAGGAACCATATATGATTAATCTAACTATTGATGGACTTATGTATTTTTTGATAACTTTTCTAACCTTTTGTTTGACACAGATGGAATGACCCATCATTCTATCACATGATATGTTAACACTTCACGAATAACAAATTCAACTTCATTTCTTTAAGAGATGAAGTGGAAATTGTTCAAAGCACAAACAACAGTGAGATTGTACCAAAATCAAGTAAGTATTTCTTCTAATTAAAATTTTTCAACATTAGGGAAATGATATTGAAAACCAAAAATGTTGTCCTAGTGGTCTTATATCTAATTAATCAAATGGTACCCTAGATCATCACAAATTTATGGCTATGCGATTGTTGGTTTTTTCATAGCCATGTTCTCTACCACTCTCCAACAGAACTTGATGGTTAGATTTTTCTTCCATATCCATATTTTCACCTATGTTATCCTATGTGGAAACCCAGTGATGAGTTAATTTGGGTAACCGTTACATTTCATACTTTATTTTTTAAAGCCATGTTTTGGTATTCCTTTTTACGATGTGGGTTTCTATTAAACAAACTTTTGAGTAGTAAACCATTTATAACCTCGACAAATTTCGAGGGAGAAATTCATTTTAAGGGGGGTAGAATGTAACACCCCGAGATTTTTTGAAAAATATTCATTTATTTTTATTAATGTCTTGTGTTTTATTCTACACCAAGATTACCTTGTGCTATATGCAACACCGTATTAGCTTGCAGTATACGCAACACTATTCTTGGATCATGTTTCACACAATTTTGATAATAGTTATTCTATGCAACATTGAGTATATATATATATATTCAATGTATAAATGAAATATGGTTTGATTCTGTTATATGAAACAACAAAGGATTATTTCACAACACGCAACCCTGACTTGGCTTGCATTACACCCAATCACGACCTTCCTCGATAGTGTGTGTTGTACGCAATATCGGGTTTTAATAAACAACGATATATTATTATAATATTGTCATGAACTAGCCTTTATGAATAGTATTAACTAAATTTTGAATTTTATAAAATTATTATTCATCTTACACATTTTCTATAACATGTTATAAGAACAAAATAAATTTTTCGGGTAAAATAAGTATTTTTAAAAAAATGCAGTTTTACCGCCTTTTGATGGCACTCCAACATTAAATCTAGTTTTTGACATGTTTATATGTTCAATTTGACAAAATAAAATTCTTCTTTTGAATCAGGATATAAAAATTTACATTATATAAAGTTTTGATATTTTTTCGATAACTTTCATATTTTAATGAATAGTAAAAACACGCTATATTTTAATTAAAAACAACTTTTTTCATCATAATATCTTATGTGGTTAAATTATAATATTGAATGGTTTTAAAGTATAAATAGAATATATTTTTACCATTTAATATAATTTATATCATTATCATTGATTTTACCTTGAATTAGTAGGTTAAATCGATTCAATCTTTTGCAATGTTTTAAAGAAAAACCCGTTTTCTTTCGACAACGGGATTAATTTTAATTTAATTTCTGAAACTTTTTTGTATTGAATTTGGAAAAATGGATTCCATATTTGGAATCAGTGGATCCAAATTATGTTAATAAAATACTTTTTATTTTTGGGGATTATGAATAATAACTACGGTAAATTTTATTTACCATAGTTAAAGGTAAATCGGGTAATTAAGGGTAAATATAATATTATAGAATTACCATAACACATGTAAAAATCCTATTGGATGACTAAAAGACGACCCATATCACCTAAGGGTCGGATTAGATTAATTTAATATACTTTAGTCTATGAAAATAATTTAATTATTATTAAAACCAAAGAATGTGACAACATGTCACTTTCTTAAATCTTATAAGTATAATAATTTTAATCTAGTGATAAACTTAATGAAACTTCAAAAATGAATATTCTACAGAAATCTAATACAATTATATACATCATAGGAATTTATTTAGAGTTTTTAGGTATTAAATAATTATCATTTATTATGACACAAAGATGATGCAGTAATTGTCTTATTAATGAAATATTGACATAATTGATGTTATAAATGCCCAAATAAATGTAATTTGAGACTTTTTAGGACATACATTAATTTTCTAGGTTAATATTACATGTTATTGTGAATATAAGTAAAATTTTTTGAACTTATCATTCTGTTATGAATTTCATAAAAATCATGTACCAAATAGTGTCAAAATTGACATAAATTAGTTTTTACAACAAATATCATATTATTAATTGTAATTTAATTCCTAAAAATATAAGGTTCGGCAAAATGACTTAGATAAGAATAGATATATTAATAATAAACAAATTGGGGTTATTTTGGCTTGTTATGGTAATTTTATTAACCATATAGTGTAAGAAAACAAAAAGACACGGTAAAAGATAAATTATTTAACTTAGAGTTAAATCTAATTGATAAGGTTAAAATAATACCGTAAACTTGTCTAAATCCTATTGGATGAGAGGCTGTCGACCCATCCCCACTTTAGATTCTAAATAAGACCCTTCGGAACCATTATAAACCGAATTTGACCCTAATATAAAATAATATTTTGAGATTTTCCTAAGGTTCCCCTCTCCTCCCTTGTAAAAGGGATCCTCCTCCCTCTCCTCCTCACACCAATATGAGCATTCTAGCTCGGAAAATCCCTGCCAAAATCTCTTCTCCACTTCCCTAGTATCAGCTTAGAGGTCCTGGTCTTCTTCAAAGACCATCCTTAGTTCTTTAAGTTGAGGTTAAGTGAAGGCGCGTCAAAAAGAGGTAATATCCATTACCAATCTTTTTCAATTTCTTTCTTCTTCAACTTCTTCTTCATTAGTTGTTTCATGATAAAGTATTAAAATCAACATTTCTTATATACTGATATGTTATTATAAATATGAAAAAACTCTTATTAACATTCTATCCATCCTACGGAAAAAGGAAATCACCGCGCGTGCGTACGTACGGAATACCGTCTCCACGCCGTGGTGTAATCTATTTTCCACCACCACCTTAATTGGATGGTTATAATGGTGTAATGAGTAACTATATATGATTATTATAAAGTTATATTGATACTGAAATAGTATAAATACACTTCAACACAATTCCACGACCATGGGAATGATATCATCGCTCGTGCGTACGTACGGACTACCGTCTCCACGACGCGATGGGATTTATTATCCATGTTAACCATTACAAAATGATTATAAAGTATATATAATGAATAATAATGGAATATATTACATGGTAAATCTACTGTATTTATGTATATATATATGTATTTCATCTACTTACTTCCATTCAAGACAATAAGGAAAGGAAAACAGCGTTCATGCGTACGTACGGACTACCGTCTGCATGAACGGTGTGTTTCATTTCATTTATATATCTATTATATATATATACTGAATATATATGATATATAAATCATGTTTTATATTCTGGAAGTAAGTAAATCATGATATAAGTAATAATATTGTCAAGAACAACAAGTCCAAACACCTACGATAAATGAAACGATTTTACCCAAAACGATTCTTTAACATGGAATTTACAAAAGAACGGGTAATATAAAGTCATAAGTGAACCATATATGATATAATAACAATGAATATGATTCTGAAATAAGTTAATGACATTATTTATATCATTATACAGGAGGTTCGGATACGTACACAGAAAATCAGACCTGAGGTAAGGGAAATATCACAATCTCATTTTTATCCGAGATTGTTTATACTTTGTTTTTTACTGGGGTGTATCTTATCATCAAGTCCATGTTTCCTCAATATGTAATATTTACATCATTCTACAATAGTTTATATCCAATTTTACCCTTTGTTGATTTTTTAGTAAAAGATATGAAAGGAATCTTTTGTCGTTCTTCGTACGAGGTAATTTTTGACTTCTCCGACAAAAGTATGAAAAGAATGTTTTCTTTTAACTTATACAGCATGAATGAATTTTTAAAACAGTATTTCCAAGAAGCTTCCTTTACATGTTTTCAATTTTATTTTTAATCAACTTATTTTAGTTTAAAATTGTATGACATGTTAAGAAAGGAAAATGTTTTTGAAGTAGAAAGGATATTTTCCTCAAGAATGGAGTTCAAGTGTTTTATCAAAATTATTTTCCATCTAAGATAATATAGGGTTCTGTTTCTATACCTATTATTACATTGATTTGATTATGTTGTGATAGAATTATTTTTATAAATTACTTTATCTTATATGAATTGTTTGATGATGTCACGATGTTTAAGATTCCCATTTTTATTACATGGGTTATGCAATGATGTATGATTTATGATTTTGTGGCACACATAACAATTGTATCATTATGAGATGGGTGGGACCTATATCTACCTCCAGTGAATTGGATAAAGATTTTATATCTCATGAGATAGACATGGATGGAATGGTAGGTTATACCGGTTCAGTGAAACATGACTGAAACGAGGGTGACTCGGTTCGGAAATGGACTTTTTCCACTAAGATAGTCTTGGCAATCAGTCTTGACTAATAAGAAATAGTTCTCTATGATTATGCGTGTATGCCACAAAGTTTCATGTTTTATGTTATGATTATTGGGATTACATTTCACTACTATGATTTATCCCATGTTATGAAATTATGATCTCTTTTTTGCATGTTAAGATTTCCAAAAGATATGTTCTTATGAATATGATGTGATTGATATTTCTTTTATTTACCCTTACTGAGCATTTGAGCTCACCTTTTTATGTTTTCTTTTCCCTAGGATATAAATAAAGGTTTTAGGTAAAAAAATAAGATCTTTATGGGAGATGTTGAAGATCTTTCACCACGATTTGAAGATTATATTCCGAGTTTCCAAAGACACTAAACTATTACGGTCCTTGTGTGTGTGTTTTTGTTATGTACTAAGTGTTCCGCAAAAATAATGTAATGTTTATGTATGTCAAGCTTCTGGTATCTACATCGTGACCAGACACCATGACCATCCAAACCCCATGAACATAATGGCATTGTGACCAGACACCATGACCAGACATCGTGACCATCCAGAATCCATGACCAGAAACCGTGACCATCCAGACACTGTGACCATCCAAACACCGTGATCCTCCAGACACCATTACCGACAAGACAACATGACCAGACACAGTTTCAAAGATACACTATTTTCAGACAGACTATGACACCATTTTTTAATGTTTTTTTAGTTTTTCAATTTTATTTATAATGGTCATATTTGAAGATTTAAAATGCACTGACATAATTTATTTTTCTTTGTATACATTTCACCTATAAGTACGAGGAAAGAGGTTCTGAGTACATGAATCTTGTCAGCTCCTCCACATGCACTCCAAAATAAAAGATACGTTTGACCAAGAAATATATAGGCATGAATCAAGTAGGTGTCTGCATTAAAATGAAGACACCCTTAGATCATTCTTGAGAAGAATCGACACATGCAACTCAACACTGCTGAACAACACACGAAGAAAACTAAAATCCGAGAATTGTGGAAATCTTTGCACTTTCATACACCATGAATAACATGATCCAGATCTAGCTAACTTGTGATACTGTGTTTTCCACTTGAGGAATCTATTTCTACATATGATATATCCCATATTTCCCTATCATCATTAACTAACACTCAATGAACTTCTAACCTTATCTCTATACTTATGCTACGTTGTGTACTGTTTTTAGCTTTCGAACAGTGTGTGTGTGTCTGTATAAAAACTGACACTGTCTCCAACATTAAACAGAAGGATACAAGGTATCCTTTCTCAAACATATTTTTACAGTTGTGTATACCCATGGATAAGTGTGGAAGAGGACACTATGTGACTTGGTAGTTTTGTACCCACGAAGAATTGTGGAAGAGGTCCTGTGACATGGATAATCCTATGTATTGTCATTAATGCTGATCCAAGGGGTGGATCATGTTTATTTATAAAAATAGCTTGGTGTCATGTGATCACCAAGTGGAGTGGATTAGGGCTTAGCATGAGATTGAACCACTTGTTTTATATCAGCTGTGTCACTTAATTTATTTCTTCTATGATTTACAATATAATTAAAAAATCACCAAATTTACATTGATATTTAATCTTGGAAAGAAGTTATAATTGTTTTACCTTATTAAAAAACCTTCAAAAGTAATGTTAATAACTAATATTAAGTTTATTGAGAATTAATCAATATTCTGAGAGTTTATTTAAATAATTAATCTTTGATAACTATATTACTTTGATTAATAAGACTGTATTTAAATATATTCGTGAATCTTTTTAAGAGTACCTTTTAAACAGAAATTTTTTTAGACACTCAATTCACCCCCCTCTTGAGTACTCTACTCCAACCAACATATTTCATATCATTAATTTAATCTTTGTGGATCAATAGTATTTTTTTGATTATGGCGTACACCATGACTTGCCAACGGATGATAGCATTTATGAAAATGTTTTTTTCCTATCTACACACAATGATATAGTTTCTATCTTATAAAATAAGCAAAAGAGTCCTCAATTTCCATGAGACCAATATTCATGTATGTTTTTTTATAATTTTATGGGTTGAATAAGATGTTAACATAGGAATGATCTTATCACAATATAAGGTGTTATTATGGATAACAATATTTATCACGTTTAACAATGCTATCTTTTAAAAATAAAATCATATCCATTGTGGATTTATTAAAAAGTATTTATATATTATTATTTTTATTAAAGATATAACATTCATGGGAATTATCAGTATGGTAAAGGATTCTAGGGAGAATAGATGTTGTATGCAGCTCAATAATGAGGGAATAATATATAATTTTATAATGCAGAATTTGGTAACATGATTGTCAAATAGATTTCTATATAAGACCAAAAATGTTACTCTATTAATGTTATGAGATTATAGTTTTTTAACTATTTTATTAGATGGTTGGGAATATTACACTGTATTATAATAGTCGTACTATATTAGTCTAAATATTGTGCGGTTATGTTTCTTCATGAAAATAGATATGATTGTTTTTATAGGATCAATGATAAATCAATAACAATGGACTGAAATGTGAAAAAAACTATTTGAATATAAATTTAATGAAATTCATCTTCATTGTGATTTGGTAAAATTTTATCATATAAGAATAGAAAAAGTGTTAATATTTTACTTCATAAAAAGTTAATAATTTTTTTTAAAATGAAAATGAATAGTATGGTTCACTAATAATACTCTTAATATACTCTGCCTGATAAATGTCTTTCCATGTTGAGATTTCTACCCAAATCATTAACCTAACCACATTTATATTCCTTAATTTAGGGTTCAAATCAAGACAAGATTATAATTATTCACCATGTATAGTTGAAAAGGAGGATCGGAACCTATTTCCAATTATAGGTAATAGATTAGTTTCTTTTTATGTTTACTTTTTTGTTTTAATTTTGTTTCTCCTTTCCAAATCAATCTTACATCCTTAGTATTTTAAATAAATCACTTTTTTGGGATTGTATATAATCCTTATATATTGTCACTTCAAATTCTATATTCTTTTGTTTTTAAATCATTAAATCATGATTTTTTTAAAACATATTATGTTTAATGGATATTATAAATTTTAATTTTATATAGGGTTTTATAGAATATATTATTTACTTCAACTCAAAACCATTATTTTATGTGTTAATGTATTTCCTTATTTGAACTTCCTTTCATTTTTTCATCAATTAACTGTTAAATTATTGAAATGTTTTTATTTTAATGGATTTTATTACAATGATGATGCTTATGAAATAAAGAAGAATGTTTAAATGGATTTTGATAATATGTGAATGTTTTTAAATGTTTTGATTTATAATATGGTTCCAAGAAATTATTAACAAATATTTGGAGTGGGGAGTGAAACAAAAACCTTATGATACTTTTTCAAATATGTTATATGTGGGTACTTATTAACCATAAAATGCATCGCATAATGAAGTTAGAGTAAAAAGGTTTTGTTTCTCCCCTATAATGTTTGAATTATTCATTTTGTTGATTCAATTATGATATATTTTTGGATTATCTTATTATTTGATACCAATAAGATTTGATGTTAGAGTAATCTATTCAAGTGATTATATGATGAGATGTTTATGAATAAAGATCCTCACGATTCCATTATAGTTTTTTTATGATTTAAATAAGTTTCATTGATAATATGTAAATTTTATAAAAGGTAGACGATTTTTGAGAAACTGTGAGTTTTAATTTTTCTTGGGATTAAACTTTTAGATGTAATAAAATTTCACTATGTTGTTGATATTTAAAGGGTTTTATTTCAAAAAAATAAGTCTTTAATTTCTAATTTTTTGTTGTATTCTAAAAGAAAGTACAATTTTTTCATTATGATTGTTTTCTAGACTTTAATATGAATCTTTTTGGGTTATAAAGTTGATATCATAATTTATATGAATCTGATGTTATTGTATTTAAAATAAACAATTATTAATTTTTTCCTCTATATTTTCGAAGGTTCAGTAGGTCCAAGACATTTAAAACCATTACTGAGCTATTTTTATTCGCACCGTATATTTTAAAATGTTTTTATAGGGATTTTAAATGCGTTTGGGAGGTTATGAATGTTGGTTGTCTTACATATCAGGGTTCCATGTCCAGTATTTGGAAAATTTCTATTAATGTGAAAATAACCAATATAATGTAAATATGGTTTGTTGGTATGTAATAGTTATACTTATTATTTAAATTTATACACTTAAAACGATATTGGGTTTGTAATGGCTCTATAGTGGTAGTTGATTTTGTAACTATGGGGTCATATATTTTGGGTTCTTTTAATTAGTATAAAATCAATTATTTGAAGAGTAATTTTTTAGTACCATAACTTGGAGTGATATTTTTTGGGTTTCATATTTGAATTCTAGATTCATATAGTGTTCTCTATCCCTTTTTTTATAAAATTCATCATTACTCAGTTGATACCACCAATTAAATTAAAAATCATTCATCTATGTCAACCATTTGAATGTTACCTAAATAAATAATGAGTTATTCTATGAACTAGTAAATATTATTTATATAATAGACTTTTGGCTCCCTTTACCATTTCTAAAACATGAGGTCATTTCTCAAATACTTGTTGATTGAATCATTTATCAATTTTATAATGTAATGATAACCCTAGTTTTAGTGATACTATATATCATTTCCCTTCACCATTTAATTTTCTATTAATTTTTTTTAATAATATTGAATTTTCATGAACTGAAATATTTCCACTCACAAGAAGAATTTTACTCAGGTAAGTTCTTCAAATGAATTTATCTCATGTAAATGAGTTATCTATAAATCCTCAAATATGATTGGTTCAAAACTCAATGTGAGAAATGGGACATTAGGTCCACAACATTGATGTTGTTAATGTAACTTAATTAACTATTATTGGTAAATTTTATTATTGGAGATATTTCCAGTGTTGAGGTTTTTTTAAATTTCTAAATACATCAAATTTACTAGAAACACATCACATGTTTATATTAGATAATTATAATTTCTTACAGAGTTGTTATATCACATTTTTTATTTATTAAGTGTTAGAGGTTTATTCTATTTTATAATGATTTTTGTTTTAGCCGTGTATTATTTTTATAATTATAAAATGATCTTTATGTTGTTATATTGTTTCTTGGAAATGTATGAAATGATAATATTTATGAAAAAAAAATATTATATATCTTTTAGACCTGCATTGATTATTAGGTATATAATATTCCGGCATATAATAAACAGACATCAATTTTATAAAAATTAGTTTCATGATTATGTAGAACTGTAAATTTCTCCATAAAGTTAACTGACTTTTATATTAAAATGATAATTATAGTAAAACGATGGTTATGAAAAATGACACTTTTGGTGAAATGGCCCTTATGGATAAAATGATGCTAATGAAAAAAATGCTATGAAAGGCAGATTTTTACTACACGAAATCATTATTATTATATTTTCAGAATTATAAATATTACATGATTGTAGATATTTAATTATTATGGATTTAATTCTTATATATATTTCATACCCACTATAATAAATCATATGTATATTTTATACATATGAAAAATGATGTCAACATAATATTAATAGTATGTTTCAAATTTAATTTTATGACACTCTATTTTCTTATTTTCATAATTTTTTAATTTACTTTAAGTTATTATGATTTATATTTTAATTTTTATTATTTTTAATATATATATATTTTCTAACAATTTAATTCAGTGTTGTATTTTTAAATTTTTATAGAGGCTTTTCATGGGAATTATTTTCATTATAAGTGGAATGTTTCTATAAATATGTGACAACATTTCCTAAATGTTTTGTTATTTATAACTGTAGATATATATGATTTTTTTTCAAGAAACTAGAACATGAACCCATGATCCTGGTGCAAAAACATAGGAAAATAATGGTTTTCATTTTGATTTATGGAACTCAACTTGAAATAAACAATGCATTGATCCTCATGTGAGATATTAGATACATGGAATATCAATAAGTGAAAAAAATAGAACATCATAGATATATAATAAATGAAATAGTGGTAAAAAGTGATATATTATTATGATTAAAAATTTATAAAATGACTCAAATTCCTACAGAAATTAAAATATATAATAAATTTTTTCCCATGTTGGATATGTGATAGTTACTACATCGATCCACTTCATCATCTATATTTTTGATCATTTAATAAAGTTATAAAAATTGTATTATTTTTATTTTCTATTTGAGATTTAATCATTGGTTTAATGTTTTCCACACCAAAATAATATTATTTGGATATATTACCCAAAATTGAATGTACTATTTGTTTATTACTACCAAAATATTAGGAATTTTTCGTTTTTCTTTTGCTGATATAATGTTTCAACTGTTCTAGGATATGCATGCCTGGGAGAAGAAATTACAGTCTATAAAATGTTATCAAAACATTTCAAAAGTGAAGATTGTATTATAGAGTAACTATAATCTAGTGGATAAGATTATAGTGATGATTAGATGTAGGTTAATATTGATCTGAACTACTATAAAATGATATTTTCCATCATTTCAATATTTTTAACACAAATTTTAAATTTATCATTATTTGAATTTTATATTTAAATTTTCATGATTGTATAAATTGTTATTAAATTTCATTTTATTAATATATTAAATTATTAAGGAAGGTATATTCACTCCCCCAATAGAATTGTTATGAATTTAACAGTGGTATAATATTACATCCATAAACACATAAAACTTTATCATTTATTTTCTTTAACAATTCTTATTAAAATCACAATCACTATTACACAAGAGAATAAACAAATGAAACAATAAAATAATATATTTGTAATTCATAAAACTTTTTAGAGAAACAGAATCCACTTTTTTGTTATAAACTATTGATGGAAAAAAATATACATGTCCATTTTTTATGGGATTTTTATTTTTTAGAAGAGGATAACCAGCTTGTAAAATCATATCAACAGCCCACCTCTAATTCTTTCCACTACTAAATTCATTTATTGGGATAATTTCATAAATTATATGCCCATTTTTGGTTATGAAACATTCATCTTAATACTATTTGGTACCCTAAAAGCATTCAGTAAATACCACATTGATAGCACAGAAAAATAAATGATAACACTATATAATTATTTCTTATTCCATTAAGAATTAGTCTTCCTCTTTTTTATTATGATACAACATGAAATGTAGAATCATATCATTTTTTTCAATAAATTATTCTTACAAACATTAAGTATTTCAGATGATATATTTAGAATACTTTAATTTTAGATTAGTTTTCACAATATTTGATCTTTTTCATCAAAACATTTATTTACAGGTTCTTCATTGACATCAACCATTATTTTTCGAGACCACATGATGACATATAATTGTTCATTATACGCTTTGAGTTTTTTGAATCATGATAATAATTGAGGACTATAAAATATCTTACTTCACCTGTTTTATTTATCTATTTTAAGTTAATACTATTCTCTTCCTTCTTATAATCATTTTCATAAAAAAGAACCAATCAGTAGATGATATTTCTACCTTAATACAACATTAAATTATCCAATATTTTTTAACCTTTAATAACATGGGTATAATGGTACATTTGACATCCAAGGGTTAAAGATTTTGGTTGGTTAGGATAAGATAACCCATAGAATCCCATATCTTTCTATTCCTCTATATTGGTTTTTTATTGGTAATACTAATTATTAAAATATCATTATATAAATGATAATTACATTCCTTATTCTGTTTGTAATCATCATCACTATGATACTAATCACACTTTTTTTATTTTCCCTCATTTACTGCACCATCAAGGCATTCATGGAATTATTTATTCTCTATGGAAGATGAAATATCTAATTCTTACACTCATGCATTGTAGTTGTATGGATAACATCATTAAATAATTACAAAAATTTTAATTCGTTAATGGTAATTAAAGACGCCTTAGATCTATATTTCTATATTGATATTTTCTTTAATCATTTATTACTATTTTTTATAAGAATAACTACCATCGATATGGAATGTGATGGTCTTTATATTAAATCCTATTTGATAACCATTAGATAAATATCATCTTTTATCATTACTTTCTATACCCAATTATTAATGTTCAAGGATGGTAGATATGTTTAAAAAAATCACTATTTTAAAATAAACTCCCTGATTTTCTATCTATCGCAACTACTATAAATTACCCATCATTGATATATGAGGCATAAAAATTTTCATTGTCAATGTACAATAATCTAACATTATGAATATATTTATAAGTTGAATAAATTATTAATTCTTACAATCATGTCTCATTATTATTGTTAGAGTTGGGAATATCATCATGTCACATCCATTACATTGGTTTTATTTAAAATAATTACATTGATTGTATTTATTAGTATACATCCTATGGTTGTATATACCCAATTTCTCTACTAAATAATTCATAATGTTTCTAGTGGCTCCAAAAAATCTAAATTCTTCAAATCTATCAATTCAGTGGTTTTATTTCAAAATCATTAACTCTAATTCTTATTCTCTAATGATTCTATTTTTTTCTTATTTTCAACTGAGAACCTCTATGTGAGAATATTAAATGTTTTATTTATTTATCAATAAATGGAACTCTCCCTATATAATCTTCATACTAAAATAATTCACCTTCATTTGAAATTTTATATTCAAAAAGTGAGTATACATTTCATTATAGATTTTCTTTACATTCACTTTACACTCCTCTCTTAGGGAAAACATTTATACTTTATAGAGCTTCTCATTTTTCATTCTTAGCACCATTTAATGAAAATTTTCTTCAACTATATCACTTTTATCCACCATTCAATTGTCAATACATACAATAAAATCCATTTACACCATCTATTAATTCATCGAGTGTAATTTTTAATATTTTTAATCTACTACGTAAGAATTGTTATTTTCACCATCATCCATTAATATTTCACAAGACTTTTCAAGGATTGATGATTATTTTTTATTGGATATAAAATATATATATTGACCACATAATGTGGTTTCCTATATTATAAGATCACCATAAAAAAATCAGGTGAAATTTAATCTATACAATCATTTTTAGATGAAATTATGACACAAATTGGGATTTAGATATACACTGGGATTCAATTTTTTAACCTCTATATGAATACCAAATTTCATATTATCCTGTACAGTTTTTATTCTTCTTATTTCATCTATATATATGACATTCTTGATAATAAAAAATTATATTTACATATTTAACAGATTATTATTTTACATTGGTAAAATCATTCTAGTTCCCTTATCTAAAAATAAATTTTTTACAATAGAACTCTTCCAACGTCATCCACATATCATTTAATTCCATATATTGATCTATCATTATTATTACTTTTATATCAAATTTCCTAATTAAAACATTCTTGACTCATATAAAAATCAATAAATTCCGTTTATCTATATCATACATATTTCCATTATCACATTGAGAACAAAATCCAATTAACATAATATCAAGATGGTTTCTAATAATAATTCTAATAATGAAATTAACTATTTATTCTGATGAGAAAACTGACTCCCATTAAATAATGTAATTTTCATATAGAATCCAAATCATACAAAATATATATCATGTATCACCTGTATGTCCTCACAAGCTTAATATATTATGTTGAACTCACTATATAACATATTGGATCTGATAAAAATTGTTGCATCTTGAGACACCTAAAGAGTGTGGGGAAGTTAACCAGTTTATTTAAGTGTTAATTGTTTTTATTTCAAAGGATTGTATCCATTTTGTAGTGTATTAATTTATTATAAGGAATAATGTTAAATATATTAACATATTACTTTTTCATAAAATATCACAAAATATTAATAATGAATGAAGAAATGTAACATATTCAAAGGACACGGGGAATTAACATAGTTCATCATAAAGGACTATTATAAAGAGTATATGAGATAGATATTTGATGCAAATTTTGTAAAAATATATAATATAGTTTTTAAAAAATGATTAGCAATGAAGAAAATTTATTCCTAGGGATACTTTTTATTCATCACTATAATAAAATCATAGTAAAAGAAAATGGATAATTAATACATATACGGATCACATCAATATTTTATATACATGAATGACTCTCTATGATCAATATATGTTATTGATTCACCTTTATATTCAGCTCAAAATATTCTCTATACTAGGCTCTTCTTTGGTTCACCCACATTCTTCAACATAGTATATGATCATCTCCTTGATGGGAGGGTTGATTATTTGTCTCATATAATATGAAAACAACATCAATTTACTCTTATAGATTTAGATAATGCCACAGAAAAGAATGTTATTTCAATATTCCCCCAACATCTATATATAATAACATAGTACTTACACTCATTAATACTTCCTCTAAAAAAATAAGACATGATCTATAGAAATGGTATTTTGTTGAAATCTCTACAACTTATCATATTTAGATATATCCATATGAAAAAACATTTTTACCTTCAGCAACTTCTTAAAATTTTCTTATTATATTTGTGAGAATACAACCTTTATTTTGATTGACTATCCTATATTATTCTGTTGAGTTTATGTCCAATTTATTACACTATAATGTATTCTAAAAATTATAATTAAACAGTGGAAAACCTCATAAAACCATGATTGAAGTGAATCCTTTTAATAAAAATTGAGTTATATAAAAAACTACCCAATATTCGAGTTAAAAAATGTTATAATTCTTAATGGTGTTTTGTGAAACCAAATAATTGATATAGAAAATATTATATAATACTTCTATTTAATTTACTAAATACAATTAAATGATAATCCTAATCCTCAATGAATCATAAAAATATTATAATTTGTTACTTGAAATCACATATAGTTTTCCACTAATCTTTAATAGATTCCATCGAAAACATCCTTCAGGGCATGGAGGTATCAAAATAACTAAGGCCACCCAAACTCATTTGAATTTACTTATTAAAATATATGATAAGATGAAACATAGATGATTTGAAATCAAATTTCAAGATATCAAATTTGTCTTGAATCTGTTATGTGACATGGAATTTCATTAACTGGTTGAACCACTAAAATATGATAAACCTTCTTCCCAAATATTTCATCCTCTTTATTGTGCTACCAATTTTTCTCATGAAAATGATAATAAATAAATATTTACATATTTTCTTTATCACCTATTTACTTTTATATATTCCTCCCATTGTTTACTCTCTATATTTCTAGATAGTGCCAACACAATAAACCGCGTGTAATCACTTTGTCTGTACCTTTTTATTCTAATAAATTTTTGGGGTATGAGTTGGATAACCATCTTATGATTGAATACTTTTGGTATATTTGATGACTATTCTACATTGATGATCTTTTTCCAAACAACTTTTTCAAATATAGGGAAATATTAGTTCTTTTTACTTTTTTTTTCTATTTTTCAATAGTTACTTCTATATATTATGGACAATTACTTTTTCTTACATAGGGATACTTCCACACTTCTCCATTCTCCTTAAATATATTTACATTTTTTTGTGGTAAAGTTTATATTTATATTAATTCATCATCATGAATTTGAAACAATTTTTACGTGTTTTAATTTATTAATTTTATGTATTTAATTGATTGATTTGAAAAAAATTAATAGTTTTTTTTCACTTTTCTATAATCAAATTCCGATTAATCGATTTACTATTACTTATAGTAGAAGATACTATCTACAAATTTTAAAAATTATTGGACAGTTTTTTATTCCATACTAAATAATAATAAACCACTATATATTTATGAGGAAATGAAAATAAGAACATTCCATTCCATAATATGTAATAACTCATTCTACAATTCATTTCTAGCCATTTTCATCCAAATCAAACATCTTTCGTAATTCATTTTTTTCGAACACCAACACTTCTTGACTCAATTATAATATCTAATCACCTTCTATTCTTGTATAAATTTTCATATTATAATAAATATAAATTATTTAATATATTTTATAGGCTCACATCTTTTGGTTCTCTCAATGAAATCATCACAACTTTAGTAACATAAAATGTCAAGAACTCTAGCTATTTAAAAATATCTGAAACAACAGATTACCCAAAATCCAAATCCATATATAATGTATGTTACTAATATAAAAAATTATTATCAATAAATCCAATATCTATTGTTAACAATTTCATCATAAATCCCCATCGCAAAAAACGTGTATGAAATCTAGATTTGATGATTATTCACATTTTCTATGGATTAAATCAAATCCTTTTTAAGGAGATTTTTTCCCAATATCTTTTCATTATATGAATTAAAATGAGTTTTCAATATATTTTATTATTTTATAAATATAAGAGAAGGAAATGGCGATTGTCTTCCATGTGTATAGAAATTATTTGGCGAGGATTAATGGTATGATATAATATATAACATGTTATAATTTTGATATGAAACCTCTTATGTCTCTCTTGAAGGGATTAAGATTTCGTCTCATGTTTTGAGATAAATTTCATGCATCCCATGAGATAAATTAATACTTAAATTATATGGATATGAGACTATATTATTATCAATTCTCTAAACCTCAAGGGAATATACTTTATAAGAGGTCAGGGGGGAATGGTTGTACATATGAAATTAATAATTCATATGTTTAAATCCCATATAAAATTAAATTAGGGTGTTTGATAGTAAATTAAAATTTAGAAACTACATCATTTTAGATACCCAAACATTTATATCATTCAGTTTCTCTAGGAACAATGAATCATTCCTGGATCCTAGAAGGATGATGTTCATTAGTAACCCATCCAATGAAAATATTTTTACAAAAAAGATATATTTGGTTTTTTTCTAGGATAAATATATATAATAAAACAAAACACATGATAGTAATAGTTGAAATTTAGGAATTTCTAATCAATGTATTTATAATAATTAATTTTTATAAAATACCTTATGATGTACAAGGAATGAGTACATTCACACTTTTTATTGGTTTATAGGTAATGAATCCAATTTTATAATTATAATTTTATAATGAAAGTGATGTTTTCATTGGATATTAAATTTCATGATTTATTTATTGTATTAATCAGATTATATATATTGATTTTATTTAAAAGATTGTAACATTTATAGAAAACATCATATTAAATATTACTTTGAAAAATTGACATTGATAATGACATGTGAAAAAAATTTACATTGAAACTATTGAATCATAATAATAAGGTATACATAAAAATGGTGGTTTTTAGAAAAAAAATCAATATATTTATTTTTTCAAGAAATGGTGAATTCCCAGGTGTTATTATAGAAAAAAAATATCAGTTATTAACCAAAAATCATATATAGAGTCATGTATATTCAAATTCTACAATCAATTATTTTTAAATGTTTAGATAAAATTAAAATTAAGTTGAAATCTATTTAAGAGAGGTGGCTGTGACATCATAGAATTTCAATGTATATTTTTACAAATATTTTACCTTATATTACAAATGTAATTTTAATTAAATTTACTTCTTTTTTATAATGATGATTTGAATTTATTATTCTGAATATTTATAACATAATTAGATTCCCTTAATAAATATATCTATATCTATAAAATATTATTCCTTTTAAGAGAATATCATAAATAAATAGAACCAAAAAAATCAATGAAATTTTGTATTTATTTCTTCATTATAAAGAAATATATGAATGATAGAAACAACACCTAAAATTTTAACTAGTATAATGGGGAAATTATAATAAAAAAATTTACATAAGTATTATTTGAAAAAATATAGGGTTATGGTTTCCTATAAATATCACACCCCATACAATATTATGAAAATTAAACAATACTTTAGAAATATGATTAGGATTTTCTAAATAACATATACATAACCATTAAGGAAAATGCAGTTACGATGAATGAAAAAAATTAAAGTTCTTTTTTAGACATCTAAATATAAATGAATAGTTAATATATGAATATTAAAATACTAATCTTACCATAAGAATAGTAAATTTATTCTTATAATAGTAACATGAATAATGGAATAGTAAAATGAACATTAGGGCAAATGAAGAAATAATTTTCTAAATAATTTTCTCAATACATTAAATATGTAAATATAATGGTTCAAAATATCATAAAATAATTATTCAATCAATATAACATATTTTTGATACAAGTATAAGTTTTAAAAAAATACATTCACTGTTATCTAATTAAAATAATATTTCTATACAATAATTAAATATCCGAACAAAACAATTTAGGAATTTGCTTCTAAATGGACTGATTTTTTTTCAATAATCATTTTATAATTCGGGAAAGGTGAAGTTTCTATATTTTTTTCATGAATAGTAAAATACATAGGTGAATATAAAAATAACTATTGATGCTTTGTTCCATCACAGAGTCCAAAGATTGACTAAGGAGAGTACCTCAAGCAAAGAGGAAGGAATAACATCAAGAATTACACAAAGGTATTAAGGCATGCAAGTATACCTGCATGCCAGTCTTAGGCGTCCACGCCACATGCGCGCCACTTATGGGCTTACAGGTCACATGCACACCAAAATTGGTTTTTCTCCCAAACTCAAGTGAACTGTAGATAGCCCCTGTGGGCCCCCATTTAGGGAAGATGAGTTTCCAAAATTCAGACATAGAGCTCTAGGCACCCAAGTCTCTTCTTCAAGTCTTCCAAACACTTATAAGGTAATTTTATACCTATAATAGAAGGTATAAAGAATAAGAATAACGATTAAGTGTTAGAATTCATCAACAACTGCGCGCCTAAGTGTCCAGCCCTTAAGGGAATTGGAGATACTTGCATACCGCCTTACCCTCTCATGGGAACTTGGATGTCTCTTTCTTGGAAGCCTCTAGGGATGATACTAAGGGATTGAGTTGGAAGTCGCCCAAGTATAACCCAACACCTTAACCGTCTCCCAAGGTGAACCATGTTGTGGAAGTATACTTGTGCGACCAGGACTTGCGCGCCAGATAAATACTTGTGCGCCTCCTACATAGTTACCGATTTTCCTCAAATTAACCTCTAATCTTAAAAATATGACCTTAAAAACCCTCTTAAAATTAATTTATGGCATGGTTCCTTTGTTGCTTTCCATATCTGAGAGGAAGTCATTGGGCCTCCTCCTCAGGATTAAGCCCTAAATCATAATGTCCTTTAATTTTGGCATCCTTCTCAGGATTAATCCCCAAGTTGTAAGTTAACTTTTATTGGGCATCCTCCTCAGGAGTATGCCCCAACCTTAACTTCTTCTGATTTGAGGATTCTCATTAAAATTAAGCCCCAATCATAAGTCCCCTTAATCTTGGGAACACTCCTTAGGAGAAATCCACAACATAAATCTAAGCCTTCTTTAATCATGGGCATCCTCCTTAGGAGAATGCCCCAAGTTAATGACTCAAATCACCATAAAGCACACATAACTTTATAGACCCTATTCCTAGGTTTCTATCCTTAAGTAAGTCTGATTCTGTATTTATTTGGGTAGTCATACATACATATTCCCCATATTATTTCTTATGACCACATCTTTTCATGGCACAATCGTGAAGTTCACTAATATGTCTAGTTTCTCACACTGAGCATGAATCGCATGAGCTTACAGTGTAAAAGTAACCACGACATATCCTCACTGGCCTTTAATCATATGTAAGCCCCACACTTATTAAATAAAACTACATGGGTTCTGACTCCTTTATTTTTGATAAGGATACGTAGGTAGCCGATTTGCAGGTATGATCCCATCTCTGAAATAATCATGTAATTCTGAATGAAAATAAACATTAAGTGCCCCCACTGAGTGACATTAAAACAAGTATGGTCATCATAATGACCAAGAGATTTATATATAATATATCGAAGGATACCATTGACCAAGAATATCTTATTCATATGGATGATTCTCTATTGATGAGGAACCTCGAATATATATAAAAGAGTCTCTAAATTCCCTACATATCAATCATGGATTGCAAGATCAAAGGAAAACTCGTTTTCATACTTGGTGAATTAATTAGGATTCATGAACACAACTTCAATCTAGACGAGAGTCCTAGAGTAGGTAATAATTCCCCTCAAAAAGGTGTGATGAGCCTAACCTCCCATCCTCTCGACCAATGAAAATTTGTATGCATTAGTAGTCCACAAATAATGAGCACATAACTTTGGAATGTTGGTCCAAATGGATATAGAATCAATGGATGTTTATGATTCTATGAATAAACCTGTTAGAAACTAATTGGAAATTTTGAACCTAAAACAAACAAGGCCATCCCCATTTCCAGAAATAACACAAATGGTGAACTCGATGTAAATATATAACCAAGTTGAAATGTCGTTTGGCATATTTCTTCGTCCCCTATTTAATCAAATTTTAGGGCCAAAAAGGCAATAAAAATATATATTATCATCCAAAATATGTAGTCTTGAAAAACTTATCATGATTATGTCTTCTATATCAAATAGGAACTCTTTTTCAAGATCTATTTTCAATACAAATTGGCATTTTTAAAATTCACACATGTGAATGCCTCAACTGCTACTCTTACTGGATCCTCATCCTCTCTGAGGTCGACATCACCTACTCAGTGTCTCGAACACTGGGTCTCAAATGAATTGGTGAGGGAATACCATCATCATGGTACCATCCCTACTCTGGAGGCCACTCGACGAGCCCTCCAAGTTAACAACTCACCCTGGTAGTCTGGAAAGTGATGAACAATGATCAAGAAGAAGGTGTTTCCAACCACCGTATCCAACCATTTCAGGTTGTTATCCTTAGAACTCAACAACCTTTCCCTCCCATACTATAGAGAGGTTGATCAGTAGGTCAATCATGTCCTCGATTCAAGGATATTTGAGTCCTTTCCGAGAACTCCCACCAGAAATCACCACCAGACTTGTGCGGTAGTGCGCCCTCAACATGATGAGAGTTTCATCTCTAGGAATTCAGATCAAGTTCCAAAAATGCGAGAAAGCATGAAAAACCACCACAGGTGATGACCCGTTAATCGGGAGAAGGTTCATAACTCTTCCCCCTCCGGACAAGTCCACCAACCTAATATGGTGGCAAGTGATGAGCGGAACACACAACCGTCTGTCTTAATCCCACTGTCCAGCAGACTCGTCTGGCAGTAACCCACCATTTCCACTAGGCAATTCCGGAGGGGTACTATAGACATGAACATAAACATGTTTATAAATCATCATCTTGTTAGTAGGCTTGTATGACTACATACGATGAATCCCTATTACCCAATGTGTTGACAACCGGTAAACATGCACATACACCTGCTTACAGTCATAAATCTTGCTAGCAGTCTCGTCTACCAGTATTGAAGGAATTTTGTCAATCACATTCAGATGAGTGAAATCAGTAGGCACATACACATTCTAGTATTAATCAAGCCTACCAACAGTCTCGTTTGGTAGCACTCAGACAAGTCAATCAGAAATCCCCGACGACAAATCTAGAGCAGACTCAACTCTCTACCCCTATGAATAAGTGCTGTCAGATTTCATTGACAGGAAAATGAGGACAAGAGAAGGCACACACACCTACTCCAAACCAAAAATGGACGTATATTCCCGTTCTGGTAGCTGAAGTCACCAAGCACATTCTGAAAATGGTAAAGGAGCATCAGCAAATCGCTGCCCATATCCGGGATACTTGTCAGGATATTATCACGGCTTCAGCAGCATCACCGGGAAAGAATCATCAATCTATCCCTATCAGTGGAGTGACTCATCAATATATCACTAAAAAGTAGATACATACCTCTATTCTAGTCTAGGAGGGTCGTGGGACATACTTCTTACAGGTCATACGAACAATTGAGGCGGACACATACACCCGATTCAAATGGGGATCATCAGCCTAAGCTGGCCATTCCTATTGATCAGACACATACACCTTCCCATAATGATCACATTTGTCAACAAGTGGTTTCTAATTTCAGTAAGAAGGCATCTAAGAAAAAGACCCATCTAGAACAGTCGAGAAATCAAGAGCCAATCTGCAATAAGATTGTGCTCGATGGTGGAGTCCTTGAAGCCCTCAGAAAATTATATATTAAAAATCAAGATTCTAATCTCTCATTTCCCAATAGTAGGAACAATAATTCTGAAGGTCTTCATCATACACTTCCTCATGAAGGCTTGATTCATGACAATTAGGTCGATCTCGAAGTTTCATCTTCAGATGAGAGCTTTGATAACACTTTGCGTAGCCAGAAGACCAAGGAGCAAGAGGTTTCATCTGTTTCTATAACCCACCATGGTGGTCCTCCCCATGATGATGATGCATTTAGCTGCAAAAGTCCTCTCCACAGTAGTAAATCGCATTGAATGGAAAATTCTTCAATGGACAATGCAGTAATGAGAAAGCCCTCTTATCTTTAGGCACTTATAAATGTAAAGCCGATCTTGTATGATGCCTTACTAGTAGCAGGTGAAATACTTTCTCAATTATAAGATATACCATGGTGTAGGTATTTCTCTAAACCACCCCTATATAATTCATCTTCTAATTTGACAAATGAATTCTTTAACAATCTTGTGGAATCTAATAAAGAAATAGTTTAACACTATCTTTGGTCTAATTAGGTAGAATAATCTTCATCAAATGATAAATAGGAAGTGCTAAATATGAGAAAAAAACTTGAAAAAGGTGAAATACCAGTTATATTTTGGCCTTTGACCGACTCTCAGTATGATATTCCAGAAGCCATGACTGAAGATTGTATTCATGATATTTGTGCCAACATGTTTAAAACTCGTTGTCACTTAAAAGAGAAAATATTATCTTATGATGAATATGAATATCATTTCCAGATAATAGAAGGGTTGAAACGCCAAATTGACTTGGCGTGTCTCTTAGTTTCCCGACTTCCAAAGGTAGAAAAGCAGTAGAGATCCCTTCATTGTTCATGTCTTGGCACGTTAAAAACGTTGTGTCAGTTAATTTCCAATGCCCCATCTGGTATTCATATCAGGGATGGGGTGTTTATGTAACATTGAATTTCACTATACTCTCTAGTCAACAAAGCCCAAAAAAATGGTCTCATGAAATGGTATTGCCCATAGCTGGCCACATCCAACTGGTTTTATGTGTAATCATATTCTAGCTCAAGAATAGGCCTCAATTAGTTCTTCCCGAAGTCAGGCATATAAAGAACGAATTGTCGAATTTCTCATGCATCAAGAAGATGAGAATATCGAACATGATTCTCTTTTAGATCATTCCCATCATCAGGTGATATAATTTTAAGAAATAATCCAATGTTCATCTGAGCCAGGTGATTTGAGTGGATGTAGGTTGATACATCCAACTAATTTCCGGACTAATGTCCGCAAAACCGGGAGAGATTTTAAGAATGTTTTAGATGTAGCAGCTCAAGATCCACCTCAGCTTTCCAAACTGGGGACTCTTTTAATCCAACCCTCAGGATCAACAAATTGGATTCTAGGAGTTTAGCAGCAACAGTAGGAACAGCCCCAGTCCACCGGACAAGGGAATTTTTAAAATTCTCAATCTCTTCCTCAGCGAATGTCAGTCTTTTATCGATTAGGGAAGAAGCCACAAGAATAATCTAGAGCTAAATTATTAGGGAATTTCCTCCAAATTACGGTTCATCAAGAAGTTCCTGGGTATCAACAAAACCAAGTTCAATGTATCATAATGGACATGGAAGAAGACAATATCACAGAAATGCCAACAGAAAGGAGGAAATGCATTATGCATTGATTAATGTCATCAATGATGTTGTCACTGATCCCCCAGAACATGTGGCTCGCTTAGAGCCATCAGATGAAGATGTTCCTGTTCAAGAGGATGTGCACACAGAAACATGTGAATAAGGTGTGTGTATCCGAAATCAAAATCTTAACCAAAATTTAGGTATTCCATTAAAAAATGAACTCCTCCCTCTTCGAACAACATCCAACAAAGGGAATGGAAAAATTTAAGGTTATATTCCACCCTACCTATAGAGAAGTCCAATCACTGTCATTAGAGGAAAGGTTCGCACGTCAAGAAGAAGAGATGAGGGAGTCAAAGAGGTTAAATGTAGAACTTATTCAAGGTAGTATTCCTTCTAGAAAACTAAAGTTAGTCAGTCAAGGTAATTTGTTGCAGCTACTAGGGTGGATCAATAATATCCCCCATTACATGTACACCCTCGTAGATCTAATCCTATATGTCATGCACATCAGCAATCGGTAATACTACAATCAGTGGTAGTACCGGTCACCACACCAGTCAAAACTCAAGTTATTTCACCTACTTAGGTCCAAGCTCAACCAGATGTTTCTAAAAAATTAATTACTATCATAGAGTAGTTAACAACACGGTTGGATGATATGGAAGGATGATGTGCACCAGTTCAATAGGAAAAAAGAGCTTACCCTAAATGGGTGGATGCAATTCCTCCCCAATCAAATTTTGCGAGTACCACATTCCCAATTTTTAATGGATTGGGAGATCCTAAGAAACACATAAAAAAATTTGTTTCTCGTTGTGATCTTATGATTGGAACTCCTCTACAACAAGAAGCAGTTATGCTCAGGTGTTCTTTATAGTCATTACAAGGACATGCTTCTGTCTGGTATACAAGCTTGCAGTCTCCGTCAATTACCAGGTGGAAATATCTTCGTCATTGGTTCCTTCTTAAATTCATCTCAACATTTCCAAAGATGAAAGCTTTATATCTTACCAATAGTAAACAAAGAGAGAATGAAAGAGTTTCAAATTTCATTGCTCCCTGGAAGGGATGGACATATTCTTTATGCTTAGCACTCCCTCAAGAAAAATTGTTTCCAATCTATATGGTAAATTTTCATGATGAATTATGCACACCATTGATCCCTGTTAAATATGCACGAGGGTTCCAATACTTTACTTCAATCACTCAGCAGATTGATTATTCTCTTATAGAGAACAAGGATAAAACTCGTGTAATTCAATAAGTTCAGGGAAGGAAGATAGGGAAAGCAAAGACAGCTTTATTTACACTTAAACAAGAACCTATACTTGCTTCCACTTCAAAACATTCATCATATCGAAGGGATCAACCTCCTGGGCGTCAAAAAAAAAACGGCCTCCTCATTAATATGATAAAAAAGATACATGGAGGAAATATTTAGAAGATATGAAAAACAATGTTTATTCTTTCCGTAATGAACAAGTTCCAGGATACTTCATCTCCACTCTGGAAAACAATCTGGTCCAGTTTCAAAGGCCCAAAAGGCTGAACATGGAAAGAGATGAAGACCTCCACAACTATAGACCATTTCATCAGAAGTTGGGGCATCCCATTCAAGAGTGTTTTGTCTTCAATGTCATTTTGAAAAAGATTGTGTACTCTGAACCGGTAAAACTGAAAGGTTCTTCAGCCTAGGTAGCATGTGTTACTACTACTGATCCAGATGAAGAAGGCCAGTGGCATGAAGTAAAAAGTAAAAATGTCCATTAATTTGATGATTGGATGGTTAAGAAAATGATCAACTGAACTCATTCCATTTTAGAAACACAATTTAATCATCCAATTGTGTCTTCTGCTATGAATGCCACAGTAAAACCCTCCTCATCAAAATCATCAGAGAAGTTGCATAATTTGAAGAAATAAGAGCAGTCAGAAGAAGATGAGTTCACGTCAAAGCCTAAATTATCATTGACTCTTGCATATTTTTCTCCATCAGCTTCAAAAGAACCACACCGTCCAACCCAACAGCACAACCTGAATTGCATAATCAGGAACAATCATAATCACATGAAGAGTTGTTTTTTGGTTCCATTAACATGATTCACTTAACGGATCCTTATTCCTGCCAAAATTTCAATCTTGATGAGTCTGAGTTCCCTGTATCAAACAGAGGAATTAGAGAAAGTGAAAAAGGACTAGGATACAGAGGAAGAAGTGGATATTACAGATGCCACTATTTCAATCCTACCCCTACTAGAACTGTATATGCAGTAGAAAATCATGGCAAAGAAATTCAGCAGGCTCAACAACAACAAGAATGATCTTCCACACATGGTAGATTCAGTCCTGGAACAGTTATTTTGGGGGATCGGTTAGAGGTTAATCCTTCTTCCCCTCAGCAAATAGATAGAACTAGTTAGTATAATCTACTGAAGCCAAGAGTATTTTCAATTCCTTCCCCAATAAGGGATGCATCTACTACCAAAGCATCAAATTCTAAGGCACCTGCAAAACCATAATATCCTGTTGGGAAACACATATCATTGGACCATAATTAGGATGTCATAAAGTATTTGTCCCATGTACCATCCATGTTATCAATTATGGATGCCTTGAATCTATCAAAAGATCTTTGGGAGGCACTTATTGAGGCTTTGTCAAGTCCTCAGGAATTGGAAACTATAATTGATGCGGATGAGATATACCATATAGAGAATTATCCTATAGAATGCCATGCAGTGATATCTTTTACAGATGAGGATGAAGATTATGTTGTACATGGACATATCGAAACTTTTTATTTATCAGTCAAGGTCAATGATATAGACATTCGACGAGCATTCATTGATAGTGTACCTGGAGTCAATCTCATTCGTATTCATACACTTTGCCGATTGGGCCTCACCGAATCTGATTTATCTTCTTATACATTTATGTTGCAAGGATATAATAAAAATGGAAGAGAAACTCTGGGAGAGATTACACTAAGAATTCAGTTCGAGACCTTGAATCTAATTCATATTTCATGATTGTTCATTAAGACACCGCCTTCAACATTTTTCTTGGATGACCTTGGCAACATCAACATGAGGCTGCACCTTCGTCATAACATCAATGACTCAAATATTGTTTCAATGGTCAAATCGGGAAATTGTATGGTAAAAAACCCTCATTCGAAACTTGTGAATCTCAATACATTGAAGAATAATTTTATCACATGGAGGGAAAGGAAAAATCCATGATGAAGAAGGTTACCAAAATTAATGCTTCATATGGTTTGGAAAATATCCCAGTAATCCCATTCATACATGTGAGTACAGATTATGTGATTCCAATCAGTCAAATTGATGGGATATAACCAAATACAAACACTCTTATGTAAACTTATATAATTTCAATTTTGGAAATCGAGCCAGACAACATGGGAGAAATTGTTGATTGGAAAAGTAATAATGAAAGTTTAAATGGAGATGTCTTAATCTCGCCTGCTAAAATCCAGTAATTCTATACTTCATCGACCAGGCCAGAAGAAGTTATAACAATACCATAGGAAAATAATGATGTTGATTCTCAATTTTTCATCTCCTCTCTATCAACTCAATAAGACCCTTCATCATCAATAGGGTCATAAATGGTTGTCTCTTCTTCAAGGTGTTCAAATTTTAACTTTTCCCATGGTCATGAAACTTCTGTTTCATAATCTACTATGCAAGTAGAAACGGAGGTAGTAAAACATATTGAATATGAAGTAGAAGATCTTAGATTTTCTCCTCCAGCATTTGAAGAGGGTATCTCTACCATTATGGGTGAACTCAGAGAAATAAATCCGGGTACAAAAGAAGATCCATGCCCACTTTAATTAGCGCGAACATGAACCTTGAAGAGCATGAAATGTATATTTCATTTATAAAGAAAAATAGAGATGTATTTTCTTGGAATTATACAGAAATTATAGGTCTTGATCCAAATGTTTCCACTCATCATTTGGGTTTTCCAGAAGAACATAGAGGATTCAAGAACACCGCAAGAAAATCACACCCAACTTATGCAACCAAAATTGAAGTTGAGGTTGATAAGCTTATCAAGGCTAACATCATCAGAGAAGTTAAATATCCCAAATGGCTGGAAAATATTGTCCCTGTGAAAAGGAGGAATGGAAAAATTATAGTTTTCATTGACTTTAGAGATCTTAATCGGCATTGTCCCATGGATGATTTTCCAATTCCAATCACAAAACTCTTAATTGATGCAACAGCTATTTATGAAGCACTTTCCATAATGGATGGATATTCTGGTATAATCAAATTCGAATGGCCTCATAAGATGAAGAGTCTACATCCTTCAGAGATCTTCAAAGTGTGTTTTTCTATCGGGTAATTCCCTTTGGCCTGAAAAATTCAGGAGCGATGTATAAACATGCCATGCACCATATCTTCAAACCTTTTTAGGGAAATTTGTTGAATGTTATGTCGATGATTTGAGGGCTAAATCTAGACAACGTTCTGATCACTTTTCCGATCTGGAAATCATATTCAACAAAGTTCGGCAACATAACTTGAAGATGAACCCCTTGAAATGAGCTTTTGGGGAAACCTTAGGAAAATTTCTCAGCTTTGTTGTATGCCATTGTGGTATCGAATTTGATCTTGAGAAGACAAAATAAATCATTGGTATGTCACCTCCTCGAAATTTGAATGAATTAAGAGGACATCAAGGAAACATGGCCAATATTTGGCGTTAATCGCCAATCTGGCAGGCTAGTGTTTATCCTTCACCAAATTAATGAAGAAGGGAGTCACATACCAATGGACCGAAGATTACCACGAGGAATTTGAAATTATAAAGAAATATCTCTTAATCCCACTGGTATTAATGTTTCCTGTTGAAGGAAGACCACTTATTCTCTATGTGAGAGCTTTAGAGGGATCACTAGGTGCCTCCCATGCCCAAAAGAATGATGCTGGGAATTAAAACAGTATTTATTATCTTAGTCAGACTATGCTTGAGGCAGAAAATTGATATTAGAGTATTGAAAAGTGTCACCTAGCATTAATCTTTGCTATTTAGAAATTGAGACACTACATCCAACATCATGAGGTTCAATAGGTATCTTGCAATAACCCGCTCAAATTTATCCACAGTCTTCTAATGCTTACATGACGTCTGGAATGGTGGGAAGTTATTTTTCATCAGTTTGATATCCAATATGTGTCTCAAAAGGCAATAAAAGGCCTTGATTTGGCTGATTTCCTAGCTGAACACACTTTTGTAGAAGATACATCTTTAGATATTGAGATTTCTGATAAATAAGCCTTATCTATTCAAGATAATCCTCAAACATGAGAAATTTACTTTGATGGTGCCTCCCGAAGTCTAAATGGGAAGAAAATTGAAGACCCTCAATTTAACAAAGTTGGGTTAGGAATCATGCTTATTTCCCCAGAAAAGGTCGCACAACCCTATTCATTTTTATATTGGGAGGCGGTACAAAAAAGGAAGCAGAATATGAAGCTCTCATCGCAGGATTGGAATTAGCACATCAGGAATAGGTGAATCACTTAAAGGTGAAAAGTGACTCATATTTGGCAATAAAACAAATAAATGAGGATTATTCCATCAGAAATGAAGCGTTAATCCCATTGTGTGATTACGTCAGAGATTTAATGGATGAATTTCCCTCATAACCGACATTTTCTCATGTCTTGTGATCACAAAATTCCCAAGCTGATGCACTGGCTAATGTAGCCACAGCGCTGGAAGATCCATACTGGGACAAAACAATCATCATTATTGACCACTGTCAAATAGTTTCAACTTATGTTGAAATCTAAATAGAGGAAATCAATTAAATAAGCCCCATTTTTAAACCATATGGTCATACTATTGGATGTATGACACCTATCAGGGAATACCTTCTAAATGGAACACTCCCACATGATAGAGCCCGGAAAGAACAAGTTCGGAGATGTGTGGTCAATTTTACTCTTTATGATTGCCCGGATCACCAAAAAATTCTCTTCAAGCGAGGTTTTGATGGAATAATCTTCAGATGCATTGATGGTGAAGAGACAATGGCTACCATTAATGAAGCAAATGCAGGATTTTGTGGTGCCCACCAGTTTGGACATAGACTATCTGATCAAATTTGAAGGCTTGGATTATTCTGGCATTCATTGATATAAGATTGCATTTATTTCACTATAAAGTTTCATTCGTGCCAAGTATATGACAATTTCATTCATCAAACCCCAGATTTTCTTCATACAACTAAATAATCTTGGCCATTTTTCATATGGGGAATGGATGGAGTAGGACCTTGTCCTTTGGCTACATCCAAGTAGTTTAAGTACATTCTTACTGCTACCGACTTCATTTCCAAATGGGAAGAGGCAATACCTCTCAATGAAGTTACTTCTAAAATCATTTTTAGCTTCATCACATATAACATCATTACTAGATTTGGTGTCCCTCATACCATATCGACAGAAAATGGCACCAACTTCTGTTCATCCGGGGAAACCAAGTTATATTAAGAATACAATATCAAATCCAACCATTCATCTCAGTATCACGCAATGGCCAATGTCCAAATAGATCAATTCAATAAGACTCTTTCAATCATACTACAAAAGATGGTGGAAAAAGATAAGAAATCATGGCCTGATAAACCTTTTCACGCTTTATGGGCTTATCAGACCACCACCCGCACTACTGTGCGGTCAACTCCATACTCATTGGTATATAGAACAGAAGTAGTCTTACACATTGAAGTTCAATTTCCTTCACTCAGAGTAGCCATTTGTGATCTGTCATCTACATATGAACAATCTCAGAAGTGATTTGATGAATTGGAATGATTTGATGAAACAATATTGTGCACCCTGCACCACTTGGAAGTCTATCAGAATCGAATAGCATGAGTTTTAAATAAAAAAGTTCATCTTTGTTCATTCATTCAAGGAGAATTAGTATTGGTCCTCGGACTCCAATGATACCAGGAAAGAAACCTCCAAAGGTTTAGCCACAGTGGGAAGGACCTTATTCAATATATAAGGTATACACCAGTGGAGCTTATTCATTAGTCAAGATGTATGGAGGACTCATCACGACTAAAATCGATGAATGATTCTTGAAGAAGTATTTTTTTTTTGTAAGAAAAATACACCCTTGAATCCTCACTACAAGACTTCAAGCAGCTCAGTCCACAATAGTCCTCACTACAAGACATTAAACTGCACAGTCCCCTATAGTCCTCACTACAAGACAATAATCTACAAAGTCCCCATTGTCCTCACTACAAAACTGTAAACTGCACAATCCTCAATATTCCTCCCTATAAGACGTTAAACAACACAGTCCTCAATAGTCCTCACTACAAGTCATTAAACTGCACAGTCCCCTATAGTCCTCACTACGATACTTTAAACTACAATGTCCCCTATAGTCCTCACTGCAAGATGTTAAACTGCACAGTCCTCAATAGTCCTCACAACATGACTTTAAACTACATAGTCCTCAATAGTCCTCACTATAAGACATTAAACTACACAGTCCCCTATAGTCCTCACTGCAAGAATTTGAAGTGCCCAGATCAGTGTGAATCACTGAGAGGGGGAGGGGGTGAATCAGTGATCCCTTAAAACTTTTTACTAATTGATTCCTTATCAATTAAACCTCTATGGCTGGTTAAAGCCTCGATCCACTCTTCTTGTATCTCTCAACCTTTCCCGGATAATGCAGTAATGAAAAGGCACAGGACACAAGGATTTTACAAGGTTCGGCACCAAAGGCCTACATCCTTGCCATGCTCTCCAAGCATGGATTCTCCATTATAACCTGTTAAAATTACAATGGTCGATACAGCTTCCCACCGTATCTCTCCTGAGTCCCACAGGAGGGTCTTTATACTGCGTCCCACAGTGTTACCAGAGTCCCACTGGCCTGCTCCAGAATCCCACTGAAGACTTCTTCTCCCTGAGTCCCACAGGGTCTTCTCCTGGCTCCTCGAGTCACACGAGTAGCTCTACTTCACTTTAAGCTTCTTCAAGTATCCTCAGTAGTCCGGGATAAAGACTGCTGGCCTTGTTCTTCTTCTGATCACTTGTGGTGAACAGGTCTTCTCGTCCAGCTCAGGTTTTATCTCCTTCTTCAGGATGACCTGGCTTCTCTCTTCAACTACTGAATACTCAGACAACTGATATCTTTATCTTCAATCTGGTCCAGTCTCACTTCAACTCTACTTCATGCACTGAGTGCATGGCCTTCTCAAATCTTCAAGAACCTCTGGTCTTGGACTCCTCAAATGCACACAGCCAGATTTAGCTTTGTTCACGTGTGCACGTGCATGCATGCATGCATGCACTTTCCCTTTCCTCTTCTTGGTGCAGTAGACCCACAAGGGGTGTAGTCACTTTAAGAACACACCTTCACTGAACTTCACACACTTTATCCAATTTGTTTACACACTCTTAAGTGTGTTTTACTTTTGTGTGAGTTGTCCTCTTCTTCTTCTTCTAGGTGTTTACACTTTTAGTGAACACACTAGGTTCGGCCAAATTGTCTCTTTGCACATACTTGTTTCATTTTGCACACACTTGAAACTTGGCCTCTTCCCACTTCTTGTTGCACACCCTTAACCCGTAGGTTGTTCTTCAATTTTGCACACACACAAAATGTGTCTTCACTTGGTGCACACACAAGGTGTGTTCTCGGCCTCCACTTCCTTTGCACACACACAAATCTTGGTGTAGTTCTTTGTGCAAGCCTCGGCCAATCCCTTCTTTGTGCACACACTTAGCCAAAGGCACTTCCACTTTTGTGCACACACTGCCCGTAGGTCCTCTTCTTGTTTTGCACACACAAAAGGTGTGGTCTTCTTAGCACTTGGCACACACCACTTGGTGTTGTCTCGGCCTACACTTCTTCACTTCACACACACAAGAGGTGTGGAATCGGATTCTCCTTGCACACACAAGGGCCACAGCCTTCTCTTGTTCACTTTGAACACAAAGACACAAAGGCCTCGGGTTCTCCTCAACTTTGCACACCTACTGCCCGTAGGGCCTCCTTCTTTGGCACACACACTTCCACGGCCCTTTCTTTATTCTTGCACACAAAATACTCGGCCTTCTCAATGGGGCAAGGTGTGGTGGCCTTCCTCCTGTTTTGCACCCACTTACACACACACTGCTTGGTGTGGTCTTCTTGTTTGCACAGGGCTACGGTCTTTCCCTCCTTTTCACACAAAGTGCCTCGGGTATTCTTTGCACTTAGCACACACCAAAGGATGCAAGGGGCTCGGCCTTCCTTCACTTCAACAACCGCGCAAGCCTCAAGGGTGCAACCAGTGCAAGGCACGCAAGGTGCATGGCACAGGGGCGCGCAAGACCTCCTACCCGCGGGGCGCGCAAGATGTTGCGGCCACGGGTCTTCCTGTCGCGCAAGGGAGGCACGCAGGGACCTCCTTTTTTCTTCTTTCGCGCAAGGGATGCGCAAAAGGAACCAAACGGAGCAAGGGGTGCTTCGGGCTTCACTGCCGCGCAAGTGTGCGCGCAGGGCTTCGACTTCGTGAGGCACAGAGTGCTTCTCACGGGACTTCTTTCTTCAAAAACTCAGCAAACATTCTTGAGGGCTCGGCCTCATTTATATAGGCAGAGGAGAGGCGGTTCTATCCGCGTGAAATAACTTCAAACACCCGAGATCTTCGGATCTTCAAGATTTCCAAAATCTTGTTTCTCCTCTGTTTCACGCGACTTCCCTTATTTTTCGGCCTTCTTCACGTGCATGCGACTTAGAACGCATGCACGGCCTTCCTTCGATCCAAACCATGCAGAGCATCAACACCGAATGGCCTCGCACCTTCGGTTTGCTTCGGCCTTCATCGAAATCTCCCAAACATTGCATGCATGTGTATTTTTAAGCATGGATCGGTTCGGTGTGGAGAGACGAGCTCAATGAAGCCTTCGGCTTCGAGAGAGATGGCCGGAATCTCAAAAACATCACTCGGGAGGCGTCTGGTTCAGCGGGTGCTCGCGGGAGGCTTCGGACGAGCTCGAGGTAGAGGACGAGCTCTTGGCCGTCGGATCAGGCGATGGAGATGCATCGGGCGGCCTGGATCTGATCATCGCCGCGGAGATGGATCGTGCGGCGTGGATAAGGCGCGCGATGAATCGAGCGGCTCAGATTCGCTCCCGGGAATTTTTCCGCGTCCCACATCGAAACGGGGCGCGGGTTTCTCGCGCTTTATTACCCTGGCGCTCCCTCAACACGCCAGTTGAACTTCCCCCCTCCCGGTGCCGCCCCGCACCGGGTTCTCTCTGCGGGCGCGCTCTGCGCCCACTCTGCTCCTCGCGGGCGCGCCACTGGCGCCCACTATGCTCCCTGCGGGCGCGCCACTGGCGCCCACTTTGCTCACTGCGCTCCTCCGGGCGTGCCCCTGGCGCCCTTGCGGTGTCCTTGGGTGCGCCCTGCCGCCCTGGCTCGCCCCACGGGGTTCCCCCAGGCGTGGTGCCCTAGCGCCCATGCCTTGGGGTTGAACCCCCCAAGGTGCCTTGGCTGGCCTTAATTTTTTGGCAAAGGCAAGTACAGATACTTTGTCAAAGACAAAGTAACCCATGAGTATAAGCCAAATGCCACTTCTCCCTTAAGCCATTTCTTTCCTTCTCTACTTCTTAAGAATTCTTTAATCCTCCTCCCATGATCTTCACTTAGGATACGGAATTCAAAAGGTTCCTTCATAATCTTCAACCGAACTCCTGAATCAAAGAATTCTTCAATGTTCTTCATTGATCCAATTAGAGATCAAGTTGGATCACATTCACAGTGTCATGCACTAAGAATCAGTACATGGTATTCTTCAGCTCACTTCATCTTCATCTCCTCATGCATTGTCTTAACAATGCATGGTCTTCTAATCATGTTGTGACATTGTATCCAGTTGATACAAGTTCTTGGAACTTAAAGATCAGTTCAACAATCGTCTGATGTTACTAGAGAATGTTTCAACCACATCTCCTATGCCACTTAGTGAATCTCCTAAGTGACATGCCTCTTAGTATCATGGCCATTCTCCTTCATCACCATCACTATCACATCCTTTGACATTCACATCTTGACTCCTTGACAACCATTCATTCCAAGACAACTTTATGCCTCATTGACAACAAATGCAACACAATGCACTTCAATCTCCCCTTTGTATTTGTTGTCAATACACTCCTTTAGCACATATGAATGGGTCAATATGTGTGCCAATATTTTCTCCCCCTTATTGGAAATCAAATGCAAAGGTGTGGTGTGGTTTGCTTTCAAAATATGTCTTCCTCCCTTATAAAAGTATTTTCTTGAAAAACACTGAGAGAGGGATGATGTCACATGTTCTCTTTAGCAACGAACCTTTAGTACATCAGCTCTAAGTCTACTTGGGCTAACCCGGTGTAGAAAACAAGAGTGATATAACCAAGGAATTCAAAGCTGTCCATAATTCTCTACACATGTGAGATCATGCTTAGGGGTTTGAAATTTTTCAGATATAACAATGAATTTGCTAAATCCTGCACAACTTCACAAAAATCATTAGAAAGTTCAGTGCAATGATAAAGCTCCCCCTTTCATCCATTTGTCTTCAATCCATACTCCCCCTTAATTGACAAGATAAACTCAATTAAGAAACAAGGGATGAAAGTATGATTGGAATACCTTCAGCTTTTCTCAAGATGGAATTAAATATCAGAATCCCATCTTCTCCAGATTGGCTCCCCCTCAAGGGGTGCACTCCATTCTGTCCAAACCATCCTCCAGCTGAGAATGATCATCATCTTCAATTCCCTGCAATGTTAGCACATGTAAATACCAATGTATAAGGGAATAAGATGGAACCTCCTTGGTTCATCAATGTGAACAACAAGGTTGAGAAGATTCTCTCAACCGAGATGTCCCATTTTCACCATTCTTCACACTTGCACATTTGATCTTCATTGATGATTGTGCTGGTGTGGTTATCAAAATATCTTCATGTGAAACCTTCTTCTTCCCTTTTGCTTTAGCAATTGCCAGAACTTCATCTTCAGCTCTTTGTAGATCTTTGGCAAGTTGCAACTGATTTGGCCATATGACTAACAAGTCATTTGGAAGTGTGGCCTCAGTTCTGGAAGTTCCACATGGTTCTTTGGATGCTGCTAAGCTACCTTTCTTAGGAAACTTATTTTCAATCAATCCCTTCTGCTTCTTCTGGATTGATTGTCTGTTTGAGTTCAGTTGGCTTCTATTGATTTCCATGGCTTCTTTACAAAGATCCATGGTATGACCTTTCTTTCCACAGTAGAAGCATTTCTTGGTGGTCCTTCTGGATGCATCACCCTTCTTGGACTCAGACTCCAAGGACTTCTCTTCATTTCTCAAACACTTCTTGGGAGCATTTTCTACTTTCTTCTTGCTTCCCAAGGAATCTTTTTGAGCCAGGTTCAGTGATCTTTTCTTCTTTTGAGCTCTGGATACAGTTGGAGATTGACATGTATCTTTTTGACCACTTTTGCAATCATCCCAAATGTTGTCAAGTAATCCAAATCTGTTAGCAGTAAACAGATGTCTCTGGACCTGTGGATGCTGCTTCTTTTCTTCTGGCTTGCTCCCCCTAGGCATGGGCTTCCTCTGTGCTTTGGCATTCAGTGGATTGTACCAACAATCCTTTGCACAATGCCCATACTTATTACAACACCAGAATTGACCCACAAATCTTGACCTCTTGAGTCCTTCTGATTGTTGGGTACTTTTCTTGATTTGTTGTGTTGTTTCAGGAGAGCTCTGCTTCTTTACTGTCTTCATCCATATTTGTTTGGATTCATTCTTCCATCCTGCACTTTTTGTGGAAACACAATTAGAAGCATCAGTACAAGATGGTATGGATGGTACCTTCTTTCTAGAAGATGTTGCACTTTTATTAGAGGATGTCTTTCTTTTAGAATCATCCTGCTCACAGCTCACTTGAGTAGCAACATTTCTTCTTTCAGCTGACTGGGAGGCTTGGGCTTTGGGTGATTGCTGATTTTTCAATATCACCTCTAGTTCTAAACACTTCCTGTTGAGGGAGTTCTTCTCATCCTCAACTGTTCTTAGCCTTCCTTCCCATTTCTCTTCCAGCTGTTTCATCTGGTCTTCATGCACCTGCTTCATTTCAAGCAATGAGTTGTCAAGCTCCTTCACCCTTTTGACTTTGTCTTCGATTTGATCATCTCTGACATTCATTGACACTTTATGCCTCTTTTCCAGTGCATGGACAACATCTTTGACTATTATCATAAAGAATTCTTTCTCAGAAAGGCTTCTTTGCAATTCTTCAGCAGTGTCTTCATATCTTTCATTGCAAAGAGATACTGTTTCATCTTTGGCATTTACCAGCTTTCTGAGAGTGTTGGTTATGCCAACCCTTTTAGCCAATTGGACTTCTAGAGAATTGGCTTCATCTTCTAGCTGTAATTTTTCTTCTTGAAGATCAAGGAGGCCTGTAGCTATACACATTGCAATTCCCTTGGGGACTCTCTTCTGAAGATATTTGATTGCATTTAGAAGATCATTGTTCCTTCCATCTTCATCACAGCTAGAGCAGGCTTCATCAGAAGAATGATAAAAGGAATTGTCATCTGATGTGACTTTCACATTTCTTTCCATAGAAGGAGTTTCTCTGATTGCACCAGCCTTCTTCTTCATCTTCTTTGCCTGTTTCTTCATTCTGTTTTTCTGAGTCTTGGCAGATATCTCCATTTGAGGCTGGTCACTCATTTCCTCAAATCTGCACTCCGTAAAGACTCCCTTGGATCTTTTAGAGGTAACCTCCCTCTGATACCAATTGAAGTGCCCAGATCAGTGTGAATCACTGAGAGGGGGAGGGGGTGAATCAGTGATCCCTTAAAACTTTTTACTAATTGATTCCTTATCAATTAAACCTCTATGGCTGGTTAAAGCCTCGATCCACTCTTCTTGTATCTCTCAACCTTTCCCGGATAATGCAGTAATGAAAAGGCACAGGACACAAGGATTTTACAAGGTTCGGCACCAAAGGCCTACATCCTTGCCATGCTCTCCAAGCATGGATTCTCCATTATAACCTGTTAAAATTACAATGGTCGATACAGCTTCCCACCGTATCTCTCCTGAGTCCCACAGGAGGGTCTTTATACTGCGTCCCACAGTGTTACCAGAGTCCCACTGGCCTGCTCCAGAATCCCACTGAAGACTTCTTCTCCCTGAGTCCCACAGGGTCTTCTCCTGGCTCCTCGAGTCACACGAGTAGCTCTACTTCACTTTAAGCTTCTTCAAGTATCCTCAGCAGTCCGGGATAAAGACTGCTGGCCTTGCTCTTCTTCTGATCACTTGTGGTGAACAGGTCTTCTCGTCCAGCTCAGGTTTTATCTCCTTCTTCAGGATGACCTGGCTTCTCTCTTCAACTACTGAATACTCAGACAACTGATATCTTTAACTTCAATCTGGTCCAGTCTCACTTCAACTCTACTTCATGCACTGAGTGCATGGCCTTCTCAAATCTTCAAGAACCTCTGGTCTTGGACTCCTCAAATGCACACAGCCAGATTTAGCTTTGTTCACGTGTGCACGTGCATGCATGCATGCATGCACTTTCCCTTTCCTCTTCTTGGTGCAGTAGACCCACAAGGGGTGTAGTCACTTTAAGAACACACCTTCACTGAACTTCACACACTTTATCCAATTTGTTTACACACTCTTAAGTGTGTTTTACTTTTGTGTGAGTTGTCCTCTTCTTCTACTTCTAGGTGTTTACACTTTTAGTGAACACACTAGGTTCGGCCAAATTGTCTCTTTGCACATACTTGTTTCATTTTGCACACACTTGAAACTTGGCCTCTTCCCACTTCTTGTTGCACACCCTTAACCCGTAGGTTGTTCTTCAATTTTGCACACACACAAAATGTGTCTTCACTTGGTGCACACACAAGGTGTGTTCTCGGCCTCCACTTCCTTTGCACACACACAAATCTTGGTGTAGTTCTTTGTGCAAGCCTCGGCCAATCCCTTCTTTGTGCACACACTTAGCCAAAGGCACTTCCACTTTTGTGCACACACTGCCCGTAGGTCCTCTTCTTGTTTTGCACACACAAAAGGTGTGGTCTTCTTAGCACTTGGCACACACCACTTGGTGTTGTCTCGGCCTACACTTCTTCACCTCACACACACAAGAGGTGTGGAATCGGATTCTCCTTGCACACACAAGGGCCACAGCCTTCTCTTGTTCACTTTGAACACAAAGACACAAAGGCCTCGGGTTCTCCTCAACTTTGCACACCTACTGCCCGTAGGGCCTCCTTCTTTGGCACACACACTTCCACGGCCCTTTCTTTATTCTTGCACACAAAATACTCGGCCTTCTCAATGGGGCAAGGTGTGGTGGCCTTCCTCCTGTTTTGCACCCACTTACACACACACTGCTTGGTGTGGTCTTCTTGTTTGCACAGGGCTACGGTCTTTCCCTCCTTTGCACACAAAGTGCCTCGGGTATTCTTTGCACTTAGCACACACCAAAGGATGCAAGGGGCTCGGCCTTCCTTCACTTCAACAACCGCGCAAGCCTCAAGGGTGCAACCAGTGCAAGGCGCGCAAGGTGCATGGCACAGGGGCGCGCAAGACCTCCTACCCGCGGGGCGCGCAAGATGTTGCGGCCACGGGTCTTCCTGTCGCGCAAGGGAGGCGCGCAGGGACCTCCTTTTTTCTTCTTTCGCGCAAGGGATGCGCAAAAGGAACCAAACGGAGCAAGGGGTGCTCCGGGCTTCACTGCCGCGCAAGTGTGCGCGCAGGGCTTCGACTTCGTGAGGCACAAAGTGCTTCTCACGGGACTTCTTTCTTCAAAAACTCAGCAAACATTCTTGAGGGCTCGGCCTCATTTATATAGGCAGAGGAGAGGCGGTTCTATCCGCGTGAAATAACTTCAAACACCCGAGATCTTCGGATCTTCAAGATTTCCAAAATCTTGTTTCTCCTTTGTTTCACGCGGCTTCCCTTATTTTTCGGCCTTCTTCACGTGCATGCGACTTAGAACGCATGCACGACCTTCCTTCGATCCAAACCATGCAGAGCATCAACACCGAATGGCCTCGCACCTTCGGTTTGCTTCGGCCTTCATCGAAATCTCCCAAACATTGCATGCATGTGTATTTTTAAGCATGGATCGGTTCTGTGTGGAGAGACGAGCTCAATGGAGCCTTCGGCTTCGAGAGAGATGGCCGGAATCTCAAAAACATCACTCGGGAGGCGTCTGGTTCAGCGGGTGCTCGCGGGAGGCTTCGGACGAGCTCGAGGTAGAGGACGAGCTCTTGGCCGTCGGATCAGGCGATGGAGATGCATCGGGCGGCCTGGATCTGATCATCGCCGCGGAGATGGATCGTGCGGCGTGGATAAGGCGCGCGATGAATCGAGCGGCTCAGATTCGCTCCCGGGAATTTTTCCGCGTCCCACATCGAAACGGGGCGCGGTTTTCTCGCGCTTTATTACCCTGGCGCTCCCTCAACACGCCAGTTGAACTTCCCCCCTCCCGGTGCCACCCCGCACCGGGTTCTCTCTGCGGGCGCGCTCTGCGCCCACTCTGCTCCTCGCGGGCGCGCCACTGGCGCCCCCTATGCTCCCTGCGGGCGCGCCACTGGCGCCCACTTTTCTCACTACGCTCCTCCGGGCGTGCCCCTGGCGCCCTTGCGGTGTCCTTGGGTGCGCCCTGCCGCCCTGGCTCGCCCCACGGGGTTCCCCCGGGCGTGGTGCCCTAGCGCCCATGCCTTGGGGTTGAACCCCCCAAGGTGCCTTGGCTGGCCTTAATTTTTTGGCAAAGGCAAGTACAGATACTTTGTCAAAGACAAAGTAACCCATGAGTATAAGCCAAATGCCACTTCTCCCTTAATCCATTTCTTTCCTTCTCTACTTCTTAAGAATTCTTTAATCCTCCTCCCATGATCTTCACTTAGGATACGGAATTCAAAAGGTTCCTTCATAATCTTCAACCGAACTCCTGAATCAAATAATTCTTCAATGTTCTTCATTGATCCAATTAGAGATCAAGTTGGATCACATTCACAGTGTCATGCACTAAGAATCAGTACATGGTATTCTTCAGCTCACTTCATCTTCATCTCCTCATGCATTGTCTTAACAATGCATGGTCTTCTAATCATGTTGTGACATTGTATCCAGTTGATACAAGTTCTTGGAACTTAAAGATCAGTTCAACAATCGTCTGATGTTACTAGAGAATGTTTCAACCACATCTCCTATGCCACTTAGTGAATCTCCTAAGTGACATGCCTCTTAGTATCATGGCCATTCTCCTTCATCACCATCACTATCACATCCTTTGACATTCACATCTTGACTCCTTGACAACCATTCATTCCAAGACAACTTTATGCCTCATTGACAACAAATGCAACACAATGCACTTCAGAATTTAAACTGAAAAGTCCCCTATAGTCCTCACTATAATACTTTAAACAGCACAGTTCCTTGTTGTACTCACTGCAAGACATTAAACTGCACAGTCTTCTATAGTCCTCACTGCATGACTCTAAACTGCACAATCCCTCTATCATCCAACAAGATGTTAAACTGTGTCCCCTTTGTCATCCAACATGATGTTAAACTATTCATCTGAGCTGCAAGATGTTAAATGTCCAAGAACCCCATGCCTATGACACATGACATTTGAACTGTAAAAATGTCCCTTATATGTCCTAAATGACGTTAAACTGTTCACATGTCCTGCAAGACATTAAACTAAAATACATCATGGCCACATGAAACTAAACTGTATAGAACCCTATTGTCCCACATGATGTTAAAATGTGAATTTTTAGGGTTATTGTTTCCGATTGTTTCTCACACAGAACATGACTCATGTGAGCTTAGTGTACGCTTAAACCATAACACTCCCTCTAGGATGCTAACCACGAGTAAGTCGCAACACCATCTTTGGGTTGTCCTCAAGTACAACTTGATCACCAATTCATTCTCAATTGAACTATGTGGACTTTGATCATTGACTTCTAGGATGGGTATATTGGCAACCTCCCAAGGTTCAAGCCCAAAAACAATATCTTCACATGGGTTCACCCCATCTCATACGATGTTGATCCATGAAGCCCCCCCAAAAAAACTAATATATTCACATTGGTTCATCATTTTTGTAGCAATATGACTTAAAAATATACAGTCCCACATTGTCCTTGCTACAAGACATTAAATTGAATAGAAATACATCCTAGCTACATGAATCTAAATTTTATAGCACCGGTCCATGCATATGACCTTAAACTATTCTCACTTTTGTCCTATACGGCAATAAACTACAACATTATTTGACACCCTCACCTAAGAGGGAATAATTATTGACATTGATCTCCAATCATGTTATATTCGAAAGACTACGTGCATACATGGAAATGTATGAATCTTTAATTTTGGGACCAAACATCATTGCACTGAAGTCCCATTTCACCCTTCACATGTACGGAGTAAATCTGTACATAGGGTATTTAAAGAACTATGTGCGGCTTGATTCCCATCCTTATGGGATACGTAGGAACATTTGAGCATCACTCGAATCTAGTCCCAAGTCTTTATGCCTAACCCCAAACTCCACTGTCAGTCCCTTGGATAAGGTGTCCCCCTCATTATGGTTTGCATTATATGACCCTAAACTAAGATCTCCTATGTTCTCATCCCACATGATGTTAAACTGTATTTCAAGAACTACATATGGCTTGATTCTCATTTAAATGATATATGTAGTGAAATCCAACATCTCAAATTAGGACCCAACCACAACATGATTATGGTAATCATTGGTCTATGAATCTCCTTTATGGATTGGACAATACCCATTTTTATGTGGCATACTTCTATCATTAAATACTTCAAGATCTCCATAACACTTTTCTTGACTTCTGGTCACAAAATTTCTGATTCCTTGGAATTATTTTTCCTGGCCATGCAGAACGTGCCCTTAGGTGGCCTTTCATAAGTAGTCTACATAACAGACCTCTCAGCCAAAAGATGCTATTATTTGGCTCTGCAGTCAATGCCCTTAAGTGGACCTACATAATTCAAACCCCCTAATGGGTCTGTCAAATAGTAGTAACTTAATTATTGGGGAGAAAACATTTTTGTACTTATAAGTCTTAACAGCGATATATAGGGATCCAAAAAAACATCCATCCTTAACTTATTTTTCCCATACTCTATTTCATGATCTGAATGTATTCAAGTTTATGATTTATATTTCCCTTCACTACGTTGGGGTCAGACCTTCGTAGGAGTGAATTTCATCTATTTCTATGACAATCTTGATTGGTAATAACCTCTCCATATTCAAGTACCACTCTCCATATAGAAAACTCTATGCTTTGGAATATTTGAATCCCCATAAACATTCATTGTCTTTTAGCAATAGAAAAGTAAAAATTCTGAGAGTTCTTCTGCCTGATTAGGAAGAGCATGCCCCTAGGTAGCCTTGCATAAGTAGTCTACATAACAGAGCTGTCATCCAAAAGATGCTATTATTTGGCTATACATCCAATGCCTTTTATGTGGCCCTATATAATTGGACCCCCTAATGGGTTTGTCAAACTTTGGAAAATCCACTCTTAGGAAATTCTTCCTCTAAATTATATTTATCCACTTTTTTCATATCATCCCTCAGATTAAAAATTTCTTAGGTCAATGTTTACATATTTTCCCCCATACATGAATGTGGTAATATGTTTTCAAACAAATTACCAAGGAATTGAGTAAATTTTTAGTCCATTTGGTCGAAGCTATTCGAACTTAGACATTAGACTTTTTATGCCCGACCTGCATGACTTTAAATGGCCCATAAAATACAATGGAACTCTAAACAAAAGTCAAATCCCAGCTCACTAAACATAAATTTTGTATGATTTAAGAAATATTGAGCAGTCAAAAGATGCACAAATTTTAGGGTTGTTTGTATAATCCTAGCAAAAAAATCAAAGTATGCTTACTAGGCCCATTGGATTAGGAAAAATTTAAATCAGGAGGAAAGAGAATTCAGGTAAAAATTATTGAAGATGAAATGTATTTTTCATTGATACAAAATATTAGAAGGATATCCACAGATTGGAGTATCTTCTGTTTTTCAAGAATTACAAAAGGCTTTCAACACAACTCTTCATTTGATTTATGGCATCTTGAGCTTCATCCGTAGTCACCTGGAATTCATGCCTTCAAACTGGATATAATAATAGACACAGCGATACCGGCTCCTCTTGGAACAATTTTAAAAGAATGTTATTTAGTGCAGTTTGAGAAAATTTTCTTCTAATCTAACAGAGACTCTCATTCTGTCCAAGATACTTGGAAGATAGATACATGTATTTGAGAATGGAGCATTGGAAGTAAAGAGTTATTTGGAGAGAGTACAATTTTTAGATTTTGTTCTAATGTCATTATAGTCTTCTCTCCACCAATCGAAAGCCGAAGACATATCAGACCATGGGTTTTCGATTTTCATATATGAAAGGAAATGGCATGGATGATAAATTTGAATGTTTATACCATTTGTGTTGCTCTTAATGCACAGAATAACTAAAATTGAGGGATAAAAATATGGCTGTAGCTCAGGTGTGTGAGGCTTCAGATCTGGAGCACAAGGGCTATGATACATTCTGTATTCCTTCTCCACTATTCCAGAATTGACAAATGATCCTGCAATTGAATCATGGCCGATGATGTTCATCATGACATCTATTCTCTTGTTGGCTGACTCATCAGCTGATCCAATTCTTCTGAGAGCCATTGAATCTGTAAAGAGATCGAATAATTAACATTTATATAAGCTGGTTCTTCATAAACAATTGTGAAGTAATCGAAAAAATGGGTAAGGAATTAAGGCACGCAAATCTAATATTTGCACGTAATTCTCAGCCAGTCGGGAAATTATTTCTGCGAAATTACTGGCACACAAGTCAGAAACTCACTACAGAAGCGCGGATGAGCAAAAAACCAAGATACTTGTGCGACGAGAGCTCACTTGTGTGATGAGAGAGAGAATCTTTGGAAGCTGGGTGATTTTCTTAAGAATGGAGCCCATGTTTATTGGTGATCCTACAACCCTACGCGATGGAACATGTGTGCCGCAACCTGTGTTCCAATACCTGTGCACCGACAAACTCGGGTTTCTCATTTTCCTCAGAGTCAAACCCTCTTTCCTTTTTCAGATCCAACTATGAGGGGGGACTTATGTTGACACTCTTTTCTATCACAGAGTCCAAATATTGACTAAGGAGAGTACCACAGGCAATGAAGAAGGAATAACATCAAGAATTTCACAAAGGCATTAAGGTGCGAAAGTATACCTATGTGCCAGCCTTTGGCGCGCAAGCCACTTGCACGCCAGTTATGGGTGCACATGTCACGTGCACGCCCAAAGTTGTTTTTCACCAAAACCTAGGTTTTCTATAAATAGCCCCTGTGGGCCCCCATTTATGGAAGAGGATTTTCAAAAATTCAGACACAGGTCTCTGGGCGCCCAAGTCTCTTCTTCAAGTCTTCTGAACACTTCTAAGGTAATTCTTTACCTAGAATAGAAGTTCTAAAGAAGAAGAATAAAGCCTAAGTGTTAGAATTCCTCAACACTTGCGCACCTAAGTGTCTAGCCCTTAAGGGAATTGGAGATACTTGAACTCCACCTTACTCTCTCATGGGAACTTGTGCATCTCCTTCTTGGAAGCCTCTAGGGATGATACTAAGATCTTGAGTTCAAAGTGACCCAAGTATTACCCAAAACGTTAATCGTCGCCCAATGTGACCCATGTCGTGCAAGTATACTTGCGCGACCAGGACTACCCCGCCAGAGAAATACTTGCACACCTCCTACCAAGTCACCTCCTTTCCTCAAATTCACCTCTCCTCTTCAAAATACGGCCTTTAAAACCCTCTTCAAAGCCATTTATGGCATGATTCCTTTATTGGTTTTTTTATATTAATGGAATTCATTAAGTCTCCCCATCAAGATTATGCCCGAAATCATAATTTCCTTTAATTTGGGCCTCCGTCTCAGGATTAAGCCCCTAGTTATAAGTACCCTTTTATTGGGAATCCTCCTCAAGAGTATGACCCTACCTTAATTTTTTTTTATTTGGGAATTATATTTGGGAGTAGGCCTCAATCATAAGTCCCCTTAACCTTGGTTATCCTCCTTAGGAGTAAGCCCCAGTCATAAATCCAAGTCTCTTTTAATTCTGGGCATCATCCTTAGGAGTGATCCCCATGTTAAAGACTAAAATCTCCATAAAGCACAAATACCTTTATAGAACATATTCCATGGCTTATTTCCGGAAGTAATTCCTAGTCTTTATTTATTTAGTCATTCATACATACATAAGACCCATATCATTCCTTATGACCACATCTTTTGATGGCACAATCGTCAAGTTTACTAATACCTCTTGTTTCTCACACCGATCATGACTCACATGAGCTTCGAGTGTAAAAGTAACGATGACATATCTTCACGGTCCGTTAATCATATGTAAGCCCCACACTTCTTAAATCGAACTACGTGGGTTCTGATTCCATTATTTTAGATAAGGAGACGTAGGTAGCCCATTTATGGGTACGATCCGAACTCTGAAATAATCATGCCCTTCTGAATTAAAATAAACTTCAAGTGCCCACTAAGTGGATTTAAAACTAGTATGGTCATCATAATGACCAAGAGATTTCTATATAATGTTTGGAAGGATACCATTGGCCAGGAATATCTATTTCATATGGATGATTCACTATTGATGAGGAACCTCAAATACATATAGAAGACTCTCTAAATTACCTACATATCAATCATTTATTGCATGATCAAAGGTGAAATCATTTTTATACTCGGTGAATTAATAAGGATTCACGAAAAAATCATAAATCTATAAGAGAGTTCCGGAGTAGGTAATAATTACCCTAAAAAATGTTTGATGATCATGACCTTCCATCCTCTTGACCAATGCAATTTATTAAGCCTTATTAGTCCACAACTAATGAGCACCGACATTTGGAAAGTAAGTCTAAATTGATATAGAATCATTGGATGTTTCATGTTCTAAGAGTAAACCCGTTAGAAACTGATTGGAATGTTTGAACCATAAACAAACAGAGTCATCCCCATTTCTAAAAGAAACAACAACGTATCAATATTGTATATTGTAATAGTGTAATATGAAATTATATTTTGGTTTATAGATTTTATATTTATAATATAATACTCTCTTTTATATTATCTGACAATACATATACTACTGAATCAAAATTTTGATCATAATTTTTGGAAAAAAATATTGCATTTCAATTTATTCTTTTAAATAGAACTCCCCTTCACCAACAAATACACAATAATTATATGCATTTCTCTACACTCCCAAAACATCTTCCCATAAAAATGAAAGGAAAATAACTCCAAAAATAATATTATCATCATTTTTATCCCTAAACTAATCATAATCCCATTCATAAAAGCCTTAGTTAATATTACTAAGGAGATATCTCAAGGAAGAAAGTATGTCTTTTAATTTATGAACATTTTATTTCTATATTTTAATTTACCCTTACCCATATTTCTAAAAAATGAATTATATAATCATATAATTAATAAAAAAATTAATAGTCTTTTATCAGATTCATTTTATAATGGTAATTTTACATTGCCTATATTGATGATATTATTAATATGCTAATACTTAATTACATCTATGTTTTTTCAAATATATTGATTTATTAAAAATAATATTTAAGAAATTATTATGATCATGGAAATATAAAAATAAAATTATATTAATAATAGTAAAAAACACTCATGGTCATTTACTGCTCCTAAGATATGCATATAAATATATTTTTACTAAGTAATAACCATTCTAACCCACATATTAGTGTAGATTTTTGAGCAATTGTTGTTTTCAACAATACATAATATTTTTATTAACAAATGGCAGATGGTTGAGAACAATACTCTATCACTTTATGATGATTCTGATGATCACAAATACCCTTATTTTTTATTCTAATGATTTCATTTTAAGTGTATTTCAGGAATTTATTATTCATTTTTTATTATTGGAAGATGTTTTTTCAGTATTTGAACACCAAGAATTAATTTCTAAAGTATTCACATAATAATTTTCTAGAAAGACTGATAATGTAATACATATTTGAGAATTACTTAAGCATGTTATTGAAACACTGTTCACACCATATGTTAGGATGGAACCCTACATTTGGGATATTGAACAAGTATGGAAGAAGAACCCTAAGTTAGGAAGGAATACTATGTTTGGGATATTAGAAAAGCATGAAGAATCGTACGCAAGTTTTATCCATTAAGTTTGTTTCTCAAAAGTATGGTTCATCATGCATTCATTTGTAAAAAACATTTTGTTTCATAAAAATGAATGGATCATGTACCTTACGTTTGGAAGCTTATAAATGTATGGATCATTTATCATATGTTTGAATGTTGAAAGGAATAGAATGGATGTTCAACCCTACGTTTTTTAACAACCTTACATTAGTATTCAACCTTACGTTTGAAGGATGTGACATCATCCTTACGTTTGTATTCAACCTTATGTTTGAAGGATTCGACATCAAACTTACATTTGTATTCAACCTTATGTTTGAAGGATGCAACATCAACCTTATGTTTGTGATATACATTACATTTAGAAGATGCATGATATACAATTCTACCTTACATTTGGCGTTGGATAATTAAAGATGATATTATTATTAAATGGTCTTCAAGCGAATTATTGGACTGATTTCAATCCTGATTAAAATCTGCCTTTAATGCACATTTTTGAAGAGTTCAAAGCCACTTATTTATTATTCAATGGATCAAAATTAAAGGATATTTTCATGGTGATTTTCAAGGGGAGTTACGACTGCTCTGTTAATTAAAATTTTTGAATATCACAAGTCAGAAGGTGACTTTTATGTATATGACTTTTTAGAATAAAGTGCTATATATATCTATGCTATTTTGAATTTCAGCATATAAGAACAGCGCACAAGAAAAACTATTCTAATGAGAAAAGTAATCAATAACCATGATACATAAGATAAAATAGACACAAATCAAGATCTACGGATCAACTGTTACAAAGAGTGACAAATCTATATTTATAGAAGAAGAAGAAACACGACAGAAGATTCACCCATCTGACATGAAATATTTATTGTGAATCTACTACTGCTGATGTTGCAAATTATATTTCTATATCTACTACAACTGGATCAACTTAGAACGAATCTTTCTTGAAGATCATTATTTTTAAAGACAATGATCCATCTACTGTCAATTGCATTCTGTTTCAATTTTGAATAAAAACTGGGAATGTATTTTCAAAAATCAAATACTCTTTTATCTGCAGTGATCAGCTTCTCGTTATAGGTTGTATACTTAGTTCTGTTTTTGAACTAGAGGGCTATTTTTAGCATTAAAATTGTAATGTTATCAACAACCTATACTATGTTATGGAACTATATGTTGATAAGAGGTCCTGATAGTGAAAATCCCCGAGCTCGTGGAGTAGAGTGTTGGTAGAGTGTACTAGGGGCCTTCTGTTCCCCATACCACTATACATCATGTGTTCCTGCTAATTAACTCTCTGTTTCATTAATCCATCTAATTGGTGTTAAAAGACAGAACAAGATCTTGAAAAGAATTATTAAAAGACACAATTGACACCCCTCTTGTGTATATTTGGTATAACCTGATCTAACAACTGGTATCAGAGGAGGATCTTTCTGATAAAGTCTTAACAAGATGAAAGTGATTAAGGATTATAAACAGAAAATGATTATTGATTCAAGAGAGGTAATGTCTATGGTCAGAGCATCGTACTTCAATGGAGAAAATTTTGGATTTTGGAAGTCAAGACTGATTATTTATCTTAAAAACCTTGGATACAGAGTATATTATTTGATTCTAACTCCATATGAAATACCCGAAAAACCTAAGACATGGATTGTAGCTAATTAAGCTGAATATGATATGAACTCGAAGGCAATGAATTCAATTATATGTGTTCTAGGACATGATGAATTCAACAGAGTATCTCAATGCCCAATATCATATGAGATGTGGCAAACTATGGTTTTTGCCTATGAAGGAACTGACAATGTCCGGAAAATGAGATATGCTACTACTAAGATTAAATTTGATACATTCAGAATGTTTGATGGTGAAATGATTACATAAATTAATGTAAGGTTGACATTAATTTTCAACAATATAACTACTTTGGTAGAACCAATCGAACAAGAAGACCAGGCTTTAAAAGTACTGAGAGTACTGCCTACTAAATTGAAAGGAATATCTATTACAATCAGACAGTCAACACCTGTCAAATAATTAACAATGAGAGAGATGATTGGAACACTTCTGATGAATGAAGCCAAGATTAAAGATGAAGAAAATGAGCATAAGGGTTTTATCATGAAATATAAAACTTCCTTAAAAGGTTCATCACGAATTAAAACCATAAAGATAAATAAAAAGGAAATAAAGGTGAAATTAGAAAGCTCTGATTCATCAAATTCTGATGTAAAACAAGATCAGCTAACTAGAAAGTTTAGTAAATTCATCAAAATGAAAAAAGGCTACAGAAAAGCATTCAAATAGGATTAATAGTATGTCAAATGTTATGACTGCATGAACATGGGGCACATTAGACCTGACTGTCCATGGTTTAAAGAAGACAAGAAGATTAATTTTTCAAAAGTAATGATTATGAGAAAAATGATAAGAAATAAATGAAAGCTATATGGAGTGTATCTAAAGACTCCACCAGCTGTTCAAAATCAGACCCAGAGAACGAAGATGTAAATCTGAAAGCCAACATGTGCTTTATGGTAGAAAGATATGAGGTACAATCATACTACTCTTTTACCAACTATAGTTCTAAAAAAATCTATTCTAATAAAAAACATGCATCCTGTTGCAATATTATTGAAGAAAAATATGATTCTCTTTTTATGAAGCATATATCTTTAAAGAACATACACAAGGCTATTTCAAATGAAAGAGATAACAAAGCTGAAACAAATTAAGGAGTTAACTGATAAGTATAATTCAATTAACACTAACTATACAGATTATGAATCAAAGGGAAAACACTATAAAATGAATTAGAAACCTACAAAACTGTAGCCCTTGTTTAAACCAAAGGATAAAACTCCTTGAATGAAATTCATGTGAAAATTGTCATTAAGAAAGAATGATTTTAAATTGGAAGTAATGGTGAAAAAACTAAGCTATACAAGAATTATTTTTATCCAAGTACAAAAAGATTAAATTATAGTTACTGTGGGACAATGGGACATATTTCAAAAAACTATTTCATAAGACAACCTCAGATAAATGGAATAAAGAAATCCATTGTCTCAAAAAATGTATATGATTATTTTGATTTTAGAGAAATAAATGCAGTCTGGATTCCCAAATCATTGTTGGAAAACACAACTAGGACCAATAGAATATGGGTAGAAAAAAAATCTGTTTAAAATATTTTGCAGGGAGCAGGTCACAGAAGCAAAAGGCCATATTGTATATGGACAGTCACTGCTCAAGGAATATGAGTGGAAGCTCATCTAATTTCACTACACTAACTCAAAAGGATGGTGGACTAGTCACTTTTTATGACATTGTCAAAGGCAGTATCATTGTCATTGGAATAGATGGAGATCCAGAAGCTGTATCAATCAATAAAGTACTCTATGTACAAGGATTGGAGCACAACCTGATATGTATCTCCCAACTATGTGATGATGTTTATATTATTGACATTTCTAACAACTTATGTTCTATTTCAATGATAAATTTCTTAAATTCAGATCACCAAGAAGTGATAATGTGTATACCCAAGATTTAAATTCCTTGTGTAAAAAACAATTAAACTTCTTAACTGCTAAGATAAATTAATACTGGATCTGGTATAGGAGATTTGGACATTTGCAATGTGTATTCTTTACATAAGTTATCTAAGAAACAATTAATTTCTGATTTTCCTAGTCTAAAGTTTGAAAGTGATAGATTTTGTGATGCATGTCAACAACGCAAGCAGCACAAATCTTCTTTATAAACTATTTAAAAAATTACTACATCTAAACCACTAGAACATATCCAAATGGATTTGATTGGACCATCAAGGGTAGAATTCTTGGCAGGTGAATTATATGTATATGTTTTAATGGATAATTATTATAGATTTACATGGATTTTATTTTTAAAACATAAAAATGAGGATTTTACATTATTTGAATGTTTTTTCAAATCCGTTCAAAATGAAATTTTTTAATATAATTTCATTAAGAAGTGATCATGGTGGAGAATTTATGAATTATTAATTTAATTAATTTTTCTCAAACATAGGTATTAAATATACCTACTCTTCACCAAAAACACCTCAACAAAATGGAATTGCTGAAAGAAGAAATAGAACAATTCACGATATGGATAGGACTATGCTAAATGAATACAGTCTTCCTACTTATTTTTTGGAAGAAGCTATAAATATAGCCTTCTATATAATAAATAGAGTTTTAATAAGACCAATTTTGAAAAAGTCACCCTATGAACTCTAGAATAACAGAAAACCTTATGTAAATTACTTTAATGTTTTTGGAAGCAAGGTTTACACCTTGAACACCAATTAAAAGTTTGGTAAGTTCGATCCAAAATCTAATGAAGGAATTTTCTTTGGATATTCTGTTATCTCTAAATATTATAAAATTTTTAATAAGAGTTCAAGGATTGTTGAAGAATCTGTTCATGTGAAAGTTGATGAAATTGATCCCTTTGAGAAAAGGACATATCAAATAGATGAAAAAGACTCTAATAATAACATGAGACTTGATAATCTAAAAAATCATTTTGGGAAAGATATAAATCAAATTCAATCCAATTCAAAAGAACATGATGCTGAAGAACCTATAAGTGTACTACCTATACAGTCCAGAACTATAAAGAATCACCATTTATAAACTATAATAGGTGACTTAGACACAGGAATAAAAACTAGAAGAAATATAAGAAATCTTTTTTAATGTTTTGCCTTTATATCCCAACTTTAACCAATGTCTATATAAGAATATTTAGATGATGAATGTTGGTTGATAGAAATGAAAGAAGAATTAACCAATTTCAAGAGAAATAAAGTCTATAAATTAGATGAAAGAACACATAATTATCCAGTAATTATAAAGAAATGGGTCTTTAGAAATAACCATTATGGTCAAGGTATAATAACAAGAAATAAATCAAGAGTAGTTTCTAATGGATACAATTAAGAAGAAGGTATATACTATGATGAGACCTTTACACCTGTAGCTATATTTGAATCCATATGAATCCTTTTAGCCTATGCATCTCATATAAACCTTAAATTATTTTAGATGGATGTTAAGTATGCATTCTTAGATGGTTATTAAATATAGGAATTTTATGTTTCACATCCTCCTGGTTTTGAAAATTAAAAAAAACTAGATTTTTTTTAAACTTACTAAAGCTATTTGTGTCCTTTAAACAAGCACATAGAGCTTGGTATTAATGATTATGTTATTTTCTATTAAAAATTTGATTTTACTGTTGGAATAGAAGATCCAAAACTTTTTAATAAAACTGTAAAAACTAATATTTTATTAGTTCAAATATATATTTACGATGTAATTTTTGGATCAACTAATAAAACACTTTGCCATGAGTTTTAAAATTTAATGAAAAATTAATTTGAAATGAGTAAGATGGGAGAGTTAAATTTCTTTTTAGGTATTCAAATTTTTCAAAAAGATTTTGGAAATGTTTTGAATCAAAAAAATTACATTAATGATTTAATTAAGAAATTTGGACTTGCAAACAATAAGACATATACAACTCCTATGTGTACTAATATGAAACTTAATTTTGATGAAACTAGAAAGTCAATTGACAACAAGTTATATAGAGGTATGATTGGTAGTTTATTATATCTTACAACTAGTAGGCCAGATATAATATATTCAGTATGTCTTTGTAATTGATTTCAATCAAATTCAAAAGAATCCCACTTAACTGATGATAAATGAATTTTTAAATCTTTAAAAGGAGCTGTTTTTCAATCTCGACATTATCCCAAAACATTTGATTTTAATTTAATTTCATATTCAGATGCTGACTTTGGAAGTTGTAGATAATATAGGAAAATATCTTTAGGAACTTGACACTTTTTATGAAAATCATTAGTGTCATGGTCAAGTAATAAACAACATTCAGTTTCCCTGTCAACAGCATAGCCAGAATATGTGTCTGCTGGTAGTTGTTGTGAACAAGTGTTGTGGATGAAAAACACTCTTATGGACTTTGGACTATATTTTAATAATAAACCTATTCTATGTGTTCATTAAAGTGTAATTAATATTTCAAAAAATATTATTAATCATTATAGAACTAAACATATTGATATTAGGTATCACTTTTTAAGAGATCATGTTATTAAAAAGAATTTTTTTTGGAATTTGTAAATATAGAAATTCAATTAGCAGATATTTTTAATACACCACTTTCCACTGCAAGGTTTGATTTTATTAATGTGAGCTAGGTTTATTTAATTTTAAATAATGTTTTATTTTATTCTTTGGATTATTCTATTTCTATTTTATTTTTAATACTTTTTAAAATAAATTAGTTATTTATTTTTCAAACAGAATAATTTTTTTTGATAGATTTATTTTTATATGCACGCGTAAAATTTTATTTGTTTTTAAAATTTATGTAATGACTATTGATGACATGGGAATCATGGTTTTCAAGTCCCTTTGGAATTCTGAATCATTTAATTTCTACAAAAAAACCCTTTCGAACCCGCGAGGTATTACTACTCTTTGTAAATTTTAATCCGAACCATTGAAACCCTAATATTTGAACCCTCAGATATCTTCGCAGCAATGGCCAAAACTAAGAGGACCGATGAGGCTGATACCAACACTTCCAAGAGGCAATTCTTGGAAAGAAGGAAGATTTTTCAAGGAAAGTTAATAAATCTAGAATGGTTATACCAAACGAACCTGTTGCGGAAGCAAGAGCTTTATTTTTAAAACCTCGAACAAACGTTTAATGGAGATTTTATGGACTTTCTGTAAGAGGTAGAACTTCATCATTTCTATAAATCAGTACATTTTATTATGGGAAATGATGAGGATTCAATAATTGCTAATATTGAGGATCGAGATTATTCAATCTCGTTCGTGGAAATCAAAAAAATTCTAAACTGCCCTCATGAGGGAGTTTGTCATTTAGACTTGAATAATATTGGAGATTCAGTACATAAATCTGAGGAAATTATGTCATTTCTGTTTGGATCAACTAATATCAGAAAGATGTTTGTAAAAGACTTGGAGCCTAATCAGAAGATTCTTATAAAGTTTGTGCAAACTGGGATTTCATCAAGGATATTCGAAATGGATAATATAATGTATCAAGGTATGTATGTTATGTTTCTACTGAAGAGAGATATCAAGTTAAATTTTCCAAGGTGCATGGTGAGGTACCTGAATTACTGTTGTCAAACAGAAGCCCAAATGAATTATTATCCCTTTGGGAGATTTCATTAAAAAATACTATTAAAGAAAGATTTGGTGAGACTGGTTGAAGCTAGAGTTAGATTCCACCACAATAATATATTCGATGCTGGGACCCTAAGAAAAATGGGATATTTCTGGAGCATGGTAAAAGGAAAATTGCTACCAGTTGGAGCTGAATAGGATTAAGAAAGTGCTTAGGCCCAAACAGTAAAATCAAAAGAAGGAGTAGATGAATATAGAACCAGTGCAGTATCATGGAGGATATGGTTTGAAACAGTTGATCCATTAGCTGATGAGGAAATTAAAAACTAAATTTAGAGGTCAATACATCAAGTGACTCAAGCTAGTGAACAAAATAATCAAGCACTTACAGATGAAACTGAACTTATTCTGAGCTACAAATTCATTAAAGTCTCTTCAGTCCAAGACACTACTCAAACAATTGTTTCTCAGATTGGGATGAGTCATCAAGTGGAAATAAGAGCAGAGGCTCATGAAGAGGTAGTAGTTGTAGTTGGTGTTCTGTTGGAACCATGGCTGTTCTTTGCAGGAATTGGAGTTGGTTTGTGTTTCTTGTCAATCCTCAGTGGAAGTTTTGAATGTGTGCCAGCAAAGTGATCATATAGTTCAAGCAGACAACAGTATTGAAGGTGGCATTGTTTCCCAGTGTTTGCCAAATTTTTGGGCCTGAAAATCGGAAAATGAAGACATGGAGTGTCTGCAAAAGGTGGTTCGCACAAAAAGGAATTGGTGCGCGAAATATTAGAGGCTTGCGCGAAATACTTAAGTTGGGCGCGAAAAACAGCGGGATGTGCGAAATAGTTTTTCGCGCAAATAGTGTTTCGAAAGCAGATTGGTGAAAAATTGAAAAGGAATGGACTGCTTGGAAAATAAGGGCTATGAGCGAAATACTTGAGTTGGGCGCGAAAAAATAGCGTGGTACGCAGAATAGCGGAGCGAAGTTTTTCGTGCAAATAGTATTTCAGAATCACAATGTCGAAAAATGGTAAAGGCATGGGTTGCGCGAAATATCTGGAGAGGTGCGCGTAAAATGATACTTGCGCGAAATATTGCGCGCCAGATGAGAGTTTTTCAGCGCCGATGGGGATTTTGCATGTGGGGGTCTCTGTCACCTATAAATAGAGGTGACCCCCTTCTTTCTTGGGTGTGGAAGACGTTGAGAAGATCCGAGGTCTGATGCGTGAAAAAGGATAGCGTAAAGGGTCTTGCGCAGAATACTCAGAGTTGTGAGAAAAAAGGGATTTTTGCACGAAATATTTTTCCACACGAAAAGTAATTTTTGCGCGCAATAGGAAGGTTTTGCACACAAAGGGTTGGTGTTACGCGCAATTGTCAGTAAGGTTTGTCTGCACATTCTGGTTATTCGTTTCAGTGGTTCTGTGCGTTCTAGTGCATCTATTTCCGGCTTCGATGCAAGCAGAGTCTCGTGCTGAGCAGAGGCAAATACTTCAATGAAAATCTATTGACGAGACCTTCACGTCTATAAACTGAGTGAGACTTTACCAACGGCAGTGAGCCAGGGGGAGTCAACGGGAGTTACCCGAGAGAAGCAGTGAGCTATCCCTGAACCATTGTAAAGGCAGTGAGCCTGGGACAGAGTGACTGTGCCCGAACAATTTTAATCCACAACTTGTAATGATTAGTGGCCTTTGGTACAACCAGAAACTTTTTGGCGTATGCTCCTTGGACGTAGCCCATAGTGGTGAACCAAGTAAAAATTGTTGTGTCCTCTCTGTGCATGTGAATGTTTTCTTTCTAATCATAATCATCATACAGGTTCAACATGTTCCTACCAACATGGGAAAAAGATCCACTACGTTAAAAGAAAAATTTGTCACCATGATTCACCCCTCCCCTCTCAGGGTGTCCCGGGGTCTATCAAGTGGTATCAGAGGGTAAAGGTTGTTGGCGTTGAATCTGTCATTTGTCTCCATGGAGAATGTAGTCAATGCTAGGGGAGTCCCTCTCTTTGATGGAAGTAATTTTCAGATCTAGAAGAACATGATGAGATCTCATCTAATATCTCTTGGAATGGAAGTTTTTTTTCTACTGTGCAAGGAATACATGTCACTGATCCAACAGGCCTGGCTATGACCGACACAGACAGGAAAATTCTTGATGCAGATGATAAAGCACAAAATGCACTCACCGCAACTCTTTATAATTAGATCTATCTAAAGGTGATGAGTTTCACTTCAACATAGTCTATGTGGGATAAACATGAAAACATTTATGAAGGAGATAGCAAGGTAAAGGAGGTCAAACTTTAGGTTTTACACAACAGGTTTGACGATCTAAAGATGCATCCTAATGAGAATGCAGATTCATTTTTTAATCGAATTACTGATGTAGTGGGAGAAATTGTAGGTCTTGGAGAAGAAATCAAAGACATTGATATCGTAAAGTAAATCTTGAGAAGACTTCCTTCCATGTACAATGCAAAGGTGTCATCCCTTGAAGAAAGAGATGTATCTAAACTATCTCTAGATGATTTGTTAAGTAGTTTAGTGGCATATGAGATGAGAGTAAAACCCGAAGATGCCACGACTCATGTGAGCAAGTAAATGGCATTCAAAGCCATGGAAAAATTGAAAACAGCAAAAGACAGTTGTGGTGAAGATGACGAAGAAAAAGAAATTATTTCTCTCATCGCCAAGAAGTTGAAAAAGGGAAAAGGTAAATTTAGAGGTAAGCTACCTATTGCATGTTTCCATTGTAGAAGAGTCGGGCACATTGCCTCTTAGTGCCAAAAAAAGTTATATGATGATGAGAGCGAAGATGAAGTCATTGAGAAGCCTCAGAAAAGGTTTTTCAAAAAGGGTGACTTCAAATCTGGAAAGAAAATGCAGAGGAATAGTTTTGTCTATGAAAAAGATGATGATGATATTGAATTTTTTGAGGAAGAAGAACCAGAATTTAAAACCGGGAACCATGCTTCCACGATGGCTACCACTGAAATATCAGAATCCGCAATCAATGAAGGAAAAGATAATTAGACTACTACTATGGGCAATACAAATATTCAAATTAAGGATGCCGTCTCCAAGATTGAGAATAAATGTAAGAGATGTAATAAGTGGACGAAGATGGTGGAAGAATCATCAGAAAATGTTGATGAAATTGAAGCTGAAATTGAATGTATGGAAGAATTTGTGAATGTTCAGTCTAAAATCCTTGAAAGTAATGATGATGTAGAGGATCTAAAGCTGAGAATTGAAGAGTAGTGAAAGGTCATCAATGACCTCACGTCAAGACTAGAAGAAAAGTCGACGACTGCTGAGGGTCTTGAGGAGGAAGTTGTTTCTTTTAGGAGTAAACTTGAGACTGAATCATTTTCAAAAGAATCAAGGAAGAAAATACCGTTTAGAAGATTCTCATATGTAGAATTACTAGAAAGAGACATATGTGGTTCTGATGTGGTTGAAAAAATCTTGAGTGTTCAAAGACCCGCTTGCACGGGAAAAAGTGGAATTGGCTGTGAAGATGAGACATCAACTGCTGGAAATAAATAGAGCCAAAAGAAAGACAAAATGAAGGTTGAACATGTTGAAACATTGTCTGAAGTGCTGAAAAAAACTCTCAATCCAAAATATAAGGAGAACTGACAATTATCCTCAAACATTCAGAAATTATAGGCAGTTCAAATATTCTCCCAAGGATGAAGGTATAAGGAGAAATTCAGGTGAGAAGACATTACCTCTCATGAAGTGTCAGTTCTGTGGCTATCTAGGCCATACCATGTCATATTGCGAAGAGTCAAGGAGGTACATGAATGGAGAAGATTTGGGAAGTCAACAAAGGAGACAAATTTCATATCCTCCATCTTATAGAAGAAATATCTTCTATGGTTGCTGTTTTAATTGTTTTAACTTTGGTCATAAGGCTGCTAATTGCAGGCAGAGAAGGGACATGGACACCTCATACCGAAGTTCAAGACAAGTCAAGTATCTTCAGCAAGACAGTGTTTCTCTTTCAAACAAGTTTTCTCCTCTTGAAGAAGATTTTGACTATGAATAACTGGGGTATCTAGAAGAGATAATTGAAAGGCCATCAGTTCTATATACTCAATCCAATGTCTCATGGAAGGAAAGGAAGAAGATTGAGAAATCCAACCTTGTAGAGGTGGCCCTCAATGCTACAAAGAACAATAGTTCTTGTATTCTGGATATCTGTTGTTCATCTCATATGTCGGGTAATGTGGGCCTGCTAAATAATATCAAAAGTACGGTTGATGGTACAGTACAATTTGGTAATGATGGGGCTCTAAAAATCAAAGGGAGTGGAAGTACCGAGTTAGCTAATGGAGAACTAAAGAAGACTGAAGTCCTTTATATTGATGGCCTACGTCAGAATCTCCTCAGCGTGAGTCAACTCTGTAATGTAGGACTTATAGTTACTTTTAATCAAAAAGGTTGCACTATCATGGGAAAGATATTCAATTCACTTATGAAGGGATGTAGAATAAAAGATAACTTATATCAGGTTGATAGTGAAGAAAATGTATGTTACATGACTGTTGAGGAAGAAAACAATTTGTGGCATCAGATACTGGGACACATCAATCAACAAGACATGGAGAAAATTTCAAAATTGAGAATTGTTGCGGACATTCCCAACCTGAAGCGTGAGTGTGAAAAATCTTGTGATGCTTGCATTCGTGGGAAGCTGGTCTGTAGTTCATATCGGCCAAAGAATAAAAGGGCATCTCACCTTCTTGATCTGATTCATATAGATGTATGTGGGCCGATAAATATTTCTGGAACTCATGGAGAACGGTACTTTTTCCTTTTCATAGATGATTACAGTAGAATGGCATGTGTTATGGTCATTCACAGGAAACGACAAGTTCTTGATTGCATGAAAACATATCGGCGAATCGCCGAGAATGATACTGGAGGAACAATGAAAGTGTTGCAATCTGACAATGGAGGAGAATACACATCCATTGAATTTGAAAATTTTCTGGAGAAGCATGGGATACAACATGAGGTGGCTGCTGTGAGAACTCCACAACAAAATGGAGTTTTTGAATGTAGGAATCGACAGGTGAACAACATGGCGCGAACTATGCTGATTGAGATTCGTATTCCACGACATTACTGGAAAGAGGCTGTTCAAGCTGCAGTGTACATTCAGAATCGAACGGGACTTTATATGGGTGAGACAAAGACACCATATGAATTGTGGCATGGACGGAAGCCTTCTTTAAAATATTTTCGTGTCTTTGGAAGTAAATGCTTCATCAGGAACAAAGAAGGAAATCAAGGGAAATTTGGCGAAAATGTAGATGATGGAATTTTCCTCGGTTACTCAATGAATAGAAAAGCATAAAAGTGTTTCAACAAGTGTTTAGGAAGGATTGTGGAAACCAGTGATGTTAAGATAATTGACGAGAAAAGTACAAATGCTTCAAGGATGTCATATGATGATATGATAAAAAGTCAGGAGGAAAGTGAGTGAGATGAAAATACAAATCCAGAAATAGAGGAATTTGTTCAAAACACTCAGCGGTCACATCATGATGTTGACTCAGAAGAAGAATCTAAAGAGGAAATCTTGGATGGTGGGAATGCGACTGAACCTCACAGGAGGAATTGAAGAGCAGAGATTGATCCATCTAACATAATTGGAGATAGGAATGATCCCACAAAGACAAGGAGGATGAATAATAACACACCTTCTGCATTTCTGTCAGTTGTAGAGCCATCCTCATTTGAAGAAGCTGCAAAGGATGAATCCTGGGTGAAAGGCATGAATGAAGAGTTAGATCAGATTGACAAGAATCAGACATAGGATCTTGTCCAGAGACCCAAAGGTCACAATGTGATTGGAACAAAATGGATATTCAAGAACAAGTTTGATGAGAATGGAATTGTTAACCGAAACAAGGCTCGACTAGTATGTAAAGGGTATTCTAAGATTGAAGATGTTGATGTTGAAGAAACCTTTTCTCCAGTGGCTTGACTGGAATCAATAAGGTTGTTCCTTTCCATGGCTCTCCAGAGAGGATATAAAGTATATCAAATGGATGTCAATACATCTTTTTTAAATGGTGTTCTCGAAGAAGAAATCTACATTGAACAACCAGTGGGTTTTCTTCTTGGCGCTGATGAATCAAAGGTTTGCAAGCTAAAGAAAGCACTTTATGGCTTGAAACAGGCACCACGAGTGTGGTAATTTCGACTAGATTCTTATCTCAAGAAGATGGAATTCAAAAGAGGAGGAGTAGATCACAATCTCTATGTGAAGAATCCTCCGAAAGATCAGTTTATGGTTCTCATTTACGTCGATGACATTATATTTGGTGGCAGCAGGCAGAAGTCAGTGGATGAGTTTTCCAATCATATGAAATCAGAATTTGAAATTTCAATGATTGGGGAGCTCAAATATTTCTTGGGACTGCAGGTGACTCAAAGGAAATACTACACTTTTATCACTTAGGAAAAGTATGCAAGAGAGCTGGTGAAGACATTTAATATGCAAGAATCCAAACTAATGTCATCTCCGATTGAAGTTGGAACCAAACTTGGAAAGCATGAGAATGAGAAATCTGTAGATCCCACCATGTACAAGAGGATCATTGGGAGCCTATTGTACCTGACAACGACACGACCAGATATTGTCTTTTCCACATGTCTTACAGCCCGCTTTCAGAGTAATCCAAAGGAGGAACATTTGGCAGCAGTAAAAAGAATCATGAGGTATATTCAAGGTACTCACAATTATGGCTTATACTTTGCTGGAGGAAGGGACTGTGAATTATCAGCATTTTTAGATGCTGATTGGGCTGGCGATGTTGTGGACAGAAAGTCCACCAATGGTGGAGCATTCTTTATTGAGAATAACTATATTGGCTGGTTGAGCAAGAAACAAGAAAGTACTTCTCTTAGTACTGCTGAAGCTGAGTTTATATCCACCACAAAGGAATGTACTAAACAGCTATGGATGAAGCAAAAATTAATAGATATTGGTGATGAGGTAAAGCAACCAATGATGATTTACTATGATAACAAGAGTGAAATTGATCTTACAAAAAATAATGTTCAACATTCTCGTACAAAACATATTGAAATCAGGTATCACTTTATCAAAGAAAACGTTGAGCAAGGGGTGATTATAATGGATCATGTGGGAACTAATGAACAAGTAGCTGATATCCTGACAAAGCCACTATCCGCAGCTGTGTTTGAGAAGCATCAGTTGAACCTCGGTGTTCAGCCACCTCCCAGTGCATAAGAAGGTTACGGAGATCCCCTATCCTCGTTTGTTTTAACATTTTTTTATCTGTTTATGGATGTGATGTCGGTTTATGGGGGAGATACTATCCCGGGGGAGTATGGTTTGAGTTGAACAATGAATAATTTATCGGACTTTGGGTTTATTGTCAATGGGGGAGAAAGGAAAGGAATAAATTCAGGAATTCAGGTTTGTCTATAGACATTTAATGCTTCTGTGACACACTGAGAATTCAGTGTAAGATAATTTCTTGAGTGTCTTTGAGTGTTCCAAAACACGGGAACCCAATTCATGCTTCCTCTCTTGTATTATACACTGAGCATTGCTCACGTAGACTTAGAGTGTTGGCTGAGTTGATCCTTGCATTTTTGGTATACATGTGGATGGGGATATATTGAATTTATTTTGTGATTGCCAACAAACCCAAAGGGGGATATTGTTGGAACCATGGCTGTTCTTTGTAGGAATTGGATTTTGGTTTGTGTTATTTGTCGATCCTCAGTGGAAGTTTCGAATGTGTTCCAACAAAGTGATCATACAGTTCAAGCCGACAATAGTATTGAAGGTGGCGTTGTTTCCCATTGTTTGCCAAATTTTTGGGCCTCAAAATCGGAAAATGAAGACATGGATTGTCTGAAAAAGGTGGTTTTCACAAAAAGGAATTAGTGCATGAAATATTAGAGGCTTGCGCGAAATACATAAGTTGGGCACAGAAAACAGTGGGATGCGCGAAATAGATTTTCACGCAAATAGTGTTTCGAAATCAGATTCGTGAAAAATGGAAAAGGCATGGGCTGCGCGGAAAATAAGGGTTGTGCGAGAAATACTTGAGTTGGGAGCAAAAAAACAGTGTGGTGCGCGGAATAGAGGAGAGAAGTTTTTCGCGCAAATAGTATTTCGGAATCACACCGTAGAAAAATGGTAAAGGCATGGGTTGCGCGAAATATCTGGAGAGGTGCGCGGAAAACGATACATGCACCAAATATTGCGTGCCAGATGAGAGGTTTTCTGCGCCGATGGGGATTTTTCACGCGGGGGTCTCTGTCACCTATAAATATGAGGTGACCCCCTTCTTTCTCGGGTGTGGAAGATGTTGAGACGATCCGAGGTATGATGCGCGAAAAAGGATAGCGTAAAAGGGCTTGCGTGAAATATTCAGAGTTGCGCGAAAAAATGGATTTTTTCGCGAAATATTTTTCCACACGAAAAGTAATTTTTGTGCGCAATAGGAAGGTTTTGTGCGCGAAGGGTTGGTGTTTCACGAAATTTTTAGTAAGGTTTGTCCTCAGATTATGGTTATTGGTTTCAGTGGTTCTGTGCATTCTAGTGCATCTATTTCGGACTTCGATACAAGAAGAGTCTCGTGTTGAGCAGAGGCAAAGACATCAATGCAAATCTATTGAAGAGACCTTCATGTCTATAAACTAAGTGAGACTTCACCAATGGCAGTGAGCCAGGGGGGTCAACGGGAGTGACCTGAGGGAAGCAGTGAGCTATCCCTGAACCTTTGTAAAGGCAGTGAGCTTGGGACAGAGTGACTCTGCCCGAACAATTGTAATCCACAACTTGTAAAGATTAGTGGCCTTTGGTATGACCGACAACTTGTCAGCGTATTCTCCTTGGACGTAGCCCTTAGTGGTGAACCATGTAAAAAGTGTTGTGTCCTCTCTGTGAATGTGAATGTTTGCTTTCTAATCATAATCATCATACAGGTTCAACAAGTTCCTACCAACGTGGGAACAAGATCCTCCACATTAAAAGAAAAGGTTGTCACCCTAATTCACCCCTCCCCTCTCAGGGTGTCCCGGGGTCCTTCATGTTCAAACTGTTGTGGAGGCTGGAGTAGAAAATGAAGCTAAAAAAGAAAAGGAGGTCATGCCTGGTGAAGTATAGGCGGCCAGTCCTCATATAATTAAAGATGAAATTGTTTTAGAAAACCTAGTGTAGGATGTAGATTCTGAGAATGATCATGTGGATAAACCTACATTAAATGCTGAAATTCAAGATGAAAATGTTTCTATCATATATATAGAGGTGTTGAATGAAGATATTTATTTGGAAGAGTCTGAGAAAGTATATGAGGAAAAGTTTGTGAAAAAACCTACTCAAAAAGAAGATATGGAAAAATATGATACAGATTCATTACCTATATTGTTGCTGCATCAAGTATAAACTGAGGATAATAATCAAGCACCGGGTGCCTCTGATTCAGTGAATAAGGAAGTAGAAAAGCATTACAGAAACCTGTCTTGTTTGGAATCTAAAAATGATGCTATTAACAGACCCTCAGATAAAGAATAGTTGAAATTTCAGAGGCAGAAAGCAAGTACTATTTCCAAACCGTATATTGAAGTGTTTAAGAGAGAGATGTTGAATGATGTTGAAATATTGAAATCAGATATAATACTGAAGTCAGATTTAATGGAATTTAAATATTTCATGGAGCAACAATTTGCATAAGTCAGAACAAGTAAGGCCAATACATCAGGTACTCAACCTGATTTAATTATAATATTCTAGGCTATTACAGTAGAAATGAGCAATATGAATGATAGATTGCAGGATCTTCAATGCAATAGTTCCCCTTTTTTAGTGCTGTTAGATACTCAGAAGATTATGGTTGAACAGTTTACTTTACATGAACAAAGACATAGAATTGTGCTGAATCTATTCACAGTAAAGTTGACTATTTTTGTAGAGAAGGAAGAGAGTATTCATGAATATTTAAGAGAAATTTTGATAGAAGATATTCATATGACACAAGAGAATAGAGATCTTATTATCAAGCTGGGAGATGAAATGATGAGAAGGTTGAGGGAGCAGTTGACAGAAATCAAGGCATTAGTTCAGAGAAGATAGACCCTATCTCATACCCTTACAACACCTTGATTCATTTGTTAATTATAATTTTAATTGTTACATATTTTCAATTAAATTTTGTTATATTTTATATTTTTGTATATATGTTTTACTATATTTCTTTTGATGTTCAAATAATCCAAATTCACTTATTGATAAACAGTTAATAATATCATTAACATAAGTTCATTGCTACATTAAAATGTATTTTATTCCATATTCGATCATTATTTTTGATATCACAAAAAGAGGGAGAAATTAGGATAAAACATAACATTTTTTTAACTTTTAAGTATTTATTTCAAATTTATTTTTATTAAAGGGGATGATATTTTTATTTTTCACCTTAGAAAAAGGGGGAGATTTTTTTAATTATGGATACCATAATGTTTTTTTAAATAATAATGTTAAAATTAAATATTTTTTTATCTACGAAAAATTATAAACAAATAAATTTTCGAAGTTAATTTCATTTATTATTTTTTGGGTTTTATGACAATAAAAAGGGGGGAGATTGTTGAGAAAGTGTTGTTTTCAACAATAAAGAATATTTTTATTAAGAAATGGGAGATTGTAGAGAACAATACTCTATCTTTTTATGATGATTTGGATGCTCAAAAATACCGGTATTTTTTATTCTAATGATTTTATTTGAAGCATTATTCATGAATTTATTATTCATTTTTTTATTATAGGAAGAAAGTTTTTCCGCATTTTAAAACAGAGAATTAACTGCTAATGTATAAACATAATCATGTTCTTGAATCACAGTTCATGCTCTAAATATTCAGGAATTACTTAAGCGTTTTTTAGAAACACTATTCATACCCTACTTTACGATGGAACCCTACGTATGGGATATCGGAAAAGTATGGAAGAAGAACACTATGCTAGGAAAGAAGCCTACATTTGGGATATTGTAAATGTATGAAGAATCATATAGAAGTTTTAATAGTTATGTTTTTTTCTCAAAAGAATGGTTCATCAACCTTACTTTTCTGAACAACCTTTTGTTTCATAAAAAATTATGGAACATGTACCTTACATTGGGAAGCTTATAAATGTATGGAACATTTATCATATGTTTTCATTTTGAAAATGGATGATCAAACCTAGGTTATTTATCAACCTTACGTTTGTATTCAACCTTAAATTTAAAGGATGTGACATCAACTTTATGTTTGTATTCATCCTTACGTTTGAAGGATGCGGCATCAAACTTACACTTGTATTCAACCTTGCGTTTGAAGGATAATGTAAATGAATAGTCAAAAGATGAATATTAAAATTCTGATCTTAATATAAGAATTGTAAATTGATTCTTATAGTAGTAACATGAATAATGGAATAGTAAAATGAAATTTAGGGAAAATGAAGAAAACAATTTCTAAATTATTTTTTTAATAAATTTAATATGTAAATATTATGGTTGAAAATATCATAAATTAATTATAAAATCAATATACCATTTTTTTGGTACAAGTATAATTTCTTTTGAAAAATAGTTTTTCCATTATCTAATTAGAATAATATTTTATACAAGATTTAAATATTCAAACAAAATAATTTTGGAATTTATTAATAAAAGACTTAAATTTATTTAATCATAATTTTAGAATTTGGGAAAGGTAGAGTTTCTATATTTTTTTGTCAATAGTAAAATGCATAGGTGAATATAAAAATATCTTATCAATATTGTATTTTTTATTAGTGTTATATGAAATTATTTTTGGGTTTATATATTTTATATTTATAATATAATACTCTATTTAATATTATCTCACAATACATATACTATTGAATCATAATTTTGATTATTATTTTTAGGAATAATCATTTCATTTTAATGTTTTATTTTAAATATAAATCTTTTTCACCAAGAAATACACCCATCTTACATGCATTTATTTACACTCCCAAAATATCTTCCCCTAAAAATTATAAGAAAAATAACTCCAAAAATCATATTATCATTATTTTTACCCCTAAACTAATCATAATCCCATTTATATAAGCCATATTTAATAATTCTAAGTAGCTCTCTCAAAGAAGAAAGCATGCCTTTTAATTTACAATTTTGTAGTTTCTATAGTTTAATTTCCCCTTACCCATATTTAAAGATTCAATAAATAATTGTTATATACCTAATTTAGGACTATTATTATACTAAAAAATAAATTATATCGTGATATAATTCATAAAAAAATTCATTGTCCTTTATCACATTCATTTTATAATGAGATGTTTACATTTCCTATATTGATGATAATATTAATATGATAATACTGAATTACATTTCTATTTTTGAAAATATATTTAATGATTAAAAATAATATTTATGAAATTATTATGATCATGGAAATATAAAATGAAAATTATATTTATAATATTAAAAAGAAACACTCTTGGTCATTTAATTCTCCTCAAATAGGCATATAATGATATTTTTACTAAGTAGTATCCATTGTGACCCATATAAAAGTGTAAATAACTTATTTAATTATAATTTTTAAGACTATATACCATTTTATTTCTATATATTTTGGATATATTTGACAATGTACAAATACTGTTTTATTATATGGAGGTTATATTTGAAGTGAAGATCAAACAACCTCAAAATAATCAACATAAAAATAATTAATCTAATAAATTAATTGAAACAGATAACTAATTAATGAAATAAAATAATAATAACTAAATTCAATTCAATTTTTTATTAATAATGTAATTATTTAATTGATTTTTTATTCATAACGATAGTGGACATACGATTTTTTTTAGAAATCAAGGTAAAGGATTTCTTTTCATGCTCCAGTATTTATAAAAAATATAAAAAGTTTTATTTCAATCCATTATATAAATTTAACAAAGAAACTATCCTATACAATATTCCTTGTAATTCTCGATATTTTTGTGTCTTTTTTTATATTTTTTCTATTAAATTAACTATTTCAGTACTTAATACAATATTAAAAAGGTGAAGCATTACAATTATCTGACTATTGTATACTTATAGTGATATGTATTTCCTAATAATATATAAATGTACAACATTATAATCTTAACCATTATTTATTGGGATATTAAATATATAATTTCATATTCTATTTATTTTGAATTTATATATTATTCAACTGGTTTCATATCTTAAACATTTACATTTGAATAATGTTCCCCCTTATTTATTATAAATATTTATTCCATACCTTTCATATATTTGTATAGTATTTTTCAATATTGACATGAACATATACCAAATAGAATATACAGAGTGAATTCCCTATATATCATAATTCAAATCAAATGGATTTTGGATAGAAATTTATTCCATTTATTAGACAAGGGAAATTTTGAAAAAATTATTTCCTATTCTTTCAATGTGGATAGTTATTTTTTAAAAATTGTTTATATAAGAGGTTATTTAATTTATATTATCTATTTATTTATTTTTATTTATTTATTCTTTCTATATGATTAATACATTATAATTAGTAAGTGATGCTCTGCCCCGTGATTTAATAATCCCTCAATGCATCGAAAGGTATAGCAAGGAAAACTATCTTGGGTGTCCTGTGTATGAAATCCCATTTAATTTAGATGTATTAGTATATGGTTATGAAATTATTGTTATAATTATTCATATCAGGCCCTGTATACTATGGTTATATTGGTAAAAATAGTTCATTCAATCATTATGGGATAGAGAATCCGCTATCTCTCTATCAGTATCCGTTATTGTAAATGTCAATTGTAATGATTTTTTTGACAAAAATATTATTAGCCATTTCAATAATTAGAAAACATGATAACAAAAATATGTTATTAAAAAATGGAAAAAATGTGTATGTTAAGTAAAAAATTGTGATTTTATGATTCTTAACTAAAACAAATAGATGTGAAATTATTAATTATATTCATTACATACAAAATGATAGAAAAATTTGAAAATTTAAATATGGAATAGTTTTTAAATAAAACCATTTCCATACAGGTAAATTTCAAAAAAATAATGTAAATAATTACCAGATTATTTAGAATATAAATTTAGTGTTTTGCCATATCCCTTCCGTATGACCATTGTGTACTACATGCACTATGTATGAATTATAGTAATTTTTATCTAGAACTTGTGTCATAGAAAAAGAAGAAACGTATTAATCAATAACATCATCATCTTCATCTGCCTCATTAGTCAAACATATTTATTTCACTTGAAAAATAAAATACGATTGATCATTCGATAGATTAATGACATAAAATATTTATTTTTCATGTACGTCCATGATAAATGGTTCCTCATTGAAACTAATATTATTTTTCCAATCAACCATTTTAAACCCATATTCATTATGGTTCACACCATTGTAACTTGAAACTTAATTACACTTAAAATGGTGAATCAAAATTTAATATAATAAATTTTATATTTGTCTTCATGAAATTTAAAATATGGAGTTGATGTAGAAATTTGGTTCTTATCATTGGCACTCAAAAAATATGGTGCTTCAGCAAAGTCCACTACACCACTATTCTGTATGGTACTCTTTTTATCCAAATTCATTGTGTAAAATGTGTACCAATTATTAATAAAACAAAACCATGTTATCACATTATGAAATTCCCCTACTAACCACATCAATTTATTTGATGCATATATATATCTGTGGTGAAATTCTGTTTAAACCATGAAAAAATGCCTTTTATGCTTAATCGTCAACCACATTTCATTTCTTTTCAGATATCATAACATTAATTTAGTAATATGTTATTATATATATATGACTGAAGTACATATGTGTTGTTAAAAATGTACAAATTTTCCTATATCACTTCATCATGAGGAATGGACAATTATTTTAAGCCTTGAATCTCTTTACCTTCACTATCAACTATCATTTTTTGAAATATAGAGAGACTAATATTCTCAACATTATACAAATAATTATTACACAACTCAATCACCTCGTCCAATACATATTTTTGAACAATATAGGCTTCTATTTAATAAGGATTTGTATCATATACACTTCAAAATTATCATATATCTTTCAAGTGGATACAACCCTCATAAATAAATTAGACAACATATTCATATCTCATATTCTAAATGAATCAACGGATGAATAATTATATCAAAAAATGTAGGTGGGAGATATATTTTTTGTTGATAATGAATAAGATTTGATTAACTCTTTAACAAATCTAAAAAATTTGGAACAATGGCTTTTCTAAAAATGGGTTTGAAAAATTAAATATAAAATCATAGACATTCTTGAAGATATTGGTAATATACCATATAGTGAGACTCGTAGTTTTTTATCCAAAATTTCATGATAGACATGAGATTCATACCTATTAATTTACATTACATTAATGACACAATATTCATCACATTTTAAGAATAACCACTAGGTACTCTGATACTATGAAGGAACTGAAGAAAATTTATATTTTCAATATTGGTTGATGTTAGAAAACAAGGATGTAAATATGCTATATTTAATTTTTATAGTGGGAGATAACTCGAAATATATTCACATTGATATCAAGTCCAATCTGGCACATAATTAAATTTTTTTATTTTATTTTAGGTCAAACAAAGTTACAATAAAACAATCACATATGTTTTTCAAAACATTCAAAACAATGATAGTATGTTTTATCACTAAAAATATATACTAAGGTAGTTCGAAAAACATAGAATTTTCATCCATATTTTTTTGAAGACCATAAATTATTTTCTTTCCAAATGTTGAGTTAAAATTTTTCACCCTATCATAATATTCTTCAAATCACAATGGTCGATGGGGAATGATGTATTATTGTAAAATTTTAAATTCCTTTTTCAATATATGGTAATTGTTATCAATTCGCAAAAAATTTCAGTGTCCCGTGTATACTTTATTTCATGCATTTAGAAATTGATAATATTAAGTCTCTTCTTCACAATATGGGAATGATTCATATCCCATATCACTATAACTAGATATGTTTTCATATATTGGAAATCCTTTTATAGTGAACATTATCATAGCACACAAATGAAAATACTCTTTCATGTATACATGAATCAATTTAACACCAATCTCCCATAGAAATTTCCAATGGTAAATCAATGGTGAATGATACATGTTAATATAATTTACCACCTATTTGGATACATAAATCATGAATGTCATTATATGGTATTTTTTCTTCACACATAGATGTACGAAGAAGTTATAAACTACCTATAAAACAAGCTAAGAACTATATTGGATACATAGGCTCCAATATGGATTCATTCCATCAGAACATAATATAATTATGAGATTTTGTACTTCACTTCCAATAATAATTTTTTTATCAAATATCTTCCACTGTGGGGAATCATTAGGGTGACAAAAGTTACCATAAGATATTCACTAATCTGAATATCATCTTATCCTTTTTGAATCAATTGAATCATCAAACAGGCGCTTCATATAAATAATTATTGGAAGGTACAAAATTGATTTTGTAGGAGATTTTATTATGATATATAAGAATGAATCACAATTTAATCATAATTTTGTTTTGAAATTTTACGGATGATATCATTATAAAGTACAAAATTCATTTTCCACGAGGATTGACGACAGTACCTGAGATTGAATCAGATTTGACTTTTTCATCTATATTATAACACGATGCCCCAAATATATTACATCTAATAAATATTCATATTATTTCCTATACAAAAAATTTTCATTAGGTCAAGAATGTGACTTTTTTGTACCCTAATATTATTGGGTATAATATTTTATTTTCATCATAATTAGAATCTGGAAGCCCTTTACATACTGGAAGTATCTCTTTGAAAAGGTCAAGTATGTTGGACAAACTTTTATCACTCCTAAAATTTCATGATTTCTTGTTATATAATCCCTAAGCTGTTGATAAAACATTATATTTACTACAACCCTGGAATAATTGTTTTTCGAAGTCACTATAAAATCATTCAACAGAAGATGCTTTTTCAAAGGTTTCAACACCTAAATAATGATTTATTTATTCAATACTATCCTCTACCTCATTATTAATATTGATATCGCTATATTTTATGTTAAATATTTAGTTCATTTACCATACCAGATCAAACATGTATAATTATGTCCAAATCCATATCAAATCAGATGATCCTTGATTTCTATGGAGTTTAACATTATCATTTTAAAACAATTTAGACCTGGATAGAAAATAAATTTAATGTCTTGAAGATTTAATTTTGAAAATTCCAAGAATTCATCAACTCATTTATCATATTCACTAGTGGTTCTACTTAAATATATCCAATTATGATCCATTAAATACCGGATATATTAACATGATTACAGAATATACTAAATCATATAAAAATTTAAATATATAAATATATTAATAGATAATTTTTTAAATACATAATCTATAAAATTGATTGGTAATTAAATAATAATGTCTTGGTTCTCAAAAAATTATAAATAGGGAATACAACATCTCTTAAGGAATACGACATCCATTTATAGAAAATAAATATAAAAATATAATATCAATGTGATTGAAAAAAATAATTACATAAATAATATATAATGTAGTGATATTATTCAGATCACAATATCAAATTATATCCAAATCAGAACATAATATCATTGATTGAAAACCTTTTCCAAAAAATAATTTACCATATAATTATATAAATACACATTGACCAGCCATAAAACATTACGACAATATTATTTATCAAATCACATGATCATTTCAACATTTCGTTCCAACTATATGTTTTATCATTATTAATAATATTTAAAAAAAACTAAAATTCTACTTCAAATCACATGATTTTGTTGAATTTATTAAACTGTTACTATTTTTCTATTTTTCCTATTATTAATTCACTTGGATTCATCATCATCAGTGATCTAACATCCACTTATCGTCGGTTCTCTAATATAATTAAATCGTACATTTATCTATAACCTCTTATAGCATCTCATCATAATAGATCAAGTTCAACAACATTTTCGTAAAAATTTCATCAAAACATTAATCAATATTTAACCCACATCACAATGTCAAAACAAAAATATGAATGAAATTTATTTTACATATCATTGAATCACAAAAACATTAATCAATATAAATCATCAATACCAATTGACAATTTTACCAAATAAAAAATTTATCAAAATATAAAAGCTTTACGAACCCCATTTATAAATAAGAATCATATGCATGTAAATTATTGAAATAATAATCCAATAATAAAACTAAATGATAAATTTTTTTACATGAAAAATAAATAATACATAAAAAATTATATTTCACTAAGGAAAATGGATCCCTTATTTGAACATGCTACCTAAAATTCATTGCAATAACAAACACTGCAAGATTTATAAAAAAATTTACAAAAAAAAAATAAACAAAACAAAATAATGAAAATCAAACTATGGATAAAGGTTGGGAGAAAATGGTTTGTGAAGAAAAAAATGTCTATAGATGATGAAGTAATGACATATAATGAAGAACTAAACCAGAGATATGGAAATATTGATAAATATCGACGCAAATGATGAATAATCATTATTGGGATCACTGGGTCACTATCGTCGGGTTCATCATGAGTGTGATAGTGTTTCAATGTTCAAAAAAAGTGTTACCCAATCCTGTAAAATTATAAAAAAAATATCAACATCAGTTGTTAGAAAAAATTATGTCAAAGTATTTTTGTAAACTATGGCATTAGTTTTATTGAAAACCAACAAAGTTTTTTCTTTTATGGAATCATTTGTTTTTGAATAATTGACGCAGTAAATGAACCAAATTTCAGTTTCTGGCATTATTTTATGTTAAAACAAATGAAAAAAAATTCCCATGGCTACCATTTTTATTGGGATATAATGATTCACCCCTATATCATCGATGTTAAAGCCATTATTTATAATAGTTTATATCACTTTAATTGAGAATTGTTTTTGATAATATCTAGAACATTTTATATTTTCTATGATTTAAAAAAAATAAATCTATGTTGAATCATGAATATTAAATTTCATGAAAAAATGACAAATATTATATTTTCTAGGGATGCAACATTTTTAAACAAAAAAATTATAATCCCTTCGAATTGAATTGTCTTTAGTAAAATCAATCAATATTTTATAATGTTTTTCAAAAATAAATAAAATATATTTTATATTCCAACAATGAGGTTTATCTACATTTTCCATTTTCAAATATGCTTTGCACTAGTTACTTTTATGTAATAGGTCTGATTTCATTTACATATATAGGGAATGTATAACACATTTCTATTTCATCAGAACTGCCTTTAAAATGTTTCTTGGAATGATTTACCTACACTGGGATACTTTTTGTGAACATTGCTGAATTTACTATTACATCAAACTAATTACATTTACATTTTTATGAAATGAGCTTCAAATATACATGGTTTTTTCCTTTTCCACATTTAAAAACCACTTTAATAATTTAAACCAATGTATACCTATAGATATATTCCATGAATCTTACAAATTCATTACCAATTCATGATTTTGTACTTGGAACATACCATATTGTAAAGACAATTGATAAATTCTATTACATAAATCCATCCATAGTATGAAAAAAACTCTTCCTAACTAACACTAATTTATCTACATACATTTAATAAACACTTTCTTCTGAACATCATTTTCCAAAACACCACCACTAACTTACTAAATTCTTGATATCAAATCATCTTCCCTTTCGATATATGATATATACCTTCAATATAATATATGATCATTCTTATAATTAATGGGTTAATAATTTCTTTTTCTTGTAATGAATTATTCATAATATTTAGAACATAACCCATCAGAAATAACATCCAAAACATCAATCATTCGACCTCTTCTAGAACTTCGGATGCAAAACACTAAAAAAATATTAATTATGCATTATAAACATTTTAACTTATTATAAAAAATTATAATTTTTTTTGCAACAAATCTAGAATAGATTTTGTTCGTTGTAACAAAACACCCTTTAAAAATTATTGAAAATACTTCCATAGATACTTCTCCAACATTTAACTAACATCTCTTCAAAATAATATTTATATTTTGGGAATATAAATATCAGTCACATATTTTATATAAAATTAATAGGGTGTTCTAACACAATGATTTTGATTTTGGTTATCCCCCAATTCACATAGAAATGCAAGGGTTTATAATTACAACCCCAGTACACCTTTTCAATAAAAAGTTTACTATATATATTTTCTATATTCTACATAAGGTCTATTAGTGGAAGATGATACGGCTCATCGTTTAGGTGACATATGAAAATATTAATATATATTTCCTCATTAAAAAAATGAAATGATTTAATGGATTTTAAAATCAAAAGATACAAGGATACATTTTATTAGAACAAATAAAAATATATTTATAAAAAATTATACCAATTTATCATTAATAAAGATATAGGATTATAAAATTGAATATAACAGTTTAAATCACTGTAATAGAGTGAAAAAGAAAATTAATATATAAAAACTCAACATTGTGATCATAAAAAAAGATAAATCCTATGAAGACTACTATAGTGATAATATAAATAAATATGTATATTGGTATAGTTTTAAAGTGAGAAAAAATAAATGATACATAAGTATTTAAGGAAATAAGAGATGATAGTTTCATTTGTATGATTCTGTCACGATAAAAGATGGGGGAAACAAGTAAAAAATATTTTCATGAAAGGGATAATTTATGTAGAATTATTGAAATAAATAATGTGAATAAATAAAAAATTATTAATTGTTTGGTTATCAAGATATTTTTCATTATAGTCATGTTTACTATGAATTTAAATGTAAAATAAGATTATATTGAAAAGTTTTTATTAATGATTTTATTTTAATTTTTAAATTATGTTTATGTTTACTTTAATAATTGTTTTTGACTGGTAAATAAATAGCTTAATTATATATGTTTCCGTACATATAAACATACTTTCACATAATTTTTTTAAGTATATGTTTTCATTACATAATAATATATTTTACCACACACACACACAAATATATATATACATATTTAGTAAAATATTATTTATTAAGGATTTGGATATTTTTTCCGAAAATTGAAAGTGAATTTTTAATATAAATTTTAAATCTAATATTGGTTAATATAAGAATATATATGATATTTAAATGAATATATATCAGATAATGATATTTCAAATAATATTATACTTATATATACATTATATTTGAAAAATAATAATTATTATGGTATATAAAATATTAAAGAATATAAAGATAATTATATTAATTAAAAAATTTGTTTTATGTCATCTAAGAAATTTAATAGAATAGGGGCCAACACCTTACATGTTAAAATGTGGTGAGGACATTAATTTTGCAGATGTTGAAGGGATGACTAGTCTTCTTTATGGGGGTTAAGCATGATAGGCCACTAGGGAATATCATATTATGTTTTATTTCCTTGACCCCTTATGTCACATCCTGATATATGAAGGATAATGATATCGACCACCAAACAGATTTCAGATTACATATTACAGTAATAATAACAAATTTTAAAAAGACATACCTGATATATTTAAAACCATTTCACAACCATCATATTATTATTACACATAAACAAGTATAAATATTAAAGTATATATAGATATAATATATTTTATATCATTAAATCACACTTTGTGGATAATTAATATATGTTTTTTATTATGGTTTACAACATGACATGAGAAGGGAATTATAGCATTTATGAAACTATTTTTATCTATCTACAGATATAGATATAGTTTCTATCTTATAATATAAATAAAATAGTACTCAATATCCATGAGACTAATATTCATGGAAGTTTTTATTTAATTATATGTGTAGAATAAGATGTTAACTTAGTAAAGACCTTATCACAATATCAGGTGTTATTATGGATAACCATATTTATCAAGTCGCAAAATGCTCAGTTTTTAAAATAAATTTATATCCATTGTGGATTTATTGAAACATATTTATATATTATTATTCTTATGAATTTTATCACATTTAAGGGAATTAACAAGATGATATTAGGATTTTAGGGAAATTTGAAGTTGTATGTAATTCAATAATGAGGGAAAAATTAATAATATTTTACTGCTGAATTTTGTAAAATTGTTGTCAAATAGATTTTTATGTAAGAACAAAACTATTACTCTATGAATGCTATGAGATTAGATTTTTTAAACTATTTTATGGGATGTTTGGGAAGATTAAACTTGATTAGAATCATAATATTATACTAGTTTATATTTTTGTGGTTATGTATATTCATGAAAATGGATATGATGATTTTTAAAGGATCAATTATAAAGAATTTACAATAAAATGAAATGCGAAAAAAGAACATTAGGAATATAAATTTAATGATATTCATTTTTAATTAGATTTGATAATACATTCTGATCTATGAATAGAAAATGTGTGAATCGTTTACTTCATAAAACGTTTATAAATGTTTTTATTTATAATTAAAATGAAAAGTACGGTTTGCCAATAAATGTGTAAAGATACTCTTCCTGATAAATTTATTTTAGTGTTGTGGTTTCTACCCAAATCGCTGACCTAACCACTTTCATATACATTATTTTGGGTTTCAAATCATGATAATTAGAACGTTCTTCACCAAATATAGTTTAAAAAGAGGATATGAACCTACTACTAAATATAACTAAGAGATTAGTTTATTTTTAGGTTTACTTTTTTGTTTTAATGTTTGTTTTTCCTTTAGAAATCAATATTTTATCCTCAGCATTTTAAATAAATCACTTTTTGGAATTTTATACCATCCTTATATAGTATCGCTTCATATTATATATTCCTCTGTCTTTAAATCCGAAAATAATGTTTTTTTAAAAAGATATTATGTTTAATGGTTTTTATAAAATTTATTTTTTTTGAGGGTTTTACAGGATATTTTCTTACCTCAACTCAAAACCATTATTTTTTGTTTTAATGTATTTCCTTATTTGAAAATCCTTTATTAGTTTCATCAATGAACCAATAAATTATTGAAATATATTTATTTTAATGTATTTTATTAAAATGATGATTCTTATGAAATAAAGGAAAATGTTTGAATAGTGTTCAATAATATGTGAATGTTTTTAAATGTTTTGAGTTATAATATGCTGCCAGGAAATTATTAAAAAAAATTGGGAGTGGGGAGTGAAACCAAACCCTTATGGTACTTTTTACACTATGTTATATGTGTGTACCTCTTATCTGTAAAATTTATTGTGTATTTAAGGTTGAGTAAAAAGGATTTATGTTTCTCCGCTATGATGTTGGAATTATTTGTTTAGTTGATTCCATTATAATATATTTTTGGAATATCTTATTTTTTGTTACCAATAAGACATGATGTTGAAGTTATCTATTTAGGTGATTCTATGATGATAGTTTGATGAGTATAGATCCTTAAGATTATATTATAATATATTATGATTGAAATAAGTTTCATTGATAATCAGTGAATTTTATTAAAGGTAGATGATTTTTTAGAAACAAGGAGTTTTAATTTTTATAGGGATAGAAATTTTGGATTTAATGAAATTACATTTTGTTATTGAGATTTAAATGGTTTTATTTAAAAAAATATTACTTTTATTTCAACATTTTTGTTTTATGCTCAAATAATGTAGAATTCTTTCATTGTGTTGGTTTTTTAGACTTTAATATGAATCTTTTTGGGTTATAAAATCGATATCATATTTTATATAAACATTATGTTATAGTATATATAAAATAAAAATTTATTCAGTAATTTGTTTACTCTATTTTCTCAAAGGTTCATTTGGTCCAATCCTTTAAAAAACCTTACTGAGCTAATTTTATTCACATATTATATTTTAAAATTTTTTTATAGGGATTTGAAACTTTTTGGGGATGTTATGAAGGTAGGTTGTTTTACATATAAGGGTTGCGTGTTTAGTATCTAGAAAATTTATATTAATGTGAGAATAACCATTATAATGAAAATATAGTGCATTGATAAGTAATAGTTATACCAATTCTTTAAATTTATACACTTAAAAAGATATTGGGTGTGTAATGGATCTATAATGGTAGTTGATTTTGTAACTATGGAATAATATATTTTGGGTTCCTTTAATTATAATCAAATAAATTATTTAAAGAGTAATATTAATCACCATAACATGGAGTAATATTTTTTGGGTTTTAGATTTGAATTATAGATTCTTATTGTGTTATATATCCCTTTTTTATAAAATTTTTCATAACTCAGTTGATACCACCAATTAAACTAAAAATCATTCATCTATGTCAACAATTTGAATGTTACCTTAATAAATAACTAGTTATTCTAAACACAACTAAATATTATTTATATAATAGACTTTTGGCTCCATTTACCATCTCCAATACATTAATTCATTTCTCAAATACATGTTGATTGAATCATTTATCAATTTTTTAACCTAATGATAACCTTAGTTGTAGTGATACTATATACATTTTCCTTTCAACATTGAATTTTCTTTTAAAATTTTTATTAATCATTTATAATTTTAATGGAATAAATGATTTTCACTAACATGCCTAATTTAAATCATGTATTTTCTTCTAGTGGATTTATTACTTGTAAATGAGTTATCGATAAATACTCAAATATAATTGGATCAAAACTCAATATGGGAAATAAGACATTATGTCCACAAAATTTATTTTATTAATGAAAAATAATTAACTATTAGTTATAAATATTATTATTGGAGGGATTTTTAGTATTCAGGTTTCATTAAATTTAAAAATATATCACATTTTCAATAAATACATCACATGTTTTTATTGGATAATTATAAGTTGTCACATAGTTGTTAAATCACATTTTGTTTATTCATTAAGGGTTTGAGGTTTATTATATTTTATAATGAACTTTTTGTTCATTTTGTTGTATTTTTATAATTATAAAATTATCATTGTGATTTTATATTATTTTTGGGAAATATATGAATAGATCATGTTTTGGAAAAAAATATATTATATATCATTTAGATCTGCATTATTGATTAGGTATATATTATTCAAGAATATACTAAACTAATTTTATTTTTATATAAATTAGTTTCATGCTTATGAAGGACTATAAATTTATCCATAAAGGTAACTAACCACTATATTAAAATGATCATTATATTAAAATGAAGGTTATGAAAAATGACTGCTTTAGTGAAATGACCCTTATTGATAAAATGATGCTTATAAAAAAATACTATTTAATGAAATCAGGATTATTATATTTTTAGGTTTATAACTACTCAATGATTGTAGATATTAAATTATTATGGATTTAGTTCTTATATATATTTCATACCCACAATAATAAATAATAGGTATATTTTATACATATAAAAAATGATATCTATATTATATTAACAGTATGTTTCAAATTCAATTTTTTGACACGCTAATTTATTATTTTCATAATTTTTTAATTTACTTAACGTTATTATGAATTATATTATCAATTATATTAGTCTTAAAAACATATATAATTTCTAAAAATATCATTATAAGTTGTTCTTTTGAATTATTTATGGAGAATTTTCAAGGACATTATTTTCATTATAAGTGAGATGTTTTCATAAATATGTAACAAAATTTTCTCCATGTATTGTTATTTCTAACTTTGGATTTCAATGAATTGATATTAAGAAACTAGAACATGTCCACAATGACCCTGGTTCTTGTACAATGGAAAATAAAGATTTTCAATTTGATTGATCGAAGTCAATAAGAAATCAATAATACATTGATCCTCATATGATATATGAGATACATGGGATATTAATATGTGATAACCATACAAAATTTTAGATAAATAATACATGAAATAGTGGTAAAAATTTAATTATTATTATGATTAAACATTTATAAAATGACTGAAATTCGTACTAATATTATAAGATAGATTAAATTTTTTCCCTTGTTGGATATGTGGTAATTGCTACATCTATCCACTTCATCATCTACGTTTTTGACCATTTAAATTAGGTATAAAAATTGTATTATATTTATTTTATATTTGATATGTAATAATTGGTTTATGATTTTCCACACAAAAGAATGTTATTTTGGAAATATGACCAAAAAATGTATGTACTATTTGTTTGTTACTAAAAAAATAAGGAATTAGTCATTGTTACTTGGTCCATAGAATGCTTCAACTGTTCTAGGATATGCATCCCTGGGAGAGGAAAATCATGGTCTATAAAATGTTATCAAAACATTTCTAAAGTGAATATATATTTATAGAGTACCTATAAACTAGCAGACAAGATACTAGTGATGAGTAGATATAGGTTGACATTGATCTAAAATACTATAAAAATATAATTTTCATTGCTTCAATATTTTATATAAAAAAATCCAATTCATTATTTATTGGAATATTCTATTTAAGTTATCATGATTGTATTAATTTTTATTAAATTTCATTTTATTAATCTATTAAATTATTAAATATTATATATTATCTCTCCTAATAGAATTGTTATAAATTTAACACTTGTCTAATATTACATCCATAAACACATACAATTTTCTAATTTATTTTCCTTAACAATTCTTATTATGATATCAATCACACTTACCCAAGAGAATAAACAAATGAAATAATAAAATAATAAGTGTTTAATTCATAACAATTGTAAAAGAAACACAATCCACTTGTTTGAGATAAACTATTGATGAATCATAATATCCATGTCCATTTTTATTCATAGAGGTTTTTATTTTCTAGAAGAGGATAACCAGCCTATAAAATCTTATCAACATCCCCCCTCAAATTCTTTTAGTTTCTATAATCATTTTTGGGATAATTTCATAAATTATATGCCCATTTTTGGTTATGAAACTTTCGTCTTGATATCATTTGGTACCCTAAAACATTCAATATATACAACATTGATAGAAATAAATAAATTATAAAAATATGTAATTATTTCTTATTCCATTGAGAATTAGACGTCCTCTTCTATAGTATAATACCACAATAAATATATAATTATATCATTTTTTCACCAAATTATTCTTAGAACCATTTAATATTTCAGATGAGATATTTTTAATACTTAAATTCTAGATTTGTCTTCATCACATTTGAACATCATCATCACAACAATTAATTCCATGTTCTTTATTGACATCAAACATAGTTTCTCAGGATAACATGATTTGATATACTTGTTCATCATACCCTTTGAGTTTTTTCTTTATTCATGATAATAATTTATGACTACAAAATCTCTTACTCCACTTGTTTTATTTATCTCTTTTTAGTTTATACAATTTTCCTCATTCTTATACTCAAATTCATAAAAAACAACCAATCTGCAGATCATATCTCCAACTTAATGTAACATTACATTATCCAATATTTTTAAACATTTAATAGCATGGGTATAAGGGAACATTTTTACATCATAGGATTAAATAATTTGGTTGGTCAGGATAAGCTAACCCATGGAATCCCATATCATTCCTATCTTTTATATTAGTTCTTCTTTGGTAACAAAAATTCATAAAATATCATCATAGATATGATAATTACATTCTTTATTATGTTTGGAATCGTCAATAATATGATACTAATACCAAGATTTTTTATTTTTCCTCATTTACTACACCATCAGTGCAATAATGAAATTATTTATTCTCTATGGAAGATAAAATATATTATTCTTGTTCTCTTGCATTGTAGTGTAATGGATAACCTCATTAAATAATTACTCAAATTTTAATTCTATAATGGGATTTTAAGACACATTATATCTATTTTTCCATATTGATATTTTCATTAATCATCTTTTAATATTTGTTTAAGGAGAATAACCACCATTAACTTGGAATGTGATGGTATTTCATTCAATTCCCCTTTGATAACCATTAGAGAAATATCTTCTTTTATCAAAATTATCTATTCCCAATTACTAATGTTCAAGTATGGTGGATGTGAGTAAAAATCACTATTTTATAAATAACTATCTTCTTTTTACTCTATCCCAACTACTATAAATAACCCACCATTGATACATGAAGAATACAACTTTTCATTGTCACTTTACAATATTATAAAATTATGAATATATTTATAAGCTAAATAAATTATTACTTCTTATATTAATGTCTCATTTTATTATTAGAGTTGGGAATATCATCATGTTTCATCCATTACATTGGTTTTATTTTGTACACTTCCATCGATGTTATATATTAGTATACATCCAATGGTTCCCTATCCATAATTTTTCTACAAAAACATTCATCATGTTTCTAGTGGCTCCAAAAAAATAGAACATATTCAAATATATACATTGATTGGTTTTATTTCAACTAATGGTTCCATGTTTTTTTTCATATTTTCGACTCAAAACCTCCATGTTATAATATTCAATGTTTACTTTATTTATAAATAAATGGAACTCTCCCTATATCATCTTGATACTAAAATAATTCTCCTTTAGTGTAAATTTCAGATTAAAAAAGTGAGTATTCTTTTCATTATGAATTGTCTTTATGTTCAATTTACACTCCTATCTTATGGAAAACATTGATGATGTATAGAGTTTCTCATATTCTATTTTTATCATCATTTAATGAAGTTTTTATTTAATTATATCACATTTATGTATCATTTACTAGTCAATACAAGTAATAAAATCCATTTACGCCATCTATTAATTCATATAGTTTCAATTTTATTCTTTTTAATCTACTACATAAGCATTGTTATTTTCACCATCATACCTTAAAAAGATCACAAGACTCATCAATGATTGAGGATTATTCTTTATTGGATAGAAAATATCTATATTTACAACATAACATGGCTTCCTATTTTATAACATCAACATCAAAAAATTCAGAAGAAATTTAATCTATATTATCCTATTGAAATGAAATTATGAAACAAATTTGGATTTAAATATACACATGGAATCAAATTTTTTCACCTCCATAGGAATAAAAAAATTCATAATTTCCTTTATAGTTTTTATTCTTCTTATTTCATATAGATACATGAAATTATTCATAAATAAAAATCATAATTAATATTTAACAGATTATTATTTTACATTGGTAAAAGAAATCTAGTTCCCTTATCTAAAAATATATTCTTTACAATACCACTATTACAATGTCATCCACAGATCATTTAATTCTGTATATTAATCTCTATTTATTATTACTTTTATATCAAATGTCACTATTAAAACATTCATTAAACATATATAAATCTATAAATTTCATTTATCTTTATCATACATAATTCCATTGTAACATAGAGAACAAAATCCAATTAACATAACATCAGGATGGATTCTAATAAATAATTATAAATATGAACTAAACAATTTAGTATGATGGGAAATATTACTCCCATTTAATATTTAAATTTTTCTATAGAATCCAAATAATAAATGATATATATCACACATGAATTGTGTGTACACACAAGCTTAATTTATCATATTGAACTCACTATATAATGTATTGGATCTGATACAAATTTTTGAATCATAAGAGATCCGATTAGTGTGGGGTAGTGAACCAGGTTATTTTATTGTTAATGGTTTTTATTTCAAAGTATTTTATCCATTTTGTAGTGTATTATTGTATTAAAATAAATAATGTTAAATATATTTACATATTACTTTTTCATACAACATCACAAAATATAAATAATGAATGAAGAAATGTAACATATGCATATGAAAAGGGGCTTTGACATGGTTCACCATAAAAGACTATTCTACGGAGAATACGAGATAGTTATTTGATGTACCATTTTTTAACAATATACACCATAGTTTTAAAAACATTATTAGGAATAATGCACAGTTATTCCAAGGGTGGTTTCTTATTCTTCACCATATTCACATCTTTGATAAATGAAATGGATAATTAATATATATATATGGGTCACTTTAATAGTGTATATACTTGAATATCACTTCAAGATCAATATAGGTTATTAATTCACCTTTCTTGCTCATCTTAGAAAATTTTCCATACTAGGGTATTCTTTGGATCACCCGCATTCTTCAACACAAGATAAGATCATCTCCTTGATCAGAGGGTTGATTCTTCATCTCATATAATATGAAAAAAATATCAACTTCGTCTTCTACATTTAGATAGTGCCACATTAAAGAATGTTATTTCTCTATTCCTATGACATCCATATATAATAGCATAGTAATTACACTCATTAATCCTTCCACCACAAGAAAAAGGAGACATGATATAAGGAAAAGAAATTCTGTTGAAATCACTCCAACGTATCATATTTAGATATATTAATATGAAATTGTTTTTATTATTTTCAGAAACATCTACAAATTTTCTTATTATATCTCTATGAATCTAATCCTTTATTTGATTAATTGTCTTATATTATTCAATTGATTTTATGTCTAGTGTATTACCCAATATTAGGATCTAAAAATTATAATTAAATAGTAAAACATCTCTTAAAACCATGTTATAAATTAATCCTTTAAAAAATTGAATCATATAAAAAACTACCCAATATTTTGACTAAAACATGCTATCGTTCTCAATGGTGTTTTGTATAACTAAATTCTTGATCTAAAAAATATAATGTAATAAATCTATTTAATTTACTAAATATAATTAAATGATAATCATAATCCTCAATGAATCATAAAAATAATATTGTTTTTTACTTGTAATCACATATTATTTTTCCTCTAATACTTAACATATTGAATCGAATGCATCCTTCAGGGCATGGTGGTCTCCAAATAAATAAAGCCACAAAAACAAATTTAAAATTCCTTATTAAAATATATGATAAGATCCAACATACATGATTTGATATCATATTTCATGATACAAATTTTTCTTGAATCTATTCTGTGACATGGAATTTTATTAACTGCATAAGCCACTAAAATATTATTAACCTTCATACCAAATATTTCATCCCCTCTATGGTGTTACCAAATTTTCTCATAAAAATAATAGTAAATTAATACATATATATTTTATTTATTACCTATTTACCTTTATATATTCCTCCCATTTTGTACTCTCTCGATTTCTAGCTATTGAAAATACAATACACTAGGTTTTTTCACTGATTTCTACATTTTTATTTTAATAAATTTTTCATTTATGAGTTGGATAACCAGATTATGTTTGAATAATTTTGGTATATTCAATGACATTTATGCATTGATGATATTTTTTCAAATTGTTTTTTCATATATAGGGAAATATTTATTCCTTATCCATTTTTCTTCTATTTTTCACTAGTTACTTTTACAAATTGGAGACAAATACATTTTCATATATAGGGACAGTTCCACACTTCTCAATATCTTCTTTACTACATTAACACTTTTTTTAAATGTTACATATATATTAATTCTACATCATGAATTTGAATCATTTTTTAATTGTTTTAAATTATTATTTTTGTGTATTTAATTGAATAATTTCAGATATATAGAGAGTTTTTTTTTCAGTTTTCCATAGTTATATTCTAATTAATGGATTTAATCTGTCCTAATGTAGAAGATACTATCTACAAATTTTACAAAATATTGGACACTTTCTTCTTACATACTAAAAAATAATAACCCTCTATCTATTTATTTAAAAATAAAAATCAATAATTTTACTTCTATAATATGTAATACCTCATTCTAAAAATATTTTCTAGCCATTTTCATCCAAATCACACTTATATATTAATTCATTTTTTTGAACACCAAAACTTCCTATCTCATATTATCATATCTAATCCCATTATATTATTGTATAATTTTTTTATATTATAATGAACAAAACCTATTTCATATATTTTATAGGCTCACATATTTCAGTTCTCACAATGAAATCATCACAACTTTATGAAAACGAAATGTCGAGAAATCTAGCTATTTAAAAAATCCTAAACAATAGATTACCCAAAATCCAAATATATGTATAATTCCTTTTACTAATATAAACTTTATTATCAATAAATCCAATATCTATTGATTACAATTTCAACACAATGCCTCCTAGTTGAAAACATGTATGCAATATTGATTTGAGGATTATTCAGTGTTTCAATGGATTAAATCAAATTCTTTTAAAGGAATTTATCCCCTAAAAACATTTCATTATATGAAATAAAATGAGTTCTTAATGTATTATTTTTATTTTACGAATTTAATAGATGGAAATGGGGATTCAATTATAAGTAAATAAGAATTATTTTAGAAGGATTAATGGTGTGATATAATTTATAACATGTAATAATTTTTTGAAGAAACATCCCAGGTCTCTCTCGTATTAATTATGATTTTGTCTCATGTTTTTAGATAAATTCCACTCATCCCCTGAGATAAAAATCAAATGAGATTATACTAATGTTAAATGCTTGAATTATTTGTAGATGATACTATATTATAATCAATTCTATAAATATCAAGGGAATATATGTTATAAAATGTCAATGGAGAATGGTAAGACATATAAAATTCATAAGTAATATGTTTAAATCTCATATGAACTAAAATTATCTAGTTTTATAGTACATTCTAATTTTGAGAATATATCATTTTAGCTACCCACACTTTTATATCATTCAATTTATTTATAAACAATGAATCATTCCAAAATCCTAGAAGGATGAAGTTCATAGTTAACACATCCAATGAATATATTTTTTCAATAATGATATATATGGTTTCTTTAGCTAGATCAAATATATATAATAAAGAAAAACACATGACAGAAATAGTTGAAATTTTGGAATTTCAATCAATGTATACTATAATAATTTATTATAAGAAACTATAATATGATCTATAAGGAATGAATATAGTCACACATTTTATTGGTTTATTGGAACTGAAATAAATTTGAGAATTATACTTTATTAGTTAAACTGATGTTATTATTGCATATTAAATATCATGATTTATTTATTATATTAATCAGATTAGATATATTGGTTTTATTTTAAAAAATGTTTGTATTCTTAGACAACAACATATTTAATATTATTTTGAAAAATAGATCTTGAAAATTATGTGTGAATAATAATGTACATTAAAACTGTTGAATCATACTAATAATGTATACATAAAAATGTTGGAGACTAGTAAAAATCAATATATATATATAAATAGAAATGGTCACTTCCAAAGTGTTATTATAGAATAGAAAATTCAAATATTAACCAAAAATCATATATACAGTCATGTATATTAAAATTCTATAATCAATGATTTTTAAATAGTTAGGGAAAATTATAATTATGTGGAAATTTACATAAGGGTGGTGGATGTGACATCATATAATTTCAATGTATTCTTTTATAAATATCTAACATTAAATTACAGTTGGAATTTAAAATAAATTTATTTCCTTTTTCTAATGATGATTTGAAATTATTATTTTGAATATTAATAACCTAATTTGTTTCAATTAATAAATATATCTATATCAATAATATATAATTCATTTTAAGAGAATAGCATAAATAAATAGAACCTAATATTAAATGGAAATTTTGTATTTATTTCATCATCATAAGGAAATATATGAATGATAGAAACAATCCCTAAAATTAAAACTAGAACAATGGGAAAATAATAATAAACACATTACATAAGTATTATTTGAAAAAATATAGGGTCATGGTTTCCTATAAATATCACACCCCCGAACAAAATTATGAAAATTAAACACTAATTTAGAAATGTGATTTAGATTTTCTAAATAACGTATACATTACCATTAGAGAATACAGAGTTAATGATGAATGAAACATATTATAGTTATTTTTTAAATGTCTAAATGTTGCTGAATAGAAAAATTATGAATATTAGAATACTGATCTTACCATAAAAAAAGTTAATTGACTCTTATAATAGTAACATGAATAATGGAATAGGAAAATGAACTTTAGGTAAAATGAAGAAATAATTTTCTAAATAATTTTTTCAATAAATTTAATATGTAAATATAATGGTTCAAAATATAATAAAATAATTATTCAATCAATATAATATATTTTTTGTAAAAGTATATATTTTCTAAAAACAATTTTCCATTATCTAATGAACATAATATTTTTATATAATAATTAAAATTTTCAACTAAATAATTTAGGAATTTATTTCTAAATGGATTGAATTTTTTCAATCATCATTTTATAATTTTGGAAATTTGAAGTTTCTATATTTTTTACTAAATAGTAAAATACATAGGTGAATATAAAAATATCGTATCAATATTTTATTCTGTAATAGTGTTATGTAGAATTATTTTGGGCTTTATGGATTTTATATTTATTATATAACACTCTATTTAATATTATCTCACAATATATATACTATTGAATCATAATTTTTGTAAAAAAATATTTCAATTATATGCTTTATTTTAAATAGAACCCCCTTCACCAACAAATACACAATTCTTACACGCATTTATCTACAGTCTTAAAATATATTCCCAAAAAATTTATAAGAAAAATAGCTTTCAAAGTCCTATTATCATCATTTTATCCCCAAACTAATCATATTCCCATTCATATACGCCTTACATAATAGTCTTGTGGAGCTATCTCAAGGAATAACGAATGTCTCTTAATTTATAAACCTTTACTTTCTATATTTTAATTTCCCCTTACCCATTTTTTTAAATTCAATAAACTATTGTTATATAAATAATTTCGCTCTATTAATGTACTAAAAAATTAATTATATCATCATATAATTCCTAAAAAATTCATAGCCCTTTATCACATGCATTTTATAATGGGACGTTTACATTACCTATATTGATGATATTATTAATATGGTAATAATCAATTGCATTTATGTTTATTAAAATATAATGAATGATTAAAAATAATATTTATGAAATTATTATGATCACGGAATTATAAAATGATAATAATCTTTATAATAGTAAAAAAACTACTCATTGTCATTTAATTCTCCTCAAATTGGAATATAGGAATATTTTTACTTTGTAGTAACCATTAATACCCTTATATAAGTGTAAATCACTTATTTAATTATTATTTTTAAGAATTTATTTGATTATATTTCAATATATTTTTGTTCTATTTGACAATGTACACTAATTGTTTTCATTATATAGAAGTGATATGTGAAGTGTCGATCGAACAACCTCAATATAATCAACATAATAAATGTTAGTCTGATAAATTAATTGAGAATGATAACTAATTAATACAATTAAACAATAGTAATGAAATTAACTTCAAAATTTTTATTGATCATGTAATTATTTAATTTATATTTCTACTTAGAAAGATAGATGAAATACAGTTTGTATTCCAAATAAAGGTAAAGGATTTCTTTTCATACTCTAATCATTTAATATATATATATAATTTTTTATCAAGAAATTATAAAATATTAACTATGAAGGTATCCTACAAAATATTCCTTTTAATTCTCTATATTTTCTGGTCCTTTTAATATTTTCCCTATTTTACAAATTATTTCATTACTTAATACAATATTAATACGGTGATGCAATAAAATTATTTATCTATTGTCTATTTATAGTGATATTTATTTCCTAATAATATATTAATACACAACTTTCTTATTTTTACCATTATTTAATGGGGTATTAAATATATTCTCTCATATTCTATTTATTCATAATTCATATCTTATGCAACAGGTTTCAAATCTTAAACATTTACTTTTGAATAATGTTCCCTCTTATTTATTCTATATATTTATTACATACCTTTCATCTATTTCTATAGTTTTTTAATATTGACATGACCATATACCCATTAGCGTATACAGAGTGAATACCCTATACATCATAATTCAAATCTAATTGATTTGGTGGTAAATTTATTCTATTTATTTGACTAGGAAAATTTTGACAAAATGTTTTCCTATTATTTAAATATGGATAACTATTTTGTTATCATTTTTTATATAAGAGGTTATTTAATTTTTACTTCTATTTATTTATTTTTAGTTTTTTTCTTTATATATGACTAATATATTTGAATTAGTAAGTGATGCGCGGGCCCGTGATTTTATAATCCCCCAATGCATCGAATGGTAGAGCGTGGAAAACTATCTTGGGTGTAATGTGTATTTAATTCCATTTAATTTAGAATTATTAGTATATGATTATGAAATTATTGATATAATTATCCATATGAAGACCCAAATAATATTGTTCTGATGATAAATATTGTGTATTCAATCATTATGGGATATAATATTGTTAAACATGTGATTATATATATTTATTATTTTGGCATTGTTATTCTTATTTATTCAATCATACACCATTTTTATGATCCATTATTCCTTATATATTTTTCATTTTATAGTTATTCTATATCGTTTCCATTTTAAATTCTTCTCTACTAAGCATTTTATTTCACTCCTTTCTATTATTTACACATTTACATTGGAATCTGAGACGATTTATATCCACACTTTAAGGATATGAAATTAAGGAATAATAAATATTTATGTGTTTTTATAAAATAAAAAATGTTCAAATCTAATTTAATAATAATATATTCATTTAGAATCATGATATTATAAATATAATTATACTGGATGTCACCAATTAAATAAAATGACAACTAGCTCTGGGTATATAGATTCAAGGTCATTATAATTTCATTTACATTTTAGTCATATTTTAAACTATATGTATTTATATTTAAAATTAATGTTTGGTGTTTTAAAAAAAAATAATTAATATACAATATCATCAAATAAAAATCAATTTGTTCAAGATGAAACTACACCATACAAATCAAAATCATTAAAATAAGAAGTGTAGTGTGAAATAGAATGTGTTACCCTATTAGTATGACTTTTAACAAAATATTACATGTGGAATGGAATATTTTTAAAATTAATATTAATCTATATAGTTATAATCCTTATGAAATTTTAAAATTCAGAGTTTTTTGATATCTCCACAATCACATAGAAATAATTTCTCAAAAATAATAGGGCACCAATTCTGGGATTTTCCTGAAAATCATAAAAATAATAGCCTTAGCCTCTTTATGTGAGACACTCCAACCAACATTGGAAACATCAGTGATATAAAAAGTAATATCATCCTTAAAAACATTTCTAATTAAACAAATATATAGTGTAAATCATTTTATTTGATAAAAAATATTATTCTCCGAATATTTTTAAAAAATATTATTATGATATATATATGTCTTGTAATATATTTTTCATTTTTTGGGATTTACTATGTTATCTGATATATATATATAAATATAATTTTATGAACAACATGATTCATGCTTTTTAATTTAAATATCAAAATATTCAATGTGGATATCTATTTTCTAATTGTTTTTTAAAAAATGACATTTTTAAGACAATGTCAATTAATAATATTTATCTTTTAATATTGATTTTATATATTCATTATAAAACAATTATATATATTTCATATTTTCAATATTTTTTGTTGATAAATATATTTAATCAATGAACATATTTAAATATTAGATTTAAATACATCATATATATAATTAATTAATGTTTTTAAAAAATATAAATATTGAGTCATGGGTTATACATGTTAGTATTTTGTGTGAGAAATGTTTCATTGTTTAGTGTGAAAATTAATGGTTGTTTTTTTCAAGAGTTTGACTTGGTGAAATCAAGATGATGTAGTTGAACATTAATTATGGGTGTCTTGTTCCATGCATTTTGAAGTTGTATTAGTTTCAATAATTTCGATTTATAAAGGCAGTTCCAAAATAAGAAATCTAACTATGACAGAGAGGTTTTGAATTATTCATAGAAGTCATCATACAAGCAATTCTGTTGATGGAGTGTATATAAGATAAAATGGATCATGTAGAAGTGTATTCATTGAGTATAAAAGGTAATATTAGATTAATATAATGGGATTAAAATGATTCATATAGAAACATAAGCTAGATAGAATTCTAAAACCAGAGTGTGGATGTCAAAGTACATGTTATTGAAACAATAAAAATAATCAGAAATAAGAAACATAACATTTGAAAATTATCTTGTCTTGAAAATGATAAGATGAGGTGGTGGATCTTATTTGGTTACCTTGATTGTGTGGAGGGTTTCCCATTATGATTAGGAGTACATGTAATTGGGATGACCCAAATGAGGATATCGATAATGTCAACAGAGGGGGGGGGGGTGTTGACCACTTGATTATAGTACTATTATAGATAATCATAATGTGCAGATCTAATAAAAATATAGAGAAAGAAAGAGGTTATAGTGGAACTATTCCACGTGTGGGTTTCGTATAGATTACATGAAGACATATATTTAATATAAAGGTTTTACTGGGGGTGTTTCATAGAATTCCATGGTTTTATAAGGATGGTTTATAATGTGATATAGTTATTCATTCCTTTTTCAAATATATTTTCTTTTCTCCCATGGATGAGTAAAATTTATGAATTATGTAATCTTGTGAGTTATGTGTGTTTCATTTTTTTATTCAGCTATTTTATTCATATAAATTAAAAATCAAGGGTTCTATGGATCATGAAACAAATGATGGTGTATTATCATGGTAGATGGGGTGTGAAGTCTTCCCATTTTCAAGAACTGATTCTGCAGGTGTGTTATGTTGTTTTCGAGCTTTCAGTGGATTTATAACTCATTTTTTATCCAAGGATACATCCAGTCAAAATAGTTTTGGTGGTTCCCTTTCAGGGGATTCTATCATATCATTGCGTTTTGAATGGGGAAGGTGTGACTTAATATCCTAGTTCATATTTTTTTTTGTAAATTTCCATGCTAAATGGATTAAAATTTTAATTTATCAATTAATATTCCAACATTGAATCGAAAATAATATATATTTAGAATATGTTTTATTGGTTTTTGATGTATTCCACTGAAAAAATGGATTTTTAAGAAATCATCTGAAATGAATTTTATCTCATTTTAAATCAATAAAAATGTACTTATGGATTTTTCAATATTTTTCACTTTAAGAAAATATCAAAAAAACACAACCCATTAAAAACATACCTAAATTCCTAAAAATCATTTTCCTTTTATAATGAATCAAAATAAATTTTATTAATTTCATATATATTAATGAAAATAATTTTTTTATTCCATTAAAAATTCTTTATATACAAAATTTTATAACTAATATGCAAAACCCAAATATTTTTTAATATGAATATCATAGTTGATAGTGTTTATGACACACATCACCAAGAGTATAAGGTTATATTTTATCATGAGAAATTATGAGATATTTACTATTTCAAATAAATGTTATCTATGAAATGTCTTTCAATTGAAACAAAATGATACTAGATTACGTTTTATGCAAGGATTTTCTCTAATTACTTACATTACATAAGAGACTGAGTTTTACTGAATGCTATTTATATTGTTAATTAAAATGAAAATTACATCTTATACTTTAAATTTGGGGTTATTAATATGATTATATAACACATGAGTATTTATTTTTTCATTATTTTTTTCTAATTAAAATAAAAAAATAAGAAAAATTTAAAAGAAAAATATTTTTTTAAAAAACAACATTTTTTTGTAAAAAGTTTCATAGTCCTGCGTTGCGCGCATAAAATATTTTTTTATAACTTTTATAATATATATTTTCAAAAATTAAAATTAAATTTTTAAAAATAAATAGAAAAACACTATTAGGTTCATTATTTTGGGATTTTTAGAGGTGTTTCCTTTTTTGATGAATAGTGATGAATACTAAATTATAATAAAACCGATCATATCATTTTAATAATTTACATGATAAATTTTATTTTAAATTAGTATATAAGTAAAATTTGTTCAATTATAAATATTTTAGTCCAATTTAATTAATTTATATAATTGTTATATTGAATTTTGATACAAATATTTTGTAAACATTTTAAAATTTTAACATTAAAAACACAGTTTCTCATTACCTATGTAGGAATAATTTTACTATCAGTTTTTCTTCTTATATGAATTTATTTTAGAGTAATGGATTTCAAATTTTTAACAAGATTAATTTATAATTTATAATAATTCCAACTTAATTATTGTCCAATGTGATTAGTGAAAATAGTTAAAATTAATAAAAGTGATTAAGGTAGAAATAAGTGTACTAAGTAGATAAAAATATAATTTAAGATGTAAAAATGACCCAAAAATTTTCAAGAAACTACATTATAGATATATTTTAAACTTATAGATTATATTATAATTAATTGGACATTATTTTTTCCTAGGGAAATGAACTAAAATGTGGCAGGAATTCACTATTTCAAAAATATTATAAGTGTTCCACTCACCCCACTTCTAAAAGGAAACCCCTATATTCCCTTCTTAAAACCATAAATAAATTTTTTTTAACTATTAAATACCAAAAATACGAAAAAACTGACCTCCTATCATACTAGAACAATTATATTGGGCGTAAATCCAACATTGGAAGGGTTTGGTGCGATCCAATGGAAGCTACCCGAAGAAGACATAACCTTCTCGAAAGAGTGTATTTGTTTTAATTCATCTCCACCTCAAAAATATAATATTTAACCATTATTACATAATATATTCTATATATTAAGTATACTAGGATATTTGTATTATAGCTTCTTGACCAATATCCTTACCCTATTCCGTAAATTTTTTTTTATGAAATCATCAATCATGAGTATGGAAAACTACTACCTCATGGACCGATGTCATTCATTTTTTCCATTACCACATCTCATGGTTGGTTTTATATTGGATATAAGTTCAAAATATTATATCTATAACATTATTATACATATTGATTGATTATATCATATATTCCAATTTCATACATTTAATTTTGTATGAGATACGATAACGTAGACCTTGTGTATGAATGATTACAGCCTTATGAAGTGATATGATTCGTATTTTACTAACAATTTACATGGAAAGTGATAAGAGAATTTTTAATTATTAACTATTGTATACATGATATATTTTTTAAATTCATTTAAAATTTATAATTATTTAAATTTAATTAATATATATATATCTGCTTACTTTTACAATATATAAAAGATGATAATTTCGTTCGTGCGCATTCAGACAACGACATCCATGAAATGATGATACTCCATTTTCTTCAAAAAATAACATGAATGATATATATATATATTTAATTAATTGATATTATATATAATATATTTGGAAAACAAATTTAATGATATTACATTACTTCTCTTTTTCCATAATGATCATTGAAAAAATTAAAATGTTACTCATATATAAGTATGATATATTGTCCCTATGTTCACGAGCCAGAGTCCCTGCTATTTTCGTCGATGTAGATCTGCTCTAAGGCGAAAATCTCGTCTCTTAGATGAGTCGCCTCAATTGGGGAGACGGGCTCACGGGCCTGAGTCCTTGTTGTTGCCGCCGATGCAATTACATTCTGGAAGGTCAACAAGATATGAGATGGGATCGATACCTCTTCCTCTATCACTGCCAGGATATGTAGAGAGACATCTTTGGATGGAACGGGTATGAAGACCTATTCCAGTATCGGAGTAGGAATATCCTACTCTGGTCCTCCAGTGGTCAGTGTGTATTGAAAATACTCTTATGTCGGGGCCGGTGAACGAATATTCCCTTGTACCAAGATACGCCAGTTTATCTCTCCAGTCGCCGCCACATTAGGGTGGCGGACTTTGCTTACATCCGCATGGAGCTGGCCCTACATATATGGATTTCCCACTGTATCAAATCAGTGGCCTTTGTTTGCGGGGAGATATGCCCGCCTATGATTTGCTGCTATATCTGGTAGGCGGGCTTTGATGATTTCCGCCATGTCATGATGGCAGGTGTCAGAAGCAAGTACTAGGTGCTAGTTCTGCAGGTGTAGGGTCACCACCGCGTCAAGCTGGTGGGCTTCACGACCCTGGGTAGGGAGAGGTGCCTGCCAGGTTAGTGTCGTCCTACATAAGCGACTGGATTGATGGAGCTCGGCGGGGATGCGTGCCAGCTCGTATGATGCTGCCATGTCTGGGTGGAGGGATTGGTAGGATCGAACAGGTGTAGGTTCTCGTTCGTGGTACATCTCTGTGGCTTGGCAGTGGAGCTCCTCCTCAGGGACCAGGGTGAGGACCGGTCCCCGATTGTACGACTGCCACCCTCGTCGGGCGGTCCGGGACAGCGATAGGGGCTTTCTAGATCTGCCTTTGTGGCCGCTGCTGGGCAGGAGACCGATGATCCTTGATGGATTGGAGGGTGTCCATGGCCGCCTCCACTGTTGGGAGAGTACCATTCGCATGGTAATCTCGTATCAGTGCATCTGAAACCTAGCTCTGAAGACATTGGGTGGGTGACAGGGTCCTCCATTGTTGAGAATGTCTGGTCCTTGCGTACTTGGAAGCACGTGCTTGTGACTTCTTTTGCGATGCCATTGGAATGAAGGGAGCTCTGAAAGTACCTGTAAAAACAATTTAACAAATATAAACAACAAACCCATGAAAGCATCATATCATAATCCCTTGTGTAATTAATGACCTTTCTTGGAACTCCATTAGATAATAAGGGATCACATGGTGGGATTAGGTTAAATTCATCATGTTTGGTTAATGATTCACGTTGGGTTCACCAATTTCTATTTCGTTGGTTTTGGCTTTCTGGCCTCAAAAAACCCAATGGCTCCGTATCCGATTATGGACAGAGCTGCTTTCCAAATGCAGGTGTTCGCTGGATGGTCTGGCCAGCGACACTTAAGAACTCACATTGTTCGATAGGATGGTATGTCGGGCTCATCACACCCTTTGGGGGGGGGGGGAAATTATTGCCTGTTCCAGGACTCTCTTATAGATTTAAGACGTAGTCATATGTTCACGAATCTTTGGTTTACACACAAACATAGTATCCAAGGATTCATCCCCGGTGGGAAATGGTCAACTGGATGCAGGGTTTCAGAATCATTTATGCCTGAGGTTTACCATCCCTCATTGGATTAATGATCCCGAAGAGTCGGAACTCGCTTGAGGCGGTACTAGGAGTGGCACAGTTAACCGATGTGGAGAATAGTCGGATCGACCGGTTGTTGGGATTGAACCTCATAGAGACTTCCTACGTACCCTGCCTAGGAGGAAGGGATCAATGACCATGTAGTTTGCATAGGAGAATTAGAGAACTGATGTGGATGTGGACCCGGGGGTCCGATGGTGATCGGGCTTGAACCTCTTGGAGGCTTCCTACGTACCCTGTCTAGGAGGTAGGGATCAAAGTCCACATAGTTTGCATCGGCTGGGGATTTATGGTATAGGGAAGTCCAAAATGATGTATTGGGGATTATACTCTGAGGAGGCCCATAGTGATGGATTGGGGGTTACACTCTGAGGAGGCCCATAGTGATGGATTGGGGCTTACACTCTGAGGAGGACCATAGTGATGGATTGGGGCTTACACTCTGAGCATCCCATAGTGATGGATTGGGACTTACACACTAAGGAGGCCCATAGTGATGGGTTGGGGCTTAAAATCTTTTGAGTCCCATAGTGATGGATTGGGGCTTACACTCTGAGGAGGCCCATAGTGATGGATTGGGGCTTACACTCTTAGGATCCCATGGTAATGGATTGGGGCTTACACTCTGAGGAGGCCCATAGTGATGGATTAGGGCTTACACTCTAAGGAGAACCCTAAGGGGATGCCATGGTCGATGCATACTCTAAGCCCACGTGAGTCATGCTCAGTGTGATAAACATGAGGCAGTAGGGACTAGAGGATCACGTCACGAAAGGTGCATCTGTGAGAAGCGGAGTGGGGCTTACGCCTGTGGGCAGCCCATTAAGTTGAGGCTTACTCCTAGGTGGACTCCCGTGGCGATGGATTGGGGATTACACTCTGAGGGGGCCCATAAGGGGATGTAATGGTTGATGCTTACTCTAATCCCATGTGAGTCATGCTCGGTGTGAGAACAAAGAGGCAGTAGGGAGGAGAGGATCACGTCGCGAATGGTGAGTTCGTGAGAAGTGGAGTGGGGCTTACGCAAAAGGGAGGACCATTAAGTCAGGGATTACTCCTAGGCAGACGCCCATGGAAATAAAGATCAGCGGGAGAGGGAAAGGGGGTGCTCCTATTCCCATCTCCTCTCTTGAAGTGCATGAGGGCTTCATTCTAATGGCTATTTTACAATCTCCTAGGAACCCTCAAAAAATGGAGGGGAAGAAAGGGGATTCACAAACTCAGACTCCAAATTACCTTGAGAATGTGAACCTAGGAATGCTTTAGGAATCTACTCAAGGGTCGGGGAAACCCCTTCGCCTCTACTTACCTTGGGTATGTGAACTCAAAATGGTGCACTGATGCACCTAAAAATTACACCACGCGGATTCGGTGGCTCTAGTGGAGGCCTCGACTGGGGCCAATGATTTGGCCAATGAGTGAGTCACAGAGGACTTGGCTGGAGCAGAAGGATTTTATCTGTCTCAAGGAATGAGAACACCTAAGTATTTGGTGAGCCACCGAGAGTTATGGGTGGTGGCTCCCTTCGCATGGGGAAGTGCCATGCGGCTGGAGAGGTCATCCATGAATCGGGGTGGTCCGCGGGCTGATTGGCGTCCTGTGAACCAAGGTGGTTCGCAGCTTCGGTTTCAATCTGCGATCAAGGGTGGTTCCGGGAGGGTTCCATGCGGGTAGTGGTGGCCAAGGGCGGCACCGGTCGGAGGCTCATCAGTCGGGGCTCCTCCCGCATAGGATAGTGATACGTGGTGTGAAGTATTGGAAAAGATGCATAAACTCCCTGGTCCGTGGGGAAGTCATCCGCGGAGGGTGTATGGCTCTCGGTTTTCCTTGTTTTTGTTTTTTTAGGTATGTAGTGCACCACGTAATTAATAGTTTTCCAATTCCTTGTTAATTTATATACCTTCTATTGTTCGTAGATGGGAAATTCGCTGTTTGTGAAATTCGCAGCCTTCCTTCAACCGATCTCCTTCCGAATCTCCAATCCCTCTGAGTCTGATTCCATTTCTCCGACCCCTTTTTCTTTCCCCCTTGGTCTCCTTCTATAGAGTGGTAAAAGGGATGTATATGTGGCTACGTGGCACCTTTTGCGGAGGACCATAACCAAATACCCATTTTATAGCTGACTTGGTCAATCCGCGATTCGCAGTGGGTATTTAATGTTACCCCCCCCCCTCCGCGAATCTAACATTGGGAGTGCTCCACGGCTGCAGAGGGTTTCGCCTCTATTCCACGAACGACAGTGGGTGTGGCTTGAACCAGTCGATGCCATCTGCTGTTGGGGAGGTTCATGATGGTGGACCGGACTGGCGCCTATCCTACCTCGTGACCACGGAGGATATCCGCCTCCATTTCGTGAACGAAGACGGTTCGTTGAAGGGGTGCCTCACAGGGCCTGGCCACGTTTTGTTTTCATGGGACCGGTCCGCGGACCGGTAATGTTTCTGTCCCTTCTTTGATTTTTTCCCATTCTTTTCCCCAATTCTTTGGGTAATTTGGGTTGAATCTCCTTTTTGGATTTTTCAGGACCTTACAATAGAATAGTGTGGTGTATGAAACCTTAATGTGGTATATAATATTAAATTGTATTTGATATTGTGACATGTGCATCTAAAAATGGATATTTGATATAATTAAAATAATACTCTATTAAGGGTTGTCAAATATACTTTATCCTATTAAAATATAATATGAGGTCATATATATTATACATTAATTGTTAAAAGACATAAATAATAAGATAATTAAATGAGGATAATTTGAGTGCTTGGATACTTCAAATTGTTTGTAATACATTAACTATATGAGGATTATTTTTTCAATGATTGAGGCATATATTAATGACAAACATATAATTCATATAGAACATTGGAGATTATTTTAAATAGTAGATACTCACCAAATATCACTTCACAATATTTTCTATCATGAAGTAGGTTCCATAAATATTTTTAGAGAAAAAAGTCATATTGATGAATTCAATTATTCCTATGGATGGTGGATATATTTAGAGGAAATAACAAAATTTTTCTTAGTATGTATTCCTCTCATTTATATTTTCCTCATTGAAGCCACGTGAAATAATTTTATTTTTCTCATGATCCAATATATATTTTCCTCATTAATAATCAAACATATTTCTATATCAAGGATTTTATATTTCAAATATCCTTAGGCTTTGATAAGGATTGGATCTAATTTTACTTCATCATTGTTATGTAAAATAAGAACAAAATGTTTTTCTTTTCTTTTTTCCAATCCTTCTACATTGGTCCCTTTCACCTTTCCCTCTGTATTACCATTCTATTTCCTATGGGGTCCACCTTTCCTATTTTGAACGGTCAAGCATTATTTACGTTATTGATCTTGGATTGATGTTCCTCCATTCATCACCCTGGATATATTGTCCAACTTAGTTTCCATATTCTTTGGTATCAGAGAGTATTCCACCATACCTTTACATCTTTTACCCTTAAACATAATATATACCACCACATACACATTAACATTCTATCTTTTTTACATTCTAGGTATATGAATCCCTCCATCATAATATCATGTCACAATTTCAACTAGGAGATTACTATCAACATCTTCTTAATAGTCTTCCTCAGAAAAACCGTGGTCCCCTCTTGGATTTTCAACTGGTAGGGGGAAGTTTATATGGCCTGGCCCTTTCCTCGATGATTCAAAAAAAAAATTTCTTAGATTATTGTATGGACTTCTAATATATGGTTTATCTTTATCCCCCTAAGATTTAATAAGGTATTCCATGCCCTTACAGTATTTTATTTTAGTCATTTAATTTATCATTATAATATTTTGTGTATGTATTTCCAATTTTCGTCTTCTCTTAATGGATATAAATATGTTCCCTGAAACCCATCAATTATATCGATGAAAATAATGAGAATAATTAGATAGGATTAATAACTATCTATAGAACCGAAATTTTTATCAACCAGAGAAGTAAGTAATTTCCTTTTAAATTGGATTTTTTGTTAACCTACAAAATGGTGACATGGCCTTATGACTATGATGACTTTTATTTCATATTTCTACATTTCCACTACATAATGAACCTGAAATTACCATTTAATAAATCATTAAAAACTCATAGAAAATAGTTCATATTCGGATGATTCCCTATTATATGGCTATACATATCAGGGTCGTCGATGGGTTTTTACAATAAAGATAACCCCATCATAGTAAAAAACAAAAAAATGATTTATAAAATGACTTGTATTAAAAAAATTCCATAGTTGGAACTACTTATCATGGATTCTTATACCTTGAATATATAATTATGGGTCTTTTATATATGGATCCATGAATAATCAAGTAGAGCCTTTCAATTTTATATAATTATAAAACATCACATGAAAGTAGTTCTATCTTCCTTCTCCAATGTATGAATTTGGTAGTATGAAAATATGATTGGATTCTATTTTCTAGTGAGTAACACAGACTTTGAGTTGTGTAAATATTGAAATAATTATTTGGGTTGAACATATTAATTTGGTGGATGGAATACATATTCCATAAATAATCAACTGATTAATTTTCAAATAAAAGAAGAAAACATGAAATAATTAAGATATCTTGTAATGAAATGGTTACATATTTAATATTAATTTTAAAAATATTATAATATTGAGACATTAAAATAACTCATAAAATAATAAGGGTGATATTATTTTCATTGAAAAAAATTCAATACCTAAACCATCAAAATTTCTAGGTCCTAGCATAGCAAGGTACCCATGAATTATGATGTATAATGAATGTTGGGTATCAGTGACACTAATATGATCAATTTACCATAATCATCTATGTTATGTAGGATTAAATTGGCTGAAAAAATTGAAGGATGATTAAAATACTGATGTAATGGATATTTGTATTAATTTAATAGCTGATTTTGGAAATAGTTTTCTGTTAAACAATACAATTGTTAAATATGATATGATTTTCCTGATTTACTATATAAATAGCAATGTGATGAGAGAAAAAATATAGTAGACTAATTGATTAGTGATTTATGGATCTTCTCCCACTAAAGGTAATTATTTAAGAAGTTTTAATTTTAGTTGGAGTAGTTTTATTGAAACCCATTGATGAAATGATATTGTAAGATCCCGGTATTTAGAATGGTATGTTTTCATTATATTGTGTTTGAATCCCTTGGATCAGGTGTCAAGGAATTTATTCTAGAATTATAAGTGTCTTTGGGGGTGTTTCGGGGGATTGGGGCATGAATGAAGGGAAATCTGGGCAAAATAAGGCTGGGTACACGGCCTGTGCACGGCTATGGAAAACCGTGTGGCATGCCAAGGTAAACTGTGCAAACCTTCCTCTTCCAAACAGTAGCATGCGCACAACTTGTGCACGTTTTTTCAAACCGTGCTGCCTACCCAGGCGAAACCGTGCGACCCTTCCTCCTTTGGACAGACGCATGCACATAGTTTGGGCACGGTTTGCCAAACCGTGCAGCTAAACCATGCAGCCACTTAATGTTGGTAAAAATTACAATTCTGCCACTCCGGGCTTTTTAACCCAACTTGGGATTTTCTTCTCCATTCCTACCTCTCCACCCTAGGGAAAACCAAATAGCCTAAGGGATCCAAGAGATTGATCTCCATCGTTTCTAAGGCTTTTTTTGTGCCGTTGGTTGCGGATCGAAGCTCCGCATAAGGCTAATCTCATTCTAGGTTCTCTTTTTGGTTTAGGGGTTGTATCTTCTCTCACTCTTGTTCTGAAGCTATATAACCCTATATTTTTGGTGAGTTTTATGTTGAATCTCCAATGGTTGGTTGGATCTAGGTCTAAGGACTCGATTGAGAGTGCATTCAACCGTGGTTTCGAGGTAGGTGGTCTACAAGTGATATTCCATACTTATTTGGGGGGTTGTGCATATTTAGTTGTGTTATTTTTTTCCCTTGGTTATGTTTTGAATAACCATGGCATGTTTGGTAATAATAGTGTTTAAAATGGCTAATGGGAACCGTCACGATCCTCGTGGGATGTGTTAGGATGGACTTGACCTTATTGGGGACATCCATGGGATGTGGCAGTTTCACTAGACTTAGGGATTGTTATTAAACAAGTGACCTTGTTGTAATAAATTATAGATCCATTGATGAATATGTTGGCTTGATTGGTTGAACTTGGAATAAATGTTATGTGATGCACTTAGACTTGGAAATAACTTAAATGTTACTTGGAATGGGTTGAATGGTTGATTCATTGGAATGATGAATGGGTTAAATGGGTTAATGTGTCAAAATATTAAAGACCACGATGGGATTGGTTATTGATGTAGTGTTGGATTCTTAGTGAAATAGGCATAACACATGGGAATTGGGTGGATGGTTAAATGATGTGAAATGGTAATGTGTTAATGGGTTAAGGCGTGATGTAGATTCCCATGTGGGGTTTTGTGAATAGTGTTGGCTGAAGGGAAATGGTTTGGATGGTTGATGGATACTTAAATATATAAGATTGTGCACATGGCTTCGTTGAGTGGGGTATTACTTGAGGATATATTCCCACGGGTCGAGTGAAGTATTAGCTTCTAAACTCCACCCTAAATGCACGGTTTAGGAAATGGGATTGAGGGTATATTCTCTTAACGGTTGCATCCACCCGGACTGAGGCTTCAAGGTGACGATGTGGTTGCTATGAGGGGGTTAGTCCTAGTTCGATAGGGTAATGATGATTTTACCCTCTAGCATGTGTTTATTGGCCTTATACCCATGTAACAAAACGTTTATAAATGACCCATGTAAATGTGAGGAAAGGGTAAGTGATGGTAAATGGGAATAATAGAATGGTAATGGAATGGAAATGGCTTGGGATCTAAACTTGTTAATGGAACCATAATTAATTACTTGGAAATTATCATTCACATTACTTTTTCATTAACATTTTATTTATACTGGATATTTTGTAGACACCATTGGTGGTGGCCTACAGAGTTTTACTGACACCCTGCTCGAGCCACTGTTGGGTACCTCAGCAGACTTCAAGTCTGCGGGTTAGGAGAAGGGAAAGGGTCATTTCTAGATAGGTGAGTGAACATGTGTAGCACTTGGTGGAGGATCCAGACTTGGATTCAGGACAGTTTTAGGGATTGTGGTCATTGACTTTATTTTGGGTTTTTTTAATCATTCACATTTATTACGACATGGCATATTTATTATTGGAAATGGTTTTTATCTATGTTCCTGGTTTATTGGTTATTGTTTCCGCTATTTGGTTTATTTCTATTGTGGATTACTCTGATAAAAAGTGGTTATAGTCTTCCTACTTGACCCCATAAACCCTTGCTGCTAGTCGGTAGCCTTTGGCGTATGGGGATGAGCGCTTAATGTTATGTAACCACCTGGCTTGGAGCACCGGTTTAGTGGTTTCTGGGTTGGGGACGTTACCAAGTTTTATCAAATGAGGTACTTCTTCTCCTTCTCTAATGTCTTGTTTTTTGGGATAGGTTTACTAGGGTTAAGATGTGTCAGGCCTTTGTAATGAGCTCATGCTTAGGAGTACCTAACCCATGTACGAGGGAAAACCCAAGTCACCCTGGGTGGGAAATGTTGTTCTCGATTTTTTGTTGTCATAGTTGATGATATTTCACCATTGGGTGATGAACATGTGTTTTGATGTGACTGTTTTATGATAATTGTCTTGTGGCCTTAACGGCATGAGGATTTGCATTCATGCATCATTGTAGGCACCTAGGGAGATAGGTGGCATGCATTGTTTTAGGCACACGCATGGGGTGGGTGTGTGAGGCAGGAAGGTTGGGTGCATCATGCATTTCAGGAAACAATGTAATAATGATAGGAATGAAATAAAACAAGTGGGTAAATGATATTTACTGGAATAATAGGGTTTAAAACAAATTGGAAAATGTTGTTGGATTGGTGTATGAAAAATTGGTTGTTGTAGCTAGTAAAGTGTTTTTGATGAAGTCGTGAAGGTTTTATGGTATGAGTGCTAAATCTCATGTTTGGAAAGGCATAGATATGCCACCACGACGTCGGTTACCAGTTGGGAAATGGGAGGATGTTGCTGAGAACACTCTTCTAGTAGAGGGCCAAGAAAATGTGGCGATCCATGAAGGTAGATAATACCAATTCTGGGAGAACATGATTTTCCTTATGCAGATAATGGATCGGGACCCTAGGAGGGTTGAACTGAGTATGTTTTAGCTGACCAGAGAGTTCTCGCTACAGCACCCTCCGACCTTCACCGGGGAGGGTGGGCCAGAGGCAGTGGTGTTCTGGTTGGATTATGTCCAGACTATATTGGATAATCTGGATACCCTTGTTGAAAAGCGAGTAAAGCTGGCCTCTTATATTTTGCGGGGCCAGGCTAGGCATTAGTGGGACATTCAGGCTCAAATCGAGAAGACTGAGGGAATGTCGTGGAAGGTTTTTCAGGAAATGTTTTTGGGGAATTTCTATCCAGAGTCTTTGAGGCGTGACCGAGCTGCTGATTTTATGAGCCTGACTCAGGGATCGCTATCGGTGATGGACTATGCTAGTCACTTCACTCATTTCAGACGCTTTGTCCCAGTGTTAGAAGGGGATGTGTCAGTAGTGGAAAGGCATTTTCATGATGTGTTGACACATGATATCAGGTCTCAAGTAAAAATCATCTGAATGAAAAGGTTTGCAGAGGTAGTAGATCAGGCATTGATCTCGGAAGGAAACCTGAATGTAGCTTCGGGTAGTAGTCTTGTTGTGCTAGTGGGGAAGACGAGTAGTGAATCTATCGAGGGTCGGATGTGACACCATGAGATCTCATAGCATGTCGGAAGTGTGCAAGGTGGCTGGAAGAGAGGGTCAGCCTCTCAAAGTGGAAATCATGTTTTCTGTTATCTGTGCGGTAGGTCAGGTCATATGCATGGTCAGTGTCCATGACCTATTGTTGAGTTCCGTTCATGCGACAGGATGGGACATGTGCAGAGGTTATGCAGGAAACCTCAACAGGTGGGAAAGTTTGATGGTGGATGGAAGGTACCAGATACGGGAAGGGGATCAATTGCCTCGTGTCAGGAAGGCAGTTAGAGCACCACATGCCATACTGGTAGGGGCGGTGGACATGGAACTCCAAGGAAAGATCGCTCACGCCAGTAGGGTTGTATAGCACAGGGTATTCAGTCATGAGCCTTGGGTAGAGGGACAAGTCAGCTTCTTGAAGTTTAGTTTGCACCTGGTGATGTTGAATCCATACCATCGACTGTTCGAAGTACTATACTTGTAGCTTCTACATTCGCTAGTGCATTGTTTGACATAAGTGCCACACATTCCTTTATCTCTACTCAACTTGAGGTAGTGATGGGTTTACCTGTGGAGAGGGTGTGAGGAGTTATGTTAATTGAAACCCTATTGGGAGTACGGGTTGAGGATATCATGAAGTGCAAGGGATGTGCCTTTGAATTTGGGGGGTATCGTTTTCTATGGGAATTGTTTGTTCTCAAGATGTCATGGTTTAGCCTAATCTTGGGAATGGATTTGTTGGTGTTGTATCAGGTATAAATAGACTGTTATCGTCACGGAGTATCATTTTGGTTTCTTGAGGGTGACACTTATGTCCACCGTGGCGAATGGGATGTTCGAGCAGGGCGTGCGAGGTCGTTTTGTCAACAAGAGTGTGGACTCAAGGCACAAGTGGCACGTCTCATGCTTGATGATAATGAAAGAGGAGAATAGTCTGTTTTTCCTCCTATGGTGGAATGGTTCCAAGACGTGTTTCCAGAGGATTTCTCAGGGTTACCACCCAATAGGGATGTTGAGTTCACGATCGAGTTACTGCCGAGAGTGGAGCCAGTTTCTATTCCACCATACCGAATGGCACCGACAGAACTCTAGGAATAGAAGGTTCAGCTTGAGGAGTAAGAGCGTAAGGGGTTTATCTGTCCTAGTACATCTCCTTGGGGATTTCCCGTGCTTTTTTCAAAGAATGCTGATGGGTCGTTGAGGCTATGTGTTGACTATCTAATGTCGAATCAGATTATAGTGAAAAATCATTACCCACTTCCTAGAATTGAAGACCTATTTGATCATTTGAGGGGTGCCTCCATATTTTCTAAGACTGATTTGACGTCAGGTTATCACTAGTTGAGGGTGAGGTCTTTTGACATACCGCAGACAGCTTTCCAGAGTTGGTACGGGTGGTTTGAGTTCATGGTAATGCCTTTTGGCTTGACCAATGCACCAGCGATGTTTACGACTTTGATGAACCAGATCTTTCATCCCTATCTAGATCAGTTTTTGGTTGCCTTTGTTGATGATATCTTAGTGTACTTGAAAACTCACGATGATCATGCCCAACATCTAGACATTGTCTTGGGTAAGCTAAGAGATCATTGACTATACTCCAAGCTATCCAAGTGTCAATTCTAGATAGGTGAGGTAAAAGTTCTGTGTCACATCATCCTAGAGGTATGTTTTTTAGTGGATAAAGATAATTTATAGGAAATTGTGTCTTGGGAGCAGCCCAAGAGTGTTTCTGATGTTCGTAGTTTTCTGGGTTTGGTCGGGTATTACCTAAGGTTCACTCAAGATTTCTCTCACTTGGTAGCACCACTCTCAGGCTTGACCAAGAAAGGAATTAGGTTCGAGTGGTCTGAGGCTTGTGAAAACTCCTTCGTAGAGGTTAAGAAGCAGTTGATGACCACACCTATGTTGATCTTACCTGATCTGGGTAAGAAGTACATCGCATTTTGTGATGTGTCTGGAATTGTACTTAGGGCTATGTTGATGTAGGATGTACGGGTAGTGGCTTATTTTTCAAGGTAGTTGAGACCCCATGAGAGACACTATACCACTCATGATATTGAGTTGTCTATTGTAGTGTACTACTTGATGTACTGGAGGCACTATCTGTTGGGGGAATGATTTACCATGTTTACCGATCATAAGAGTTTAAAGTACATCTTCTCACAGTGGGATCTGAATCATCAGCAGTGAAGATGGGTTTAATATCTCCAGTCTTTTGACTTTGAGTTGGTATACACGCCGGTAAAGGGAAATAGTGTTGCTGATGCTCTAAGCAGGGAGGTTCCATATCTGGTTGTTCAGGAGTCCAACATCGAGTGGAAGGTGATGACTTTGTTTGCAGAGATGCACTTGGAGGTGAAGGAGGAGAGGGTTCAGGTCACTATTGCTTCCTTAATGATGGAGTCGATGCTTTTGAGTCGAGTTAAGGAAGGTCACCTTGATGATCCTGAGTGTTTTTCCATGAAGGAAAATATTAAAGGTGGGTAGCTACCTTCTGGTTCTGTCGTCGGCATGGATGGTTTTGTTCATGTTCGTGATCATGTGGTTGTGCCAAAGTGTGTGTGGGAAGAGTTGATGCGTGAGTTCTATGCATCAAAGTGGGCAGTGCATCCTGGTTTGACCAAGATGTACCATGGTCTCCGAAGGTAGTTTTGGTGGCCTAGAATGAAGAATGAAGTTACCGTCTTTGTGGCACGGTGTCGTACCTGTCAGCAGGTGAGGGCCCAGCATCAACGCCAAGGTGGTTTGATGCATCCATTTCCCATTCCAGAATGGAAGTGGGATGATGTAACAATGGATTTTCTCATGGGTCTTTTGAGGATTCTGCGGTATAATGACACAACCTGGGTGGTTGTGGATCGGTTAATTAAAGTGACTCATTCCTTACCTATTCAGGAGACCTTTACAGTCGACCAGTTGGGTGAGTTGTATGTTCAGGAGATAGTACGGTTACACAGTGTTCCGAGAACCATATATTCAGACCGAGATCCGTGTTTCATGTCGCATTTATGGAAAGGGTTACAGAAGTCTCTTGGTACACATGTGTTTTTTAGTACGGATTTCCACCCGCAGACAGACGGGCAATCAGAGCATACGATCCAAGTGTTGGAAGACATGTTAAGAGCTTGAGTCATTGGTGGTTCTTGGGAGAGCCACCAATCACTAGTTGAGTTTGCCTACAATAACAATTTTCAGGCTACGATTCTGATGGCATAGTTTGAGGAACTGTATGAGAGACCATATACATCTCCGTTGTGTTGGCTAGAGGCCGGTTAATATGAGTTGTTGGAGCCAAGTCTCGTGAAGGAGACTTCAGAGAGAGTTAAGTTGATCAGGAAGTAGATGGATACGGCTCAGAGTAGGCAGAAGTCATATGCAGATCGGTGGCATAATCCTCTTGAGATTGGTGTGGCTGATAAAGTGATCCTTCGAGTGTCTCCAAGGTTAGGTCACGGTCAGATATGAAACAAGGTTAAGTTGGCGCCTAGGTATGTGGGACCTTTTGAGATTGTGGAGAGGATCAGACCAGTGGCTTACATATTGGATCTTCTATAGTGTAATGGTGGGATTCATGATGTGTTTCATGTGTTGCAGCTTTGATGGTATCACCCTGACCCATCTCACGTGGTTGATATTGAGGATGTGGAGCTTGAGGCTGATGCGTCCTTTGAGGACCATCCAGTTCGTGTGGTGGATTGTAGTGAAAAGGTCTTGCGAGGCAAGGTTGTGCCATTAGTGCGAGTACTATGGCTGCATGGGAATGTTTAGAAAGAATCTTGGGAGAGATAATCATATATGCGGGCTCAATGGCCCAAGCTCTTCTCGTCGGTGTATCAGTGAGGCTTTGATGCTCGGCTCGAGGTTGAGTCGTTATAAGTTTAAGAGGTTGAAAGATCCTGGTTTTTGGAAAGGTATTTTTTTGTTATATTTTGGATAAATCTATTGTTTTGGGTTTCAAGGGATGTCTTCTGGAAGTATGAGAGGCTTTGGGGTGTTCCAGGGGCTCAGGGCATGAAAGAAGGGAAATCTGGGCAAGACAGGGCTCAGCGCACGACCTGTGCACGGCCAGGGAAAATCGTGTGGGCTGCCCAGGTAAACCGTACAACCCCTCCTCTTCTAGACAGTAGCATCCACACTGCCTGTGCATGGTTTTCAAACCCTGCGGCCTACGCAGGAGAAACCGTGTGACACTGCCTCCTCTGGACAGAATCATGAGAACTGTTTGCGTACGGTTTTCCAAATCGTGCAAGTAAACCGTGCGACCACTTAATTTTGAAAAAATTACAATTTTACCACTCCAGGCTTTTTAACCCCAAATCAATATTTTCCCCTTCATTCCTCCCTCTCCACCCTAGGACGAACCAAATTTCCTAAGGGATCTAATAGATCGATCTCCATCGTTTCAAAGGCGTTTTTGGTGCTGTTGTTTGCGTATCGATGCTCCAGGTCAGGATAATCTCATCCTTGATTATCTTATTGTTTTAGGGATTGTGTCTTCTCTCCCTCTTGTTCCGAATCTCAAAAACCATATCTTTTGGTTTATTTTTAGGTTTATGCTCCAAATTTTGGTCGGATCGATGTCTAAGGACTCGATTGAGAGTGCGTTCAACAACGGTTTTGAGGTAGGTGGTCTACAATTGATATTCCATAGTTATTTTGGTGTTTGTGCATATTTAGTTGTGTTATTGTTTTCCCATGGTTATGTTTTGAATAACCTTGGCATGTTTGGTAATAATGTAGTTTAAAATGACAATTGGGAACCCTCATGATCCCCGTAATATGTGTTGGGATGGAAATGACCTAATTGGGCCCTCCATGGGTTGTGCCAGTTTCCCTGGACTTAGGGATTGTTATTAAACAAGTGATATTGTTGTAATAAATTTTTGATCCCTTGATGAATATGTTGGCATGATTGGTTTAACATGGAACAGAAGTTAGGTGATGCACCATGACTTGGAAATAGCCTAAAGGTTACGTGGAATGGGTTGAATGGTTGATTCATGGGAATGAGGAGTGGGTTAAATGGGTTAATGTGTAGACTGATTAAAGAACATAATTGTATAGGTTATTGGTCAAGTGTTGGATTCTCAGTGAGATAGGCATAACACATGGGAATTGGGAGAATGGTTAAATGATATGAAATGGAAATGTGTTAATGGGTTAAGGCATGCTGTGGATTCCCATGTGGGGTTTTGTGAATAGTGTTGGTCGACGGGCAATGGTTTGGATGGTTGATGGTTACTTATATATATAATCAAGTGCACATGGCTTCGTAGAGTGGGTATGACTTGAGGATCTATGCCCACAGGATGAGTGAAGACTGTGGTTCTAAACTCCACCCTAAATGCACGGGTTATGAAAGGGGACTGAGGGTCAATTATCCAAATAGTTGAATCCACCTGGATTAAAGCTTTGTGGTGAGGATAAGGTTGCTATGAGGGGTTTATTCCTAGTGAGATAGGATAAAAATGAGTTTACCCTCTAGCATGTTTTTATTGTCCTTAGACCCATGTAACATAATTTATGTGATTGACCCATGAAAATGTGAGGAAATGGTAAGTGATGGTAATGGAATGGAAATGGATTGGGTTCTGAACTTTTTAATGAACCTTAATTAATTACATGGAAATTATCATTCATATTTTGTTTTCATGCACTTCATGTTTATACTGCATATTTTGTAGACACCGTTGGTGGTGGCCTACTGAATTGTACTCACACCCTGCTCGAGCTGCTGTTGGGTACCCAAGAGACTTCATGTCTATAGGTCAAGAGAAGGGAAAGGTCCTTGCAAGATATTTGAGTGGGATTGGGTAGCACTTGGTGGTGGATACAGACATGGATTCTGGACGATTTTGGGGATTGTGGCCATTGTCTTGATTTTGGGTTTTTGTTCACTCTTGCACTTATAGTATGACATGTAATATTTATTATTAGAAATGGTTGTTATCTATGTTCCTGGTTTATTTGTTATTGTTTACTCTATTTGGATTAATTTATTGTGGCTTAATCTGATAAAAAGGGTGTATAGTCTCCCCACTTGACCCCATAGACCTCCACTGCTAGTCGGCTACCTTTGGCGTAGAGGGAGGCACGCTTAATGTTATGTAACCACCCGGCTCGGAGCACCGGTTTAGTGGCTTCTGGGTCAGGGATGTTACAGATATAAAACATGATACTCACCCATTGAAATATATTTTTTTCAAACAATGACATATATCGATATTTTAATTTTGATGTCTCTTATAGGAATGGAATATAAAAGAATAATATTTTTATATCAAAATTCAATATGTTTTGTTAAATGGAATCATTTTGTTTATTTAAATATGATTGTTATAGAAATAAATTTCTCATACTCTAACTAATCGATATTAGATACTATGGGTTTATCAAAAAAAATTCGATAAACATAGATATAGAAATAAGAGATAATAAAATAAAGGTTACATGCATTATCATGTTTATAAGGGGGAAAGTGTTACTAAATTAGAGGTAAAAAATTGTGTTCTTAGTCTACATAGTGTATTAGTTCTACAATTAGAGAACATCTATTATTTTCAAACCAAAAACAAAATTTTTATTTCAATAATTTCTTTGGAATAAATGAGTTTTCATTCATTATTACCAACAAGTGTTATTTTATATACATTAGTTAATGATTTTTGGACATAGTAATATGGTGAATTGTTAATATATCCTAGGAATGGATAATATAATTTATAAAATTTAAAATAATTAGTAAAAGATTGATTTTTTTCCACTTACCTTAGAAATTTCTTCATTTGAAATATAAATGGAAAACACATCTAAAGACTCCATAGAGATCGATTTTTTAATTATTTTAACTATGAGCCATTTATCACATGAGGATATTATTTATTTTTATAAATGAACAAATATAAATTATTGGAAGAGGGTAAAGGGGGAATCTTATATTGGATATTATACATATAAACATAGTTGTACCATTATTTACTCACACCATGTTTTGGTTATAGATTGTTTAGAAACATTATTAAAAATGTCATCTCTATAGTTTTGTGTTTTGGATTATACCCAATTTTCAAACATTTGATAGGGTCATAGAGGTTCATAAAAATGTATAGAACCATATATGAAAAAATATAAATATTCTATCCCCAAATTAGGGTGGTGAATTCTTGAGTTAGTTGTTCACTAATATTTTGATTGATTTTGGAATTATTTCAAAGTTCATTCCTCCATGAAAATTGGAATAGAAAGGTGTGTCTAAGAAGAAACATTATATCATATTGGACCTAGGATAAATAAAAATGTGTTAGTGTGGCCTTATGATTTCACTATGAGAATATTCTCTAGGAACATATTCATTCATTCTTAACCGCTTTCCATTTAAAAAATTACTAGAAAAACATTTGAGATACGTTATGTGTAGTGTCCAATTTTTAATGAAAATTTGTTTTTTTGAGGAATACATATGATAATTAATGTATGATAATCAAGATCATAAATATTTTAAATTATAATTTTTTTATCCCATATAAATAATGGGACGTGATTGCTATACTTATATTGAGTATAATTTTTTTACGGACTGAAATAATTTATTTCATGATAAATATAATATTTTTCAATGAACCAATGGGATTAAAATTGAACATAGTGAAGTTTAATACCAATAAACAAGAATTATTATTTAAAAATAAGTTGATTATGTTTCATAAATTATTTTTTAAGAAGATACGAGTTATTTTATATAGGAAACTCAATGTTATTCTAGTATTCATCAATAAACCCTTTCGTATTCATATATTTTGTAAAATGATAATGAATTACTGTAAAATTAATAATGAAAATAATACCTACAAACACACAATTTTGAATTTGGATTATCATAAATGGTAAAATTCCATTAAATATTAGATAAATTCTATGTACTCTAACCATTTTTATAACCCAGTGGATGCATCTGGAGGAGTTAGAACCATAGGTTCTGAGAAGGGTTTTAGAAATAAAATTTATATGGATGGTATGGAGTCTACCTATAAATATTTCATTCTCAAAGATATTTACATAAACATTCACGATGTAAAATATGAAGAATAATTCTCTTTAATTTAGATGATAATGTCCCTTAGGATATTTCTTTCTAGATAATCTCATTTTTATTTTGAGAGATATCAGATGGATACCAAAACCGATTTCATTAATCATAATTTACTCATGTATGTGTATATGGTACAACCCAATGATTTAAACTTTATGCTTTAGAATACTAAGGATTTCAAGTTGAAATTGTCATTTTAGGGATTAAATAATGATTATTTGAGTTTGAACAACCAGTTTAATAATGCAATAAAATATTTTAGTTTTGTAAAAATTTGAATTAATCTTGTGTAAATTTGAAGAAAGAGGGAGTTTTGTGTGTTATATAAAGTTATATGTGGATGATATACTTACTATTTGAAATGATGTTCCAGGATTACATTTTATTAAGATGTTATTGGGAAAATTGAAAATAATAAGAGATGTTGGTGAAACACCGTGCATACTTTGAATGGAGATATATAGAGATAGATCAAACATATTTCATAGACTATAATATGAAACATATAAGGTTTAGTTGATAAAGTGGCTAGGAATGTAGAACTCATAGAAGGAATATTTACATGTGAAATAAGGAATGAATATTTCAAATACTTAAAATTATTATAATGAGTTGAAATGATGAATATTAATAATTATCAATAATCCATATCACCCAGTGTTTTTTTATGTTACTCACTTGAACAGATGTCACATATTTTTTTTAAAATAGGTCAATCCAAATTTAATCATTGTGATAGTCATTAGATAAAATATCTGTATGTAATTGAGAAGAAGTAAGAATATTTTATTACTTTTTTATGTGAAGATGATATCATTTTAAGGGGTCAAATGGATTAAAGATTACAATTTGAATCATATTATATGATATATAATTTTCATTTCATGAATTTATAAAATAGTGGGTAAATCAATTAAAATAGTTCCAAAAAACCACCATAGTCGATACAATAATAGGGGTAGAGTATATAATAATATAAGTAGACGTAATGGAATCCAATTTAGAAACATCGGTTTGTTTCTATACATGAGGTGAAAATTGTCATTTAATATGATAATAAGGGGTTTTTTACTAGGATAAGAAACCCTGATCTCACCAAAGGAAAAGTATATCCTTTAAACATTGAATATTATTAGATAGATCATTGAGAAGGGAGAAGTAAAGATTTGTTAGGTGTATATATATGAAAATCCAAGTGATCATTTAGAAAGACTAATAGAATAAATAAAATAATGAGGTCCTTTTTTAATCTATTGGTATTAGATACATGATAGACAAGACATAATTTTTTTCAAATGTATCAATGTTTTTTAATAATCCCAATCAATATTAATCATTCATTCATGTGAGAAACATATATATTATGCAAATGGTTGAATAAAAATATCCCCTCAATGTATGACATTTAGAGGTCCTTAATCAATTTTATTCAAGGTGTATTATGGGTATTGATAATATTTTTTAATTATAATGAGTAAAGTCGCCGATTCAAAAAAAGTGCTTTATACAATACAAATATTACAATCATCACATAATAACTTAAGACATGTTATATAGATTGAAATCTACATGTATATCACATAAAATTTAATACCATTATTCTTATATGATAAACATAATAATGCTTCAAAGAAGTATGAATTTATTGAATTTTCACCTATATATTTATTTAATTAAAGACATAATGTTTATTATTTTGAAAATTATTTAATTTTGGATTAAATGGTAATAATTTTTGATGATCATATTTATGATTTATTTAATAATAAATTAATTAATTGGAATAAAATCTTAAAATGAATTTATTTTCTTATAATATTCTAAACGACTTATAGAATATAAAGTAGTAGAAGGAGTCTAAATATCTAGAGGTTACAAAATATTGGGTAATTCTATAAAATATAAAAAAGATAATATGATATGGTTATTAAAAATCATAATTAAGAGATTATGAATAATTTCACAATGGTGGTCATTTTCTAATTCTTTCAGTAAACTAATATGACATATTTTATGCTATAAAAATATTATTTAGAAATGTCTCGACCTCAAATGACTTAATCATGCCCCAAATATTTCTTTTTCCCATGTCAATTATGTCTATGTATGAACAAATTGGGGAATAAATTTTTATTTGTCCATATATTCTTAATGAATGTATTGGGTTTGTAAGAAATTTTAGTATTTTTATAATACTCGAGTTCATTTCATAAGACATGTCTTCAGTTTTTAAATATTTCAATTAATTTTATAAGACGTTATTAAAATTATCAATACAATTATTAAATTTCAGAAGAATGTTATAAATTTTTAATTCTATTTCTCCACTCTAAATGACATTTGACTTGTTTTATTTTAGACTATGGTGGGAATAATGTCTAAAAATTCAAGAAAATGATTTAGGGATTTACATAAAATCACATTTTATTTATCTGGTCAGCCCAAATCAGTAAACAATATCTGGATTCTATGTGGTATCCATCCCTCAATTGATGTTGTTCAAAATCATGGCCAAGAAATTAATGCAAGGGATGTATTGATAAATGATCATTAAGAGGATCATCAACCTTAAGAAGTACACATAGAAGCCGTTTTAGAATTTGGGGATCTTGGAACTCAGTAAATAGTGGAATCTTATATCATCAAGGGAGAATAAAAATTCATTTAGGGATTAAATAGAATCATCCTGAAGGAGTTTGAACCATCCACATTAGGGAGATCAAGTAATCCAGGGTTATATGAAAGACATCCGTAGTAGAAAAACATTTTGAAAAAATATTTTCCACTTATTAAATGGGATGAAATATAGTGTCAAAGGGATGTATATTAGAGTAACTTGTGTATGATTTTATTATGTTATATTTCTTTCTCCCCCATTGTTTAATATCATTAGTAATAACACAATATACCCATAATGGTCTAGGATAATACATTTACCCTAACATATATTAATTAATCCATTTAATGGATCATTTATATTTTGTTTTATAGTAATATGAATTTTATTACTATATAAATTTGGATGTCCCTACTATTTTGATGAATTTAATTGTAACACTTATTAATTTTCATTTCCCCACATATTCCACCTCAATTTTATGCATTTATCTTATAATATTGGTATGTTGAATAATCCATGAATTGTCATTGATTCATATTTATAGGTCTAATGAATGTAGGGAGTGTAGTGATTATTGAATTTACCTATTTATTTAAAAAATGTGGGTATAAACTAATCTTTTGAGGTATCAACTTGTTAAGGAGGTAGTTAGACTATTCATATTTTTTGAATATTGATTTATCATGGATGGTGAATGAATATATAATTGGTTAAAATTTATTTCAATATTTATTTCATTTAGAAATATTCTTATATTCAAATTCACACACACACACAAACTACTCTCAATTTGAGAACATGTTGAACACCCCCACACACACACTAGAAATACAACGAATGATCCTTACTCCTTTAAGAAAACTGAAGTAAACTATAATATAAATTGGGTTGGTTCAAATTTTTATGTAATAAAATAACAATGTATACACTGACCTTGCACCATTGTTTCAGTAGGTATGGAATTTATTTAAATTTATTCTTTTATTAAATATTTTTTGACTACATTAATAATTATTAACCTATGTTATTGATCTAGCAGATGAGAGGAACATGAAGAATATAGTTTTAAATTCGGGGATCATTTTTTAAGTTGTTAATGAATTTTTTTACCACTCTATTAATAAGATCCTGATCCCCAAACACATAAATTAATTTTATAATTCCATTATGAATTATTACTATGGAAGAAAACATATCTCATTCAAATAAAACCCTAATACAAACTATGAACCACACATATAAAACTATAATAACTCTTTGGGATTCAAAAATAATCAATTGAATTTTAAACACTATCATATAATCATAAAGCTATTACAGATGTTTCATTTTATGATAGAATATGACCCAAAAGATTACATAAAATAATTTGGGGTTTTATAAAATACATTCAAGGTAAGCGGAGTGTTGGGAGTGAATATCAATTCAAAAGAATTTACATTTTCCCTAAATGGGTCAATAAAAATGTATGTCTAATTTGCAACAGAGTGAGATAAAAAAACTATGATGATTTATAGAGGGAACTCCTTTAGATTCACTTTAATACATAAAGAAGTACCCATATAAGGAAACTTATTTCTATAATTAAGGAATCTAATGGGGAGAATATGTATGAGTTTTGGGAGAGTTTCATGAAGCTGAATTCATCATTCCAATAATAACCGTTTATGTAACACCGTATCAAGGACATTTTCTATCATGGTCATTTGGGGAATAACTATAATCAAGTACACACATCAATCATAGGAGAAAAATATAAAATTTCAATATATGGATAGATGTTTTATAGAAATGACTCATATAACACATAAAAATTTGGTACATGGTCTAATGTTGTAAGTCTTCATGAGGTAAGATTTCTATCTATCCATTATGTGAAATTAAAATTAATGTCCTAACATATATTGTGAGAGACTTCCTCCTGAATAGTTTGATTGAGACACAATCCACACCCCTTGAGTCTTCATACATTTGAATTTTATAATGAACATTATATATTTCTATCTTAATGTAATTGTTACTAAAAATTATGAATATATTCATCAAATTAAATTCCTCAAACCTTCCAAGAACCAATGATTTATGTATTTTTAAACAAAACAATATGGATATGGTGGATACCAACCACAAACACCATCATTGTAGGAGAGCATTTAACAATAATACCAAACTAAAACTTTTCATAAAAATAAATCCCAACACACTATATATTTCCATCCCCAAGGATTGGAACCAAATCCCCCCTTCAAATTATTTTCTTAAAATTCTATAGTAAATCAAAGGAATCAATAATCCACCTTGAATAATGATGATATTAACCAAATGAGTAAATTATCCATTCTTGATAAATTATTTCTACAGTGGATACTTTAGTCAATGAATGATTTGTTATACATGAATTCATATCATTTCATAACCAAAATAGTAATGTGAATTCTATGACATTAAGAATTCATGGTGAGTTAAAATGAAGTGAATAATAACTACTATTGAATAAAGATTTGGCTGAATAGTCAGTGTTAAAAGAAACAATCCCATTATATAATTATAATGAAGCACTAGAAAAATCACCCAAGGCAATCAACAATTAATGGAATGGAAAATATATGAAATAAGATTTTTCCCATCCATATTCTCCGTTACCCTCAAGGGTGATAACTCCAAATAATTCCTATAAATTGGCTCTATAAAATTATGTATTGGGATCCTTAAAGGATGTAGATGTCAAAAATATCTTTATTGGAAGTGATCAAAAAATTCAAAGACATATATGAAATAACAAGTAAATCTATAATATGAAAATAAAACCCAATGTATATGAATGGGTATGAATGGTATTACCTGTTTCTATACGAATAACTCTATAATTAAATTTAAATCTTAATAATATATATATTATTACTATCCCCTACACTATAAGTAAAATATCATTTACTAATTTCTTTTGTGATTTTAGAGAATCAATTAATTTCATTCCTCACACAATTTATTCTTCCTTAGAGGTTATAGGACTTATTCATTATAATTTTGTAATAAAGCTATTCAAAAAATATACTTCCTACATAATAGGAACCTTGGAGGTAATATTAGAATAGATGAAATGTTTATCATCCCCTACTGATTTTTTTTAACATTATTATGGAAAAAGGGAGATATAAAATTCATTATACTATATTTATAGGTAATCTATTATGGATAGATAAAAAATCCAACAAAAATGTATATGAAAGAACTATTTTTATATATTTTAGAGAATATATTTTAAAATATAGAATTATTGAATACATGAAACTTCCATAATAAGAGCATTATGCTTCCAATTTTTCTCTTTATAAAACCCCATTATACTAATATTATGAAATTTATATAATGTATGATGTTATATGGATAAGATTAGTTCTATAATCAGAAAAAATAATGATAATTCTATTTTAGAAAATACATTTAAAATTTAACCTAACTTGTGTGTTGTGATTAGTTTTAAGAGTAGTTAGAAGAAGGATATTTTGATAATTTGATAGAAAATTTTAATTCTTCTATTTATGACATTCATGTTCTGCTAAAATTTGTATCCTAAAACCAACAGGTTTTTACTTTAGATTATCGACCATATTTAGGGAATAGAAAACTAAATGTCTTATCACATGTTTATTATTATTTCACTCTAAATTAATGTGATAATGTCCTGTTATATATATGGACTCAAAATTATCTCAACCTAGTTACCCACTATGATGAAACCCCAAAGGTTCTATAATGATAACTCCTAAATATCAGTCCTATAGTTATGATAATGAACTATAATGGTGAACATAAATTACCAATTTTCCTGTTAGAGTGATCATAAGAGTATGATGCATTATCTCTTGAATTTTAAACTTGGTGATAACCAAGAGGGGATATTATGAGGAAATACACACCAATAAGAATTCTAAATGTTTTGGTGACATTTGATATTCCTATGTTCAAGTATTTGTAATTGTTCATAGACTTAATATTTGCTTTAATACATATCAGGATTCAAGTACAAAAATGAATTGAGGAATCACATATTAAACAATGATAATGCTATTTAGGATATGTTTGGTTTAACCTGTTTTATATGTTATTTATGAATATGTTGAGGAAGGATTTACCCCTTTAATTTTTTGATGAAAAAATCCTGAAACTATGATGGGAATGGAACCATAAATATACATTCTATGGATATGGTGACAAATCCATGTTCATTAGAGATAATCGAAGAATAATATATCAATAATTAAGGTTTATGAAACGTCTATGAAACCATATTTATGATATATCAAGATAAGGGATTATATTTCCCAGTCATATCATATGTGTGGTCGTCGATATTATGACTTTATCATCTTAATATTGCAATCCTTGATCAATTTATATTGATTAATCTTAGACATTAGGCACGCCTGCCATATGATAATAATGAATAATCCTAGAGCCATACAGACTTAGTGTTTAAATTAATCCCAATTAAATTTTATTTCATTAAAATAATCATAATAAATATTACTCTCATGCATATGAAAACCATTTATCTTGGATTTAGTTGATCACATAAATTAAATAATTATTTATTCACAATGTAAGTATTTAAAAACACATATAAAGATTATTAAAATATGTATTAATTGAATGAATATATATTGAATGAAATATTTCTTCAACTATTCTGTAAATGAGAAGCAGGAAACGCAAACCAAGATGTTTTCCAAAGACTAATATTATTTTTTAAGATGGTAAAATATTATTTTTCATTACACTAGATATCACACACATTGGGAGCATGATAATAGTCTTATTATTTTATATATTTGAAAATTTTAAGGGGTAATATATTATTAAGATCCAATGTTAAATTAAGTAATATTCTTATATAACAAAGAACTCTATAAAAATAATATTATATATATTATCATATGTTTAATCTCTTTGGAAGTCATTTGGTGCAACAACATATTACTCCCCCTCTCTCTCAAGATTGAATAATGATATTGAGTTTCTTCTCTTATTCATGAGTGATTATCAACCCACCTATATCCTCTCAATATTGAGAGGGAATGAAAATTTAACCAATACTTAAGGAATAATTATAGTGATCAATGATAACACTACAATATGATCAATCCACATTGCTAGTGCCCAATAATCAATCAACATCATATGGAGATCATAGATTCATGTTTGAATCACCGATAGATTAATTGTACACTTAGATCCTACAAGTACAGTGTTGGTCGACACAAAGGGTTTTAGAAGGTCAACATCTTTATCAATGAAATATATGAAGATTTAGGTATTATTTCATCCCATCAAACTAAAATATTTCTAATTTTATTATAATGAATGTATTCGTTTCAGCATTTATTTCATGTTTCATAATAAATAATTTTCATTTTTCATGGATTCTATTCCATATATATAACATAACATCTATGGAATCATAGAATGGAAAAGTTAATCATGGGTCTGACATGTGCTTCCACTATTCCTAAAACCATGATCTTTTATTAGAGTGGATATATTTAAATTTAGAATTATATTTTTATTATATATCATTTCTCATTTTAATATTTAACTTAATTTCATGTTTTAATTTATTATTAATTAACCATGAAGATATTATCCACATCCTCTTCATTTATCTCTCAATTAACACAGATTGTTTAAAATGATAATGGAGAATGCATCTGAAGTACCAATATGAAGGTTCCATGAACTCTATTCAGATAACATATAGTTACAAGATATATACTCATTCATGCTATATTTTTTCATTTTTTTTTCACAAATACACACATGTGGGTTTGAGTCATTTTGTAATGAAAACACCCCATATATATTAAATTATATACATGTAGTCCATCTGGGATGGAACACAAATTTTCTAGACTATATAGCATGATGATTTTCTATAGGTAATTTAATGCATGTGTTTTCATATAAGAATCCATTTTGTAAAAACACATCAAGTAATTAATACACCACAAGAATGTAATACAAGAATCATACAGACTAGTAGCCATAGTATATAATGTACAAATTATGTGTCCTTTATACACATACTGGAGACATCCGATGAAGCAAAGTACTTATCATGTGTCCAGCCTACAAATTTGATGTACCGTTATAGTTTACATGAAAATATTAAATTTAATTAATTTTTCTATTAAGCCACATCATTCAGGTTTATATGAGTAATTAAATTTAAGGTCCATGTAGGTTTCTACGTTTTATATTATATAAATATTTTAATGAATGTTATGTAATATTCAAATCTATTAATCATGTAGTTCATTTTATACTAAAGACACCAATAACCTTAAATAATACTAGAACCATAATTTTCATGTATTTCATGTATCATTAATTTGAATTTATATTCCATAAAATTATCACACATTCCATATTTAATATGATTTTTTTAGAGAATTATATACAAAAAATACCATGTTCAGTAGTTCACACTTGTAATTTCTTATTATCTTCCATGTAAAAATATATGTAGTATTTTATTAAATTTTAAATAAAATAAAATAAATTGTTTTAGTTAAAACCACAATGATTGTGAATCTCAAGGAAAATTGGACGGAATAAGATAAAATTTATTTACTTAATAATAATATTATAAATGAGATTAATATTTCAACATCTTAATTTTATAATGAATTAAGTGAAAAATATTCTAAATAGTTGTCATAAATGTGTAGTTGTTGATTATTTATAACTGATATAGAGAATTTAAAGTACTAATGTATATGTTGGTTTAACATAATTTAATTTTTTTACCTGAATTTTCAATTAATTATTGGGAAAATAAATATTATGGATCATATATTGTCCCTACATCATTTATTATTTAAGACCTTTATGCCCGAGGATGTTTCATGTTATTGCACTTAACAATTTCTTTAGTTCTCCTTAAATTTATGTGTGTTATAAAACAAATTTAATAAAATTTGTAACTGAACATGTAATAATTTAATCCTTGAAAGTGCCAAGATGGAGGCTTTTCAAGATGAAATCAAGGGGATACCAGTCTAGGCAATACATATGCGGATTTGTGGGATACTGGAACTCATGGAAAGAATGATATAATTAATTTTCCCTTAGGTTCATAGGTTGATTTATTTTATTCTGAATAAATAAACCATAATTTGAAGCTCATGGTCGGGAATATTATTTATTTATTTTATTTTTTTATATTAAATTATAAATTTTATGGATGTGAGAATATGATCACATATATAACTGGACTAAGATGAAAATATGGAATTAAAATAAATAGAATATGAGTTTATTTTTTATTAGAACATGTTTAACACCTTTAGTAAAATCCACTTAATATTTTCATGAAATGTATATGGTAAAATTATATAATTTTACCCATAATAAATTAGTTCTGTTAATAAAATATTAAGTCACACTAATCCATTAGGAACTTGATTTGTAATAAAACAAATGAAATAATTTTATTATAATCCTTATTAAGACACATATATTTATCATGGAGTTATTATGATTTTTTTGGGGGGACATAAAAAATTTATATTTAGAGTAATATCCCTTGTATAATTGATGAATTTTAGAGGAAAATTTTTATAAAAATCTAGTTACAGTTTTTAGATTATGGAGTCTACTCAACGAATCAAGGAGATGTTGTCCCATTGATGGAATAGGGTATCCTATGTAAATACTGTCATGTTATTGAATAATCTAATTCCTAGATCATTATAATGGTAATTTGGATCCATTCCACTATAGTTTTTAAGATACTGATCTTTCCCATTACAATGGTGGGGGATATTAATACTTCATTAAGTTGTGGGACACATATACTTACATTTATTTTCTCTCACATTTGGTAATCAGATAAAGTACTAATAATCTGATCTAAATTTTTGTAAACAGCAATTGAAAGTTCAAAAAAAAAATAAGATCCATAAAAACTATCATGGATAAATATAATACTCTTACCAATACAAAATCCATATATTATACTGGTGTTTCCATATAGTGATATTCTAGGAAATGATGTCATATGTGATGGAGTACACACAACTGATCTTCTAACTATCAAGGCGAGTGAGGAAGAGTAAATTATCTAATGTAAACACTTGGATGATTCAGTTGGTGTGTATTTTTTAATGATTTATTATATATCTAATGAACTACAAAAATAAAATCACATAACAGATGAATATTAAATTCTTAGTCACCACTACGATTTATATTGTGACTAAGATAGACAAGAACAGTTTGAGATGTATGAGGCACTCTTCCTATAAAATCCTAGAGAAGGAATAATAACTAGAAATCACATAGTCAATATTATGGGCTATATCATGTATATATAAATTCTATGATTTAAAATTCTGGAGGAATTGACAATAAATTTCATTCTCAACTCACCTCTGGAATGAATCTCAAACATTATTATTAATTTCAACACAATAAATATAGTGAAGTAACTCCAACATATCCTCACAACAATTCACCTATAAGATATGAAAATGAAACTTATAATGTATTTTTTAATTATGGTGAATAAGATGAATTGAAACATAATGCGATCACTAAAAATTTACTTGTTTGGGCTTCTTTTAACCTCCCATTCATGAAGAGAAAGTTCAAAGGTAACGTGGGGGTGTAAGATGTTGTATAATTCTAATGTCATAAGAAGGGTCACTGGAAGTAAAACTAAAAAATGTGAATGGAGTAAGGTCATGATTCAGGTATGTTCATTATCATATATATCATTTCAATTTTTATGAATTGGGTATTGGATTTTTCATATAGTTCTGAATTTATTTATACAAATAATGGAACCATGTATATTTTTAATATTTGAAGAGTTTGTGGGGGATTTTTGACCTAGTAATATATTTAAGTTAGAATCACTATCCATTTGTAATTAATACCAAAAATTTTTAATGGGAATGATTTTTAATCCTCCTAAATAATATTATATTCATAGAAATTTATATGAACAAAATTTCTATATATAAATTAGACATTGAATAATTTAATTATATATGTGAAATTGTAATTTTATTCATTTATAAATACATCACATGTTAGGGTTTTTCAAAATTCCATAATAGAATTTATATATTTGAATATGATAACCATGTATTGGAAAGATAAAATGAATCTAGATTGCATGGCTCATACCACACCAACCAAATGAATCAATGCTTATGAATTGTAAGAATGAAGTGATTGACATTGTTGTATGATGTTTTTTATATGGGTTCATTTGATCTAAATCTACTTTGTATTTGTTATGTGTTTTTACAGGGTAAAATTATTAAATCACAATTATGTTGAAAAATATAATGGGATACAATTCTTCTACAGTTGATTCAAAATATTGTGAGTATGTGAGGAATTTGTTATATACACTTTTGTGAAAACGTTTTCACCCCATTGATCATTGTGTATATTCATATGGTACCCCTAGGAAATAAGGTGATATTAACTACATGATCCATTTGATAAAAAAGTACTATTTGCAAGAAATTATAAGTCTTATGAGAGGGATAATATCTCTAAATTGGTCAGTGAAAATGAGATAGAATCTGATAGAGTCTATGGTCATGATAAAATTGAGTCAGTACATTATGAAGTTCCACAAAGACACATGGATGTAACAATTCCAGAGACACACGTACTGCAATGTAACACAAGAGATGTTAAAGGACCTGAATGATATGATTTTATTTTCATTGATAATGGGGACTCATTGTTTGTATAAACTAGTGATCCTTAAATGTACATGGATATAATAAGTTTCATAGATGTTACCTATTTTTCAAGTTGAAATTAATTTTGAAATATATTTACATTACTAAATACAACAATAGATTTTGGTAGATCCTCCATTTTATGTAATCCATATTACTTATCAATTGGTATTGAATAAGGAATTTGACATGGATGGTAAAGTTAGTACCTATAAGGAATGATTAGATGAAAAATTTGTAAAATTATTCAAGTCATATGCTATGATGAATCCATTTTAATAATATATATTCTGAAACCCATCAGAATTATACTTATCATAGTATCATACCATGATTGTGAGAATTGGATAATATATATCAAAATATCATTCCATTATTTCAACATTCATAATGATTCCTATATGATACAACCTGAAGATTTTGTAACTCTTAGTAACACTAATAATGTATGAATGTTTCAGAGATCCATATAAGGATTAAAGTAATCATCCAGGTAGTGGTACATTTTTTTTAATGAATCTATAATTTAATTTTGTTTCATACAAAATTAATGTGAGACTTCTATCTATAAATTTTTTAGTGGGAGTGATGTTTTTTTCTTAATATTATATGTTGATAACATTTTACATACTATAAAAAAGATACAATTCTTACATACCATTATGAAATTGATAAATACATGAATCTATATGAAATACTTATTTTTAGCTACATATGTTTTTGAGATCAAGATGTATTAATATAGATCACATATACTGATCTTCGAATGTCATGGAGTATATATTGCTAAAATAGTGAGGAGACTCATCATGGAACAATCCAATATGGTATTTTATTTCCTATGTCACATTGTATTTATCCTTATAAGATGATGTATCCTCATATAGATCTGGATAGGAATATAATGTATGTAAATCCGTATATACAAGAAACTATCAATGTCATATATTCAATGTCGCATAATTGATTAGAAGATTCTTGTTACTTGTGCGAAATATGAATTTATTAGCTAAATGAATAAGATCACCATTGAAGGACTTTAAATGCAATCTCTATGTACCTATGGTGAACTAAGTCTATGTTCTCAATATATGAAGGATATGATGTGCCAGTAATATAAGTACAATTAGATTCTGGTTTCTAAATAGATCATGTTCATATGATGTCATAGTAGAGATATGTTATCACCATTGTTGGAGGGGTTGAGATATGGAAGAACATAATGCAGGAAGTGGTCGTTAACTCTATAGTGATGTATGAGTATATTGTAACATCTGATGCAGCAAAAGAAGTTGTATGGATAACTATTTTTTTCGAAAAGATGGATGTGGTAACTTATAGTAATGACCCTATAAAAGTTTACAATTATAATACTATATTACTATATCATTCAAAATATCTAAGACCACTTCAGTGGAGGAAGCATATAATCTATAAATTTCATCTCTTGAAGTATTTTTTTAGAGAGGTGAAGTTACTGTGAGTAATATTTCCATGGAATATAATGCGGTAAACCTGTTAATAGAACCCCTATTTCATAAGAAACATGATTTTCATTTGAGAGTAACTTGACTAAAATTCATTAGAGATCCGATCAAGGCCATGTGGATGTTGTTTGGAATTGGTTTCCTAGAAAAAATTGTTTTTTCATTAGATAACTTATTATATTTAAATATGTGAATAAAATATATATCATTTCACAGATTGATTGTTTTTATTCTGGAATTTAATGTGATATTGGTCTCACGTATTTGTCACATATAAAATAGGTTATATGAGTACCTCACTTTAATGAGAACATTGGGATTCCATACTGATCTATTAAAATATCATTACAATTTTAAGGATGAGGAACTATGATAGAGATCATATTTCACTAACATTAATGTGATGGTGGTCATTAGAGTATGAGGCTTCATAACATGATGTCTGCACATGGTGATCTCAATGATGTGATATTATGTGGACATACATGCTAAAAAAGAATTCAGTATGTCTTCTTGTAATCATATATTTCTATCTATGAGTATTCCCAATTATCCCTTGATGATAAAATTACTACCAAATAATACGGTGAACTGTGTATATAATTTATTAATGAATCCCATGACACACTATTTCGTGTTTTGTATGATGTTTTGGGTACATAATTATCAATATCTCATTAAGGAATATATATAATAAGTATTTTACCTCTCATTTATAGATGCTGATATCTAATCCCATTGATTGTAATGATATCATTTAAATAAATTCCATGGAAATTGTGATGTAGACATGATCATCAAAAATAATCAAAGAATGATATATCAATAATTGAGTATTATGAAAAATGTATTACCAGACATTATGAGATATCGAGACAAATGGATTATGTTACACAGTCCATGAATATATGTGTTTTTCAATGATTTTACATTAACTTATTCCTTTTAGGTTCCATGCCTAGTTGTTATTTAGTAATCATATACTTTATGTATACCCACATAATGGTAATGAAGAAGAATCATATAGGGATACATATTAATCATTTCCCTTGGTCTCCATTGTATTATATTTGATATAATTAATTAGAAAAATATTATTTTCAGGTCAGCTGAATACTTTTGTTTTTTATTTTATTGATCATAAAAAATAATAAATCATTTATTTAAAATTTAATTATTTAATTATTAGAGTATTGAATGTTTACTTATTTTTATTATGAATGAGAAAATATTTAATTAAATATTTATTTGATTAGTTAGCAAATGTATAAGAGGAAAAGTAGACAAAGATTACGTTTGATGATAAATATTAATAGTAAAAACTAAAAAATAATATTAATCATTGATAGAGTTAGCACACACTATTAAAAAATAATTAAAATATTATTATTACATGTAATAGAGCCATTTAAGGATTTAATATATTATTATGGCCCCATGATCAATAATATAATATTTATCCCCAACATATAACTCTATAAATAAAATGATATTCCAATTATTCTAGGGTTTACCAAATAATAGAATCATTTTACAAAATGAAATCTTGAGCTCTCTCTTGCAAAACAAACAAATTATCTATATTATCTTCTCTCAAGCCTGATAGATTCACCAACCTCCTCCATATTTTAAATAATTAGGGTTTAATGATTATTTTTTTACATCCAAATGAATTTTTATGAATAATGATGGAATAATGATTGGTTTTAAAATTATAAAAATCTTCATCAAATAATATTATTACGATCGATGTATTATTTATTCATAATATTTACATTAATTATAAGTTTAATTTGAAATGTTATCTTGGTTCTGATATGTCTATAATGTTTTATTAGAAACAAAATTTATAAGTATTGGATTTAGAAACATTTACAATACAGAATATCAATTGAATCCAAACATTTATAATACATGACCAAACTTAATATGCACTTCTACTCCTACTAGATACTTTAGGACACAAGTCTAAGAAGCACAGAATTTGCCCCATCATTAGAATATCCACATATTCTAGAAATTATATAATTACCATAAAATTTAAAAAAATTATATCCTAATAGAAATTATAATATTCTCCTTATAATTTTAAAATATTTTGTACATAATTAGTAGCACCAAATATTAACCATAAACATATATGGTAAGGATATATGAAATGCATTAGGGTAGATCCTTAGGATATTCACTACTATTATTGAAACCTATATCCTTTTAAGAGGTTAAGAAAAACCATTAATGAAGCTTCAAAGGGGGATTCACCCAACTATATTGTATGTCATAAAAATAATGTTAAATGACTATTTCGTTCTGGTATCATATATCCCATTTTATACGCTAATTTATTGAGTCCCATTTATATTATATCAAAAAATAAAGTATTCACAATTATAAAAAATTAAAATAATTAATTAATTCGCACTGGATACTATATATCTTGTTGTCCCATGTTGATCAAATAAAACTGAACCATTTTAACTTTAATATAGCTTCAATTGGTGTTGAACCCAAATATAATGTATGTTAAAACAGTTAAATTGAAAGAGTATTATGATCTCGTATTATATATCCAAATTCAAACTCCCTGTTCGTGAGCCCCATATAGATAATATATTAAAATATTAGAGTCCCCAATATCAAAAATGAAATTTATGAATTAATGACCACTTGGATTCAGTATATCTTGTTGGTCCATATTTATCACACAAACCTAATGCTGATGAAGGTGGGGAAGATGATGCATTTTTATTTCATAAAGGATCTATCATTGTTGTTTTGAATAATCAATTTATAACAATAATTTTGAGTAAGTGGGATTTAATAATGTTACACCTGTAAGAATCTTAATTCTACAAAAGTCCATTTTATTTACAATCCTCATGCTATAACATTTTTGAAATTGGGAGTGAAATTTTTTTACTTGGGGGAAAATTCATAATTGAGAGTGGGGGATTGATCATGACAATAATTATCAATTTATATTTAGTATTTTATAGTTTTTTAATCTTAATATTCGCCTTTTCAGAATAATTTTAATAGATATAGGAGAAAACATTATTTTATAATTAAATGGGAATCATGAATGATAATCATGTTATTGACTAATTTAAATGTTTTTCTTAAAATGAACAAATCCTATATTTATTTGTTTTGTTTCTAAATTTCAAAGTGACTTATGAAACTTATATTTGAAGAAATAATTTTATTTTCCAAAATATACAAACTGTATCTAATTCATTCAAAAAAATTAAATTTGTAGGAGATAATTATTTCAAATATTTATGGAGATCCAAATAATAATTTCACATATTAGAGAATTGTATAAGAATTTTTATAAGTTTTTAAGACAAATTCTGTTTAGGAAAATTGAATTATTCTAAATTAAAAGAATATAAGACATATTATTATTGTAAATATGAATTTTTCATCGATTTTATAACAGTTTATGAGGGTAAAAGTGGAAAAATAATTGAATATTTCTTGATTTTCTAGGAATTATTTTAGTTTCATAAATCATTTATATCTTTTTAATGAATATATTCTATTTTAAAATACTACACTATAGTTTCGTAAGACATATATCCATTGGAAATACCTTTATTCAACTTTATTATAATTTTGAGTAATTTTCAAAAAACATTGATCCAATTCATAATTAATTTTCCTCATCAAGAACGATAATCAAAATTTCCACTTTAAAACCTTATTAAGATTGAAATAAAAAATTCCCACAATTATTTAGTTGATAAATTAAAATAAAATTTCATTCGACTATTTGTCCCAATATGGGTAATTCTCCATTGATCTTCGACATGGAATATTAGGAATTATTAAGGAATACATTGATAATGGGAATAATTTATTGCATATGAAGATTCAATACATTCTCATTTACATGATCCTCACCCTTTGGTTTATACATGTGGAATAAATCCAAGTAGATTTGGGAGCTCATCACAGATGACATGAAACAAAATTATGATTGAACAAAACAAGAAAGTCATTAAAATATTTTTAATTAAAAACGATCATTATTACATAGAAGTTATGTTTGAGGGTATGAATTGTAATAATTGGATAATAATAATTATATTATTTAAATATATATAACATAAATCATCTAGTTATCTATTTATTAAAAATAACATTAGAATCATTTTAATGAATATAGGAAATGTTTTTTGAAAAACCATATTTTTTAAAAAAGAATATTATTCGCACTTTACGCATAAATTTTAATTTAAATTTTGTTAATAATTTTATATAATTATTTTGAAAAAATAATGCTCATCTTTGAAATAGTCATATAGAAATTAACATAGGTTTTATATTAATAATTATTTGGAAATGTTCAATAGTTAGATGTATAGTGAAAAATACTTGTTCTTTTCTAAGTAGATTCTTTTTCCTTTAATGAATTTACAAGAAAAAAATTTCAATTTAAATTGTTTTAAAATTAAAATTATTTAAATATTATACCTATAAATAACATTTAAGTTATTGGAATATATTTATAATTAATTTTGATATAAATCCTTTTTAAATTTTTGAACGATTTCTCTTTGGAAAACTGCTTTTTTATCTCATCTACATAATTAATTTTAATTTAATGATTTCAATATATATGAATAGAATTTGGAAAAATGGGTTCCATATTATGAATGATAATAATTTTATATTATCGAATTTGTTAATCTTAAATTTTTACCACAATAAATAGTAATGATAACAAAACATAATTACCTTAGTACATGTGAAAATGAGTTTACTCAGGGGGTAAGGGGATAAAATAAAATGATAGAGGTTAAAATTACCCCAAAACATGTCCAAAACAGTTTTTATGGAAATATTTTGACCTTATATCTTATATTTTCTATTATTTATCAATTTTTTAATTTTTAAATACTAATAAATGGCTACAATTTATTGTTTTTATATAGTACATGTGTATACAGTCTCTATAGATATCTTATATCATGAATCTATTTCCCTTAATGGTGTTTTATGTTTCATTATATTTTATTTATTTCATGAGGCTTATGATTGAAAAACTATTATAGTGGTAAGGGTTTTGTTTTCACAATGTCATTATTTCTAAATAGATTTTATTTAAGTCTTCCTTGGATGAATTGTGTTGTATTTCCATCATAAAACCATTATATTTACTTATCATATGGTATAATGAAAATTTAATGTAACAATACATTTTTCATACACATTAGTACAAAAAATGATTTTTAAAATGTTTTTACGAAAATCTAACATTTTTTCTATCTATCGTCAATAATCATAGTTCATTAAAATCCATGTTTTATAGAATTTTTCTAAAATGTTTATAATAAATTAAATTAATTTATTATTTTTAATTTTAGCAATTTATAAATTCTATGAAATTTTATGATGGTAATTTCCATATTGTTTTCAAAAAATATATATTATTTATATTGAAAAACTGAAAGGAATCATTATTTTATCATATATTACAAGAATAGAAATTTCCACCATATTTTGAACTCAATGTGTAAAATATTATTTTAGATAATTTAAAATTTTATTTTTAGTGAAATTTATTTTCAATTTTTTTATGATAATTTTTATTTAAAATGTTATTTTCAAAGTAGAAAATATTATTTCATATTTCATTATTTTAATGTCATTTTAATGGTATTTATATCCATAAATGACATAAAGACTTTATTGTATATAAGATCCACTAAAGAGGTGTTTTATTTATTTCATCATTATTATTTATTTGATGATTTATTATCAATTTGACTAAGAGTGAATAATATTACTATAATTTACTATATTATTCTATATTTTTTATTATTATGTTTACTTTATTGGGGTACATATAAACATTTTGGATGTTCTTTTTTCAATAAAAATGTTCATGTTGAGTATGTTTCACCCCTTTCAATTGAGGAATTCATTGGAAATAGTAAGTGATTAGTGGGGACCAGTTATAAATAACCCCTCGATGCAACAGTTGGTGTCATGACAAAAACTAGATTGTGTTTTTAATGAAGCCTTACACATACATGGAATTTTTTTTCAAATGTGAAACTTTATTAATTATAACATTATGAATTATTTTATTTATATTATATGTGCTTATTTTATAATTTAAAATATCTCTATACACGTTTCAATATCATGTTATTATCTCTATGTCATCATTTGATCATCTTTTATTCCTGCTATATTATGTTGTAGTCAATGATAAAATTACATTTGTTTTAGTTATTTTACTACAAATACTGATTATTCCTTATTTATTTATGATATTATCCACTGTATTCATACCCATACAAAGTATCTGATATCAACCATTTATTATTTTTTATTCCCCATAGGATACTGTGATGTGTTTTTTGTTATATATATAGAGACATTTCGAGTAGAGAGTAGTAAAATCAATGAAAATAATGTTTTTTATTATAGGCTATTAATTGTAATACATGATTAAAATATGTATCAATTATTACAAGACGATTAAATTTTTTTGTGAATTCATTTGTGGGACCTTGTATATAGTGACATTTAAATAAGGTTACCACCCACTATTTACCACTAGGTTTAATGTCATTATAATTTTATCAGTCTAAAATTAGTATAAACCTTAGGAAATAGATTTAGGAATACATTTATTAGAGAAAAAAAATTATGATAAACCTTGATGATTAGTATTGAAGAACATCCTAAATTTATGGTCATATATATATTTTTTGGTTTTCCAATCAATAAATCTTTGTGTGGATACTATAAGTGGATATCATGCTAGAATATATGCAATAAAGATAAATAATTCTAAAAAAGAAGCACCTTATTGACTCCATCATTACCTAGTACACAAAAAGAAGCCTTACGATGCACTATGTTTTTCACTCCTAAGGGAGATTATTGGATTAATTTAAATTTTAATTAAAAATATTATTAAAAAATTTTCAAATATTTTTATTATTTGAAATCATTCTCAATGAAACCATTTTCATGGTTATGAGATTAAATATGAATAATGTTTTCAATATATGTTATGTATTTGACATTTATTGAAATTATAAATTATGTTTCATAATGTTATGATAATATATAGTTGATTAAATTATATTATAATAATTTATAGTGGAATGAATATGAATCATTTAAATTCACATACACCATGTAGATATTTCACCCCCAAGTAAAGATATTGAGGATCAAGATGGAGTTATGCCTACAAAAGATAAAGTTATAACCATATTAGGGAAAATAACTCAGGTTAGGAGAAGTAAACATTCTTTTATGGAGTAGAACATGATTCCAACATGAAGTGTTACAATTATAGACCATTTAATTCATCATCAACCTCATTCATTCAATGTGAATATAAATGAATTTATAGTTGATTAATGAATATGTTCCTTAGAGTAGATATTTCTTAGTCTAGGAAGCAATGAAAGGGAGAAGTTTATCATGTAATCTTCTAATATATAAAATGATAAAGGCAAATGGTGGTCATTAAGGGGCACTATTGTACCAAATAATTCTTATCATACTAGAATATAGTATCATGTGATATCAAAAAAGATAAATAATTATCCTTGTATTGAAGTTTTAAATGGATATAATATAAAGAATATGATTCTAGAGAAAAAGGAAGACAAATAAAATAATATAAAGAAGCATTTTCTTGCATTTGATAATTTTGGATTGAGACATCTTGTTATAGGCTTTGAAGGAAAATGAGTATCATTAAATTATGGAGAAAAATTTCACCTTTATAAATTTTTTAGGGAAAGTAATAATATTACAATGTATAATTTTTAAACAATAATGAGTTAGAGAACTACATAAATGAATTCAATAAGAGTAAATGGAATATTCTTTAATAGGATATAAGGGGTCAAGGCCAATCCTTTGGTATTACTACTGATGTTGTTGAATGATTAATGAGGTTATGTTTGGATTGATGAATTATGTTATAGGAGTATTTTAATCCATGATATTCTTTGTATATGAATTATGAAATGTATAAGTATTTTACTGTGGTAAATTTCATTATTGATTTGAGATAATATATTAAATGGTACCGATGAATATGAAATGTGATTTAGGGAAAAGTTGACCATTTTTTTTGAAAACAGATGATTTTTGGAGGATAAGGCATAATATGTGACTGATGTTCAGATAATAATGATAATCTAATTTTTAAGAAGGTATTAGTCATCATTAATGTTTATATAATCTTTGATGTTTATGTATTAATATGTTATTACAAATTGTGAATATTTTAACAATTATATTAATATGGTTTTAGAATAAGGGAACCCCCATACAGGGTGAAAATAAGACATATATGGTAATGACAAGATTATTAAACCCCCAATCGAAGGGAGGTATTGTATAATCACCTACCACTAGCCAACATGATGTTTCAATTAATAATACATTATGATCAAAAAAATGATTTTATGGATAAAAACATATGGAATGTATTATGTTATGCATTGTGTGTTACTCGTATGGTTTGGAGATTAATCTATTTGGGTGTATTAATATTATTTTATTTATTTTATGATTTATTAAGAGATAATTCTAGTTATTTATCCATAAAAAATCAAACTACTAGATTTATTTCAAATTTTAAAAAATGAAGTTCTAAATGACGGAAGCGCTACCAAATATGAAATTTTTCCAATGAAATATAAAGATATCATGTAAATACATTTCTTTATTTTTTAGTCTATTTCATTGATGAATTTTTTAAATTTTTGAAAAGTATATTTAAATGAAAATGATATCATATTACATTCTATTCCATCATAGATTTACAGTTTTTGGTTTTGGACATTATCATGATTATTCAATTTCATATCATCAATTATCTTTACAAATCGCTATTAATACTTGGGTGTTAATATATTCTTCATTTAATATATCATCACTTCCAAACTGTGTTCTCATACATGGAATGTTGGTTTTGAAATTATTCCAAATGACCTCTATTATTAACTTTCACTCTTATAATGATTATTTTTTATTAACCCTTCTCATGATTTTGTACTTCAAGAAGGTTTTTCCAAATACAAAAACCTCCATAACAATAATCAAGATTAAATTACAAGGATGCAATTTATTTATAGGGGGATGAATGTAACAACACAATAATTTAATAGAGGAACCATATACATGATATTGTATATGAAACAAAATAGTAGAATTTTTAGAAAATTCATCTTTCTAGGAAATTATGATATATATCATTTAAAAAAAATCTATCTTTTCAATAGATTTTAATTTACATAACACCAAGATTAAATGAAACATGATACTCAATTAAAATATAGTTATTTAAAAATTTTCATTATATCACTGTACTTATATTAGTAGATATGAATAATAATAATAATATAATAAAAATTATATTTTTAAATAACTATAAAATAAATTCAATGGTTATCAATTACTGAGTAAAAAAATAAAAATAATTAAATTAAAAATAAATGTTTTCTGAAAAAATGTATTTTTCTTAATATCAGTCTAAGAATGAATTATAAACATAATTTATAATAAATTTTTACCACTATAAAATAATTAATTTGAATAATTAAAGATTCTTTATTAATAAATTATATCAAAATTATATTAGGTTTTATTTTTTAAATTTTCAAAAAAGTTTCATTTTTTCGATTAATGGTGTAAAATAATTGTTCTTATTAATAAAATAAATTTTCATTCAAATAATTTACCATAAATTTTATATTTTAAGATGGTTTTAAAATTAAATATAGTTATAATTAGTATCTATTAACATAATTTATGTCATTTTAATGACATTCTTATTAATTTTTTATATAAATACTCTTTATATTTTTTAATCATTTTCTATAGAACATTTCTTTTTATAGCATCTATTGTCTTAATTTAAATTTTACATTTTACACGTATGTGGAAAAAAATTATAAAAGTATCATCGACATTTTCAATCTGAATAATTCAAATTGTGTAAAATTTTCAACTTAATTTCTGAATATAATGAATAAAATAAACAATATAATGCAATTTCATCGATTGAGGTTAAAATGATATTTCCAGGGGTTATACTAAAAAAATAATGGTTAAAATGACCCAAGAACATTTATTAAATATTTATTATCTCCATATATAACCATTATATCTTCTTGTATTGATAATTTTTTAGTTAAGATCCTTTTTTCTTGTGAAAATCAAGGAAACCCCTATTTCTCTTCAAACATTACTTGCGTACCACCCACCTCATTTTAAAAGTCGACCCACTCTCCTCCCTACCACCCAAATTCAATACCACTTGGTTTATAAATTTCCAAGAAAAATACCTAGCCTTATTCCATCCTCACATCCTATGTGCCTTATTATGTTCATAAATCAATCATATTATGTATTATGTTGAAAAACAATATAATTATTTTGAAGAAGAGGTAGGGTCCCAAACCGAGCATTTTATAATATTTCTTCTTCATCCTCTATAAAATCTTATTAAATCATGATATTATAGTAAAAATTATTATTACATATATTTTGATGTTATTATATTAATCTAATAACCTATATCCACTTACACTTTGATCAAATTGGAAACGAAATCATATATTTTGTCCACATTGAATAACAGCTCAGTGAACCAATGTAACAGGTTTTCCATCAACACCATTCACAATAAGATATAATGATGGATTATATATATATATATATATATATTATTTATGAAATTATTTTAATTTTGGAATGATTATAACTCATATAAATGTTTACATATCATTCCATGGTGGGTGATAATATTTTTCGTGTGTGCAGTGGACTATGGCCTCACAAAGCGATGGGAATCGTTTTTCATTTACGCTCTACATGAAATGTAGTAAGTACAATATTAAGGAATATATGTGATATTTTGGAAATAAAAATACCATGGTAAATATAAAATCACAAAAAAAATGATTATCTTCCAATATATTGGAAAAATACTAGTGTCACTCATATGTGTTTGTGGACTACCACCTCCACAGAGCGATGTAAAATATTTTCCATTTTATTTTTACATGGATAATTATCATATTTAATTTTAGAAATATAAAATAATGTATAACATAATAATTATTCTTTAGTGGACAATTAAAATTTATTTTTCTTTCATTCTATCCAGCATGAAAAAATGTATCAACGCTCATTCATAGGTACGATAAATCATCTCTATAAATGGTGTAATCCTTTTTATATATTTATCATTTATAGATTACCAGAACTAAAAATATAAATAATTATATGATCTTTATATCTTATTTTAATTTGTAGATATTATTTAAAAATTATAAATGTAATTATATAAAAATTACCAAACTAATGGAAACATGAAAAATAAAACAATTATCACTCGAAACAATGATGTTAACAGTGAATTGATAGTAAATGTGTTACAAAAGGATTTAAGTAAATACTATATGGCATAATATATAATATTAAAATTATTTAAAATATTTACACAAAAAAAATATATTTTTTTAGGACATTATTCCACATATTAAGTAAGTCAAACCTGACGTACGAGTTTCCCGTTGAACATGTACTTCCATGATACATGTTCCATATTCTTCATATATTCCTTTTTGTGGTGTACATATTTACCCTTTTCATATTTTATATAATGAATATATTTTTATTTATAATATTTAATTCCTAATTTTAACTTATTTCATTCATGGGTCTTGTGATTAAAAATTTAAACAATTTGTAAGAGTTAATTTGACAATCTCATCTTTTCAGGATTGTTTTTGTTTTCGTATCCCTTAGGGGAATTATATTATATTTATATCAAAATAACTAATCTATTATCCTATAAATATTTATTAAGGAAATTCTTACACAGTATTATAATTTTCCCACGCTCTGGTACGTGAAATTATTGAATTAATATTTCTAAGAAAACCCAACGTAATTTCTCCCATAGGATAAAAATCATTTTTCACTGAAATACATGTTTATTGAAAAAATAATTCAATAATTTGATTATTGTTTTAAAAATAATTTATTACACACTTTTTTTTGTATTCATAAATTTTATAAAATGTTGTTTATGTAATGTTCGTGATGTTTTAAAACATGATCCGTTCAGATTTAACACAAAATATGATTGGAATATTTTATCTAACATGCGAAGCATCGAAAAAATTTATCATTGTCTTGAAAAATCAATAATTTAAAAATTATTTTCATGTTTCCAAATATTATTTTGAAAAAATATTAATATAAAATTTTTATATGAATTTTTTATTTTAAAAGGTGATTTTCAATGTGCAACTGATATTTTCTTCCAGATTATTTTTAATAAAATATATATGATATCTTTTTAATTAATTAAATATACCCATTATTTAAATTTCGATTCACTATGTATATGAATTGTTTATATAATCATTATTCATTATTTAGAAGGTTTATAATCTTTTTTACTATGGATTCATAATTTTTTTTTCTATTCACTGAATTATTTTGGTGGTTTTTTTATTATGTATATTTTATAAGCGTAAGTATTAAAACTTATTATGATATTTTTCCAATATAAATGTGTATTTAGATTATACTCACCCATTTGATATGTGTATTTCATGAGGATTAGTATGCGATGGGTGGGACCTGGTTATATATTATTCCACGATGCATCGTTAGGTCTCATTAGATAATCTAGATTGGGGATTGACTGATGTCTAACCAATTTTTATAAATGTCTTCAAACAAGGCCTCAATCATATTTTTAAGATTTCAGTATTATGAATAACACCCTTATGAATTATGTTACTTTTTTTAATTTTAAGATGACAACATACCCAAAAGGTCAAGCCTCTTTTATTAGAAAAAAATAAGGGCAAACGTACAAGAGTCTAAAGATAAGAAGTCTACATTGGTCCCTATGAATAAAAGAGAGAAGGTCATTAGGGATCACATCACACCATAAGAAGTCAAAGCCATTGACACCCTTATTTTCAAGACAATCTGCCATCGAATTCGCGTCCCTATAGTCATGAGTGATGATATAATTCATTGACGAATGATGATCCAAGCATTTGGTCCACCGATTAGTATGATTCCAAGATAGATGAGAGGAACCATTTCTAATGGAGAGAACAATAGTGGTGGAGTCTCATTGAAGACATATATTGTTCCAACCATGGTGATAATATTTCTCCACCGCTGACATAATACCGATCATTTCATCTTAGAGAGATGAAATATGGCCACAAGAACTATATAAATAGCCAAGGACAACCCCCTTGTGATCTCTGAATATGGAACCATAGACAAAGAGACCGAGGTTACCTCTCGAGGAACCATCAGAATTGACTTTAATGCATCCCCAAAAGAGGGGCTGCCAAAAAACCTCAAACATACCATGGGGGGAATGGACTACCCCTAACACTAACCCTGTTGAGGATACTAGTCTGTGGATACTAGTTTGTGTATTGTGAGTGATATATTGGAATATGATATAGTAAATAGTAGTGTGTTGAAATAAAATACTATGTTCTATTTTATATTTTCTATCATAGTGTTAGATTTAAATATGTATCTAGTTCTAGAGGACTAGTTAACTATTTGATCATTTGAGATGTGATAGCTTATATATAGTGATAATATAATAATGTAACCACTTAATATAGGCTTCTGGGGTTGGGGTATTATTTAATTTATCTATTCATGAAGATGATTCACATATATGGATTCTATTCCATCCATTTGAGGGATATTGTGAATTCTAGGATCACATAAGGGGCCTCTATGATAGTGTAAATTCTTCTACATTCATTTAGGATGTAATTCACTATCAAAAGTGGTATGTTGTATCTTATAGATATTTTTTTTAATAAATTCTTTTATTATTATTTATAATTAAGTCTCTCTATAGATATTTCTTCTAGTTTCTGTTTTGGAATATTCCTTCTATTATTCTGTTGTTTTAAACATAAGTCTCTGGAATATTATATATTTTATATATTATAGAGGTAAGTGGATTGATATTAGATGGATAATTAATTATGGATTACACTAATATGTGAGAGTAGAGACTGCACATAATATTGTATATCCGTTTTTTAAACAGAAAATCACATGAAATGGATATTATTTGATATATCAGGTGGACAGTGAGAGATATGGAAGGAACTATTATATTTAATAATTATATAATAAGGATGATAGTGTAATAACATTTCAGTGTCCATATTCTGTGTTGAATTCAATAATAAATTTTCTTTACTTCAAAAACCCATTCAAACAATGTTCCATGTTTTGAACAAAAACTAAATGCTCACACCTACACTAAAATATATAAAAATATCCTTCCTATCCAGAGAAAACCTGAGTAACACTATTCTATATTATATCTTAGTTTCACGACATCATTAGATCTGGGTCCAATGATAATTTACAGATAAATATACTAATGGATAAAAGGTGGATTATGAATCCATAATAACTATGGTTATCGAGTTACATATATTTTAAACCTTCATTACTTGATATCATTATTACACATTCATTGAGGTTTATCTATTAAAGGGTTGGTTGGGTACATTTTAAAACATATTTTGATTTGGAGATTCAATATGATGGGATTTGTACAATATTCTCACAGGAAAATACATATAGTCCCTTTGATGAATCTGACTAAGGAAATATATTTCAATTCTTTGTGGAGTGACATGTCATGTTCTTGGATTCAATAATAAATTACATGTGATGTGCTCATTAAAAATAGATATCTTATTTATGAGAGTTATTAATTTATGATTTTCCCTATCTTGAAATGTTACATGTCTGATTATCAATTTATGTCAGTGATAGAGGGACTATATAAGCCTGAATATAGTTTATATAGATTTATCTTTTGTTGGATATGTTGATATGCAAGTATTATGAAATTTGAAAAATATTCCAATATACCATGTTGTCAATGGAGTAGTTATGATGTTTTTCTTATAACACCCAGATATTTTATGAGATATATTATTTTTAATTTCATTGATGTATTTTGTTTTATGTTACAACAATATTAGGTTGCGCTATATGCACCACTATATTAACGTGTTGTATACACAACACTATGCGTGGCATGTGTTACACATAATTTCGAGTACAATTGATAGAGTTAATTAAATGAAATACACACTAGAAGTTGAAAACTAATTATTATATCCTATTCATTATAATGGCGTGTTTGAATAGTATTAACATCTTTCTAAAAATATATTTAAATGAAAATAAAGGAGTATATTCATATAAAAGAATTATTCTTAAAACAAATGTAGTATTGAAAACTTTTGATGGGGCAATGATTTTCAATCTATTTTTTGAAACTTTTATATGTTGTGTTTAAAAAAATAATCATCATTTTTTGGAAGGGGATATAAAAATTTACTTTGGATAATGATTTATATTTTTCAGACATGTTTAAAATTTTAATGAATAGTAAAAAACTAAATATTAATTGACAAAATCTGTTTTCATCAAAATATATTATGTAATGAAATTATATTATTAAAAAGATTTAATTTATAAATTAAATATATTTTTTTAATTTATTATAATTTATTACTTTAGCATTAATTTTATATAGAATTCAAATGTAAAAATATTTCAATCTTTTGCAATGTTTTAACTTTTCAAATACCATTCTTTCTTTAAGACAATAGTAATAATTTCATATTATTTAATGAAACATTTATCTTTCTTATTTCAAAATATATATATCATATTTGGAATCAGTAAAACAAAATAAATTAAATAGATTTATTTTATTTTTGGTTATTATGAATATTAATTTCAATACTTTTTGTTAATATGGTATATGTTTAAAATAGGTAATTATGTGTAAGAATAATACTATAAAATTACCCTAAAACATGTATTTATATTCTTTTATGAATTTGTTTCTGCCTAAATCATCCTTGTGTCTAAATGGGGTCCTTTTGAAGCCATTGAATATTAGGGAATTTAATTATTTTCATTTAAAGAAAAGGTAAATATTTCTCACTCAAATTTTAATAACTAAACCATTTTTTAATTAAGGCCATATAAAAGATAAATTCAATTATAAATAAATATTTTAAATCTAAATTGTTTTTATTTATTTTGGTTTTTTCTTTGTAATTATTATGTAATATATAGTTACCAATAAGCACTTCTATTTTGACGGTGTACAAATTAAATAATTGATGATAAATCAATATAATAATAATTATTAAAATAATAATTACCGTAAAATTACCCATTAACATTAAAAATTATTATTGGTAGAGAATATTCTGACCATAAAAATCTAATGGTCTGGTTTTTGACCATTTGGAGCCATTTGGATGAGATTGTGACAGTTATATTATTTTATTTAAAGTGATGTGAAAGTTTCCACATTAATAAGTTAATATGTATAACATTTTTTATGTAACATTTTATATCAGATAAATTCAATAACAAGTTTTATTATGGACTCTAATATATTTATCATCATAATAGTATTTTATTTTTTAATATTTACCAAATAAATTAGTATATTAAATAATTAGACAAAATATTGTAGCAGTTTTTTTAGTAATACAAATATAAAATTAATATTATTAAAAATATTAAAATAAATAAGATATGTGCTAAATAATATGTCCAATTATTTTTTAGATTCTCTAGACCCCATTAGAATATAATTAAATAATTTTTTACATGATAAAATCTTATCTTGATATTTTTAAAAATCGTTGAATTTAGTAGTGTCAAAATTTACACTATTGTTATTTTTTCAAATAAATGTTTTATTAAATTATTAAAATATCATAAAACATTTTTAGAAAAATGTATAAAAATTATAATATGGTTTAAAATAATCTAATTACTTTTTTATGGTCTAATTTACATCAAATAAATATATATCTCACCGTTTTAATATTGGAATATATGTTATCTTATTTAAAATTAAATAGAATAACTAAGTGAAAATTTAAATGTTACATATTAAATTTATATAATCACTTTTCTAAAAATTATTGGCTGATGATATAACAACCCTATCTCTTCTCATATTCTAAATTGGGATATTTTGGATATTTTTTAGTGGGTTTAGATTATATTAAAATTTAATATTTTGGAGGTTTGAAAAAGAGCCACTCACCTCGATTATAGAAGGGAACCTCATCCCTCACTTAGTCACCTAAATTTGAGCCCTCAAGCTTTGGCATTCACTACCTTTTTCCATTTTCAATTTCCCTGGTCACATTCTAGAAGTTTTTTCATTCTTCAAAGACTTAATCTAGTGCTCTAATATCATATTTAGATGAAGCGCGTCGAATAATATGAGGGTAAAATACATAGAAAGGATAGAGGAACCAAGTTAATGGATAATTTCACAATCTCATTATTATCAGAAATTTATTATATGTATGTATTTACTAGGGTATATTTAACATCCAGGTAAATTATTCATAAATATTTAATATTATTTATATTTTTCTACAATTGTATAGAGTTAATTTTACCCATTCGTAAATTTTTAATAAATGGTATGAATGGAATGTTTTATCATTTTCGGTACGAGGTACTTTTTGAAATTTATAGAAAAATTAGGAGAAGAATATTTTTTAACATATATGGAATCAATGGATTATTAGACTTTAATAACACCTTATTTCCATGAAGCTTTTGTTAATATGATCTCAAGTGCATTTTATATTATGTTATTTTTTTAATGATTTACTTCATTTTGAGAATAAAAAATGTTTTTGAAGAAGTAAGAATATTTTCCTCAATAATTAATTTCAACTGTATTATCAAAATTATTTTCCATCTAATCTGACATTTTTTAAATAGGTTTATGTTATATCTCTATTATTACTATGATTTGGTTGTGTTTATGAAGAAATGATTTTTAAAATAGCAATTTATTTATTATGGATTATGATGGAATGATGTTTAGAAACCAAATTTTGTTCCTTGGGCTATGACATGATGAATGATTTATTTTTTGTAGAACACATAAAAATTAATTAATTATGAGATGGTTCAGACCTATATCTCCCACCTAGACATCATGTAAATATTTATATCTCATGATATATACATGACCAGAACGTCATGTAAATCCCTATCAGTAATATAGGACAGACACGACAAGTATACCTGGTTCAATAATACAATGCAAGAACGATGAGTGAAATCAATTCAATAATGTACTTTTTCCGCTATGATGGTCATGGAAATAAACATTGGCTTATAGGGAAATTATTTTATATTATTAGGTGTTTTCCACAATTCTGTGTTTTCTTCAATTGCAATGTTATCATGGTTAATTTTCCTTAAGGATTTATTACTTATGTACTGCCACGATTTATTTTATGACACATGATTTTGATACTCATAATATATTTTTACATATTTTCATTTTTATGTTTATGTTTTGTTTGATGTTATCCTTGATTACCCTTACTGATAATTTTAGCTCACCATTTTTATTTTTTATTTCCCCCCAGATATAATGAAATGTTTTAGGTAGAATATCTAAAGGGAAAGATAATTATGGGAGATATTGAATATATTTCACCAATCTAAAAGGATGTATTCAGAGATTCTAAAGACACTAAACTAATATGGTCGTTTGGTGTATATTTTTGTAATTTTTTATGTGTTCTGAAAAATAAATGTAATGACCATGTACGTGATGATTGGGGGTCAAATTTTGTATTAGAGTGAAGGTTTTGTTAACATTTGGAAACTAGGATGTGAAAATTTTAGTGGGACCCCTAGAGATATTTTTAAGGATACGTCTAATGATTTTCTTAAGGGTGATTATAACTATAAGATATATTTTTCGAATTATGGTAATTAAAATGAATAAAATAGGACTAAACCTAACATGTTAGATAATGAATGTACTCAGCACAGATTATTTTGTTTTCCATATATGATGTTTTCTTCTGAATCTACTCTTTTTGGGATTTAGATATTCAATGGAACAAAAATTAACTGTCTCAATGATCAATACAATGGTAAGTAGAACTAATTTTCTCATCAAAAACCAAATGATATGGGTGATGGAATGAAAAATAATATATCTATACTTACCGATGTTATGAATCATTCTGGACTTCCAAATGAGCAGATAACATAACAACATTCTGTCGAGTCCTTCATTAGAAAACATCTAACTTCTTTTAGTGGGTATTCTAATCCACTTGTTTCTTAACAAAGGATTAGTAACATTGAAATTATATTTTCCATCCTTTGATATTCATTACATGAAAGAGACATTTTGGCTTTTTATCATTTATAAGGAGAATCAAAATAAACATAAAATCTAATCAATAATACAAAGAAACAAGAAGAAGTTGAATACTTAGAATGGGACAATTTTAAGAAATTATTTTTCATAAATTACATTCCTCCCAATCTTTGAATAATGATCAAATATGATTTCATTAATCTTAAGAAAAAGGAGGATTAATCCTTTGGTACATATAAGGAAAATTTTACAATACTTGAAAGGTATTCTTTGGGATTTGTCATCCAAACTACTCATAAATTTAATTGATTCTTTTGTGGCTTAAAACAATGTTTTCACAAGTAATTATCTATAAGAGTTTTTATTAGCTATGAATAGATTGTTAATTTTTCTATAAAAGTAGAAATGGATGATGGTGTTACATATCAATCTCATGGTTTTGAATGGAAACGAAATATGGTGTTCAAACAAAAATTATAAAACAATGATGAAAATATGGTTAGAGTTTCCTTATGCTAAATGTTTGGAAATAAGCATGATGGAGATTGTATTAAAGGGACTTGGAAATGTTTATGTGTGTCTTATAATCTCATTGGGAAGTTGAGTGCTGAAGTAATAAGAAAAAGGTAGCTAATGATGTGAATAGTGAAAAGGCTACAGAGAATGCACCACCCACAGTTAAATGATACAAGTGCAACGAAATGTGGTATTATTTTATCAAATGTCCCAATCCATGGGTTATCAAGGATTATAAATTTCAATATCCTCTTAAGGAAAAAGTGAAATAAAAATCACATGTGATCTCTATAGGGGATGCTCAGTAGGAAAATGAAGTGGTGGAATGATTGAGTGTTTATGTAATGGGATTATAAAATAATATTGTATATTATCTTTTATATTATTATAGAATATTGAAATATCATTGTATTATTACATTGTGTTTTTCCATAAGTATATAATGCTGGTAACCATGAAATGCAATTGAAATATTTGTTTTGGAAGACACAAGATACATGCATAATAATGATATGAAGAGATAAAGAGATGTTTTATTTTATTAATGAACTCAAGAATGATATAAAAAAGAATTGATATAATCATTTTAGTATATAGATTTTTTTGGTTTGGTGTTTTTATGAAAGAGTGAATTTTTGACTTCAATCATTTTACACCAACGTTCTATAGAAGTTCAATTTATTACCATATTTCAAGAGATTATGTTATTAAGGTATTCACATGATTAGAATGTGACAACCTAGAACTTCCCTACTATATATGGGAGATAAATACTATGTCATTTATGTTCACCTCTTTCTAATGTTTTATATTTCAAATTTTTGTGAGTATTTTCTGTTTATCCATTTATTTATACTTCGATTGATGTTTTTTAGATTAACGTATTATCTCACTATAGGTGGACTTATATATATTAGATAACCCATGATAACGTTTTTTCAGATAGATTCAATAACGTTTCATTCTATTTATGGACCACATGATCTAATAATGATTTTGGAATGAAAATTTTCAATTCATTTATAAGAATATTTTATCATGTAGAAATTGTTAATGGTTCTAAAAATGTTTAGATTGTACCAAAGTCAAGTAATTATTTCTTCTTATTAATAATTCTTCATATTTAGAAATATGATCTTGAAACTAAAATTTTTATCCTAGTACCATGTTATCCAATGAATCAGATTTTACCTTAAATCATAAATGATTTATGGCTTTCTGTATGTTAGATTTCTCTATTCCTTGTTCTCTATCACTCTCCACCAGAACTCAATGGTTCAATATTTCTTCTATATCAATGGTTTTGCTTCCCACCTATGTTATTATATATGGAATCCCATTGAGGAGTCAATTTTTTTAACTGTTATGTTTCTAAAATTCATTTTTAAAATAATGTAATGCCCCGACCCCAGTTACCTAGATTCGGTGAATTATTACATAACATTGGCATGATCACAAGAAAGATCAAATCTCAAAAGACCGATTGGTTTAATAGCCTTGGAATCACTAGATATACTCATAAAGTTTTACATTAGATCATAAAGTGAAAAAACTACTACAACAACATATTGTCTCCATAGTCAACTCTATTATCCCCTCATAATATCCCTGCAGGTCATTCATAAATTAGTTCTTCACATCCTGGGAAAAATAAAACCTAGAAAAGGGGTGAGCTCAAATTCTCAGAAAGGATAACAATATAGCGAAAACTATCATAAATAAGAATAAACATTTAAGGCAATGTATAACTTAAACAACAGCATTTTAAACTTGAACGTCAACATAGTATGCAAAAAATAAAATGAAATAATGCCATTTACTTATTCACATGGATATTCTACTAATCGAATAATCACATGCAATATCAATAACCACTTTCATAATGATGGAATGCATAATGCCAGACTATCATAACCACATAGCCAAGGCCTCGTGCCAACACTACAAATAATATTTTTTCAAGGCCTTGTGCCAAGACAATAGTTTGTCTCATGAGTACTACCAATGCATCGAGGAGCTATAGCGGGCTCCACCCTTCACATATTAAGTCCAATGCATTCCCATATGAAAATGTTTAAACAGAACATAAACATTAGTATTAAAACTAGCATATGAAATGCAAATACTTCATCTATAAACCATGAATGGTATAAAAATAACACATCCACAATCAAACATATCACAAAACCTTAAATACAATATAGAAGTTTTGTTTCATAATAAATCATCTTCAAATAAGCGTAAAATCCATCCAATGATGTTGACATAGATGAAATCAGAACACTTTTTAGAGAAATATCTCTTTTTATTTTGAAATCATTTAAGATTAATATATTTCTAAAATAAAACATTTTCTTTGAAAATATTCTTATAATATTTTAAGGGAAGCATCAAAGATTTTATAACAGCGGAAAATATCCACACCCGCCGTATAAGTTAAAAAACATTCTTACCTTAATTCTGTCGAAAAGGTTAAAAAGCACCTTATTTGGAAAATGAAGGAAAGATTCCTTTATAAACCTCTTATAAAAATTAAAAAATCGGTATAAATGACTTTAACCCATATTATTTTAAATAGTAATAATGTTTGGAAATACATTTTTAAGAAACATGGATGTGGATGATAAATAGATCCCAATAGATTATTACATATAAACAACCTCGGATAATGAAGAGATTTTGAAATAACCCTTACCTTGTAATTTTCCTTGGTTGGGGGAGGTTAACCTCATGTATAATGGTGAAATAATTGTTATTAAATTATAAAAGAATCATATATATTAATATGATATCATATATGATCTTTTAACATTGATTTGTTAATAATATCTTAGTATTATCGTTGTTTCGGGTGTTAACTTACTCGTTTTATTTTATATGTTTTGTTACGTAAGATGTGTTTTTCATGGATAAGTTGTATATTAATCATATCTAGAATGATATAAAGTCCTTAGATACTATTATTAATCATCAAATGAGAATTATACTTGAATAGATACGATGGAGAATGAATCTCATCTCGTTCGTGGAGACGGTAGTCCGTACGTACGCACGAGTGACAATATCATTCTTTTGATATTAAAATAATATATAATTGGATTGTATAACATATATAAAGAATCATTATCATGTTATATTTATTATTTACATGAGTTACACATCATTATTATACCCATCCAAATAATAATTTATTGAATAACAATTACACCACGACGTGGAGACGGTACAGTGCTCTGCCGCCGCTAAATGCCCACTGGGCCTACGGGTCATGTAATGGGCTAAATGCCCACTGGGCCTTCGGGCTATGTAATGTGTCTACCTCTACCCAGTTAAAGAGGTCTTTGCTTTGCTTTTATAATAAAAATGAGGCTTCGGCCCCAACCTTTAAAAAAAATGAATTTGAAAAAGGGTGGTGAAAACATTACCTATTCTTCGGGTTCTTCCTTTTGATTTGATCAAAAGGGCTCTTAGGTTGGATTTCTAACTAAAAGAATTCCTCTAGGATGAAGTCAGGGATGTTGACAGAGTATTTGGTCACAGGATGGCCAAACCAAAAGTATTTAAAGGTGTGAATTAATGAGAAGGGAGAGTGCCCTATTATAAGAGGGGTGAGGGGCACCTTTGGAAAAGTTAGAAATATTATTTTATAATAAATTCATATTCGGTTTCTAATGGATCCAAATTGGATTATTTAAATTTTAATGAAGGTATAGGTCGAAAACTACCCAAAAATAGAATTTAGACAGGTTTGGGTCATTATTCTAACTTTATCTTTAATTATTAACTGTTAGTTAATTAGTTTCACTTTTACAATGTCTCTTTGTATTTTTATATTATATTGTTAATAAACTTACTTTATATTTCCAAGCGACCCCCAAGTGGTCCATTAATGATACACCTATCTTGATATAAGTCTCTTGGCATAACCTTTGATTTTTTTGAATTTAATATCAATTAATAATATAATATTTGTTTTAAAAACACTTTTATGTCAATTTTGACACTATTCAATAGTTGATTTTTGAAAAAATTATAACAGAATGGTTAATTCAAAAAAAGTCAGTTAATTAAATCCTAATATGTCATATTATCCTATTAAATTAGTTTAATCCATTAAAATCCTCAAATAATATTTATTTGGGTATTTATAAAATCAATTATTTTAAATTTTCACTATTATGGTAGTTACTGCATCATCATTGTGTCATAAATAAATTAAATTATTTAATATCTAAAAATTATAAATAAAATATCAATATGTAGGAAATCGTTTTTAATTTATAATGAATATTTTTAGTTTAAACTCAAAAATTTATAACCCAATGTAAAAATTGTTTTTCTAAAAGATATATGCTTGTGTCATTTTTGTATTCATTTTAACTTAATTAAAATAAAGTGTCTCTATCACTGACAGGTGGCACCATGTGGTCCCAAAATTGACCCAAATATGCACATGGTCGAACATGTATCAACCAATAATGGTAGGACACGTTTTAGGGTAATTTGTTATTGGTATGAAATTATTTTTTAACCCTTATTTACCGGATTTACCCTTTAATCATGGTAAATAAAATATTTACCGAAATAATTATTCAAAATGTCTGAAAATAAAAGTTAACAATTTACACAATTTGAACATCCTGATTCAAAATATGGAATCCATTTTTCCAAATTCAAAACACATAAGTGGAAAAAATTAATTTAAAATTAATTCCCGTTGTCAAAACAAAAAGCGTGTTTTTAAGATATAATAACTATCAAAAGATTGATACTTGTTTATGTTTGGTTGAATTGTGAAATTATGTCCAATGACAAAAATTGTATTAAATGGTATAAATATATTATAAATATACTTTAAAACCACTCAAATTCATTATTTATCACTATTAATTATTTTGATTAAAAAAGGTGTTTATAATTAAAATTTTGTAATTTTCACTATTCATCAAAATATGAAAGTTATCCGAAAAGTACCAAAATTTCACCTTCGGATAAATTCGATACTCCGAATCCAAAAATGAAGTTCATTTTGATAGATAAAATTTCTAAAATTTTAAAAATTAGTTATTACTATTCATAACAGCTAGTTTGATCAGTTGTGGTGTGTGTTAGAACTCGATGTTGCGTACAACACACACTATTGCATTATTCAAAGAGAAGCATACCATAGAAGGTTGGGGTGTTACATTCTCCCCTCCTTCAAATAATTTCATCCTCAAAATTTCTAGAATACTACTACATGAAAAGACTCAGGTGGTTCTTCATCATAAGTTCCTCGGGTTCCCACGTTGCATCTTCCATCTTATGGTTTTTTTTTTCACAAAACTTTTACCAGACACGTCGTCCGATTTCTCAGCGCTTGTTTTCTCATATCATGAATCATGACGGGATATTCACAATAAGAGATATCGGGTTCCAGTTCTAATTCCTCATAGGTGAGAACATGTGTTGGGTCAGGCATGTATTTCCTCAATAAAGATACGTGGAACACATCGTGAACTTTGGAGAGACTTGGTGGCATTGCCAATTAGTAAGCTACAGCCTCAATTCGTTCTAGAATTTTGAAAATTCTGATGTACCTGGGACTCAATTTACCTTTCTTACCAAAACGTATGACTCCCTTCCATTGAGATACCTTCAGGAAAACATGATCACCGACATGAAATTCCAAATCCTTCCTTCAATTATCGGTACAGCTCTTCTGCCTACTTTGAGCTGCTTTGATGTGATTTTGGATTACCTTCACCTTTTCCATCGTTTCCTCTACCAGTTTTGGACCTACAAGTTTTCATTCACCAACGTCATCCCAAAAGGTTGGTGTGTGACATCTCTTTCTGTATAACGCTTCATATGGTGCCATCTGAATACTCGAATGGAAGCTATTGTTATATGAAAATTCTACCATAGGTAAATATTGATCCCACATACCCTGAAAGTCAAGTGATCAGGATCTCAACATGTAATATAAGGTTTGAATAGTTCGTTCTGATTGTCCATCTGTTTGAGGGTGGTAGGCAGTGCTCAAAAGAAGTTCAGTATCCAAGTCTTTCTGAAGACTTTTCCAGAATCTTGAAGTAAAACGGGGATCACGACCAGAAACAATCGATAGGGGTACTCCATGAAGTCTCAAAAATTCATCAATATATAGTCTTGCTAGACGTTCTAGTGGTAGATCTACACTTATAGAAAGAAAATGTGCTGACTTGTTAAGACGATCAATAATGACCCATATTGCATCGTTCCTTCTAGGAGTCTTTGGTAGCCCCATGACAAAGTCCATCGTAATATTGTCCCATTTCCACTCCGGTATGGGAAGAGGTTGTAATACTCCACCAGGTTGTTCCCTTCTAGATTTTACTTGTTGACAAACCATACATCTTGACATAAAATTAGCAATCTCCCTCTTCATGTTGTCCCACCAAAAATGTTTCTTCAAATATCTATACATTTTGGTGCTCCGAGGGTTTGTAGAGAAATTGGAACTATGAGCATCATCCAGAAATTCCCTTTTTAGATCTGGTATATCAGGAACACAAAGCCTCTTCCCGAATTTTAAAATTCCTTCTTCATACACAAAGTCTCTCAATCTCCCATCATTCACAGCTTTAATCACCTTTTGATATTATTCATCATCGGTCTGTGAACTCTTAATCTTTTCTAGTAAAAATGTTTTGGCAACCATTTGAAAAAGAATTGATGTTTCACCTTCCCTGGTTATTCCCATGTCCATCTTCACTAGAGCCATGAAAATTGGATCCCTTTCAATTTTCATATTTTTCAAAACTCCCTGATCTTTTTTACTCAAAGCATCTTCCACCTTGTTTGCTTTCCTTGGGTGGTAGTGTATCGTACAATCATAATCCTTGAGTAATTCAATCCATCTCCTATGCCTCATGTTGAGTTCTTTTTGTTTGAAAATATACTTCAAACTCTTGTGATCAGTATAAATCTAACATTTTTCACCATAGAGGTAGTTCCTCCATATCTTCAAAGCAAATATCACAGCTGCTAACTCAATATCATGAGTAGGATAGTGTTGCTCATGAATTTTCAACTATCGTGATGTATAGGAAATAACCCTATCATTCTACATAAGGACACAACCATGTCCATTCTCTGATGCATCACTATAAATAATGAACCCATCATTCCCCGATGGTAGAGTCAATATAGGATCATTGACTAATCTTCTCTTCAGTTCTTCAAATCATTCTTCACACTCTTTTTTCCAAACAAATTTAACCCCTTTACGTGTGAGCTTCTTTAATGGGTTTTCCAATCTGGCAAAATTCTGGATGAAACGTCCATAATAACCTGCAAAACCAATAAAACTGCATACCTCAGTTATACTTGTAGGTTCTAACGATTCTTGGATTGCCTTGGTCTTAGAATGATCAATAGAGATTCCATCTTTAGAGACAATATGGCCAAGAAAAGAAATCTCATGAATCCAGAATTCACACTTTCTAAACTTCCCATATAATTCATGTCTTCTCAGAGTCTTCAGGATAATGCGCAAGTGACTTTCATGATCTTCATAGCTTTTCGAGTATACCAATATATCATCAATAAATACCACGACAAATTCATCAAGATATTCCTTGAGAACACAATTCATCCGATCCATGAATACAGAGGGTGCATTAATCAATCCAAAAGGCATTACTGTAAACTCGTAATGCACATACCTGGTTCTAAATGCTGTCTTTGGAATGTCTTCCTTCTTTACACACAACTGATGGTATCCAGATCGAAGGTCAATCTTTGAAAAGTATTTAGCTCCATGTAGTTGGTCAAATAAATCATCAATGCGAGGTAGGGGATACTTGTTCTTTATTGTTTTAGCATTGATCTCTCTATAGTCGATACATAACCTCATAGATCCATCTTTCTTTTTAACTAAAATAATAGGGGCTCCCCATGGAGAAACACTCGGGAGAATAAATCCCTTATTACTCAATTCCTCTAGTTGTTTCTTTAGTTCAACTAATTCTACAGTGGCCATTCTAAAAGGGGTCTTTGATATAGGCCTTAATCCAGGAATTAAATCAATGGAAAACTCAGCTTCTCGTTCTGGAGGATGTCCAAGTAAATCTTCCAGAAACACATCTACATATTCATTCACAATAGGTACATCCTCTATTTTAACATTCCTTTCCTCACCCACAGTCATTTCATTATCTTACTCCCTAATAATTGAATTTTGTTGAGCTAATGGGGGTGGATCTAGATAAGAATTAGGTACTGACAATTCTTCTCTAAAGATAAGATGTTCCTTATCATCATCATCAAAAATCATAACCTCCTTCTTATAACAATAAATATTCACATCATAATCCGAAAGCCAATCCGTACTGAGGATTATATCAAACTCAATCATAGGTATGACGATGAGATCAGCTGATAAAGAACATTTATGTGCTCTAATGGGGACTGATTCACAAAACATTATTGCAATGATACTTCCCTTAGGAGTTTTAACTGACAAATTCCTTGTTAAATCAAATTGGAAATATCTAATTTTCTTAGGAAACTAGGAAGATATGAAACAATGTAATGATCCAAAAACAAATAATGCATTTGCTAACCTTGCGGAAAACATTAAATTACCTACCACCACATCTTTTGGAGCTTCTACCTCAGCAGTAGTGATAGCATAAGCTTGGCCATGATCCCTTGGCCTTTTCTGAGGTATGTTTACCTGACGATTAGGACATTAATTTTCATAATGTCCCATATCCCTGCAATTGTATCATTGAACATTGGTAGCTTCCTTCTTCCCTTTGCATTCACGAGGTTGGTGGCCTTTCTCACCACACTTGTAACAGACACCCATTCCCTTTAAGAATGTACCAGGGTGTTTCATCCCACATTTACCATAGGATGGATTTTCAACCTTTCCCTTATTCCCCTTATTTCCATTCCCAGATTGATCAGCATATCTCTTCTTCTCTTTCTTTGCTTTAATGTCATAATATTAGAGAATTCCTTTTCTGTCTTGATAGAACATGAGACAATGTCTTCATATGACGAGAAGGATTGTGAGACTAATGCTCGACAGAGAAATGGTTTTAACCCATAAAAAAAACGATCAATCCTACTTCTTAGTTTACGTATATAATCTCCAGCATACCTTTCTAACCTTGTAAAGATATCCTTATACTTTGTGACATTCTCATCCTCCTTTTTTCTCAGACTCAGAAATTGCTTTTCCATATCTGCTCGATGGTCACGAGGAATGTATTTTTATAAAAGCAGATCTTTGAACTCCCTCCATTCCAAATTTGACACTTCATCATCTTCCTTCGTGTTTTGAATCAATGACCACCATTGATCAGCATCTCTAGTGAGCTGGTAAACTTCCATGATAACATTTTCCCTTTCACTACCCCCCAAAGCCTGAAATATTTTCTCTAGGGAATTTATCCATTGCTCAGCTACTAAGGAATTTGTACTCCCATTGAACGTTGGAGGTTTTTGCCTCATGAATTGATCTAACATTGATCCTCCACACTGCGGATCAGGGTGCTCCATAAGGGTAAGGTTATTATTCATAACCTGAGTGAGTTGTCCCAATATGGTGATTAGCTGATCAGCACCAGTTACATCACCAGCTCCACTATAATTATCTTGAGAAGGAGGGAAATCCCTACATGGAGTGTGTGCATTGATACAGTTTCCATTTCTTCCACAAGGCACCATTTCTAAACAATGGCATAAACTAGATCAGTTTATGAATCAAAATACCTAATCCCATACTTATAAAACACTTAACATAAATTGAACTATTTATGGGTATAATACATAATCATAAAAATGTTTTCTTTGAGAATGTATATACTCATAAACCTTTCATAATGATTTGTAAATAAAATGAGAGTTATCATAAGCATATCCCCTAGGAGTGTCGTAAAAAAGAGTGCAGCAAGGCCCGTTGTCGTGCACCAGTTCCCGTTCGAGTCTATCTCAAAGCGGTGTTTTCGGGTTTTACCCCTAGGTACATCTGTGCCAGAGCCGTCTCTACCTGATCGTATCCAGACATGGATGTATTGCTCGAAAAACTCACAAAATCTCTACAATACCAATGTTCTAGGATGTTCTTCTATACTAATCATCAAAGTTCATCTTAGGTCTACGTGCTCTAATCAGAGGTTATCTAAACCTAGCTTGAAAGTTTTTTACTAAACTTCCTCTGATACCAACTGTAACGCCCCGACCCTAGTTACCTAGAGTTGGTGCATTATTACATAACATTGGCATGATCACAAGAAAGGTCAAATCTCAAAAGACTGATTGTTTTAGTAGCCTTGGAAACACTAGATACACTCATAAAGTTTTACATTACATCCTAACATGAAAAACTACTACAACAACATATTGTCTCCATAGTCCACAATATTATCCCCACAAAATAGACCTGTAGGTCATTCATAATTTACTTCTTCACATCCATGGAAAAATAAAACATATAAAAGGGGTGGGCTCAAATGCCTAGTAAGGATAACAATATAGCGGAAACATTCATAAATAAGAATAATAATTTAAGCCAATGTATAACTAAAAAAAAGCCTTTTAAACTTGAACTTAAATATAGTATGGCAAAAATAAAATTAAATAATGTCATTTACTTATTCACATGTATATTTTACTAATCGAATAATCACATGCAATATCAATAACCACTTTCATAACGATAGAATGCATAATGCCAGACTATCATAACCACATAGCCAAGGTCTCGTGGCAAGACTACAAATAAGATTTTGTCAAGGCCTTATGCCAAGACACTAGTTTGTCTCATAAGACCTACCGATGCATCAATAAGCTATAGCGGGCTCCACCCATCACATATTAAGTCCAATGCATTCCCATATGAAAAGGTTTAAACATAACAAGAAGATTCATATTAAAACTAGCATAAAAAATCTAAATACTTCATACATAAACCATGAATGGTATAAAAATAACACATCCATAGTCAAACATATCACAAAACCTTCAATAAAATATATAAGTTTTGTTTCATAATAAATCAACTTCAAATAAGCATAAAATCCATCAAATGATGTTGACATAGATGAAATCAACACACTTTTTTGAGAAATATCACTTTTTATTTTAAAATAATTTCAGAATCATATATTTCAAAAATAAAACATTTTCTTTGACAATATTCTTATAATATTGTAATGGAAGCTTCAATTATTTTATAATGGCGGAAAATAGTCACACCGCCGCCGTATAAGTTAAAAACATTCTTACCTTAATTCTGTCAAAAAGGTTAAAAAGCACCTTGTTTAGAAAATGACAGAAAGATTCCTTTATAAAACTATTATAAAAAGTCAAACAAGGGTATAAATGACTTTAACCCATATTCTTTTAAATAGTAAAAAAAATTGAAATACATTTTTAAGAAACATGGATGTGGTTGATAAATAGATCCTAGTAGATTATTACGTTTAAACAACCTCAGATAATGAAGAGATTGTGGAATAACCCTTACCTTGTAATTTTCCTTGGTTGGGGTAGGTTAACCGACTGTATAATGGTGAAATAATTGTTATTGAATTATAAAAGAATCATATATATTAATATGATATCATATATGATTTTTTAACATTGATTTGTTAATAATATCTTAGTATTATCATTGTTTCGGGTGTTAACTTACTCATTTTCTTCTATATGTTTTGTTATGTAAGATGTGTTTGTCATGGATAGGTTTTATCTTAATTATATCCAGAATTATATCAAGTCCTTAGATACTATTATTAGTCATCAAATGAGAATTATACTTGAATGGATAAGATGGAGAATGAATCTCATCGTGTTCGTGGAGACGGTAGTCCGTACGTACGCACGAGCGGCAATATCATTCTTTTGATATTAAAATAAAATATAATTGGATGTATAACATATATACAGAATAATTATCATGTTATGTTTATTATTTACATGAGTTACACATCATTATTATAGTAATCCAAATAATAATTTATTGAATAACAATTACGCCACGACGTGGAGACGGTAAGCCGTACGTATGCACGTATGGTGACATGTTATTCAAAGGATGGATGGAATACTGAATATAATTGTACCATATTTATAATAATATTACAATATATATAAGATACTAGAGTTATTATTTTATAATGGTAATAACAAAGAAGGAAGAAGTAGAAGAAGAAATGAATTTGAAAAAGGTGGTGAAAACATTACCTCTTCTTCGGGTTCTTCCTTTTGATTTGATCAAAACTGCTCTTCAGATGGATTTCTGACTAAAGGAAGGCCTCTCGGATGAATTGAGGGATGTTTCAAGAGTATTGGGGCATAGTTTGGCCGGACCAAAAGGCTTTGAAGGTGTGAATTAATGAGAAGGGAGAGTTCCCTTTTATAAGAGGGGTGAGGGGAACCTTTGGAAAAGTCAAAAATATTATTTTATAATAAATTCATATTAGGTTTCTAATGGCTCCAAAGTGGATTATTTAAATTTTAATGTGGTTATAGGTCGAAAACCACCCAACCAATATAATTTATATAGGTTTGGGCCATTATACTAACCTTATCTTTAAGTAATAACTCTTAGTTAATTAGTTTCACTTTTACAATGTCTCTTTGTATTTTTATATTATAAAGTTAATAAACATAATATATGCCTCCAACCGACCCCCCAAGTGGTCCATTAATTATAAAAATATCATGACATATGTCTCTTGGATGAACCTTATATTTTTTAGGAATTTAATATCAATTAATAATATAATATTTGTTTTAAAAACTCTTTTATGTCAATTTTGACACTATTCAATAGTTGATATTTGGAAAACTCATAATAGAATGATTACTTTAAAAAATGAAAATTAATTCAATCATAATATGTCATATTATCCTAGAAAATTATTTTAATCCATTAAAAACCTCAAATTATATTTATTTGGGTATTTATAATATCAATTATTTTAATTTTTCACTATTATGGTAATTAATGCATCATCATTGTGTCATAAAGAAATTAACTTATGTAATATCTAAAAATTATAAATAAAAAATATGGTTATGTAGGAAATAGGTTTATCTTTCTAATGAATATTTATAGTCTAAAATACAACATATATAACCCTATGTAAAAATTGGTTTTCAAAAAGATATATGCTTGTGTCAATTTTGTTTTTCATTTTAACTTAATTAAAATAAAGTGTCCCTATCACTTAAAAGTGGCACCATGGGGTCCCGAAATTGACTCAAAGATGACCATGTTAGAACATGTATCAACCAATAAGGTTAGGACACGTTTTAGGGTAATTTTGTATTATTATTATATTATTTTTTAACCCTTATTTACCAGATTTACCCTTTAACCATGGTAAATAAAATATTTACCGAAGTATTATTCAAAATGTCTAAAAATAAAAGTTACCTATTTACAAAATTTGAACATCCTGATTCAAAATATGGAATCAATTTTTCCAAATTCAAAACAAAGAAGTGGCCGAAATTAATTTAAAATTAATTCCCGCTGTCGAAACAAAAAGCGTGTTTTTTAGATATAATCACTATCAAAAGATTGATAATTGTTTATGTTCGGTTTAATTGTGAAATTATGTCCAATGGAAAAAATTGTAGTAAATGGTAAAAATATATTCTAAATATACTTTAAAACCACTCAAATTCATAATTTATCACTATTAATTATTTTTATTAAAAATGTTGTTTTTAATTAAAATTTAGTAATATTCACTATTCATCAAAATATGAAAGTTCTCCGAAATGTACCAAAATTTAACCTTAGGCTAAATTCAATACTCCGAATCCAACAATGAAGTCCATTTTGAGAGATAAAATTTCTAAAATTTTAAAAAGTAGGTATTACTATTCATAACGACTAGTTTGATCGGTTGTGGTGTGTGTTGGAACTCGATGTTGCGTACAACACACACTATTACATTATTCAATGATAAGTGTAACATAGAAGCTTGGGGTGTTACAAATAATGTATTAGTATTATTTTTATGATTTGGGTTTTTTATGAACGAAACATTCAAGTAATAATCCGTTTATAACAATGAAATATTTTGAGGGTGAAATACATTTTAAGGTGTATATAATGTAACACCACAAGATTTTTTGATATGGTAACTTTTTAATTTCTTTTCCATATTATGTTGTATGCTACACTAATATTAGTTTACGCTGTACAAAAATCTTTATTAGCTTGCGGTCTACACAACACTATGCTTTCCATGTATTACACACAATTTCCCGTTCTTCTGATATAATTCATTCCATTCAAGACTGAGTATAAGTGAAAAAATAAATATTATTACATATTCATCATAATTGTGGGTATTAATAATATTAACATACATTTCAAAAACTATTAAAATGAAAATAATTTACTCTATTCTGATAAAAGAAGTATTTTCCAAAAAAAAACAGTATTGTCACGTTTTGATGGCACACCCATTTTAAATCTAGTTTTTTTCACTGTTATATGTTTTATTTAACAACATAAACTCCTTATTTATATGAGGTGAAGAAATATTTACTTTGGATAAATTTTTGATAATTTTATGAGAATATTTAAATTTTGAAGAATAGTGTAATTCTATTTTTTTATGAAACCAACCTTTTTCATCGAAATAATTTATGCAATTAAATTATATTATTTAATGTTTTTAAATTATAAATATAAAATATTTTTAACTTTAAATATATTTTATTTATTTAACATTAATTTTACAATTAATTTAGGTATACAAATATTTCAATCTTTTGCAATGATTGATCTTTTAAAAATGTCTTCACTCCTTTCGACATTAGGGATAATTTTAAATTAATTATTGAAAATTATGTATTTTGAATTTTGGAAAATAGATTCCATTTTTTTGGATTCAATAGGTTCAAATTTTGTAAATATAATTATTTTATATTTTTGAATTATGAATATTATCTTCAGTAATTTTTATTTATATGGTAAAAGGGTAAAACAGGAAATTAAGGGTAGGAATAATATAATAAAATTTCTCTAAAAGTTTTCTTAATATACTTGGATTAGTTCTTTCTCGACCTAAATCAACCATGGGTCAAAATGGTATCATTTATAAGCCATTTGAATATGATTAGGACATTTAAATTTTTTTATTTAATGAAAAGTTAAATATGTCTCAATCGTATTTCAATAAATAATTTATTTTTTATATAAAATATTCTGAAGATAAATTTGATTTTAAATACTTATTTGAAAGTTAAAATGTGTATATTTATCATGGTAATTTATATTTAATTTTTATAAAATATATAATAACCTTAAATATTTATACTTTTATGGTCTATAAATTAACCAATTGATGAGAAATCAATTAAACTATTATTATTAAAATATTAATAAACATAAAAATACCCAAAATGTTTCCCATTTCATCTTAGTCGAGTATACCTCGACTAAAGTCATCTGAGGGACGCATTAGTGACCATTGTGAGTCATATGGATGTGATTGTCACACTTATATTATTTTTTATAAAATGATGTCAAAGTTTTCACATTCATAATTTAATAAGTATAACATTTTTAAGTTGAATTTTAAAGAAGATAAATTATAATACATGTATTCATATGAAATATAGTATTTTTATATTAATTATTGTTTTTTTTAAATTTTTTCCCAATAAATAACTTTATCATATAATTACACAAAACTAATTTAGTAATTATTTTATTAATGGAAATATCAAAATAATATTATTAAATTTTTTAATAAAAATATAATTTCAGGTAATAAATATTTAAAATCATTTTTATAGATTAAATAAATCCTATTAGGATATTAGACAATAATTTTTTTGATGGTAAAATCTTATATTTATATTTTTAAAAATACATAAATTGCATAGATTAAAAATTGACACAATTGTTGTTTTATCAAATCAATTTTCCTTAAATTATTTAAAAATAAAATAACATTTCCAAAAAATATGGAAGATTTATAATATGGTCGAAAATAATATAACTTATATATTTATTTTCTAATTGACAGAAAATAAATAAATATTTCATCCATTTAATATTGAAATATTTTTTATCTTCATTAAAATCAAATAGAATAACTAAGGGATAATTAAAATGAAATTTTTTAAATTGAAATAAACACTTGTCTAAAATTTAATAGTTGATAAGATTAAAACTATATCCCATGTCATATTTTAAATTGGGACATTTTGGAGGTTTTTGAGTGGGTTTGTATTAGTATAAGTTTATATTATTGAGGTTTCCCAAAGTGCCCCCACATGAATGATAAACGATACCTCCACCCTCACATCATTACATCAATTTGAGCCATCAAGCATAGTCTTCCCCAAATCTTTTACCTTCTCAACATCCGTTGTAACATTCTAGAGGTTATAGTCTTCTTCATAGAATCACTCTACTTATCAAAAAAGAGATTCAGAGGAAGCGTGTTGATGAAGTGAATGTTTAGAAACATACAAAGGATAGTAGACCTTAGGTAAGGGATAGTTTTGCGAAGTCATTATTAAACAAGATTGATTATATGTATTTATTTATTATGCTATATTTCTTATACATGTTCATGTTTCATAAATATTTAGTATTATTTAAATTCTTCTGATGTTTTTTAATGTCAAATGTTTTCATCTGTAAATTTTTATTTAATGGTATAAAAAGAATATTTTATCATTTTTGGTATGAGGTACTTTTTAACTATTCTAGAAAAATTATGATAATAATGTTTTTTAAAATATGTAGCATTAATTAATTCTTAAAATTTTAAAATACATTATTTACTTGAATTTTCTTTTATAATATTTCTAGTGTATTTTATATTAAATTGTTTTCATTAAAAATTCCATGGCATTTTGAGAAAAGTGAACATTTTTTTAAGGAGAATAGTTATTTTCCTCAAAAATTATTTTCATGTGTTTTATAGAAATTATATTCCATCTATGATGAAATAATTTAAATATGGATTTCTTTCCAACCCTATTTTTAATATGATTTGTTTGTGTTTATGATGGAATGATTTTTATGAAATACATTTATTTTATATGGATTATGATGTAATAATGTTTACGGAACTATTTCTTGTTCCTTGGATTATGTTATGATGAATGATATGTGATTTTGTGGCACATATAATAATTATTTCATTATGAGATAGGTGAGTCCTATAGATCCCTGTAATGCATTGGGTAAGGATTTATATCTCATGACATAAACATGATTGGAATAGAACCTAACTTTGTTTCAGTAATATAAGTCCAAAATGACATGTATATCTGGTTTAGTAAAAACGGGTTAGAATGAGGAGTGAATTAGGTTTAGTAGTTCAATTTTTCTGCTATGGTGGTCTTGGTTATGAGCCTTGGATAATATGGAAATTATTTTCCATTATTATGTGTTTTCCAAAATTCCATGATTTAGGAAAATGCAATGTCATCATGGTTATTGTTCCTATATGATATATGCCTTATGTACAGTCAAGATTTATTTTTTGACTCAATATTTAGATATTGAAAATATATGTTCATTTTTTTTACATTCTTACGTTTGTTTTTTGTTTGACTTCCTTCATGTTAACCCATATTGAGAATTTGAGATCACCCTTTAATGGTTTATTTCTCCCATGATATAAATAAAGGTTCATAGGTAGGAAATATAAGGGAAATATATTTATGGGATATATTAACGAGCTTTCACCAAGATAGAAGAATGTTTCCCATGTTTCCAAATACACTAAACTAATATGATTTTTTGGTGTCTATTTTTTAATGTATTATATAATTTTAAATGGGAATGTAATGTCCATTTATGTCATGCCTGGGTCATTAGATTTCTTGTGGACTCTCTTTAACTAAAAGTAGAACATAGGAACTCATAAGTTTTAATAATTCCAAAAATACATAAATAGTTTTATAGAAGGTAAAAAATTAATGATTAAATTTTAGTATAATTTGTTTGTATAAATTTTTAGAGACATTAAGATAATTATATAAAAAATGTTTTGGATAATTTTCAACGAGTTGTGATTTGTTTATATTCTTTAAATTACATTAGTTAAAGTTGTATATTTTTATGTATTATGTAATAAATCCTTCTCCAATACATGTTTTAAATTATTATTCCATGATTTGGGATATAATTGAATATTTAACCCCATATCTTGTGAATACGAAGAATGTTATTTGAAATAATTCCAACAATACTCTCATGATGGTTATCACATAAATTTCAGCCTATTAAAACATCATATGATGATCAATAAAAAACATTAATTTTTAAGGGATTTTAAAAATCATAATATTATATTATGATAACACCAATACTGTTCAATTTTTTTGTAACATAGTAACAACATGATTCTATTTATTCAATAACAGTGGACCATATATAAGAGATTTATAGACATCATTTGGGAAAACGGAGATTATTTTTACATAATTGGGACTCTCTTATAATATATTCTATTACACTACAATATTTCATAGTATGTTATATCTTTAAAGTAATTTATTATCTTATATTGCACTCAGTACCGACTTGCCTTGCATTATACGCAATATTGAGTTTCAACAAAACAACACATTAGTATTACAATTATTTAAATGATATAATTATTTATAAATTAAATATTGTAATACAAATAGTAACAAATATATCATAAATTTAATATATAATGTTTTCACATAATGAAAAAATATTTATAAAAAAAATTATATATTTTTTTAAAATAGTCATATATTTAGAAAAATAATTTTCTTAAAAGAACAACTTTTTACGTCCTTTTTTGAACAATAATATAAAAAATTTTAAACACTCCTAAAAATTAAATTTGTTAAAATAGACATAATTTTTTATTTTGAAATATCAAATTAATCATAGGGTTAATTTTTGGTTGTTTTCTGATATCTTTTATATTTTGATGAATAGTTAAAAATACTAAATTTTAATCAAAACAAACATTTTTAATCGAAATATTTTATAGAGATAAATTAAAAATTTGAGTGGTTTTAAAGTATTATTAGATTTTATTTTTATCATTTAATATAATTTATTACATTGGATGTAATTTCAAATTTAAATTATACAAAAAAATATGTCAATCTTTCGATAGTTTTTATTTCTTAAAAACCCGCTTTTGGGTTTTGACAATAAAAATTAATTTTAAATTAATTTCTGCCACTTCTGGGTTTTGAATTTGGAAAAATATATTCCATATTTATAATCAGGAGTTCTATCATGTGAAATTAGGTAAATTTTATTAAATAGCCATTATAAATAGTGACTTCAGTAATATTTTATTTACCCTGTTTAAAAGGTAAATCCGATAAATAATGGTAAAAATATAATATTATAATAATATTAAATTACACTAATATGTGTCTTAAACATATTTTATGATACATGTCTGACCATGGGAATCCTTGAGTCAATTTTGGGACCCCATGTAGCCACTTGTAAGTGAAAATGTCACTTTATAAAATTAATTTATATATAAGGAAAATGTAACAGAAACAAATATATATTAGTAAAACAATTTTTATATGTTGTTACATAATTTTTATCCTTGAATATAAATAATCATTAGAAATATATCAAGATTTGAAACGTAATGATATTTTATTAATAATTTTTTGACATAAAATTAATATATTTATTTATGACACAATAATGAGAAAGTAATTTCTTTTTTAATAAAAGAATCAAATAAATGATATTATAAATATTCAAATAAATTTAAATTGAAACTTTTGACACCATACAAGAATTTTATAGGTGAATATGAAATTTTAGGGTTGATTAAATGTATTTTTTTGATGTAATCATTTTTATATGACTTTCAGAGAACTATATATTTAATAGTTTCTAAATTGACATAAATTAGTTTTTTAAACAAATACTAATTTATAATTGATATAATACTCTTAAAAATATAATATTATACCAAAAGACTTAAATAAGGTTATAATTGTCATTAATGAACCACTTTAGGTTATTTTTGAATTTTATAGTATGTTTATTAACAATATAATATTAAAATAAGAGGAAACATGATAAATGTTCAACTGATTAACCAAGAGTTAAATCTTAACGATAATGTTAATATGTGACCTAAACTTATCTTAAATCTATTTTATGAGAGTAATTTTACCTATAACCACCATAAAATCTAAATAAAACTATTTTGAGCTATTAGAAACTAAAAACGTATTTCAGAATAAATAAATATTTTAAACTTTTCATAAAGTGCCTCTCACCTCACTTAAAAATGGGTACGTCTTCTTATCTCATATTCATAGCTCCACATCATTTTGGATTAGTCAAAAACTACTCAAATATCGTCCACACTACCCCCACTAAATCTGTGAGCCCTTAATTTGTTCATAAAGCCAACCTATGGGGACCTTTAGTTTAAATATAAAGGATGAACGTGAAATGGTGGTAATTATTTTCTCACCTCTTTCAAAGTTCTTTTCTTCTTCCACTTCATATTTATTTTTTGTTTTCATACTAAAAATAATAACTACAGTAACATCTACATACTGTGATGCTATTATAAATATCGTACAATGATATTCATTATTCTATCCATTCTAGGAATGACAGAGTTACCATATGTCTATACGAACAACTTACAGTCTCCACATCATGGTATAGTTTGTTGATCAAAATTTCAGTATTTGGATATGTATAATAATGGTTATAATTTATTTAAATAATAAATATAACATGTTAATAATTATTTATATATAATATAACATCCAACCACATATTATTTTATAATCAATAGAATAATATTGTTGCTCGTGCGTATGTACGGATTACCATCTCCATGATGGGATGTGATTTCATTCTCCATCATAACCATTCAAGAATAATTTTCATTTAATGATTGAAAATAAAATTTAACAACAAAATATCGTTCAAGATTTCAATCAAATAAATCCTATCCATAACAAAAATAACTATCGCAAAGAAACATATGAAGGAAAATGAATCAGTAACACACAAAACAATAATACTAATGAAATATTATTAATAAAGAAATATTAAAGGATCATATATGATATCATATTTATGTATGTGGTTTCTGTATAATTCAGTAACAGTGATTTAACCATTATATAGGTTGTTAATGTACCATCGACTAAGGAAAATCACATGGTAAGGTTAATTTTACGATCTGTTTTTTATCTGAGGTTGTTTATACGTAAGTATATAATGGGACTTCTTTATCATCAAAATCTATGTTTCATAAAAATTTATTTCAATTTTTTTACTATATCTGAAACTATGGGTTAATTTAATTTATACCCTTGTTTTTATTTTTAAAAAAGTGTTTGAATGGAATCTTTCTGTCATTTTCCAAACAAGGTGTTTTATGACCATTTCAACAAATTAAAGAAATAATATTTTTTTAAAACTCATATGGTGTGTAGCCATTTTCCACTATTAAAACACCATATAATATTCCCTTACAAACTTATAATAATATTCTCAAAATAATGTTTTTCGTTACTTTTAAATGTTTTTAATGTTGAAGGAGATATTTCACACAAATATTTTTTGGATTGATTTCATCTATGTGAAAATCCTTTGTTGAATATTACACTTATTTGAAGTTGATTTATGATGATACAATATTCCATAGTGAATTGAAGGTTTTGTGATATGTTTAAATGTGTATGTTCTTTTTTATACCATTCAGGGTTTATAGTTAAACTATATAAATTTTGAATGCTAGTTTTAATATGAATATTTGTGTTATGTTACAACATTTTCATATGAGGATTGCATTGGGAATAGTATAAGATGGGTGGCTCCATCTATACCCTTTCGATGCATCGTTAGGTCTCATGAGAGAAATTAGTGTCTTGGAATAAGCTTTGAAAAAAAATATTTGTAGTCTTGGCACAAGGCTTTTACAATGTGGTTATGATATCTATCATTATTCATTACAACAATATGAAATTAGCTATTGATATTATATTTGATTATTGGAGTAGTAGAATATCTATGTGAATAAGTCAATGGAGTTATTTGATTTATCTTTTCCATATTATGCTGAAATTTAATATTAAAAGGTTTGTGTTTTAGTCTTATACATTTCCTTAAATGTTTATTCTTATTTATGATAGTTTCCGCTCTATTATTATAATTACTGGTAAAGGATATCACCCTTTTCTCATGATTTATTTTTCCGTTGATGAAAAGAAGTATATTATTGATTGGCCTACATGAATAGGCAAAAGGATATGAGTGTGTTCAAAGGGGACACAATGTTTTTGTTTTTGCATTTCATAATGTAATGTAACACTTATGTATGTATTTAGTACTTCCAAGGATACTAAACTAATTAGTCTTTCAAGAATTGATCTCTTGTGATCAGGAAAAATATTATTTAATAATGCACCGAGTCTGGATAACTAGGGTAGGGGAGTTACAGTTGGTATCATAGGAAGTTTAGTGCAAACCTTGTAAACTAGATTCAGTAAAACTCTTATGAGAGAACATTACCATAAGATAATCTACGTGGATTAGTATAGAAGATATTCCTAAAATTTTGGTAATGTAGATATTTTGTGAATTTTTACAGGCAATAAATTCATGTCATGATATGAGTAGGTAGAGGCAGCTCTACCATAGATGAATCTAGGGGTAAAACACAAAAACACCACATTGAGCTAGACTCGAATGGGAACTGGTGCATGAAAATTGGCCTTGATGCACTCTTGGATACAACCCTCTTTAGGGATATACTTAGGATAATTTAAATTTTCATTACAATACATTATAAAGTATTTATGAGTAAACAAGTCAACAAAGAAACTATCCTTATGATTATGAGATTATATGTGTGAAAATAATCAATTAATGTTGTGAATTTATCTACTTGTTGGATTATACATTATGATATGATCTAACCTAGTGTATTTATTCATTTATAAATGCTTGTCAATAGAAGGAATGAAAACTCAAGCTATACACATGATCCAAATACTAAGAAGGATCATGTCTTTCAGGGTCATAAACCATCATTTAGAAGGAAAATAGTCTCCCACGTATTATCATCATATGAATAAATAATATCATGTGTAAAAAGATAAGTAATGAATTCTCTAAGTCATATGGATTTGAAAGGTAATCCATTGAATAATAGGATGGTTGAGAGAAAGACAGATAAAGGGAATAATGTAAATAAGGATTTTCCCACATGTGAGAATTATAGAATGAATCACATTGGTAAATTCATGAAGGGAATGAGAGTATTTATATGTGTGTAGAAAAAAGACACCACATTCATGATTGTGAGGGTATGAAAAAGTATTAAATGTACAATGCTCCATCTATGTGGAGTTGGGACACTACATGAATCAATGTACAAATCATCAGAGTATTCTCCAAATGATGCTATTGGATAATAATCAAGTTATAATACTACCGCATATGAAGAGGAATTAATACTATTATTATGTTGTTATTAAAGCATTATGTCATTTGAGTGTTGTATCAACGATTTAATGGTTATATGGAATATTAAAATAAATAAGGATTATACTGTAGTACTATTTCATTAAAGATATGAGATTATATGGTACTATGAAAAGTGACTCATCAAGAAGTTAATCTTTTTGGAAAATACACTGTGGAAGGAATGATAAACTTTAATATGGTCTTGATACTGTGTTAGTGATTTTGGAATAAGTAATGGTTGGTTTGGATAAATTATAAAAAATATTATTGACTACCTTAAACTGATTAATGGTTTGTTTATTCCATCATTGTGGGAGTATTCAAAATTTTTTGATATAAAGATTATATCTACTATTCTACTAGGAATAAGAGATTTATAATGAAAATAATAAATTTTTCTGTTAATTATAGGTGTTAAAAGGTTTTAAAAGAATATATGATGAAGGTATCATATGTTTTTAAGTGGAAAAAATCAATCTTCATTATCTTTACCTTTCTTATAAATTTTGGACTGTGAGTTTTGATAGAATTATTTTAGATAAGTATGATGATTGGAATAGATTAATTTGGACATTGGATACACTTATTTAAGGTTAAAACATTTCTTAAGATTATTTTTGGTTTCTTATAAATAGGACAACCTGGAGGTCGAGCGACAACCTATTGCGTCTGGCTAGGATGTGAGACTTCAACCTGCAACCGAAGGGCGACGAGGGTACATCACCTGCCACTGGCCTATATCATATCCTGGTTTGAATAATGTAGTTTTTTTAAAATGATCTCAGATATGAATTATAAATTCTTTTTATTTGGAACCCAATATGATTAGGATAAATATAATACTTTTGATTTCCATTATCTTTTGTAGTGAAAGATGAGTTTGTGGTAGAAATTTGTTAAAGGATGGAGCTCTATTTTCCAAGTATTCTTTTTTATCTTATTAATTAATTTTTAGGCTCTAAATAAAGGATCATAAACTCAAAAATATGTTTTCCTAAAACCTTATGTTTTATTGAAATGATGATATTTTGAATCATCGCATATTTATGGCTTTTACGCCCTTAATTTACCATTTATTGTTCAAATGTTTGTGATTGATTACCTCAATCATAAATATTTACGTTTTTCCTCTAATTATGTGTCTCTAATTTACACTAATGTTCTCCTATTCAAAATAATAATATGTTGGTGACTTTCTCATTTTAATTTCTCTATTATTAAGACTAATGTTTATTAACCCTATTTACGATGTGAGTTTTTCATAATGTTATTTTCTAATTTTGACCTTTTATTTTCACAAAACAATTTCATATTGTGAGGAAGAAGATTATTGAAGGAGGATGGAGTGTACCACTAAAATATTTCATAGTAAATTATCTATTTTTTAGTAATTTAATAGATTATATAGCACACATCACTGACATGGCTTTCATTATATGCAAGATTGATTTTCTGCAAAACAACACATTAGTATTATAATTATTTGAACAATATATTTATTTATCATTTAAATATTGTAATATAAATAGTAGAAAATAAATATTAAATTTTATTTATAAATTTTTCACATAAATAATACATATTTTTAATGAAATTTATATCTTTTGTTAAAATAGTCATATATTTAGAAAAACAAATTTCATAAAAGAACTACTTTTTATATCATTTTGTGAACATCAATGAAACTAGTTTTTGAAACAAAAAAAAATTGAATTTGCTAAAATGGACTTCATTTTAGATTTTGAAATATTAATATAATATTTGGGTGAATGTTTGTTAATTTTCTGATAACTTTTATATTTTGATGAATAGTGAAAATACTAAATTTTAATTTAAAACAACTTTTATAATCGAAATAATTTATTGTGTAAAATTATGTAATTGAGTGGTTTTAATGTATCATAAGATTATATTTTTATCATAGAATATAATTTATGGTATTATATGTAATTTTACATTTGAATTATACATAAACATATGAAAATATTTTGATAGTTTTTACTTCTTAAAAACCCAGTTTAGGTTTTGACAACGGGAATTAATTTAAATTTAATTTATGTAATTTTTTTTAATTTATAAAAATTACTTGATATTTGGAATCATGAGTTTCATATTGTGTAAATAGGTATCATTTAGTTTTAGAAATTATGAATAAAAACTTTAGTAAATATTTAATTTACCAAGGTTAAAGGGTAAATCAGGTGAATAAGGTTAAAAATAATATTATAATAATATTAAATTACCCTAATAAGTTTCCTAACCCTATTGGATGATACATATACGACCATGGTCATCCTTGGGTATATTTTTGAATCACATGGACCCACTAGTACGTGAAAATTACATTTTATAAATATTAATTTAATGATAAGGAAAATGTAACATAAACATATATCTTTTAGTAAAACAATATTTATATGAGGTTATACAATTTATCTACTTGACTATAAATATTAATTAAAAATAAATAATTATTTCCTACATCATGATATTTTATTTACAATTTTGATGCATAAAGTAAATATATATTTATGACAAAATAATGATGCAGTATTTTCCTTATTAATAAAAGAATAAAATAAATGATATTATAATTAATAAAATAAATTTATATTGACAAAATTGATTACATAAAAAAAAAATTAGATGAATATAAAATGTTTTGGTTGATTCAATTTATTTTTTTCAAAGTAATAAAGTTGTTATTACTGTCAAAAAAAACAAATATTAAACAGTGTTAAAATTGACAAAAATGAGTTTTAAAAAACACGATTTTATTATATGGTATAATACTCCTAAAAATATACTATTAGGTCAAAGTAATTATATAAGGTTCTATGGTTCACTAATGATCCACTTGAGCTTCTATTGTAATTTTATATTATGTTTATTAACCATATAACATAAGAATACAAGAATAAATGATAAATGTTAAACTATTTAACCAAGAGCTATATCTAAAAGATAATGTTATTATGGTGACCTAACCATGTCTAAACCCTATTTTGTTAGCATATTTCTACCCATATTTAGATTAGGCTCAAAATAAATATTTTTAGAGAAATTATAAGCTGAAATGTTTTTAGAATAAATTAATATTTCAAGCCTTTCTTAAAGGGCCCCTCACCTATCTTGTAAAAGGATAATTCCCATTATCTCCAATTCACACCTCCATAGCCATTTGGATCGGCCAAAAATTGTTCAAATATTCTCCGAAATAACCTTAAAGTTGTATATAGGACTTAATTCGATCATAAATCCAACCTATGAAGACCTTTTATTCAAATCAATAAGAAGAACCTGAAGAAGGGGAAATTATGTTATCACATATTTCAATGTTGTTTTCTTCTTCCCCTTAGATATTTTTTGGTTTTCCATACCAAAATAATAACTCCAATACCTTTTCCATATTTTGATCTTATTATAAATATTTTACAACCATATTCTTTTTTTATCCATCCTATGAATGAAAAAATCACCATACATGCGTACGTACGGCTTACCGTCTCCACATCGCGGTGTAGTTTGTTATTCAACACATCATTATTTGGATATGTATAATATTGTGTATGATTGATTTTATAATTATTATTACATGTTAATTATTATATATATATAATATACCATCCAACTACATATTATTTTACCATCTATAGAATGATATTGTCACTCGTGCATACGTACGGCTTACCGTCTCCACAACACGATTAGATTTCTTTCCCCCTCGTAACCATTCAAGAATAATTTTCATTTTATGATTATAAATAATATTTAAGAACTTTATATCATTATCGTAATGAATCAAATACATCCTATCAATAATGATATAAATTTTTTAATGAAACATATGAAGAAAAATGAATCAGTAACACACGAAACAGTGATACTAATGAAATATTATTAAAAAATAAATATTAAATAGTCATATATTATATCTTATTTATGTATGTGGTTATTGCATAATTTAATAACAATTATATAACCATTATTTAGTATTTTAACATATCATCGACTAAGAAAAAGTACAAGGTAGAGGTTATTTTTACAATCTCATTATTATCTGAGGTTGTTTATACGTAAGTGTCTAATGTGACTTCTTTATCATCGAAATCTGTGTCTCTTAAAAATGTATTTCAAAAAAAAATTGCTATATCCTAGAATATGGGTTAATTGCATTTGTACCCTGGTTTAACTGTTTATAAATATGATTGAATGTAATCTTTTAGTCATTTTCTAAATAAGGTGCATTATGACCTTTTCAAAAAATTAAGGAAAGAATGTTTTTGTAATCTTATATGGTGGTTGTGGCCATTTTCCAACATTATAACACCTTAAAAATATCACTTAAATGATTATAAAAATATTTTAAAAATAAATATTTTCTTTAATTTTAAATACTTTCAAATTAGAAAGCGATATTTCACTCAAATAGTTTATGGATTTATTTCATCTATAACAACATCCTTTTTTATATTTTGTGCTTGTTTGTAGTTGATTTATAATGATACAATCCTCTAAATTTTAATGAAGGTTTTGTGATATGTTTGACTATGTATGTGTGTATTTTTATACCATTCATGGTTTATGGATAATGTATTGAAATTTTATATGCTATTTTTAATATGAATGTTTATGTTATGTTTCATCATTTATATATAAGGAATGCATTTGATTTAGTAAGTGACTAGCGGGGCCCGCTATAACCCCTCGATGCATTGGTAGGTCTCAAGAGAAAAATTAGCGTCCTGGTACAAGGCATTGACAAAATTTTTATTTGTAGTCTTGGCATGAGGCCTTGACTATGTGGTTATGATGTACGGAAGTTTTCATTCCAATATTATGAAATTAGTTATTGATATTACATGTGATTACTAGACTAATATAATGTCCATTTGAATAAGTAAAAGGCATTATTTGACTTATCTTAGACATAATATGCATATGTTTATGTTTAAAAGGATTTTGTTTTAGTCATATACATTTCCTTAAATATTAATTCTTATTTATTATTGTTTCCCCTATATTGTTATCCTTACTGAGCATATGAGCTCACCCCTTTATTATTTTTTATTTTTCCCTATATACGAAGAAGTATATTATGATTGACCTATATTAATAGGATAAGGGATATGAGTGTGTCAAAGGGGACACAATGTTGTTGGTTTTCCATTTCATAATTTAATTTAAAACTTATGTCTGTATCTATTACTTCCAAGGTAACTAAACTAATCAGTATTTTGGGACTTGATATCTTGGGATCATGCCAATATTATGTAATAACGCACCGACTATGGGTAACTAGGTCAGGGAATTACATATTCCCTCTATTTTTTAAGGAATATGTTCAAGTACATTATTTGGAGATAGATGGCCATACCAAAATACTTGGTATTTTGTAGTGGCTGGTGTATACCATTTGAGGAAACAAACCTAATTTTTTATTCACTGGGAAGTCGATATATCTCAATAAAATGAAAATTGTAATCATGGGAAGTGAGGTACATATGGATTTTCTTTTAATCATTTTATTTTATTGATTAATCTCATGTGTGTCTTTGGTATGAATTTACTATTGTCTTATATTTAATTTCGAAATAGATATTCCCCACAAAACTAATCAAATAAGAAAACTTTTCATTATACCTAATATCGATCAAGATATTCTTTATGTAATGAAAAATTATTACTACCACGATCTAGAAAAAAAGTGAGTGTGAACATGAAGTTTTAGTCTGAACCATACACACCATGGTTCAACATAGATATTTACCCTTCTTTATCATGGCTTAATGATCAAATAAATAATCCTCTAAAAAATATAATTTATTAAATATTAAAAATTATCACATTGGCATGAATTATTCATGATTCAAGAATAAATACTCAATTTAACTAGATTTATTCATGTGGAATCAAGATCAAAGAACACATTACAGGTCATAAATATTATTTAAATTTTCAAAACATATATTTTTTGCTAATATATAGTATTTATTCACTTATGTATAAATTTTTTAAAAGGAGAATGTATGATTTTTTATGATTCATTGACTAACATATATCATGGGTTATATTATTGGCCAGATTGAACACCCACATGAAATCCGTGATACTGTTTTTCAAGGAAGGTAATCTAAAATAAATGATATATAAATGTAGTAATTTTTTTGATTCCAAAATTTTCTATCATAAAGTGAAAAGAATGAGAGATTATAAAAAAGTTTTTTTTGATGACATGAGATGATGTATATAATAGATATTTGAATTCATTAACTTTTAATAGAATTCTGTTCACAAATATATATTTCTTTTTTAACTCAATATGGACCTATATGAATGAAAAAAAACACCATGATCATGATATATATTATATAGGAATGAATAAAATATAAAAACATATATAATAATAACAAACACGTGTAAAAAAATAAAATATTTGGAAATATTATCCCAGATATTGTAATATTGGATTTATGAACATGTGACGTAGAAACCATATAATATAAAACTCATAATTCCTTCATACATTTAAAAATATAATATAAAAAACTAAATAAATTATAATAAATTATTGTACTAGGGAATCAAATTGAAATGAATAATATACTAGGATACCAAATATTTCCCCAGCTAAAATGGATTCAATAACGTCATCTTGTAGGGACATTGAACAATATCCTTCCATTTAATCAATTAATTGTAATGTTTCTCTAGGTTTATATATCAACAGGTGATAACTAATCTTCTAAATCTGGGGACTAGAGAACCTCCCAGAAAATAGAATACTACCACACAGAATGATAAATTATGTTATAATGATTACAATTCTTTCCATATTTTTCTATCTTATAAATGTGTTCTGAATCAGAACCATAAAACCCATATATAAAAATCAGAACTCATGGTGTGTACATATTCAATAGAATATATTTATGGAAGTGAAATATGTCTTAAATGGATGGGTGAAAATCACAGAGGGATCCGACATAGAAGACACAATAGAATAAAAATAAGTTATATTGGAACCATATAATGAAATACACTAGGGTAATTATCAAATTATATGTCATTATTGACAATTAATAAGACAATATATAATTTATATACTTTCATTACTAAATACAACTGATAAAAATAATTATTTTTAGATCAATGTGATCAATAGTTAGTAATGATCCCTTGTGTAACATAAATTGATCAGCAGCGGATTATGTGATTAGATAATTGAAAAAAGTAAACTAGTGAAGGAATGAAATAAATTTATAGCATAATAGATGTAAATCATAGTGAATAATTTTAGAAATGGTTATATTAATCCTAATTAGTAATAAAAATATTCAAACAAATTTTCCATGGGATGGATTTGTAACAACCTACATTTTTATAAATAGAATTTTCTCTATTAAATTAAATTTATGGAAACTGTAGGCATATAATGTAAAACATATACTCCACATAATAAAATAATATTAATTTATTTCATTAGTATAGAACATTACATTTAGAGAATAAAAATATTAAAAAAATTGCAATATTTTAATGGGAAAAAACATAGAATATTTTATAACTAGAGTATAAAATAATGGTTTAATTTTATATACTGTAGAATTTTTATTTAAATTAATTTCATTTTATTATTTTTTGGATAATCGCAATTTTCAAATATCATGAGAAAGTTCATAATACTTCCCTTAATGGCCCTGCTTCATAGTCTAAAGTTCTAAACATAAACAAATAATTTAGCATGATAAAGATAAAGAAAAAGAAACAATAGGGTGTTGAATTGTGTTCTTTAAAAATATTGACAGATTCATAAAAAAATTGTTGTTATATAGTGAACCTTTCTATCCCTCTTAAAGTTGCATGAAAAAATTAATAAATAAAATAAATGAACATGGTGATTCATAGTGGTTTAGGGAACAAATATCCCTTAGTTCACTCCTCCAATGATCTACTCAACATGATTGGTTATTTTTAATAGTAGGTCCTCTTATATAGAGACCTATAAAAAAAAATTAATTGTATAAAGTCGACTCCTTTACAATAAGTCACTATAGTGACTTCTTCTTCTTTTACAAGAAATACTAATCCATACCTTAGAAAAAGAAGATGACACATAAAAATAACTGATTCCATGTAATTAAAAACACCACCAAATCGACAAAGATTAATTTTTTTGAGAATATATGTTAAACATAAAAGTCCCTATAAAATTGATAGATGTATTAAGATCATTAGTAATGTACTATAGAAAATAGATCTTCAATGTCATATAGAATTTTTTCAATATTGATATGGAAAACACCAGACAGATGTCTAAAAATTCATGTCCACAAAGTGTATCTTTGTAAAATTCTTCATCATAGTTACATAATAAGAAGTAATAATAAAATTTAGTAGCAACAACAACAAAAGTAGGCATTCAATAGGCCAAAACATGTATTTATCCAATGTGTATCTCTAAAGGAAATCACACACTTTGTGTATTTCATGAACGACTATTCTCATATATATCACCATTGATGTGTGTTCATTCTCTTACAGGGAAGAGAATATCAATATTTATTATGTAGGTAGAACATATTATTAGTCAAACTAGTTCCAGAAATAAAAAAAAATCAGGAATATTTGAATTCAAAATCATTCCAGAGATTTCAAACCTTCTTTTAAAAATACAATCAATTCACTCCATTGAATATGATCCTTAAAAGAGAGAAATATTCATTCAAATGGTCATAAAATATCTTTGAATAGATCATTACATCAACAAATAATATTTCATAAATCACAGATAATATCACATATTAAAAACTCAAACATAGAATAGTTATACATAGGGTTCCTTCATGTGATGAAAAAACACAAATAGTATGGTCGAAAATGTATGATTGAACAAAAAATTAGGGTTGATATACCATGGGTTTGTTTACTAAAACATAGGGTTTCTCACAAATGTTGGTTTTCTTAATGATACTTCCCCAACAAAGTAGGTAATATAATCCATATGTACTTAATCAAACATAGGGTTTTCATTACTTACGTTATTCTTATGTATAGTGTTTCTATAATATGTTTAAACACGTCCCTAAGACATCAATAAGCATTTATAGTGAATCAATTATATGAATATAATTCCAAGAAATAATATATCAATTTCATTAAATTCTCATAAAATTAAATTTATTAGTAATTGAAATATTGGTGTTTGTGAGAATCAAAACCAAAAAGAAATTAAAAAAATTTATTTAAGAAAAACAACATAAAAATATCCCCCTTTTATGTTCATTAAACCCATAAGAAGGTACAAATAATTTTAGAAATAAACAAAAAGAAAATTAATATCTCCTATATAAGATATTTAAAATATTTATTTGATAAAGGAAATTATCCACCATTCTTCATTTATAAAAAAAATTCAAAAAACATATCCCCTATTATAAATATCAAAACATCTTCCCTTTTCTAGGATATTAAGGATATTTATCCAACTTTTAAACCAAGATGATAAAATTAAAACAAGTAAAATTATCCAATAATCATCTCAATATAACATTAAAACTACAAATTTCCCCGTTATAAAATGTATAAGAATATCCTTAATAAAAAGTATAAATTTTTTCCTCATTTTGTAACATAAAAAATTTAATAGTATAGAGTATTTGAAATAAACTTCCCCATTATTTAGAAAGAATATAGATAAGTGAACAATGATCCTAATAGAATAAAATATTTTAATGAATAAAATCATTATTTTCTTAAAACACCCCCGAAATCATAGTATTTTGGATATTCAATGAATATAAATATTTAAAAACAATTCAAACAAGTAATAAAACTAATTTTTAGTAATATAATATTTTTATATAATGAAATTGTAAGTACATTATTATTTATGATAACTAAAAATAAATTATAAACCAACTAAGGGAACAAATTTTTATTAAAAAAATATACTGAGAAAAATATATACTATATTGATTTTAAATAAACCGAAAATAAAATTGAAGGGTTTGATATTAGGGTACAATTCATCAGAACTTCCCAATCATAGAACATTTTCTATTAAACCTTCCAAAACACCTATTAATTCTTCTAAACTGGTTCGAACATCATTTTTCATTGATAAAAAGAATAAGAACAGTGTTCAAGCATAATTAGCATCATATTATCAGGACCTATCTTCGTATTTTCTTATCTTTTTATTAACTCCATCAGAATTGGAATTTAATAATTGAATATTTAAAATTATTAATTTAATATTGGGGAATCATTCGTATCCAAAAACCCAATTTAAAAAATAACAAACCATTTTTAATACATATTATTTTATAGATCTTCATACGACATTTTAGATTCATCCAATCAATCTTGTAGTTCACATGATCATCACTAAAAGTGATCAAATATAAATGAATACTTTCATAAGATATACGATAAGAATATTCATCTAAGTAATCATTAACTTTTACATCATTATTTATATCAGAATATTTTTCAAACTAATAATCAATATAAGAAATATAATTCTCTTTTAACAAACCAAAAATATTTCCTATCATCCTTTTATAGAATGATTTTCTTCTAAAAAATAATTACAAGACTAGTTCATCTTACTATTACTGGTTTTTATATGATTTTTACATTTATATTTTACAGAAGAATACTTAATAATATAGAATAATAAATAAGAACATGGAAAATTAGGTTCTGACACAATGTAATTGATGTTTCATTTTCTTCTGCTTGATAATACAGAATAATTATTACATATTACATAAGAAAATTATTTTCATTCTCATAAAATATTTAAATAGTTATAAATGATGAAAAATATAATGTTTTTTTATGAATTAGGCCAGGTACTATATTATTTAGATATTAGAAAACTTAGGGATATTTGATATCTTTTATTGAATAGAATATTGAAACATAGATTAAGATATGATATAAAGACAAAGGAAAAGTATTTATCAAAGTTTATGTGAAATATTTATCCCCCTCTATAAAATAGTTAGTACATCAGATGAATATAAATATTACAATGAAATATTTTATGGATCAGTGATTCTAGTACTCATGATTTTTTATAATAACCTACTTCATTATTTTTCACATATTTGGTAGAGAATTTAGTATACCAATCGATTATCCATAAAAATATTTAATGATTCATCTTAGTGGTGCATTATATAAAAATTAAAATGAATTTTTTTTGGAACCCATATGATATTGGTTCGAGCATTGTTAGTAACTAATGTTTTAGGTATCCAAACTTGTTTATTTTGAGTTGGAATTATATTATTCAAATTGAACAATTCTTTTGAGAAATAATCATTTTTATCCTAAAAAATTATATATATTATAAAAAGTAAATATATTTAATTATTTACACTAATACTACAAAAAAATTTAATAGTTGAAATGTTATTTCTATTTAAGCCAGGGAGAAATAATTTTAATATTGTTTTGGTTTTTCACTATTGCTTTAAAATCCAAATTTTTCTTTTGGTATTTTTTTCATGGATTTGATTAAAAACTTTCTCCTTTTATTAGTATACAAGGATATTATTTAAAATCATTATAATAGGAAAAATAATCCATTAATTTTACGATCAAGAAAATCACATGAATTTTTTGAAGAATCTTATTTTAAATCATTAATATGTTTTTTCATTTTTCTTTCTCTAAAAATTAGTATAATAAGATTTATTTATTTTTATATGTTATTTTTTTAATATTAATATTTTTCTTGTATAATATAGGAATACTTATTTAATTTATCATAAGATAGTTTCCCACAACATGAGTTTTGATAATAAGAAGATTTCACATCATGATTAGTATGGTTCATATGACATACCATTAGATTTTGATGCTTTCTGTTAGAATCTCTAGATGAATAATCATTTGATCTTGAAGTATTAATCCATGTATACTTCATAAATTTATTCTATTTTCTCTTGTAATTGGCATTCCATTTGAGCTTTGAGTAAATAAAATTTTTCTTTTATATGATAGTTTCCATGTATTCACACCATTTATTTTATTCAGTGCCTTTCTTTTTATTTTTATAGATATTTTCAAAAAAAAATAGAAAGATTCGATAAATATGTATCCTAATATTGATGATTTTAATCATATGATACATATAATGTATTATTGATAGCATCTTCTTCGTGTTTCATATGGTTTCAGCTTTATCCTGCATCTCGACTTCATAAATCATTAAATTTCCACTCAAATCCTTCATCAATAAATATTTCATAGGTGTAGATTGACATGTTGCTATAGATTTTACATTAAACATAAAGGGTATTACTCTTATTAAATGTCATGATTTATCTAATTTTTAAATTTAATCTCCCAAATCAGTTACATTATTGATAGTATCTATCAATCTTAGTTTCATTTCCATGATACATTCATTTTTATTTATTTTAAATGTATCAAACTTTCGTTTCATTTTTATTTACCTTAGTGGTATGATATTTTTAGTTTCATCAGAAGTAATATTAATAGTCTTACACATACCATATATAGTAGGAGATTGAGATAATTGATTGAATTCATCAGTTCCTAGACCACATGCAATAGTAATAATATCTCTTTAATTTAGATCAAATTCCCTTTTTTCATTATTCCAATCTTAAAAAAATTCTCTATTAATCTCAAAAGGTTTAACATTTTTAAATAAACACCTATTCCCAGATTTTTTAAATAAATATTAATGCATGATTTCTAACATCCATAATTATAAACATTAATTTATGGAGCACGGATCATCCACATACCATCCTTAGAAACAAACATTTAAATATTTTTTCTAACTAATTTTTAACTAAGGCTTATTAGATAATGTAAATATTTAGTACTTCTTTTTTATACCACTTTCTGATATCAGATAGATCAAGAAGATTATTCTAGAACGATAATATCTATTGATACTAATTTTCAGCATCGAATAGAGCCAAAAATATTCATTGATTTCCAAAAATAAAAATACATAAGTAGACGAATTACATTTATGTTAATATTTGATATCTTCTAGGTAATCTAAATTTCATGAATAAAATATTTCATTAGAGCCCTAACATTGATACCGATTTTTAGGTCAGGTTAATATTCATGAAGAAGAATACCAAATAGGGGTGAATTGTGGTCTTAATAACTATTGATAGATTTTAAAAAAGACTATTGATAGACATAAAACAATTAATTCTCTCTTAAATTTGAGTGAGAATTCTAAACAAATAAATTAAATGAACACAACGTTGTATAGTGGTTCAGTGCACAAAGATACCCAATTGTACTCCACCAACTCTCAATTCCACGAGCATGATGATTTTGACTAATAGGTAAACATATCAAGAGACCTATCAAAAATAACTCAGTATAGGTAGTTGACACCTTGAAAATAATTCTTTATAGAGCCTTTTGATTATTTTACAAGGAACTATAAATCCATAGCTAATTACAAGATGATGAATCATAATCATGACTAAGTCAGAGAAGTCAACACATATCTTAATTAATAGATATTTATTTTGTTGAAATTACAAGTAAAACATAAATGTTTTAGTAACAACTAATAGATTACTTGAGATCTTCAATAATGAAAAACCTCAAATAAATCTTCAACATATCATAGGAATTCTTCAAAAAATGAAAGAGAAAAAACCAGACATATATTTAAAAATCCATTTCCTCAATGTTTATCTACGAAAATTTATTTTCCATTCACGAAAAAGAAGATATAACACTGAAATGAAGTTGAATAGACAACAAAACTAGTGAGGCAATATATCAACACATGTGTACCTCCTATGTGTTTCTCTGAAGAATACAAACCACTAATTGTATTCATGGATGGATTTTATTATGTATATCAACTATATTATGAGTCCATATACATATGCTAAATAGAATAAGATTATTTATACAAGATTTTAATTTATTTTTGGTAAAATACATCCAAAATTAATAAAAAATAAATCATGCATATTTGAATTCAAAAAGCATTCAATACAGGTTGTAAAATCACTTAGAAATAGAAACAATTTACTCTATTAAATATGAGCCTTTAAAAAAATCATAACGATCCATTTAAATATCCCTAAAATGGGTTTTAATTGATCTTTACATATACTATAATCATTTCATAAATCATAGATAATATCATGGATTAAAAACTCCATCGTTGGATAGTGAAACATAGTGTTCCTTTATGTGATGACAAAACTCAAAAAACAGGGTTGATGACATATGAATGAAAAAACAGAAGGTTTTATTTACTATACATTGGTTTCCTAAAACATAGGGTTATTTAAAAATATAGGGTTACTGAATTAGAATTTACCAAAAACATAGGGTATATAATCCATACACACTATTTCAAACATAAGGTTTCCATTAAATACATTACTCTTATAAATATTGGGTATGAATAGTATTTCTAGAATACATTTAAATATATCCTAAATACTTCACCAACATTTCCCATGAATCACTGATTCTAATATAATTTGATATTTAATATAATAGTTTCCTGAATTTATATTAAAATTAAATTCATTAGTAACAGATATTTTTGTGTTTGGGAGAATCAAAACAAAAAATAAAATAAAGAAATTTTTCATACAAAACATGATTAGCATGAACCACCACTCATTCTTACATGTTTTCTATCCATACTAAATCATTATTTCTCCTAGCCCTTTTATCCCCACCTCAATCTATATAATGTTCTATTTGGTATTCCCTAATACTGGTAGCCTGTTCCACAACTACAACTCAACATATGATCTCATTTCCTCCAGAAAAATCATCAATGAATTCCATTACACCATCACAGACTCTACTATACCAAGTGATATTATAGTACATGGTTGGATGGATCAATATACGATGACATAGATGCTATATTCCTGAAGTCACAATTTCATTGCACAAAAACGAATTTATGGTTAATAATTCCACAATTATAGTACCCACTACTATATCTTCAAATGTGACATCATGGATATAATGATATTGTGCTAGTACAACACCATATTAACTCACCCCTACCCAGATTCAAACCCATGTTCGATGTATAATTACTAGGTGACTTTAAAACTCAGGCAAGTCCCCTTTAACATCTTAGTATTTTTACACCAATGAGAAACACTGTATAAAACAAAGGAAATATTTATAATTCAATAAAAAAAATTGAAAATAAATAATATATAACATTAAGATAAATTTAAAAAATTATGAATGACAGAAATAATAGTTAATATTAAAATTAATAAAACAAATATGACTATTAGATTTCTAAAACTAACTATTATGATAATAATATGGAAAATATGTATGGTAACATGACCATTATAAACATAATATATACATAAAATTTTAATATTATTATAAAATTTATTTTCTATGAATAAAATAATTACATATAAATATTAGAGTGCTGAAAATAATATTTAAATTAATAAATATAGGTGAATTTATACATGAATTTATGTGTATTATTAAACAATAATTTTTATATTAAATATTAAAATTACATAATATAAAAAAATAATTTAATGAAATGAATTTATTTTTTCAAATCTAAACATCAATAGTTGTTCAGGGAATTTTTTCAAATATTTTATTGTATACTTTTATTTCTAGTGGATAGTAAAAATACATATTCAAAAATACTAATGTCTTATGATGTAATATTGATATAATAATGATAATATTAAATATATATTTTTTTTAAAAACATTAAATTGATTTAATAATATAAAGAAATTATGTAAAAATAATAAACATTTTTTCAAATCCCAAAATTTAATTAAAAATAAAATTATTTATAGTATTCTATAAAATATATTTTATTATTTTTTCTTCATTATTTTCGTATAAATACTCTCTTACCAATCCATAGGAAAACTAATTTCAATAAGATTCCAAAATAATATGATATACCATATTGCCAAATTTTATGTGTCCTTAAAACCAATGTTATAATTCAGTCCCATCCAACCCAAAACTATCATGTCTTTAGTCTTATATAAAATGATTAATCTTTGAGGAAGAGGTAACCACATAATCCACTTGTTTTAGATATTTTTCATTTTAATCATCAAATATATTTTCATTTCTACCATCATTGAATATTTTATTCTTGGATTTAATTAAAAAAATTTAATATTATTATGATATGGATTAAATATTTTAACAATAAAAAAAATTATGAAATATTATTGTAAGATATATATTATATTTATATATATATTTTATTTTTTAATTATTCTAAAAATAATTTCATAAAAATATACATTATAATGATTTTAAATTTAAAATACAAAATTAAAATGATATATTTTAGAGAAATCCTTTCATCAAAAAATTTATTATTTCCCTAAGAATATCAATTAACAATGTCTAGAATTCATAATTTATTAATAAAAAACAATTTACATCACTTCTGGATTAGTTTTTGAATAACAATAATTTTATTTATAAGAAGCGTGACCCTGGTTAAACAAAATGACAAATAAGATGAAAGGATTCTCAACCCAGTCCCTTTATTCTATTTTTATCATCACATACTCTATCTCTATACTGTGATTCATATAAATACATTTCAAAATGTATTTTGTTTCACTTTCCATTTATCATTCATAGTTATATGCATGATCATACCTCAATGGAATAAAATATTTCACATTCTAAATAATTCATAAATATTTTTATCCCAAATATATATTCATATTTTTTATAATTTTAATCATTATGTACATCATGATCTATAGAATTTTTATTGAGAATACCTCACAAAAATAGTTTAATTATTCCTTCCATGAATTTTTTGATTGATTTATGTTTTATTCCATGATGAATTCATTACAATTCAATTATAAACCCCATTCTTCTCCCAAGGGTTTATTTCATGATTAGGATTTATATATGATTCAATCACATGTTGGATAGTTGATTATTATGATTTCAAGATGGGACTAGTTTTAAATGAATTATATAATGTTATAAGGAAATGGAATTTTTGATATATCTCATAATGATATATTTCTATTATAGGAACATGATTATTTCATTGATCACATTTTATAATGTGATGAGTTTTACCCATATGTAATACTTGAATATGTTGTTATATTTATTTATAATCTATGTAAGATCAATGTTAAAAATTATATCATGTTTTATTTTTATTCATATTCCACATTCCATGCATTCTTTAAATGATTCCAAAATTCTTAAGATGATGATCCCATTCTTGTGATATAGTGATAGTGAATACACCTACCCATGATCCCATATTAAATAATTCGTCCTTTTATTTTATATTATCCATATATTAATGTTTTAGTCACTATTTTCATAATGTATAACCTTAGTTGATTACATGCACTTAATAAAACATGATATATTTTAGGTGAAATATGAACAAGGATGTAAATAATGGTTAAAATTACACATGTATTCATGTTGTAGGAACCCAATTTTCCCAATGCATTGAACCATTCAATTACGGATTGCATTAATATTATTTTATTTTTATTAAAAATTATGTAATAATCATGTGTAAATGATATGGTTCGTTATAGTTAGTATCAATGAGGTGTACTTAACATTGGAATTATGATACTCCAAAAATAACATAGGATATAGATAGGGTTCCCATATCTGAAGTCTTTAAAATTGATTTACTCAAGAGAATAAGTTATTTTTTATAAATTTTTGACTTATGATTTATTCTAAACATTTCTATTTTAATTATTTGTATAAATTAGGATAGTATAAGACAATAAACCGTGATATTCAAGTTAGATGGTTGTCTAAAAAACCTTCCTAATGAAATATATTGTGGCGTTCAAAAAACATGGTGGTAATATCCTAGCTTTCTCAAGATAAGAAGAATAACCTATACCATGTGTAACATCTATGATAACCTAATAGAGAGATACTAGAAATTAATTCATTTAATCACTAATAAATAACATTATTTGTTTGATCACCTTAGCCAATTATTTCTTAACAGTGGGTTTACTCCATAGAAAATAATTTTTTGAGATACATTTTTCCAAGATGAAGAATGTTACTTATTACATTTATTATTTAAAAAGAGAAGTTGTCCAATGAAGGGAAATTTTAAAGAATAATGAGAATTAGTATGAGGTGGAAAATTGATAAGGGTATTTATAAGATATTTCATAAAAATTGTTTCTCTCAAACCCATTATACCAGGATAGAAATATTTTATGAATCATACAAAAAAGGTGATTGAATATTTCATATCCTATGTAATAAAAATTTTCACAATGATTTCAAGGAACAAAACTTTTTTTGTGAACAATATATTAAAAGAAAAAATATATATTCTTTATAATATAGAAATAAAATCTCAAAATATGTAGAAATTAGTGACTTTGGGTGTTATAAATATGATTTCTAGTATAATATAAAATTATACATGATGTTTAAAGAATGGTTTTTCAGATATGGAGATTAGAAACTATGGTTGAAAATTCAATCTTCTCTGAAAAATATAATATATTCAAGATGATCCAACCAAATTCAAGTAAAATATTTTAAAAGAATCACTATGTGAATTAACATCATTTAATGATGAAAATATTCATCTGTGATAGAGAATTGAACCATGCTCATCAATGTTGATTAAACATTAGGTAGACAACTAATAAAATAGTAGAAATTACTAATAATCCTAATGAATAAAAAATAATAAAATTATCTAATTGTAATGAACAGGGGAACTATGGGAGATAGTAAAATGAACCAAGGTTTATTGAGGGTAATCAATGTTATCAACCACTTAACCCAAGAGAGAAAGTGAATGATCCTGCTATCACCATCACATAGGGAGAACAAAAAATGAAGTTTTGTATGGTGCACGAACTGTTAACTCAATAATTTTGAATGTTTAATTTCATTTATAACCTATATAATTATTTTATATATTGAAATCATAGTTTCACTATTGAATCAACTCCCTGATTTCAGGTATTATAGATATACTTAAAAAACATGGTTGAAATTATTTCATCCTGAGTGATATACACCTAACAATTTAGAACATGTAGGTGGTTTCATCTAGTGAATATTATAACCATTCCTTTAGAAAAAAGTTATGAAATAATGGGAATGGAATGGATCTCATTTTATATATCACACATCAACAACCAGGGAAAGGAATTATCATTCCACCTCCATAACAATCATGTTCTTATATAAAACTATACAAAATATTTTAAATATAATCTATAAAGTCCTTAATTGGTATGGGTGTTGATACCAATGAAGTTTCACTTCATATGAAAATGGTTTAGTTAATGGAATGAATCAAGCTTTATAATATTCCCATTATGATATAATATACTAATGTATTAACCAAATCATATAATTTCCTTCCCCAAGATTGTGATTTAGAGTTCACAATATATGTCATAAATGTCAAGAAACCTATATATAACAACCCCTATAAGATGTCCCCAATATAGCTAGATGTGGTAAATAAGAAACTATAAAAGGATATGGAGAAAACGGTTTATGTACAGTAGTGAATCACTATGGTTTGTAATGATTAACTTTTTGAAGAAGATTAAATGATCAATATAGTTGTACATCTATTAAAGAGAGATCAATAACTATAAAAAATTATATTGATGGATTGTTAAATAAACCTAATGGATTTTATTACTACCCAAAAGTATATATTTTTTATGATATTATCACTTTATGGTGAAGATAAAAGACATTAAAATATTAACTTTCAATAAAATTAATGGACATTATGCATTCAAACTGATTCTAGAGATCGAAATGGACTTGATAAATTATGAATTTAGAGACTAACATGATAAAAATGTTGTTTTTTATTATTATAATTATTATATAATATGATATAAAAGAGAAAAATAAAGATAATAGAAGAAATTCTCTATAGAGTCTAAGGAAATTGTTTTTTATAGGTTCATTGAGATTAAATTTTTTTTAACGGGTCACATATTTGGGGTGTTTAATAATTAGTGAAGTAACTTATGTAGATCCTTATATGAAAACGTAAATATAGAAATGGTTAAAACCTACATGTGTCATAGATATCTAGAGTTATCTCATATTAATTGATTATATCAAATGAAATGTTATAAATTTCATATGATTATTTTTCAGACTAAGTTAAAATAGAAGGTGGTGAATAAATATTAAATGGTTGAATGTGAATTTATCCAAGTGGAACTCATGAAGACTCTAATGAAAACTCTTATAAAAACACAACCCTTAAGTGGAGATGGTTATGTAATATAAAGTGAATCTTCAAAGAATATATTAGTTTACATACTGATGAATACTGATACAATGATATCATATTTCTTCTAATAATTGATGATTGATGAGAAAAATGAATGCCCTTGAGTTTAATGAGGTAATATTTTCACAAAATATATATAGTTATTTCATTTTCAATTAGTAGTGTTTCATATATACAGATCATAGGATCCAAAATTCTATTTTTCACACATAATGATAAAAAATACATCAAAAAATTAGATATGGATAGCCAAAGACATTAATTACTCTACTCACTATCATATTGGAATGGAAAATAAAGTTTTTGATGCTCATATATGGAAGCAACCAGCTAAACATTCCATGAAATGTGTTGATAATGAACTTATATAGATTAATATACAAATTATAGACCTATAAATCAGTATGTCAAGGAAGATACCGAATATTTCCTGAATAATTACCCAACCATTTATCAAATAGAAAATCAAAGTGGTTTAAAGTTATGATTTAGAGTATTAAAAATGGTGGGAGAAAGAAATGATGGGAATATTAACTTATTAAATATTTATATGGAATTATTTATTTGGATAGAAACAAGAGTCTATATACAATTATCAATTGAGATAATAAAATATCTATTATATGATGCACATATATGATCATTTTTCATCCTTTTTGATATAATCATTATATAATGGGATATTTCAGATAAATTATAGTTGTTCAATAAGAATAATGAGATCAATATGTAAAACATTATGTGCATGTTATATTACCAAGTAAAATAAGAGAATCGAAGGATTTAATGGATGTTACAACCATTACACATTAAATCATAGAAATTGAATAACATCACTATAAAATATCCCATGGTACTATAAACATATCAAAATGAAATAATTAGAAATGAGATATAGAGGAATGATTATCCATGAAAAATAACTTCATCAGTATTTGGAATGATTTTTCACTCAATAAGATTAATAAGATATATGTAAAGTATGTTTTGGGGCTAAATGTGGCACCACATTCAACTATATATGACTAGGATCAAAATTTAAAATCAAATTAGTGATGTTTTATTCAATATTCCATGAATTTTGAGATGTGATTTAATATAAATTACCCCTAGACTGATATGCATTTGGAATGATCTTTGTGAACCCTTATTATGGACAATGTTGAATATTCCAAGTAATTTTACCTTTTCATTCATTGGATGGTCCAAATTCTATTTTTATCTTCAGCATGAAAATAAATGTGTTATAAAAATAAAAATCTATCCTCTCAGATGGTTTGTATGGAATTTGAGATATATCAAGTATATCGGTGAGTGTGGGAGTGTAAGGTTCCAAAACACTATTTAGTGAGAAACAAATAGGGGCATACGGTTGTGACACGGTTATCACTAAACATGAATCCCAAAATACCCGATTTATTTTCTAAAGGGACACATATTTAAGAATCTATGAGGACAACTGGGGTAATATAAGTGGAATGGTTCATATTTAATGTGGGTGACAAAAATTTTGCCAATCCGTGCACCTGAGTGATCATAACTTTGTGAGGGGTCTATAGAAACAATAAGAGGTGAATCACATATAATGTGAATATTTTTTCAAACTATTAATTATCCATGTTACGTGGGTTCCACATTAGATAGGTGTACTAAAAGGTTGAAACATAGTTATCCTATCAAGGAATCAAATGTATGAGAAAAATTATAAGGGGGAATAATACCATCCCCCAGTCTATATGGGGTTTTCAGACATTTTTAATAAACATTTATATTACCGACTCCCTAGTGTGTGCCTCCACTTACATCCTCTTCCATTGGTGGTTTTCATTCATTACTAGTCTCATTCAAGTGTCCTTGGCTATGTTAGAATCCAATCATATTGTTTAAGACTCCCCTTTCTCCCCATCTTCATTTCTTTTACCACATTGGATGTTATTCCCAAAATATCTCAGATACCAAATTTGATGGGTCTCTATTTAAATTTTTTATTTCTCTCATTTTAGATAGAATCAAGGATATATAATAGTTGATTTAAGAATCCAATGAAAAAAATTGGTGGTCAGTATAATATTTCATAAATATTTTGTTGTTTATAAAATAATTCATTGTATCATGTGTGTAACATTCCAGTCTGCAACCATAATTTAGAAAAAAAACCCTTAAATTAAATTCTTAGACCATACAGTTCATTTTCTCTAGACAGAATTGATATTGTTGGAGGTTGTAACCTCAACTTGGACCATAAAAAATTCCTGATATATTATATGTTGGTTGTAATCAACCAAAATACTACTTATGTATGTTTAGAATGATATTTAAATAAATGAAATTTATAATACCTCAGATTATATCCTAGTTTTCATTTTGATGTGCACAAACATATAATACTAATTTTTACCACCATGGGAACCAAGTCATTCTTAGCCTAAGATTACGTTGTACATGACTCCCTATAAACGGTTCAAATATTTTATGATGGTGTTTAAAGGATTTATCTAATTGATTACAGTAATAACCCTTTATCCATACATCATGATCTACTACTATGAGTTTAATTAACCCTCTAGGGTCAATGATGCCCTGGTTACACCTTTGATATAATATTATAATTGTCATTATCATGTTTTCCATTTATTAAAGTATGATAATGTTATGATATCCTTATGTTGTTTCATTGGCAATAATCCACGGGTCCTCAACATTGTATGTATGTCTATGCATGTGTTAAAATTTACAAATAGTCAAAAATATAAATGGAAACATGTGGTTAGATACATTTTGTATTATTCTGAAGAAGGTATGGTTTGCATGGTGTCCTTAAGGAACCAATGCTAGACCTGATTACATCTATTGTTCGCTAAAATTCATTACAATTGATAATCCTACACACTTCTTATTTTATATTAACATACAGTAAAGCATTATATTCCATTGGTTGTGAACTACTACTTATATATTACACCATTTTTAAGATACCATTTCATACCGGATTATATATCATATGGTTGTCATTTCTTGACCATGGATCATGATATGCTCTCTTACACAAGTACATGGCAGTATAGGAGTGTAGGACTAAGCTGGTTCTCAACATTCTCATGAAGTGATCCTTGTGTATTTTATTTTCCTTTAAAATAGATGATGATTTTATTTAGATTCTATATGTATTAATTCCTTTTATTTATGGATCATCATATTCACGCATGAGTTTTGTTTTCATTTGGTATTGTTTTTTTGTTATAATTTATCTTATACGGCATATTATTCTCTTTAATGCTTCTTTCTAATACTATACTAATTATTGAACTACAGTGCATAGTCTCCTAATTATACAACATTAAGTCCCTCTTCTCTAGTCCACAACCTTTGGCATATGGGGAGGAAATTTTTATTCCACATGGATAACTAGATCATGGTACCGTTCATGCCTCTTCAAGGTTGGGATATTTCAAAATAGTATAAGAGACTATTTCTCTTTTGGAAACCTATTTTGTAATGATAGAAAGTATATAAATAATGTGTCTCCACTATATAAATAAATAATGTATGGGTCTATCCAACCCACACATTAGGGAATGATCATGTTTATATGTATGAGATTACATATGTTGTTGATTATTATAGTTGATTATTATTTTTGCTTGGGTTAATGTTGTACTTTATTTTGGTTATTTTTTAGTAATGTGAATTACCTATTAAATTAGTATTAAAATGGTTGAGGTATTCTCATGAATCCTCATAATCATGAACAAATACCCATTGCATTCATATTCTATGCCATGAAGATTACATTGTATATCTCTTAATGCATAAATATCCACATTAATTGATCCTATGATTATTTATCATGATTAACTTTGAAATATGATTCCATAATTTACTTCTTACATTCATATATTACATACTCTATCCAATCATTCATTTCCATAATTATTATATAATATTGGTTATTAAAGTATCCACATTAACCTAAATGGTGTTTTAAATATATCTTGATAGTGGAACCTTAATTATCCTGTCATGATATATTTAAGACATTTACCTTTGGTTTCATAGGATGAAATATTAATGGTAGCAATTAAATGGGTCCAATTACCTCATTTATAATGTGTATGGGCATAGAAAAATTAAATAATTTAACCCATATAATTTAAACATCATATATTAGAATATTTTACATACATTACTATGGTTAAAACTTGGGAGAATTTATATGAATTCCAATTGTAAATTATAATGGAACGTACCATTATACCATGGAAATGAATATTCATCAAACTTAACCACGTGTCTTATATATGTATAAAAAATAGAAATTATTATATAAAGTGACTTCCTTTATACAGTTTTACAACTCTATTATTTTGGCGTGATGACCCATATGACTAGATCTTTAAGTACCCAAATTCACCCAAGTAGGTCAGTTAGATATTTTTTATATGATAAAACTAACTAAATGTGCTATTAATTTTAAATCAACCAAATTCAATTTTGTTTCACTTAAATGGAACCATGATGGAATGAAGGGTTCCTACTAGGTACCCATACTTATTTTCATGTTCTAGAATTTAACCCTATATGTGTATGATTATGCTAAATGGAATGGTTATATAAAGTGTCAATAACCACTTAGACAGTTTTATGTACAAATGTATGGTGTCATATTACTTGACAACTCCCCACCGTGTACATTTATTATAGACAATTTGTTTACTTTTGATCGTTATTACTATGAGGAATTAGTAATTTAAAAATCTGATCACAAACTAATGTGTTTTTTCAACTATATCTTGGTCGTTTACATTCTCGTTAACCATTCCAATTTTAATTAATTACATATAAAATGAATTTTAAAGAAAAATTCCAAAATTGTGATACATTCCATCTATATAAATAATTATTGAATGGATGATTGGTATAACATTTCCTTGTTGAATTATTGGGCTTTGTAAATAAAATAAAAAATAATAATTTTCAATGGAAACTGGTACATGATACCATTTTTTGTGTGATTATAATTTTTTTTGTATTAAATGATCATTATTGGGATTCATTAAAGATGAAACATTAGATGGATTTATTAATTTTAATCCTTGTGTATTGATTATAATTTTTTCCCTTGAGGGATGCTTAAACATTATTATTGGTTGTTGTGCATAAGTCCTAGTTGGTTTCTTTTTTTATTTTTCTTAAACTATGAGGATAAGCGGAAAGGCCTAGTGATTGTTGGTTTAAATCTAGATTACAAGTCAATTCCTATCCTTACACAGGGAATATCCATTTTTGGTATCACACATGAAAATAGAAAACATGTATACTTTTGAGATAAGTTTCTAAGATTTGTAGGTGTTGTTTGTTGATCATTTTGGTTACCTATGACCCTTAGTTGATGAAGGTAAACACCATGTTGGTGGGTGGTTTTCTGTTATGTTGAACCTCAAGGGGTATTCCTATATAAGGAAATTTATAACATTCATCTATTTACCCATTAAATTATTACTGTATCCATTTAATGAGAGATCCTATATCTGGATGTTCGGTGATGATTAGGTCCTAATAGACTGATGTTGGGAAGGTGATGTTGTTTCATCAATGCTAAAATGTTATAACCCGTGTAGCTCAATGGTTCATTTCCAATTTCTATTTAACTATATCTAAAAGTGTTTTTTCAGGTGTGTTAATTTTTTTAATATAAATTCCCTTAAATAGAATATGGTTATAATTTAAGAAACCATAGGGATAGGTTTTCAAACATAGTGGTCCTGTTTCAAGATTGATCCATAGGTTTAGGTGGGGGACATTGATGCTCTTAAATTTTATTTGAATTCTAGTAGGTCATATGTAATTTTTAAATCAAGGAAAAATGAAAGAGATGTTGGACTGAGTTTCTATTTTCATTATAGGATGTTATCTCGGATATTCATTCATTTAGGACTAGTAAACCCGAGATTCTTGGGTTTTATCATATATGTATAATGATTCCTTGGTTTAAAATGAATAACGTAATGTGTTGTATATCAAAACCATGTTTTATGGGTTGCACAGTTTCGATGCCTAGACTTGTTGACTTGGGGGTGTGTAGTTGGCGCTTTTTCCTTTGAAATGAATCCATGATGTGGTATGTTTTTTTGATAATTCATATAATATGTATGGTGTCTGATTTTGATGAAGATAACCAAGGGATCTCTTAGCATGTAAGATAATAATGTTTGGGTTAGCACAGAAATATCAACATTATTGATGGATGATCCTTGAGATCATGAAATGGGGTTTGAGCTAGGTGGTATATGATTGTGCACCCTCGTTGTATGGAATGTTTAACTATATCCTATTGATCTAGATTTCCTATTTAGAATTAAATTTTGTTTAGTGATTAGGTGTGATCTGGGGAGAAATTGTTTAATAGGAACTGATTTTTACAGGCATGATGTTTCGAAGCATCGAGAAACATAATGAATGTGCCATGTGATATGGATTATATTTAGGATGGTGGGTTAGGTTTCCATACGATAGATGACCCATTCCAAAAACATGGAATGTAATGTGGTAATATACAGTGTCATGGGAAAACATAAATAATAATTATGTGTTTTAAATGAGAAATAATAGGGATATATATACACGCCTGTTGATAATATCTTTGTGTATCCTCATCATAGAGATGAGCATTCCCAATATATTATCATCATCCAAAATATGCTATGTTCAAAAAATTTATACATCATTCTATCAAACAATATAAATTAAATGGGTCAAGGGATTAACTGCTTCATAGTGTACTCATAGATCGGTTTAATAGATATCCATTTGTTACATTGTACACCATTTTTTAAGGGTGGTAACACTCGTTATGATTTAAACTATTATGTTCAATGGGGGACTTATTTTTGGGAATCTAGAATGAGTAGTGGGATACATCTACATTAGTGATTCAGAAGAGAAAATATTTAACTTAGCCACACCAATCATTATATATGAGTATCAGTAGTGTTATTCAGTTTAACTTTTTGGGATTGATGATAAGTACAGTCATATGGTGGGGTGTAGGATGTTGGTCACTAGAGGGAGACCCGCATGTGAGTAGGATCATGGAATCATGAGACTGGTTGGGCGATGAACATTTCAGAACTTGTATTATGTTTGGTAAATGAAAACATGAACCATTGAAATCCTGAATGAATACTAGGAATGGGTTCAATTATGGACTTGGGTGAATTATAAATGTGGGCATAATGCCTAGAGTATCATCTGATTATCCATGGATATTGGACCATGAATGTTCTAGAGCTATTGTTATTTCATATTGATGGGTTTTTTAAGGATATTTTTTTTTCTAAGTGGCATCATTTTAATTCATGTGTGGGTTTCAGTGGGCATTCTTAAAATGTTCTCTGTATGCCTGGTGATATGCGTTCAGACATGGTTTTAGATATGTGTCAGAGGTTGATGATGAAAATTTACAAAAATAGTCATCTAAATGTTAAAAGAATTATTTTTGGAAAAAATAATGTATAGATAGTGATAAACTACATCAAACACACCATCCGGACAAGATAGGTGAATTGTAAAGGTTGCCTATGGGTTTCAAGGATGGGAGGACAAAAACTGTTAATCATGGACGACATGAATTTTACCATTTCAATCTAATATTATACTAGGATTGGAGTTCTTGTGTGAAACATGGGTTTGTTATTTTAGTGTCATTCATGAATAGTTATTAATATTCCAGGGTAATGATTCAATAGAAAATACAAATTATGGTTGTACTACGACTGATAATTAGTCATGGAGGGATATAGCCTATGGTGAGGAGTTCCATAAGCTATATGATAAAATATATGATGATGTGGAAGTTAATTAGGTTATTTGGATTTGAGTAAGTAATGTATTTGTGTTTTAGTTTTGAATATGAGATTTTTCTTAAGTTTTAGAGGCATAAATACTATGCTTTTAAAGTAGCGCTTATAGGTGCATTCGGTGTGGTAAATGAAACTTAACCATCTAATTTGGAATTCATGAGATCATTAGGTTTGGATAGGATTTTTAGTTCCTTACATATTCTCTAGTATGAAAAGATATAATGTGGGGAAATTTTATGATCCCATTTATTGGATAGGGTTAAAATTACATGATAAATTGAACTTTTCATTTTGTAGTTGGTGAAAATCCCATTTTAGGATTCATATTTTAATTACAAGAGTTAGAACACATAAAATGTTTTTTATCAATGTTTAATGTACAAAGGGGATTCTTAGGTGTTCTAGTGTGTTTTGGGAGTATCGTTATCAGAAAATTCAATTTCAGGAGAACTATAAAGAGGTTCATAGTTGGAACACGGTTAGTACTGACCTTGTGGACAAAACTATGAAACATGTATTGAAAAGGGATATGTTTAAAAAATATATTCTTCCCATTGGGGTAAACTATGTGCCATTATTCTATTGTGTAGAGGGTGGAAAACAATGCCCCCATGGGTACACACCAGTGTGAGCAGTCTAAAATATAGGCGAGGGTGATCACATTAGCTAGATGTAGTTTTTCTAACTGTCCACTAGCTATGAAATGTGGGTGAAACTTTGTCCAGTAGAACCACATGGTTTCGACATGGTTAAGAACCATGTGTTGCTAATTTTAAGGTGAAAATTTACTTTTTCCCACTAATACTTATAGGGTTTTCACTCCTATTCATCCCCATTTCATCACTAGCCTACCTTATCCATGCCACCTATTCCACACTCATCCATGGGAGGATTTCCTCCATTCATAGTCTAATTCCAGAGTTTTTGGGTCTTCTTGAATCCTCAAGTAATGTATAAGACTCCTCATTATTTATTTGTTCTTATCTTTTTCGTATTTCATGTTATTACCTTGTGTGTTTATATTTCATTTTAGTAGGGAGTTTGTTTAATATTTTGTTTTCTCTTATTCTGTATGAAATTAATTATATGTAATGGATGAGTGAAGAATTCTATGAATGTGGTCATTAGACTATATTATTATCCCTAATAGTTTCACCATTTATAAAAAATTTCATGGTTTTGTGAACATAAAATCTCATTTTTCTATTTTATTTTATGAAACAAATTTAATTAAATGTCTACACATTACATTGGATGTTTTCTACACCCCCATGCCACTGTTGAAGGTTGTAACATTAAATTGGGCCACCCATTTGGGAGTTCCCTATTACATTCCTTGTTGTTGTTTGTTGTTATTTACTAAAATACTACTTTTATATGTTCAGTTTGAATCCTATAGAGATAAAATTGATTTAAGGTTTACAACATTTTATTTTAATTATTTTATAGAATATCTCCTTAGAAGTTCATTTATCACTTTTGAGAATGGTGGATGTGGAAATAGTTTTATTTTATAAATGCATGGATATATTCTTGAATATTCTTAGTGGTAGTGAAATATGATTAAAAAAATTATTATTTTGTTGAAAAACACTTATGTGATGGCCTAGACCCTCATTGTCCTTCCCTTTTCCAAAATCCGGGCCCTAAGGGTGGCGTCTCGGTGGGTGTGACTGATCGGTGTGCGACTGATCGGCATGCGACCGATCGGCATGTTACTAATCAGTGTGCGGCCGATGGGCATTCGATCAATCGGTGGGTGACCGATCGATGTGCACCAGATCGGTGTGACACGATCGGTGTGCCACCGATCAGGGACTCACCGATCGGTGCGACTGATCGGTGTGTGATGCGATCAGGTCGACCGGTCGGGTTGAGCGATTGGTGAGAACGATCAGTGCGACCAATCGGTGTGCGGTGCGATCGGTGCGACCGATCGGGGTGACCAATCAGTGTGACCGAGCGATGCAACCGATTGGTGTGCGATGCGATCGGTGCAACGGATCAGGGTGACCGATTGGTGTGTGGCGCGATCGGTGCCTCACTGATCGGTGCGACCAATCGGTGTGTGGCATGATTGGTGCGACGCGATCGGTGTCACCCAGCCTTGTCGAGTTTTTCTTTTGCAGTTTCCCCCATAACACCACATTTATCCCTTTTTAACATTTTGAAAGTGCTTCAAGGATTTTTTCTTTTTAGCCCATAATCAATGCTAAAATTCCTAAAATTGGGGCGAACTTCAATGAACCGAGCTATATCCGCATAACGTGCCCTCTGTTTATATAAAATCCTTTAAAATCATAGCTATTACCACATTTTCCAATGAGAATATTTAAATAACAATAAATTCCATCGTGTGAAACTGCCCAACCGCGTGGGCAAACACGATCTGACATTAAAGCTGTTCAAATTTCCATATCTCGTAACAACGGATCTCATCCTTATAATGCACGGGAATTCCTTCTTCTTCCTCTTGGATGGCCTCCTTTTCTTCCTAGTGCATTTGGAGTTCCCCTTCCTGATGCTAGTGGTGCGCCTATACCAAAGCCTTTCTGCTCACCCTTAGAGTCCCCAACGTTCTCCCCCAAAAAGTTGCGCACCTCAAGTTCTTGGCGCGTGAAGAAGAACTTCGATCCTTGATCAACCATGTAGGTATTGTTTCCTTCGTCTCTCTTTACTGTGTATCATGCAGGGTGGGTATTCTTTTGTTCTTTGGGGATGAATGATACCAAACATAAATGAAGATAATAAATTTACTTTTAAAGAATGAAGGGGGGAGGTGTGATTGATGTTCTCTTCTTTTTTACTCTTGATTAATTATGTTGTGAATTGTGCAGGCCTATGCCCACTGAAAATCATTATCATTGGTGGTATTTCCTTGAACATTAATGAACCCATGTCCACTGTGGTATGTATGTTTGTTCTGCTTGATTCTTAAGGAATGATGTGGATGGGGATGTGATTCACTATTGTGGCTCGGTTGTTGGTTGTGAATCAGAATTGGTGTAGAGCTATATCATAAGGCTTGGTTTGGTTCTAGTAATTTGAGGGATATCACTGATCCCTTTTTTGTTCTGACTTTACAAGAGAACTGGGTGTGAATGCATAAATTGATGTTTACCTATATTTCCTTTCTACAGCTTGTGGTTAGGCCTGTTAGTTGCCCTGTAGTGCAGAATTTACTTAAATGGAATCACTTGAACATGAAGGAAAGAATGGTTTAATGGGGTATTGGTGTTGGGTATGAGTTGTGACATGGCCTTGAGTGTCGTACCTTTCTCTTATGAATGAACAGTAACTAGGGTGTTTGTTCTTAGGTTGGATTTGGGAACCCTAGGTTGGGATGAGTGCTTGTTATATACATATATATAATTGTAGTTCTTATCTTTCTTATCCGTGCCCCACCCTAGTTCAGCACTTAGTGCTGAACACCCCCATTCCATGGGGGAAAGTGTTTTCCCAACACTTTTATGATTTGTTGGTTATTATCTCCTTTTCTGATCCCATTCCCAAGTAGCCCAAGATCAATAAGGCAGGTTGTGATGGCCTGAGGTCCATTATATCACATGATTCATCGGGCATGGTAGTTATGGTGGTTGGCCTAGGAGTTTGCGGGCAGGTTATTTCCCAAGAGTCTTCAGGATGTGGCCCAGGTGTCTTTGGGCATGGCAGTAGTTGTTATGGCCCAGGTGTTTGCAGGCGTGGTTACACGTGGTGGTTGTGGCCCAGGTGTTTGTGGCTTGGATGGTGGTTGTGGCCTAGGTGCTTTTGGGCGGGATGCGTGGTTGTGGCCCATGTGCGTGCAGTTGGGGTATGGCAGTGGGACTGCGATAAGAATGGTGGGATTGGTTCGATGAGTAGTATGTCTTCAATAACTAGTGGGAAAGTAGTGCATGTAGGATCTAAATATAATATGAGATGCTCAATATACAAGAGGGGGGGGGGGTGAATTGTATACTTTAAAAATTCCTTTGGAACCTTTAAAGTTAGTTATAAATAACTAAAGTTTCCTTAAGAAAAGGAAAGGGCTAAGTTTAACAAAGTTAAACTAAGTAAATTCACAACACCTCTAAACACCAAACTAAACTGGGAATGAGATTCCGAAAGTAGGTTCCAGAAATATGGTTCCGAAAACTGAAACTTAACAAAAGTTACAATATGAGATTCTACCTTAAAGCGTATAGAATCTAAATGAATCAGAGTAAGTAAGGAAGTATAAGAAAGTTATACTTTCCTTAAAATACAAATTGCAGCGGAATGAAAACAAGTTGTAAAACTACTAGTAACAAGATAATAGTCTTTTAACCCAAAGAGAAGGGTATCCAACAACCTTGGATAAAGGTCCCTTGATTTATACTTTCAAGCAAGTCTGTCTTACCCACACCAGGGTAAGCCCTCGATACGAAGATCGGAGTCTATGTCTTCCTATCCCTGCAAGCCCTCAACTTCAAGGTAGTTGGCAACCTCTGTCCTCCTCAGCAAGGAAGCTCTCGAACATTAAGGTAGTCGGCACCTCTGTCTTCCTATCCCCGGAAGCCCTCGAATGTAATCACCAACATTCGGAGTCGCACGAAGCTTTGAGATTTAATAAGAGTCTCTCTCTCTAGAAATCACTTCAACAGCATGTATGCACAATGTCCAAATTGTTCATCCATCCGTTAGACAACAGCAGCCCCGAGCTCTTTCAAATGAGCTCCTATTTATAGGTAAGGTCGGCTCCTTCTCCAACGGTCATATTTTCCTTAAAGATCGGAGGGACCTGTACACGTGTCACTTAGACAACGGTTAGTTTATAACAAAATAGACGACATCAATTTATAACAAAACAAGTGTAACAGAATGTACGCCATCGTTTTAATTCTAACATAATGGTTCGGAATGAAAACTTCGGAGTGAAGGTTCGGAGTGAATAAAATAAGAGTGTATAAAACAATGATAATCAGATTCTGTTTAATAGATGAATTCGGAATGAGAATTCGGAATAGGAATTTGTTATCAGAAATCGTAGTGAGAATTCATCATCAGAATTCGTAATGAGAATTCGTCATCAGAATTCATAATTAGAATTCGGAATGAGATTTCTTCATTAGAGTTCGTAATGAGAATTCTTCATTAGAATTCGTAATAAGAATTCATTACCAGAATTCATGATTAGAATTCGGAATGAGATTTCTTCATTAGAATTCGTAATGAGAATTCTTCATCAGAATTGGTAATGAGTATTCTTCATCAGAATTCGTAATGAGAATTCATAATGAGAATTCTTCATTAGAGTACGTAATGGGAATTCTTCATTAGAGTTCGTAATGAGAAATCGTATCTTGAATCTGGAATAGAACTTAGTCAGGGTTCATATTCGGAATTCGGAATGAAACTTCCTTATAGTTCTTGTCCAGAATCCGAATCTTAAAACAGAATGCTTTATATAAAAGTTTCAATGATTCCGAGAAAATGAATCCGAAACTTATACTTAAGAAAAATATGGATGAAAATATGAGAAGGATAATTTTTCTTATAAAAGCGATTTTCCTTAAGAAAGCAAATTTCCTTATAAAAGAAATTTTCCTTAAGATAAGGTGTTTGTGATTTTCAAAACAAGAAGGAATGGAAAATTCATAAGGAAAACCTTATTGACTCAACAATCTCCCCCTTTTTGGAAAGCACAAACATCCTTACGAAAAACAATTCTAAGAAGAAAGAAACATATTAATGCTTATCTCCCTTGTTTTAAGGATATAGATGAATACGACTAACTCCTCCTTAGGCTTTGAATCTCTAAGGATCGTATTCAGATTTCCGGAGTGACATTTCATAAGAAGGCCTTCTTTAAAAAAAAACTCCCCCTCAAACAATCTCTTATTAGAGTTCTTTTTCTTGGGTATTTTTCCTTTCTCCCCCTTTGATAAACTCTTATTAGAGTTCCTCTTTTTCTTAAGGATCTTTTCCTTCTCCCCATTTGTGATTTTCAAAAAGAATTGGAGGGAATGGAAAAAAATAACAATGTACCTGAAATATTAGTAATGACAACAATAGAAACAACAAGTACAACTTTTATTAAATTTGAAATCTCGACAACAAAGAAAGAAATACAACAAAAAGATCGGATTGGGTTATTTCGGATTTTTTTCCTTAGACATGAGGCCCTTCAGAATAGTCTTGATCTTCTTGAGGTCTTTATGATCTTCTTCGGCTTGCTTCTCTAAGACCACTATTCTTGCGGATTGGGCTTCAATTATTTCTTCCTGAGCTTTCATATTTCTCTTTATGAGCCTTCATTCTTTCTTCAAAATCTATGCGATGATCCCTTTCAAATTTCCAATTCAGAGAAACAGAATTCAACTTCCCATTCAGATCCTTGACTTCTTGGATCCGGAAGTTCTTCTCTTCAGTCAGCTTCTCTTCAAAGGATGCAGTCAGTTCATTAAACTTCTTGTCCTCGGTTTCAATGGCATCCTTAACATTATCTTGAAACTCGTCGAAAAGCCTCATCTCTTCCACAGTTTTCTTAGACCAGCTTGTCATCCTTTTGCAAGATCTTTTATGAGCTTCATAACCAACAAAGAACGTTTTGAATTGAGCCTCAGTGTCAATGCACTTTTCCATAACCATGGATACAGAGTCTGTTTTCTGATTCAGTACATGTTGGAGAATCTGGCATCGTGAATCAATACTTGAGAAGGTCGGAATGGTTCCTACCAACTTCTTCAAAGACTGAACAACAAAGTCATGCCCCAACGAGGATGACTCAGAATCTGAAATTCTGCTAGGAGAATTTTCTTCCTCAATAAGTTCCAACTTTCTCTTAGAAGAACTACCAACTTCCTTTCTTATCCTCTTTTCTGAACTCGGAGTATCCGCAAGAATTTGCTTCCCCTTATCTTTTTCCGGAATTGAAACCTGTTCCGGAGATCTCTTCTCGCTATCAGAAACTTGAACAACATCATCTTCCTCAACAGCAACTTCTACACTTTCCTTCTGAGCAACATCAAGTAAAAGATGTTCTTCTTCTCCATGATAAGAAACTTCTTCCTCTCCTTTCTCTTCTTCCATTACTGGAGTAACTAGCTTTGAGGATTCGGCTTCTGATGTTCGGAGTAATATGTGTTCTGAAGGAGTTCCCTTGTACTCATCTACTTGTTTTAGCACATCTCCTGTCTCACCACTTCCTTCAGCAGCCTCTTCAACTTGTTCCACTTGCTCTACTTCCTCAGTATTCTTAGTAACAGCCTCTTCCAGAGCAGCGAGATTCCTTCCTGGAGTCTCAGGTAGAGATTCCAGGGAGAAAGATCTCAGAACTGGAATAGTTGCTGAAACCATTTCATTGAACATTAACAAAGCTTCAACAGCCTCGGCTTCTGACATCTTCTTCTTAAGCTTCTTCTCCTTTGCTTGCTTTTCAAGCTCATCAGCCGTTTTCTCCTTCAAAGCCCTAGCCTCCGCAGGGTCCAATCCGAACTGCGGATCCCCTTCTTTCCTTTTTTCTTTATCAGCTCTCCACTTTGCAACAACCTCATCAGGATAGGCTTCTTCTTCTTTGGTTTGGGAGGTGCGGAGTGGACATCATTAGACTTGGGATTCTCGGCTTCTACTAGTACTTATTTTTGATTTCTCTTCCTTACCGGCTTAGAGGATTCCAGAACAGCAGCCTTCGGAACCGTTTCTTCTTGATTAGGCAGGTCAACAAACTCCCCAGTCTCCTTGTTGAAGGCCACATTCATCCTCTTAAGAGTGTCATCACTTACCAACAAGATTTTACACACCCTTGGTTTAGATTTGCAAGCTACCTTGAAAGATTCTAGGCACTGAACTATGAGCTTTGATAATATTTCTGGGTACATAACGATCTGAGCTCTGATATTTCCTTTCTTAAGGTTCTCAATGGTTATAAGAATGTGCCTCATGAAGTTGAACTTCCTTAAATTTATCAGAAAATCTAAGATGTAGATCTCACTTTTCTTCAGGCTGTCCTTATCCCCTTTTCTCGGTACGATAAGCCCTTGCACCCATAACTCAAGAATCCAAAAATTTGTAGACAGACTAGCAATTTTCGGAGCCTTATCATCAGCAAGTCCGAGAGTTTCTAAAGCTTTCTCTCTGTTGAAGCTACCCTTGGAGTCTGGCAATACGTGAGAAATAAACTCAGCTTCACCTTCATAAGATAATCCTACCAAGCTTGCAGCCTTGGTGTAAGAAAGCTTATATGTCTTGCCATATGATTTGAAAGAAAACTTCTCTCTATTATCTTCCTCGAAGAAAGCAACTTACTCATAAAACTCAACAAGAAAATCAGAGTACACTTCATCTTGGTTCCCGGTTTTTGATACCGCAACATCTTCCAAGCCATTCAACTTGATATTCTTTGAAATGATAGAATCGTAGTTGCTGAAGAAAGTCGGATGAACTAACCTTTCTCTGTAAACTAACCACTGAGATATAGGCTTGGTTGAAGAAATTTCTTGAGAATCTAACTCTATAGACATTCGGATCTGAAGTCCTCTGAGAAATTCGGAACGGAGAAGTCTGAAGTTCGGAGCGGAGAAAACTGTGGTTTGGAACGGCCTTAAATCGAAGAGTTAGAGCTTCAGGACGGAAGAGCTTGAAACCGATGTGGGACGAGAAATTTTGGTCCCCTTTATATAGGCAATGGGATGACAGTTCACATTCCACGGTTGATCTAACGGTTTAGAATGAGCTGCGATCAGATCTGATGGTTGAAAGCTTGAATCCGATCTTTTTGAGGTTTTATTAAAGCAAAGAATTAGGAAAATTAAAATCTGAAAACAAAATATAAGAAAATTCCAGCAAGTAAAATATGACTACGAAAATATGAGTAAGGAAATCATACCTTTCGGATTAGCTTAGGAAAGTTATTCCTAATGGGTAATATAAATATGACTACGAAAAACTCGATACGAACAACTAAATACGAAAAACTCAATACGAAAAACTCAATACGAAAAACTAAATATGAAAAATTAAATAAAAAACTTAATACGAAAAACTCAGTACGGAAAACGAAAAATGAAGGTTCGGTACGAAAATCTGGTTATGAAAGTACCAGTACGAAATTTTTCCATTCCGGATGTTTTCAATATGAATACTTCTATTCCAGAAGTATTCTGTACGAAAATATCCATTCTGGAAAATTGTAGTTCCGGAAGTTCCATTCCGGAAATCTTCGTTCCGAAAAAGTTGGAAACAAAATTTTGAAAATATTTGTTAAATAAACAATCAAATGTACTCCCCCTATGAAAAAGAGTTTATTACTGTGAGGAGATTTTTTCAGCAGAAAGTTAATTAAGAAAGATTACCTTACGGTTATCATTCCTAACTTCTGTTTAATATATTCAAATCTATCAGAAGGAAAATATTTTGTTAAAATATCAGCAAGTTGATCTTGCGTTCTGATAAACTGAAGAATAATATCTCCTTTAAGTGTGTGATCCCTAAGAAAGTGATGCCTAATATCTATGTGTTTTGCACGGGAGTGATGTGCAGGGTTCTTACTGAGAGCAATGGCACTTATGTTATCACACAAAATTTGAGTTTTTGTAAAACTCAAGCCATAGTCTGTGAGTGTGTGTTGCATCCACAACACTTGTGCACAACAACTTCCAGCTGCTACATATTCAGCTTCAGCAGTGGAGAGTGCAACAGAATGTTGCTTCTTGCAGGACCAAGAAACTAATGAATCTCCTAAGAAATGACAAGTTCCAGATGTACTTTTTCTATCCATTCTACATCCACCAAAGTCAGCATCAGAAAAGATTTTTAGAACGAAATCATTTCCAGAAGTACAAAATAATCCTATATCCATGGTTCCCTTAAGGTAGCGAAAAATTCTTTTTACTGCCTTTAAGTGAGATTCCTTAGGATTGGATTGATATCTTGCACATAAACATACTGAAAACATTAAGTCTGGTCGATTAGCTGTTAAGTAAAGTAGACTTCCTATCAAACATCTAAAAGATGTTTGATCTACTGGTTTCCCAGCTTCGTCAAGATCTAAAGAGTTTGAGGTACCAATGGGAGTACTTATACTTTTAGTGTTGTCATAACCATACTTTTTAAGAAGATCTTTAATATACTTATGTTGAGATATGTATGGTCCTTCTGGTTTTTGAGCAATTTGAAAACCAAGGAAAAATGTTAACTCACCCATCATACTCATTTCAAACTCATATTTCATTAGATTAGCAAAAGAGTCAGTCAAAGATTGCTGAGTTGAACCAAATATAATGTCATCAACATAAATTTGAACAATCAAAACATTTTTCTTATCTTTCTTTATAAAAAGGGTTGGATCTGCATTTCCCTTAACATAGTTATTTTGAAGCAAAAATCCAGTAAGTCTATCATACCATGCTCATGGGGCTTGTTTAAGGCCATACAAAGCTTTGGTAAGTCTAAAAACATGATCTGGATGTTTGGTATCTTCAAAGCCAGGAGGTTGTTCAACAAAAAATTCCTCTTGAACATAACCGTTAAGAAAAGCGCATTTCACATCCATTTGGAAAAGTTTGAAATTAAAGAATGCTGAAAAAGCAAGTAGAATACGGATAGATTCAAGTCTAGCTACTGGAGCATAGGATTCTTCATAGTCTATTCCTTCTTGCTGATTATAGCCTTTAGCAACAATTCTAGCTTTATTTCTAACAATGACTCCATTTTCATCACATTTATTTTTGAAAACCCATTTTACACCAATAACAGAAGTTTCCTTAGGTCTTTCAACCAAGGTCCAGACTTTATTCCTTTCGAATTCATTTAGTTCATCTTGCATTGCTTTGATCCAATCATCACCACCTAAAGCTTCATCAGTGCTTTTAGGTTCTAATTGGGAAAGAAATGCTAGATGTTCTACTTCATTTCTTAAGGAACTTCTAGTCCTTACAGGTTGATTTACATCTCCAATGATACTATCACTGGGATGATTCTTAAGAAACACCTGATTTGGGTTTTGTAAAACCTGTTCATCAACATAGGGTAGAAAGTCTTCTGGGGTAAATGTTTCAGAACTATCTTCTAGAACAATTTCCTTATCAGAATGTTCTTCTATCAAAGGTTGACAATCAGTTTTTGAAAACACATCCGAAGATGTATGTTGAGATGGTTTAAAGACAAAAGGATCTGACTCATCAAATTTTAAATGTACTGTTTCCTCAACAGTGCAGGTATTTTTATTAAAAACTCTATAAGCCTTAGAGGTTGTGGAATAACCTAAGAAAATCCCTTCATCTGATTTTGGTGCGAATTTATGTAGATTATCTTTAGTATTCAAAATGAATACATTGCAACCAAAAACCTTGAAGTAGGAAAGTCTAGGTTTTCTACCATTCCAAAACTCATAAAGAGTTTTATTAAGAAAAGGACTAATCAAAACTCGATTTATAGTATAACAAGCAGTACTTACAGCTTCATCCCAGAAATGTCTAGCAATAGAATATTCACTCAACATGGTTCTTGTTATCTCTTGAAGAATTCTATTTCTTCTTTCAACAACACCATTCTGTTGAGGAGTTCTAGGTGCTGAAAAATTGTGAGTAATACCTTTCTTACTACAAAAAGTTTCAAAATCAGAATTTTTAAATTCTCCTCCATGATCACTATGAATAGTTTTGAATGGAAGGTTTTTCTCATTTTTAACTTGAGCTCTAAAACTTTTGAAATAAGAAAAAGCTTCAGATTTCTTTTCTAGAAAATAGAACCAAGTAAATCTAGTGTAATCATAAACTAGAACAAACACATAGTATTTTCCTCCAATACTTCCAGTTTGTGTTGGACCAAAAAGATCCATGTGCACCAACTGTAATGCATCGGTTGTTGAGACTTCACCGATTGACTTAAAACTAGATTTACGTTGCTTGCCATATTAACAAGGATCACAAACTTTAGAAGAATCAAATCTAAGCTCTGGTAGATCCTTAACAAGTTTTCTCTTAGAGAGTTTACATAGGTTTCTTATATTACAGTGTCCTAATCTTCTATGCCATAAACAAGAGTGATCTTCCATTGCACTTAGGCAAGGTAAATCTTGGCTTCTTAGGTCTTCTAAGTTTAAGGTGTAAACATTCTCTTGCCTGTTGGCTGAGAGAATAAATTCTTCCTTGGAATTGTGAACTAAACACTTATCATTCCTAAAATTCACAAGGTAACCTTCATCACATAACTGACTTATGCTAATGAGGTTGTGCTTAAGACCTTTAACAAAAAGAACATTTGAAATCAAGGTTTTACCTAAAAGAACAATATTACCAAGACCAACAATCTCTCCCTTAGCATTGTCTCCGAAAGTTACCTTTCCTCCTTTCGTTTTGATAATCTTTTCAAAAAATCTTTTGTTACCAGTCATGTGCCGGGAATATCCACTATCCATGTACCATGTATTGTTGCTGGAACTTTCTTTATTATCCTGAAATCAAGAAGAAAATTAGATTTTCGGAATCCAAACTTGTTTGGATCCGAGATTTCCAGACAATAAAATTTTAGGTATCCACATTTTCTTAGAAAAGTAGGCTTTGTGAAATCCTAGAGATTGGGTTTTGTTTAAGGAACAATTCTTTGCCCAGTGACCACCACATTGACACTTGGTACAAAATGGGACACTTTGAGGAACAAAATAATTGTTACTGAAAACTGGTTTTGCATGGGTATAACCAAATCCGGATTTATTTCTTAAAGGTCATATTTGGGAGTACATCTTATCAAAATTTTCTTTACCATGGGTAAAGTTTGATAAACACTTCTTTAAGGAAAAAATTTCGGACTTCAGTTTTACAACCAAGTTTTTATCCTCAAAATCATTAGTTTTTGAACTAGAGTTAGACTCGAAAACATTTTTATTAGAAATTACTTTTTCTAACTCTTTAGAAAGTTTATTCTTCTCAGAACTTACTTCCTAAAGATTTTTTGAAATACTTTCAAAATCAGAATTTTTCTTATCAAGATCTTTAGAAAGATCTGATATCTCTTTTGTAAGAATAGTATTCCTAGAATTTGCCTTATCAAGTTTCTTATTGAGTTTGGAATTCTTAATCTCAAGAAGTTCAGCAAACCTAGAGACTTCATCAAAAGTAGGTAAAGTATTTTCCTCATCAGAAGATGATTCTTTATCAGAAGAGTTATAATACTTACTATCATTAGAATTTAAAGAAACATTGGTCAATGATTCATCATTTCGTACCTTAGCCATAAGACAATGATTATCAATAGGTAATCTGGCTATAAGACCAAGATTCTTCTGTCCTGAAGATTCATAATCAGAAGATTCATCTGAAGAGTCACCACCACTGGCACTCCAGGTGTCATTAGCTTTCAGAACATTCTTAGCTTTGGCTTTATAATACTTCTTCTTGTTCCTGTCTGAATGCCTTTCCTTTCTTTCTTTCATTTTGAGCATAGGGCAATCTGGTCTAATATTTCCAGCTCTCTTGCATTCATAACAAGTTACTTCTCCATCTTTCTTATCTTTCCTGTCATTCTTCTTATACTTGGATTGAAAATTTCTCTGTCCAGCTATCGTGTTCATCCTTCGAGCAAGATTGGCTAATTCATTTTCTGAGACTTCACTCTCACTGGATTCGGATTTGAAAATGATTTCTTAGACTTGGATCTGGTTACTCTCTCAGGAGTCTTAGCTTTCATCTGATTTGAAGTTGTAGTAAAAGCAACAGTACTATTTACATTCTTCTTCTTGATGTAGTCAGCATCTCTCTTCATTCTTATTTCATGTTGTAGAATAGTTCCAAATAATTCATCAAGAGTAATTTGAGTGACCTTCCTGTTCTCATCTATAGCTGTTCTCTTGGATTCACACTCATTGGGCATAATGTCAATTATCTTGTCCACAAGAGCTGCATCATCTAAACCTTTCTCTCCCATAGACTGCAGACTATTGAAAATAGTCATAAACCATTGTTGAACTTTACAGATAGATTCTCCATAAGGAAAATTGGAGCCATGATATTCAGCTCTAAGCATAGCTCTTCTAGTCTCAATCAACATAGATGTCCCAAAGCGTGTAACCTCTAACTTCTTCCATATGCAGTTAGCTGCTTCACAAGAAGAAATTTGGCTATATATATTTCTGGTCATTGAACATAATAAAGTATTGCGTACCTTATAGATGAGTTGATATTCTTGCTTTTCCTGGTTAGTAAAGGTTCTGACTTCCTTGTCAGGAATTTTATAATCACCAGTAAGCATAACAAAGTTATCTACCCTAGTATTGATAAAAAATGTCTTCATACGATCTCTCTAGTATTCATAGTCATTACCATCAAATATGGGTGGTCTTGTAGGATTCAGATTGTCAATAGATCCAACATTTATTCCTGCCATACTAGAAATAACTTTGCACACAGACTTGTTAGTAGCTTAGAATCGTAATCACAATGTTCGGAATGAGAAAACTTCGGAATGGATAAATCGGAATGACAAAGTTCGGAATGGAAGAGTGAGCAAGAAAAACATGTATGTGAGTACAAGTATTTCAGTAACCGGCTCTGATACCAAATGTACGAATGGTATAGAGTAAGAGTTTTCCAACCTCTGATACCAATTGTAGGATCGAAATATAATATGAGATGCTCAATATACAAGAGGGGGGGTGAATTGTATACTTTAAAAATTCCTTTGGAACCTTTAAAGTTAGTTATGAATAACTAAAGTTTCCTTAAGAAAAGGAAAGGGCTAAGTTTAACAAAGTTAAACTAAGTAAATTCACAACACCTCTAAACACCAAACTAAACTGGGAATGAGATTCCGAAAGTCGGTTCTTGAAATATGGTTCCGAAAATTGAAACTTAAAAAAAGTTACAATATGAGATTCTACCTTAAAGCGTATAGAATCTAAATGAATCATAGTAAGTAAGGAAGTATAAGAAAGTTATACTTTCCTTAAAATACAAATTGCAGCGGAATGAAAACAAGTAGTAAAACTACTAGTAACAAGATAATAGTCTTTTAACCCAAAGAGAAGGGTATCCAACAACCTTGGATAAAGGTCCCTTGATTTATACTTTCAAGAAAGTCTGTCTTACCCACACCAAGGTAAGCCCTCGATACGAAGATCAGATTCTCTGTCTTGCTATCCCTGCAAGGCCTCAACTTCAAGGTAGTTGGCAACCTATGTCCTCCTCAGCAAGGAAGCCCTCGAACTTTAAGGTAGTCAGCACCTCTTTCTTCCTATCCCCGGAAGCCCTCGAATGTAATCACCAACATTCGGAGTCACACGAAGCTTTGAGAGTTAATAAGAGTCTCTCTCTCTAGAAATCACTTCAACAGCATGTATGCACAAATTCCAAATTGTTCATCCATCCGTTAGCCAAAAGCAGGCCCGAGCTCTTTCAAATGAGCTCCTATTTATAGGTAAGGTCGGCTCCTTCTCCAACGGTCATATTTTCCTTAAATATCGGAGGGACCTATACACGTGTCACTTAGACAACGTTTAGTTTATAACAAAACAGACGACATCGTTTTATAACAAAACAAGTGTAACAGAATGTACGACATCGTTTTAATTCTAACATAATGGTTCGGAATGAAAACTTCGGAGTGAAGGTTCGGAGTGAATAAAATCAGAGTGTATAAAACAATGATAGTCAGATTCTGTTTAATAGATGAATTCGGAATGAGAATTCGGAATAGGAATTTGTCATCAGAAATCATAGTGAGAATTCATCATCAGAATTCGTAATGAGAATTCGTCATCAGAATTCATAATTAGAATTCGGAATGAGATTTCTTCATTAGAGTTCGTAATGAGAATTCTTCATTAGAATTCGTAATGAGAATTCATTACCAGAATTCATGATTAGAATTCAGAATGAGATTTCTTCATTAGAATTCGTAATGAGAATTCTTCATTAGAATTCGTAATGAGAATTCTTCATCAGAATTCGTAATGAGAATTCGTAATGAGAATTCTTCATTAGAGTTCGTAATGGGAATTCGTCATTAGAGTTCGTAATAAGAAATCATATCTTGAATCTGGAATAGAACTTAGTCAGGGTTCATATTCGGAATTCGGAATGAAACTTCCTTATAGTTCTTGTCCAGAATCCGAATCTTAAAACAGAATGCTTTATATCAAAGTTTCAATGATTCTGAGAAAATGAATCCGAAACTTATACTTAAGAAAAATATGGATGAAAATATGATAAGGATAATTTTTCTTATAAAAGCAATTTTCCTTAAGAAAGAAAATTTCCTTATAAAAGAAATTTTCCTTAAGATAAGGTGTTTGTGATTTTCAAAACAAGAAGGAATGGAAAAGTCATAAGGAAAACCTTATTGACTCAACAGTGCAGGGTACCAAAATATCGATGTCCTTTTACTATAATTTCATGACTTGCGTTATTTGGGGAGTGTGCATTAGTGAGGCTTGGGTGAATAGTTTTCCTTGCTAGGTGCTTTGGTTATCTATTTTTCCATGGGGCATTAGAATGCCTCCCCACTTTTGCACGAGAGTCCCTGGTTTTCCCAAATGAGTATACTTGTATGCTCACCCTACGTATATAAAACTGCTTTTAGGTTTCCAGGAGGATTTCAGGGATCATGTGGGGCCGTACTAGCTCGGATGTTTGGACAGTTGCAGTTGCTTTTTTTTTCTGTTCTTTGGTACCTTACCTTTGTAGTCTCCTTGTACATTGTGGTATTTACCTTTGTAACATGCATATGGGATTGGTTTTTTTGTCTTTACTCTGACCCCCTAGTTTTCGTGCCATTGGGATTTACTATCTTATCTCCTGATCATATTAAATTAAAAGGGTAATGCATTCCATCGTGTATTTGATTCTATACCATTGGTACTAGTCGCCACACTCGGACCTATTGAAGGCGGGTCTTGGGGGTCATTATCTCTCCTTCAACATGAAGAAGGAAGGGTCTAGAAATCTGTTATCCATTCTCTCATCTTGGTGAAGGTGGGTCAAGATAGAATGGTATCAGAGGATAGGTTGAGATATAGGATGGATTCCGGGGTTAGGTACAGTGAGGGTTGCATGGGATGGTAGGGAAATAGTGTTGGGTGATCTTGGTGTGTGAAATAGGCCAGGGAAGACCGGCATGGACATGGGATTTTGGGGCCTCCATGATCCGATGCAAGGACTCTGGACCTAACAAACGACCAATTAATGCTACACTAATTGCAGGGTAGAGACCATAGGAAAGGTATATGCATCATAATGACTTGCGTTCTTGTGTTTCATGCGTATTTTGATAATTTAAAATGAACAAGATGTCTAAGAAAATTTTACGAACAATACTCTACACTACTTGGGCTTAGGCATTCCTTGTTTACCTTGCAGCTATGACACCTAGGAGATGACCACGAGTAGGGAGGATGATCGAGGCCCTAGAGTTTGTTTTGGCTGATCGACAGAGGGATGACAAAGAGGAGGAGGAAGATCAGTGGCAGAGGACGCTGCATGCCTTTCAGCGGCAGACCCTCGGGAAGTACGGGGGAAGCATCTCAGCCCTGGAGACAGAGAGCTAGCTTGAGGAGCTAGTGATAGCTTTCAGCTTCATTCAAGCTCCGACAGAGTAATGGGTTCTTCTGTCCATCAGCCAGATGTGGAGAGCAGCACTTCAGTGGTGGACGCTCTATCTTGGGTAGAAGAGGGAGGCTGAGATTGCATGGACTGACTTCGAGAAGGAGTTTTGGGTGAAATTCGTCTCTTCCACGATGAAGGCTGAGAAGAGGCAGGAGCTACTCTCCCTCCAACATGGGAGTATATTAGTAAGAGATTTGGGGATCAAGTTCAAGTATCTCCTTTGCCTTTTCCCTGACCTTTTTTTGGATGGGGAGTCTCAGGTGAGTCATTTGGAGGAGGCACTTCGACCTTCTCTTTAGTATGTTGTTACTCACTTTACCTTACTGACCTACTTAGAGGTCCAGAAGAAAGATGAGGTGGTGGAAATGATGTAAATGATGGGATTTGTATCGCGAGAGGGGCTCCAGCTGGGCTCATCGATGGGGAAGGCCGTCATCAGTAGGCCTCCATCATCAGGGACCTCTAGGTTTCGTCCGATAAGAAGCACACCTCAGCAGTTCCAGTTCTGATCTGTGGGTCCTCACCCTTTTCTTTCGGACCGATGACCGAGGTGATTTATCTATGGGAGCCATGAGCATCTTCGGAATCAGTGCCTCGATAGAGTGCAGAACAGTTGGGGTGGGCCAGTGCAGCACCCGACCCAGCCACAACAGTTTCCAGCCAGGCCCTTTCAGCAGCAGCAGAGACTGCGAGCTCCCGCTCCTCCACAGGAGTACGTCGCAGGAGGGGGCCGACCACAGGGCACTCTTCAGGGAACTCGACCAGGGCATGGTCAGGGAGGCAGCCGATAGTCGAGAGTCAGAGGAGATAGGCATGGGCAGTTGCACGCCACAGAGGCAGTAGTTCCAGCAGGGCCAGATGTCATTCGAGGTACGATCAGCTTGTTTAGTATTCTTGGATATGCCTTGCTCGATACAGGAGCTTCAAAATCCTTTGTTACACCCAGTTTGTCACATGCCCTGAGTTTAGACATCAAGAGACTTTCAGTGCCCCTGGTGCTGAGCAAGCCAGTCAGAGGTTAGAACGACTTGTTTTATGGCTGTCGAGGGTGTAGACTGATGATAGGGCCACACCAGTCTATTAGGGATCTTCTACTATTGAAGATACAACCATATGATGTCATATGTGGCATTGACTGGCAGTTCTCTGTATGTGACGTCATTTACTTCTTCCGAGGAAGGGTTATGTTTTCAGTTTTGGGCGGTCAACGTTTAACTTTCATCAGCGAGCCGGGTTTTCAGAGAAGCAGCAGGCGAGAGGAGCCCCTCCTTTCCATATTAGCTGATCTATCAATGGATTCTTTGGATTCAAAAATGGTTGGAGTCCCAGGGATCGTCAGTGAGTTTATGGATGTATTCCCTGAAGAAGTGGAGACTCTACCCCCTTAATGTGATTTTGAGTTCGGGATAGACTTGCAACCGGGTGCTCGTCCTATTTTGATGGCTCCCTACTGGATGGCACCTTCAGAGTTGCTGGAGTTGTGGATCTAAATTTATGATCTGATGAAGAAGGGGTTTTTTAACCAAGTGTGTCACCATGGGGTGCCCCTGTCTTGTTTGCAAAGAAGGCGGATGGTGGTCTAAGGCTATGCATAGACTACATGTGACTGAATCAGGTGAAGGTCATGAATAACTACCCTCTCTCAAGGATAGACTATCTCTTTGACCAGCCGAGGGGAGTAGGTTGGTTCCTTAAGATCGATCTGTGGTCTGGATATCACCAAGTGAGGTTGAAGGAGGGCGACATCACAAAGACTGACATTAGGTGCATGTGTGGGCACTTTGAATTTTTAGTCATTCTGTTTGGCATTACGAATGCATCAGCTCTGTTCGTGGGGATCATGAACTCTGTCTTCCAGTAATTTCTAGACCGGTTTGTGGTCATGTTTATTGTTGACATCCTAATCTATTCAAGATCAAAGTCGGATCACGCTGAGCACCTGAGAATGGTTTTAGAGGTCCTCCGACAACACCAAATCTATGGGAATTTGTCCAAGTGAAATTTATAGGCGCGAAAAGTGCACTTACTTGGGAATTTGGTGTCCGAGAAGGGAATAGAGATGGCCCCATTGAAGTTCAAGGCGGTTGTTTCTTGGGCTGCACCCAAGAATGTGGTAGAGGTTCATAGTTTCATTGGACTGGCAGGTTGTTAATGGATGTTTGTACCCAAATTCTCATGAGTTGCAGCACCTTTGACAGACTTGTACAAAAAGTACCAGGCTTTCGTGTGGAATGGGCAGTGCCAGGTATCCTTTAGCTACCTGAATGAGAGGTAGGTAAGTGCCCCAGTCCTGAGGTTACAAGAAGAAGGGGGGGCATATGAGGTGTTCTGTGATGCTTCAGGGCAAGGCCTCGAATGTGTGTTGATGAAATTTCAAGGGGTGATATCCTATGGGTCTATGTAGTTACGTCCCCATGAACATAACTATGCCACCCATGATCTGGATCTTGTGGTGGTCGTGTTCGCAATAAAGTTGTGGCGGCATTACCTAGTCTAGGAGCGCATCGTGGTCTACACCGACAAAAAACCTTTAATTGTATTTTCTCTCATAGGGAAATTAACATACGACAGTGAAGGTGGATGGAGTTCCTTCAGGACTACGAATTCGAGATTTCCTACACCTCGGGAAAAGGTAATGTGGTGGATGATGCCTTGAGCAGGATGTCGCAGAAGGATGCAATTCGAGGGTCGGAGGATGCTTGGATGTCGATGGAGGAGTTGGTTACCCTGCACCGGAATGCGAGGATGGATGGTGGTAGAGATTTCCTATATCAGATGATACTGTAGCATTCTCTATTGCGGCAGGTAGTGGAGTCTCAATGGGTAGACACAGAATGTGAAGAGATGTGTGACCACGTTAACCAAGGCGATGCTCTGGAATTATGGATGGATGAGGGTTAGAACCAGATGCTTTTCCAAGGGAAGTTATTTGTTCCATAAGCGATGCATGGGAGAGTTCTTAGTGAGTCTCACAACTCACCCCTAGTAGTGCACCCGAGAGTTTCCAATATGTTCAAGGGCTTGAGAGGCAAGTCCTCGTGGCCCAGGGTGAAGCGAGTGGTGGTAGGGTTCGTAGCAAAGGGCCTAGTGTGTTAGTAGGTGAAGGCTGGGCACCATGTTCCAGGCGGTTTGTTGAAGCATCTAGATTTTCCTGAGTGGAAGTGGGATGACATCTCGATGGATTTCGTCATAGAACTACCCAAGGTTCAAGGAGGCTATGTTGCTATTTGGGTAGTGGTGGACAGGTTGACAAAGTCAGATCACATTATGATGATCAAGGAGTCGGGTGCAGTGGATTCCTTAGAACGGAGGTACGTGGATGAGGTGGTGCGGTTTCAGGGAGTTTAGAGGTCCATAGTCTCAAACATGGATGCACGATTTACCTCGCGAGTCTGGATGGGATTGCAGCATAAATTTGGCACCCATCTACATCTTAAAACTTCTTTCCATCCTCATACAGATTGATAGACAGAGCGCACCATCCAGACCTTGGAGGATATGCTTCAGGCATGTATTCTAGATTTTGGGGTATCATGGGTGTGACACATTCATCTGGTAGTGTTTTCCTACAATAATATATATCACTCTACCATTGGTAGTGATCAGTTCTAGGCTTTGTATGGAAGGCCGTGTTCCTCACCCATGTGTTGGACTGAGATCAGGGAGGCAGGTGTTCTTGGTCTGGAGGTGGGGCAGAGCACGACGGAGAAGGTTCAGCTTATATAGGAGAGGATGAAGGTGGCCTAGGACTGGCAAAAGTCATGTGCCGATAATAAGAGGAGACCCATGGAATTCAAGGTCGGGGACCATGTGTTCTTGTAGGTATCCCCTCATCATGGGAAACAGAGGTTTGGCAGGGAAGTAATCTTTATCCCATGTTCAATGGACCCTACGAAGTACTGCGACTAGTCGGTGAAGTAGATTATCAGCCGGCGCTACCACCGCTGCTACTGAGAATTCATGACATCTTCCATGTGTCACAACTCCGGCTATATCTCCACGAATCTTCACACGTACTCGACTAGGGAAAGCAGCATATCGAGGCTGATGTGATGTTTATGGAAAAACCTGTGATAATTTAGGATCGTGATGAGAAGGTGCTCTGTGGATGGACCATTCCTTTGGTTCGTGTGTTATGGAGGCATGGTGGGCTCGAGGAGAGTACTTGTGAACAGGAGGCACATATGCGCGCCCAATACCCAGAGTTGTTTTGTGTTTTGTTCTGTTTCATTTTGTATTTTTTGAGATGTAATGTTGACCTTGTTAGTTTATGAGATGTTTTGTTTCCCTAATTGGGGAGTGTTTTGAAATGTCTTGATTGTGGCGAGGGGAGAACCCGATCCCTAATCAAGATGCATTAAGGTGGATGCGATTAAACCAGTGCAGGCGATTCAGTGCCAGCCAAAGAGGATAATATCTTGACATGGAGGAAGAAACTCCCCAATCCATATGACTGGACAGTTTTACCATTTAATTTTACATCGTATCTTTAGGGAGATGTGTTCTTAGATGTCGATGAGGTTCACTCCTGAGAGGTATCTTTCGAGGTGGTTGTTCGGACCCCCTCTTTTCATCTACTCTCGTTTTGATTCTCAAGGGTAAGAATACTTCGACAGGTATCTGTTGTGATGGCCCAGACACTCATGGTCCATCCCTTTGCCAAAATTTGGGCTCTAAGGGTGGCGTCTCGGTGGGTGCAACCGACCGGCATGCGACCAATCGGTTTTTCACCGATCGGCGTGCGACTGATCAGTGTGCGACCGATCGGTGTGCGACTGATCTATGTGAACCCGATCGGTGTGACACTATCAAGGTGTCATCGATGGGGGCCTCACCAATCGGTGCGACTGATCGGTGTGTGGAGCAATCGGTGTGACCGATTGGGGTGACCAATCGGTGTGTGGCGCAATCAGTGCCTCACCGATCAGTCCAACCAATCGGTTTGTGGAACGATCGATGTGACGCGATCAGTGTCACCCGACCTTGTTGAGTTTTTCTTCTTCATTTTCCCCTGTAACACCACTTTTAGCCCTTTTTTAACATTTTGAAAGTGTTTTGAGGCCGTTTTCTTTTTATCCCATAATTAATGTTCAAATACCTAAATGTTGGGCGACCTTCAATGGACCCACCTGTATCTACGTAATATGCCCTCTGTTTATATATAATCTTTTAAAATATGATCTTTTACCACCTTTTCTTATGAGAATATTTAAATAACAATTAATTCCATCATTTGAAACTTCCCAACCATGTGGGGAACCATGATTCGACTTTAATGCCGTTCAAATTTCCATATCCTGTAAAAATAGATCTCATCCTTATAACACACGAGGATTCCTTCTTCTTCCTCTTGGCTGGACAACTTTTCTTCCTAGTGGGTTTGGAGTTCCCCTTCTTGAGTCATGTGGTGCACTTGTGCCAAATCCTTTCTTCTCACCCTTGGAGTCCCCGACGTTCTCCCCCTGTAAATCACGCATCTCCAGTTCTTGGTGCATGAAGAAGAACATTGATCCTTGATCAAACATGTAGGGATTTTTTTCCTTCATCTCTCTTTACTATGTATCATGTGGGGTGGGTATGATTTTGTTCTATGGGGATGGATGAAACCAAACTTAAATGAAGATAATAAACAGACTATTAAATAATGAAGGGGGGATGTGTGATTGATGTTCTGCTATTTTTATTTACTCTTGATTATTTATGATTTGAATTGTGCGGGCATATGCCCGGTGAAAATCATGGCCGTTGGTGGTCTTTCCTTGTGTACTAATGAACACCTGTCCTCTGTGGTCTGTATGTTTGTTCTTCTTGATGCTTAAGAAGAGATTTGGATGGGGATGGGATCCTCTGTCCTCGTGCGGTTGTTGGTTGTGAATATGAAGAGGTGTAAAGCTATATCTTGATTCTTAGATTGGGTCTAGTACTTTGAGGGATATCACTGATCCCTTTTTTGTTGTGACTTTACAAGAGAGCTGGGTGTGAATACCTAAATTATTGTTTACCTGTATTTCCTCTCTATAGCTTGTGGTTATGCCTGTTAGTTGCCCAGTAGTGCAGAATTTACTTAAATATAATCACTTGAACATGAAAGAAAGAATGTTTTAATGGGGTATTTGTGTTGGGTATGAGTTGTGACTTGGTTGGGAGTGGTGTACCTTTCTCTTATGAATGAACAGTAATGAGGGTGTTTGTGATTAGTTTGGATTTGGGAACCCTAGGTCAGGATGAGGGCTTGTTATATATATATAATTGTAGTTCTTATGTTTCTTATTTGTGCCCCACCCAAGTTGAGCACTTTGTGCCGAACACACCATTCCATGGGGGAGGGTGTTTTTCCCAAAATGTTTATGAGTGGTTGGTTATTATCTACTTTTTTATCCCTCTCTCAAGTATCCCAAGATCCTTTGGGCAGGCTGTGACGGCCTGATGTCCATTATAGCCCAATATGTTTCGGGCAGGGTAGTTGTGGTGGTTGTCCCAGGTGTGTGCGGGCAGGTTGTTTCCCAAGATTCTTCGAGATGACGTCGAGGTGTCTTCGGGGATGGCAGTATTTGTGGTGGACCAGGTATTTCTGGTCATGGTTATAGGTGGTGGTTGTGGCCCAGGTGTTTGTGGGCGGGATGGTGGTTGTGGTCCACATGTTTGCGGGCAGGCTGCGTGGTTGTGGCCCAGGTGCCTGCTGGAGGGGTATGACAGTTGGACTGCGGTGAGAATGGCGGGATTGGTTTGATTCGTAGGATGTCTTCAATAAAAAGTGTTAAAGTGGAATGGGGTACCCAAATATCAATGTGTTATTACTATACTTTACTTTAGTTGAATTATTTGGGGAGTGTGCCTTGGTGAGGCTTGGGTGGATAGTTTTCCTTGCTAGGTACTTTGGTTATCTCTTTTTCCATGGGGCATTAGAATGCCTCCCCACTTGTGCACGAGAGTCCATGGTTTTCCCTACTGAGTATACTTGTATTCTCACCCTAGGTATATAAAACTGCTTTCAGGTTTCCAGGAGGACTTCATGGATCGTGCGGGGTCGTACAAGCTCGGAAGTTGGTACATTTGCTGTTGTTTTTTCTTTTATTTTCTTTGGTACTGTACCTTTGTAGTCTCCTTTTAATTTGTGGTATTTACTTTTGTAACATGCATATGGGAATGGTTTTCTTTTGGGATTACTCTTAGCCTCTAGTATTGGTGTTTTTGGGATTTACTATCTTATATCCCGATCCTATTAAACGAAAAGGGTAATTAATTCCATTGTGTATGTGATTCTATAACCTTGGTGCTAGTCACCACTCTGGGACCCATTGAAGGTGAGTCTTGGGGGTCATTATCTCTCCTTCAACCTAAAGAAGGAATGGTCTGGTAGTCTGTTGTCCCTTCTCTCATCTTAGTCAAGGAGGGTCGTGGCAACTTACTGATGACATTTTTATTTATCAGTGAAACATGAATTGGAATAAATGAAATCAAATTGTGATTTTACATGGATATTTCCTAGAAAATATTATTATTTTAGAAATGAAAAGTTCTATATGATTTTGGACCTCATTATTGTAAATGAACTGATTAGACTTTAAAACACTTAGATTCTCCTGTGGATTCCCTAATCTATCAAAGGATGTCACCCTAATTACTAAGTCTAATTTCTATTTGAGATACCACAATAGGGTATGTTCAATGTCTTATTTATATATGAATTACTCAAAACAGTAATGATGATTCACCTGAATATCCAGAAATTTATAAATAATTATATTATCTCATTGTATACATATTTGATTCAATAGACATTAAAATCTATGTTTTACCTATATAATTCAAAATAATTGTTACCTCAAGATTACATGGTACATGAATCATTAGACTTGTATTTTCAAAACCAATGTTTTATGTTTTTTCATATGATCCGTTTTGATGAGAATCAAGGTCTTTTTCAGGGGTTCTGTGTGTGAAGAGTGTTATGTTTTGAAGTGTTCCATTGACTAGATTTTACCCATGATTGGAACTTAGATCATTTGGTAGTTTTTGAAAAAATTCAGAAACTTTTAGCTTGTATGTAACATATGCACGGTTGGCGTATAGTTTGATAAAATGTATAACTGAGCCCAGGTAACAATACGATAGGTGCAGAATCTACTACACAATTAGTTCACGGTCGTGCAGTCGATCCATGTGGTAAATCCATACATGGTAAGTGTATACTATATAGTTGGCACACAGTTTGGTAAACAGTGCGGCCTAACCATGTGCCTTTCACAAACATAAAATTTTAGGGTTTTCAATGTATACCCCTTTTAGGTTTTATCCAAAATCACTATTCTCCTCCAATATGTGGCTCTTTTGTACCTAGGAGGGATGTCCCCTCTCTCTCAATCATCCCAGGTCCTTCCAAGGTGATTTCAAGTAGAAATAATTATGGGTTTTGTTGGATATCTCCAGTTAGAACCCTCCTTCTATATCCCTCTTCCTTCTCCCCTCATTCCTTCTTGGATTTATCTTATCCCATGGAAATTTTGATTTTATATCTTGATTTGCGTTCAATTATTATTGTGATTTTTTTATTAAGGGGTTCTCTTTATAGATATAGTGGTTGTGAATACTTGTGGAGTGTTATCGGTTGTGCGTTTTCATTATTCCATTAATCCCATGTAGATTTACCATGCACATTACTTTTTAATTTAAGAATCCTTAGTTTCATTCTGTACACACCTTATTTCATTTATAAATATTTATTTATGATACTTAGTTTGATTATTTGGTGTCAATAGTTGTGTTTTAATCCATAGTTTATGATAAATAAAATTTTTGTGTTAAATAACTCACACCAAGTGCTCAATTAAATGCATTGTTGTATATTTTGAGTAATTTGGGATGTTAGAAACATGTTTCGGTTTTTTAATATATTGGTATTATGAGAAATAATTTCTTTGGTGCCTCATATATATTTCCATTTTTTTCATTTTTTAATGATTTGAGGAATGGATTTTAGGGTGTCTTAAGATGTTTTACTAATGAATGACCTATTTATAAATTTTATAAGAATGGGTTGTATTTAAAAAATTGTGTGAATTATTAAGGGGATTTTTTAAATGACATTGAAATTAAAAATAGTGTATTTACACCCGGTAAGAATAAGAGGATTGTTTTTATAATTGATAAATATTGGATTTTTGAAATGCTTAAGGGCCTGTCAAAAAACATTGTGAAAATGATGAAAGTTTTTATTATAAAAACCTATATTTTATTTTTCTCATGATTTGTCTACATATAATTATTTTTTTTCCTCAATGTTGAATAAATGAGATCCATTATCAATGCTCATCATTTTTGACTCATTGTGATCCATTTATTCTATTGCATGAGATTTGTCCTTAGGGTGACTTGGGGTGAGGAATTTTGTTGTGTTACTATTATATATGCTTATGAATGGATATTTAGAAGGAATCGTTTGGATCAAACCCTTTATATATGAGACATGGGAACCTTCTATAGTGATAGAATTTTCCGAGAATGATTTTTTCACTCCCTAGATTACACACTAGCTAGTCGCCAATATTAGGTTGATATATTGGGTTTATTTTTATGGGATTTACCCATCAATTTATCCTGATTTAAGTTGGATAGAAGTATTTAGGTCTCTTTGATCTTCATTGAGTGTGGCATGCTACCGAAAATTAGTCTCATGTATTATTATGTTCTGGATTATTCATGATCTCCTCGGTTCACCGATGTCTATTAGAACTTAGTTGGAAGCTGTTAGGATTGAGATACTTATATGCTAATTTCATTTCACCTTATTATATAATCATTATGGCTCCTTCTAATTTGGTGTTTTTTATGTAAAGTGATGTTTTGTTTTAAAAACTGTTATGAAAGAAATTAAATAAATGCTTTTTATCATTTTTTGTTTATGTTGAAAATGTAAGCATCGCCTTCCCCTTGAAAATGATAATTTTCAATATATTAATTTAACATGTATTTGAACTAAAGATGTGAAATGGTTTGTAGTTTGTTTTTAAGTAAAATGTATAGAAAATCTTATTTCTAAAAATTTCACTGTGAACTTAAAGATGATGTTTATTTTATTTTATGAGAAGTGCATTGGAAAATAGATTATCTGGATACTGTACTGAGTTCTAATACTCACACTTATAGTTATATTATATTTAAATCTTTTGGAGGTTGAGATTGAGTTCGATCACCTTGGGTAATGAGTGATCATTGTGTTGGAGAGTAACCTGTGGGGGCACATAGAGTTAGAGTGGTTATGTGGATCGGTTGGATTACTTATATAGTTGTTGTATCATTCAGAGTATTGCATAAAAGGTGTTCATTTCAATTTTATTTTTATATTGGACTTCTTGAGAATTATGCCACTATTTTCTTATTTAATTATTTATTGGGACAAATCATTCACTTTTTGTACTCTATTGCTTGCTGGTAGTAGTTTCAGGCATGTGGTGATCAAGAACTCCCTTCCGACCATGCCATGGATTGGCTCAGGGGACCATTTTAGGGTATAATTGAGATGGATCATGAGAAAATGGCATCAATGGAGGTCGACACTTATAAGACCTATATTTTTAGATTTCTATTTTTATTGGGGATGTCAAGTTATATGAAGTAGGATTTTATGTACACGATTGGTATGTACAGTAATAGCATCACAAACTCTTTCTTGTTCTAATCCTTGTGTTTCCATGAGAATTCATTTTTTTATTAGTTTCTTTGTCCTTAATATTTTTTTAGTGATTGGGATCTGAAATGGGGAGTTATGATAGTGGTCTCCATGATCTCACAATGCCTTGAAATCCATGTGGAGTAGGGGACATGGTCCTAGAAGGATCTAAGTGTTTGTGGTATGTTTGGAATATTGGGACCATTCATATGGATAAGTCACCCACTGATACTACTTCCCTATTATAAGTAGTTCTATCTCTTCCTTGAATTATGATTTTTGTAAACCCTTGCTTATGATTTTTTAAAATGAGGTTTTATTGGAAATGGATAAATTTTGCAATGTGGAAAAATTGTTTTTCAGAAATAACATTGTAGAAGTCATCAGGAAAATGTGCTTTTATAAAATTTCTTCATTGCAGTAAAATTTAAATGATTTAAAGAAATTTGTATTTTATAAAAAATACATGGATTTTATAGAAAACATATTTTTTTGGGAATTCATTTCAAATGAAAATCAATGAGTTTTCACCAAAATGTTTGTTGGTGAAATGATATTTTTTCAATTGATAGAAAAATGTTTTAAGTGAAATAATAAAAATGTTATCAGTGAAATATGTGGGATTTAATTTTCAGGTATGACAAAATGTATTGTTCTGTGGAATTTTAAAAATTAATTTTCAAATTGGTGGTGAGTGATCCTTTTTAAGGTTCATGATTTTTTGAATGGGTTAAATGCATTGGTTTCGAAGAACCGGGTTTTTTAAGACTTTAGTGTTATCATGGGTGATCACATGTGTGATGGTGTGTGGAAATGTGGATGATACCTGATATGGAAGGGTGGAGGGATTCATGGAGTGGTACATAAATATACATGTGAGTGAAACTCTATAGAACACCACTGGGAGTATGAAAAATCATCCATGTTTTTTATCTTCCAAAATTGTTTTATGCTAGGAATTATGGTGTTTTTGTAAGACAATGGTTATGTTATGTGTTTTTATATGTGTTAGAAGTGTTTTTTTATTCGGTATGCTCTTCCTAATGATCAATAATAGGTAATATTTTTGTATCTTATGTTGAGACACTATTGGTAGCTCAGTCTTGAAGTGCTGTCATGGCAGGATTTTAGGGATGATTTGGGAAATTCCTGAGTCAGTTTCCCTTTGAGTTGGTGTTTTATCAATGTCAGGTTTTAGATTTATGATCTAGTTTTGACAAAGATTGTGGTTTCCTCATTTATTTTGGTGCTGCCCTATAAATATGCGATAGATGTTGTGGTACACCTATGGATGGTTCTACATTAGTAAGATTTTAATTTGATCAACCTATAGATTTCATTTGTGGGATTCAAAAGTTAAATCCACCTATTTGAATCATTCACTAGCCTATTTTTTGGAATGGGGTGCTGCTTGGGATCAATATAAAATAATTTCATATTATTACAATTCTCTTGGTTATAAAAGTGATGTTTGGTGATGTTTGGTGTGTTTTGTCATGTTCTTTGTTCATTCTAATCCTCATTCAAAGTGAGAGAGAATAGTGATGTGTATCTTTAAGTCCTTATTTGGGAAAAAGTATGCTATTTGGTGAAGTGAGTTTTTCGGTGTATCATAATCATTTTGTTCTTCTTAGTATTGTTATGTGGATTCATTTTGCACTAGAATAAGGGGTTCTGGTTAGGGATTAATAGGTCTTGACTGTGAGGTAGTAGATGCTTCATACAATAGTGCACCATTCATAGTCCCTGAAGTGAAGATGGAACATTGTTAGGAATATAGAGTTTTTTTGGAGTTTGGTTGTGTTTGTGCCTTTTCCGTTTTTGTGAGGCATTTCTAGTGTTTTTATTGTGATTTCTTGTTGCTACGAATTTTTTATTGTCTCAAAGAGCATGGTGGGATTACCCCACATTTTGTGTATATGGTTATGCCTTCATGTATGTGAGTTTCTGTCCAGTTTTCTTATGTTGATCACCCATGTGATTTAGGTGTGATCATGGATTTCATTAATCCATAGGTGAGGAGTGTTTGGTGGTTGTCGGCTATGGTTTAATATGTCCAATAATTGGTCCCCATATATCCTATCCCCATGTGGGGGGGGGGAGGTGGTTTTTCTATGATGTCTTAGATCAGTTCGTATACCATTTATTTGGGAGTGGGTAGCTTAAATGCTCCTGATGTATTTTTCTTAACTTGTGTCTTTCTTATCATGGGTAGGTCGTGGTGGAATTGTTTTGGTGGGCCTCTATGAGAGTGGAATGTTTTTCATTAAATTTGAATTTTCTTTTGGTCATTATTAGTTGGTACTATATGGTGTAAAGACCCACTATAGGTCTCATTGTGTTTTCTCTTCAGAAGTCTTTTTTTGATACTTTATATGTAATTTTGGGGTGTCCATTCGGGCCTCTTCTTTGCTAGTGATATATTTATTGGTTGGTTTTGGTTTGATCTAGTTAATGTTGATTCATTGAAAGATAAATATTTTTCAGTTTCCTCCTCTGTTTTGGTGAGATTTTGGATTCCTTGGAGAACTCCAATGGTCATGTTTTTTGATTGTGTGTGGATGTAGTTGCGTGATCCTTCATTGAATCTTAGAAATTAGTTGGGGGTTATTTTTTTAGGAAATGTGCATGAGTTCCATTAATGATAGGTGAAGGTTTCTTTTATTGTGATGTGGGATAAAGTGGATGTGGAATCCTTAGTCATTGATCAAATAACTATAAAGTGTTGTGGTTTTCGTGGTGGATAAATCATTAATAATGGGGAGAATTATCACACATGATTTATCATGTTTTGTAATATGATCTAGTTTGATGGGAAATTCATTTATTCTCTTGTATTCCAGGTGTCATGGGTATTTAGTTTTTAAGTGTCCCATGTATTTTTTGTGTCCCCTGTTTGGCCCTTGGATTATTATAGAGTTTTTGGAGAATGTTGTAAAAAATATTCTTGGATTTACCCTGTGCATGGTTGGCGCACAGTTTGAAGAACTGTGCAGTTGGTACAAAGCCTACCACATGATTAGCACATTTTCGTAAAATCAGTCCCTAGTAACCTTATAGTCGATCCATATATGGATAGTTAAAACCGAACGATTGGCATACAGTTTGTTAAAATTTTCTGCCTAACCGTGCACATTTCCCATAAATAAAATTTTAGGGGTTTCCAAGTTTACCCCTTTCAAGTTTTTAACCAAAATCACTCTCCTCCTCCCTCATATGTCTTGTTCAACCCTTGATGTGGTCTCAACAATTCCTAAATCCCCCACCACTTTATAGGGTGATTTTAAGTGTAATTCCGCAAGGGTTTGTTAGGAACTCTCAAGGTAAATATCTCACCTCATATTCCTCTTCCTTATCCTCTCATTGCTTCTCGGATTTCCCTTTTCCCATGTACATTTTGACATAGGGTTCTAATTTTTCTTCAACTAAGTTGTGGTTTTTTTTCTCATTAAGGGTTTATCTTTATAGATCTACTATTTTTGAACCACTGGACAGTTTTTTTGGTGGTGCTTTGTCGTTGTGCCATTGATCAAAGGTTTGTTTTTCAATGTACATTCCATTTTAATTTATGAATTGTTAATTTCATGTTTTTCTCAAGTTATTTGATTTATAAATGTTGATATATTATCCTTGGATTAATTATTTATTGTGAAAAGTGGTGTTTTATTCCTTGGTTTATGATAAATGGAATTATTGTCTTAATTAAAGCCCACAAGTGGTCGATTAAATGCATGGCTAGATTTTATGAGTAATTTCTTCTGTAACAACCATGTTATGGTTTTTTAAATATATTGGTTTAATGGGAAATGATATCTTGGGTTCCTTATATGGGTTTTTGAATTGTTTTTTGTTTATATAATGGAATGAGGAATGGATTTTAGGGTGTTTTGGTATGTGTTGTCGATGAATAGACTATTTGGGACTTTTATAAGAATGGTTTTCCTTGAATGTTTAGTGTAAATGTTTTAAGTGGATTTTGAAAATGAATTTGATATATAATATAGTTTTTTTATACCCCTTTATGTAATGTATATTCTGTATCATTAATAAATGTTAGTTTCTTGAAATTCATAATGGTCTGTGTGGAAATATTGTGAAAATAATGAAAGTGTTTTTTATGAAGACCTCCATCGGAGTTCTATCATTTCTTGTCTACGTATAATGGATAGGATTTCCTTTTAGTGGAATACTAAAGATCCATGATCAGAGTTCCTTGATTGGGGATATTTGTGTTTTATTTATTCTATTGCATGATGTTGTTCCTTGGGGTGACTTTAGGTGAGGAATGTTGATATGTTACTATTATATATGATTGTGATTGGATGACTGAATGGAATTTCTTTTCTCATCACATTTAAACATGAAACATGGGAACCCAGAATAGCGAGAGAATTTTTTGAGAATGATTTATGAAATGGCTATATTATGAACATTCTAGTGGCCCATAGTAGGTGGATATATTTGGTTTATTGCTATTGGATTTTCCCCATGGTTTTTCCTAAGTTAGGGTGGTTATGTGTATTTTGGGTTCTTTGATACTAATCATGCGTGTATTTCTACTGGGGATGGGTCTCAGGTATTAGTATTTTCCAGATTATTCATGATCTCCTAGGTTCACCCATGTATGTTATCACTTAGGTGGTTTTAGTGATGATTGAGATATTTCTATTCCTCTATCCATTTCCCTTATTTAATGATCATTATAATGCTTGTTTTGTTTTGTTTTTCAGGGACTATGACGTTTTGGTTTAAAAATATTTTATGATTTTTTTTAAAGAAAAGATTTTCATCCTCTTTTATGTCAGTTCAAATTGAAAAAAATCACTTTCCCCTTGAAAATGATAATGTTCCACCATAGGTAACAAATATGTTTTTTAAATGAAGAAGGGAAATGGGCCAAAGTTTTTTAATGTATTGTGTATTGAAAAGATTATTTCCATAAATTTCATTGAAAAAATGAAGTTGATGTTTCATTTATTTTAAAGGATATACATTGGTAAATTTATTATCATGCTAGATTAATAATCTTTAATACTCACAGCTACAATTATTTTATATTTTTAGAACTTTTGAATGTTCAACATGAGTTCAATCTCTTTATGCGATGAGTGGTTATTGTGTTAGAGAGTGACCTACAGGGTCACATAGAGTTAGTTTAGTTTTATGATTCAGTTGGTTTAATTTTATAGTTTATGTATCAAACATTTTAATTTATAAAATATTTTTAGTTTAATTTTATTTATATATTGGACAAAATTTTCATAATTCCACTAATATATTATTTAATTATTTATTCGATAATATCATTCCCTTCGTGTATTCTGTTACTTACCAGCAATAGTGTCTAGTCCATAGGGATCGGAAACGCCCTTCTGGTTGTGCTACAACTTGGTTGGGGTTACCTGGGTTGGTTTGTGACATAGATAGAAAAATTAATAGAATAATTCCATGGATTTATCCTATGGATTACTCTTAGATCCCTTTAGCCACATGGTATGAGTTACTACTAAGTGTTTTCTGGACTCTATAAGTTCACAAATGAATTGATTAAACCTTTGGTAATTTTTTATGATTATCAATATTAATTGATCCCTTAATTAATGTATGATACTTTTATGGTAAAATTTTGTGTTTTCTGAGGCACTATTCAATAGTTACACTCAATTTCATGTATTCATATCCATCTGTATCAATTTAATAATATTAATATATATACAAACAATATGTTTTCAGAGACATTATCACTTAGGTTAAAGAAGTTATGGTCCACCAAATGTCTATTGAGAACCTAAAACCAACTTTATAACATCTATTATTTAATATATTGATTTAATTTTTACATACCTTCACACTAGACATTTTACATCCTTGGATTTGAATACTATATACACGGTTTTCTATGGTATACTATGTATACCTCAAAATCTAGTTGGTCTGTCATTTGTTACTAGAATAGATTTCATATGGTTATAGGTTTAGGACCATTGATAATGCTATGTGGTGTCACACTTGTACAGTGGAGATTAAGATAATATGACTGATAAGTTTATTAGGATGGTCATGGGATTAGCCTTTCTATTTTTTCCTTTATTACGCATGTTGATTATTTGTACCCAATGTATGTTTAATAACCTTGTATTTATGAATTTTCAAAAAAAACCTTGTATTTATGAAATTTAAAGGTCATGAAGGTTTTTTATTCAATTTTTTTTTAGTTATCATTTTTCTTTTTCTTACTATTCTAGTATTTATTGATTATTTCATTTGTTGTGTGTATTACTAATCCAAAGGGTATTATATTACAATATTACCTCTATTAGACCATCATTATTTTTCAGATGCTTATAGTATATGAATAGGCATTCTTTAGGCCATGTCACCAACCGTCTTGGAGTAATGTTCTAGTGGCTCCCAATTCAAGAAATTATAAGAACCATTCAGAACCTTGATGATATACAATGATGTTATTCAATGGACATTCATGGAGGCTCGTATAAAAATCATTCATTTCTTGAGTTCCTATAAAACAAAGTTTTCACTCAAGTATTCATATGGTCCATATAAATCCCTCTCTAAGTAGAGATATAATAATCTTATAGATTGGGATGAAGTTAGGGGAAAGCATTTCATAGATCCAAACGTTATAAAGATAAGACCGGGATAGTTCAATCCATTTAGTAATATGTTAATCTTTCTCAGTATTGATAAGATTTTTTTTGAAAACCATTGATGATACTTGGAGTTTGAGTATGGAGATAAACATTTCTTTGGGAAATCATATTGGAAGGGATCCATGATGTTTCGATAGAAGTGAAAGTTTATCCATAGGTACGTTGGCCCAATTGAGATCTCAGATCATATATCATATATGACTTATTTAATGAAACTTCCCCCAGACATGGATCATGATCAATATGCCTTTCATGTATCATTTATATGAATTTACATAAATAGTCCCCAACCTATTATAAATCTTGATGTTGTCAAACTGGAGCATGATCTCTCGTATGAGAAGACCCTTGTGATGATATTTGACTGTATATATATAGTAATACAAGACAAGATAATTCACTATATCAAAATGATTTTGTGATACAATGATTATAAAGTGTATTCATGGGATCCTAAGGATGCAAGAAAACTAAAGTACACTCATACATTCTTGACCAATGACTTGACTTCTAATTCTGAGGATAAAATTTCTAATCATGGATTCATGTAATAACTCATACATTTGTATGTGAAATTTTCCTTCTTAATATAATGGTATTTCAAATTTATGAATAAGCTATAAAATATATCTTTCTCATAATAACAATAGAAAATCATCTCATTAAATTAGAACATTGTATTTTAGGAACAAATATACCATATAAAATTGAATAAATTATCGCGGGAAAATATACACAAAAAAATAAATCAACTATAATACTTTTTCTGATACTTTTACTCTCCAAGAATGATAAAACACACAAAGAACACTTTCAAAATAAAGAAAAATATTTTCAATGTAATTAGAATTTTTAAAATGGAGAATACTGAATTGTGAGAGGATTTTAAGAGAATAATAAATAAAAGAAATATTAGATTCGGATAAGAAGTACAATAGTGATATGACTATTGTAATATTAAATCAAAATGTTAGGAATAGCTCCTTGATCACTAAAAATACTATTCTATCATATATGAATAATAAACTAACAATTAGTTTATTATTATAAACATTATGATAATTAATATAGTCTTAAGCTTTATTTATTATGAATGAAAATATTATACAAAGAAATTATTCGGATCATATATAAATTTAATGATTAAAATTCTAAAAATTATGTATAAGTGAATTTAAAATAACCTGTATTTTAATATTTTTTCAGAAAATATAATAAATATAAAAATTTCATAAGATATAAAATTATTTTAAATATAAAAATTTCATATTTGGAATAATCATGTAATTATTTTTAAGGGTGAAATTTTTATAATTTTCCAAAAAACGAATTTTTATAAGGTTAATAAAAATAAAATTTTAAAAACTATGTATGTTTTTTCATTTAATATTCATTTAATATAGGATTAATTAATTTTGAAATCTCTATCATGATTCAATATGGATTTGTTAAAATGAATAACCAACTTAAAAATAATAAATATTATTTACAAACCAAAATTGTTATTTTTAATATTTATATAAGTAAACAATTCCAATAATGAAACTAATTATATTTTTTTATCCATTAAATTTGTGTAAACAAATTAATTTATTAATAAAGTGATTATAAAGTCCTTAAAACATATACTTTTTATAAAATATAATAATAATTGTCATATAATAAAACTCTTACACGTTCTAATTTGGAAATAATAATTAATTTAATATTTTAATACAAAAAACCCCTCCATTGTAGTACAAATACACCATCTCCTACCCCATGGGACTTACTAAACATAAATTTCAAAAAACAATATCTACCAAATTTCATACTTTTAAATCTAGTCATAACTATTTGGAGTTTCTATTTTCAGTCAACACGAAGCCCTTATAGGGTATTCCCCCAATAGTGTAGTAATCATCAATGGATATGTAAGCTTATAACCAAACTCATTTAATTCATTTCATTAAAATTCCATGTTCTCAGAAATTTTATAACACGATTTAATATTTAATTAATAAGTATTTTTTTAATTTATATTCTTTCTATATGCATTAAATATTTTATTTCATTTAAAATAAATATAAATAACCGCCCTTATTTTTGTCTTATCTCATTAAATATCATTTTTATCTAGCATTGAGAATTTTTTCAACGGTTAAATTATCAAAACCTTCATAGATGCTTAATGTATAATATTTACTAAAATTATAATTTTTTTTATTAATATTAACATTTTTGAATCATTTTTACAAAAATATAAATTATAAAGGACCACATAGATAAAACTAAAATGAAATCATGTTAATTCAAAGAAAACATATTGTTGAACCATTTCATATTTATCTAAAATGAAAAATATAAAAATTATAATGATTATAGTTGATAGGAATAAAATAATTAAATTTAATAAAATTTTATATTGGTGTTTTAATAAAGATATTTTAATTATATATGGGGAATAAACATGAAAAAAACCAAACATTTCCAATGGTAAGGGGACTCTACCACTTAATTAAATCCTTTGGATTTATCTTCTCTTTATCAAATTTCTAGGATTGTTCTAAAAATAAATATAAATGGATTCTAGTTAAGAAAAAAATTTATTTTTAAGGATTAGTTTAATGACCCAATTATTCATAAATGATATTTTCTTTTGAATGAATAAATTCTTTATTATTTACTGTAGTCATAGAAAAAATATAAACCATATTTGTTATTTTGGACCATTTATAACAAATAACCTATAATATTATAAAGAAAATTATCCATATTACCCTTTATAATATAGTCATTGTATAGTATTTAATAAGATTATTTTATTTTAATGGTTATTATAATGTCTTAGTTTCTTAGTTGGATGGGGCGATGGCTTCATCTAGTCGGATTGGACCATATAGAGCCCATTTATCAGATAGTCTCGAGATATGAAATTATTGGGATTTTCTATTATCCAATACCAAGTTGAAATTGAAAATTTGAATCATGAGAAAATAAATTTATCATATAAGATCATGTTTTTTGAGATCATGACCCAAACTATGTTTGGAAAAGCACCCCAAGAAATCCCCACCATTACAACACTTACCCTTATAGTGTACGATGTTGTAATAATGGGTTATGTATCAACACCCTAGTAGTATGATTTTTTATATTTTCATTTTTAATAATTAAATTATTATATTGACCCATTTTTATTATTTTAAGTTGAGATTAGTTGATGAAAATCATATTTTTATATGAAGAAACCAAAACTGTATTTTTGGAAAATATAAAATTTTAATTAAAACACCCCTTTTGATAAATTAAACAATTTTTAAATATTTTTATATATAATATTATTAATATATAATATATATATATTAAAATTATTTTATAATTTAGTGAAGTATAATATTGTATTTATAAAGGTGAGTAAAATGATATCTTCATAAAAACTATTATTCTTCAATAAATGCTAATTTCTATTTATTAGTGTAAATTCATATATTCATATAATTATTTTGGTAAAATATAATATTGTATTTTAAATAATAACATTATAATTATCTAATAATGAATATTTTCATAAATTTCAATGAAATATGAATATTTGGTTCAAATTTATACATGGTATAAATATACATAGTGTATTATGAGATCATAATAGAACAAAATCCGATGTAATAAATAGTAAAAATGTAATCCATAACAAAAAATATGTTTCCCATTAAAAATATCTTTTTAATGTTACATTATTTATTTTATAAAACTTTAATTAATCTTCCAAAACTTACATTATATTTTATTTTTTTAAAATCAATACATTATAAACATGACTCACATCTACATCACAAAGGGTATTATTTTAAGCCGTTATTTTCTAGGACATAAAAGTTTTTGAAAAACAATTCTATTTGGTAGAAACTATCTTAAAAACCTTGGAAATTTCTATAGTTTGTATTACTTTATCATATAGAGTCCTAGACCTAAAATTATAAACTAATAATGATTTTCCCCAACTTTTCTACAAACACACACCCAAACTCCCACTCTACATAACATAAAATGAACCTATCATGATGTTCCACTCATATAACTCTCTAAATCTCTCCCAAGTTATTCCCATTCTCTAAAGTAGATCCTCTGATGCTTTTAGAATCACCCTAACAAGGTAAGGGACTCAATCATCTTATTTTTATTTCAAGTATATTCTTTATAATAATCATTTCTGATTTTCAATGTTCCATTTTGTAATGAGTTTTTTCTAGTTCTTATGGTAACATTGTAACAAGATACCACCGTTCAATATCATTAACCCCTTCCATAAAACATTATTTACACGTGTTATGATACCCAAATTATCATATGATGTTTTGTGCAAAACTATTTCTGTAGTGAATACATATCCCTATTTCCACTCATTTTTATTAAGATAGTAGTTCATATCCTTCTATAATTATGGATATCCATGTATATAAACCACTGTACATAATCATGGTTTTAGAATTTATAAAATTATTCTTATGTTTTATGATCTATGTGGTTCATAATTACATGAACATGATATGAATATGACGTTTGGGCCATTATTTTATATCTCAACAATTCATATGGAAATGTTTTTATTTGATGAGATTACATGTATGGTTCTTTAGAGGAGTCTCATAAGAACTCATTGTTATTATTTCATGGTTTTTAGACTATAATTATGATAATTATGTATTGTTTTATTTTTTGGAGATATTCTAATGTTTCATTGACATTGTCATCTCATATCATCCATTGATGGTTATATTTATGATTCTAACACATTTTATTCAACCATAATATTCATTTTTATTATATTTTATTACACTCATAAGTTTTTCATTAATTATACCTTCAATAATATTAATATCTCACCCTTTTCATATATACATACTTCTTTTATACCATTCAATATTATAAGATCGATGGAATATAAGGCCATGTTTTGGAGTTTTTAAATTATTTTGTTTTACTCATCTTTCTGTTAATTTTCTTTTTACTAAATTTCACAATGAAATTTGCATTAACGATCTTATATGATTATATTTTATTATATCTATATAATAAATCATGAATTAAGCTTTATTACTTATATGGGTTTTTTAAAGGTGGTATAAAAGGAATGGATATATATTTTTAAGGAATGTTATTAAAATACATTGGTCATTCCATATGGATGTGGATAGAAAATAGAAAATATCAACAGATTATTCTGAATTAAAGAATTAATGTTTTCCAAGAAAAAAATACTTTTCCAGATACAATGAGTTGATGTTTAATTGGAATAGATATACGTAAGGGTAATAATCCCACAAAATGGAATATTTGGAATGAAGTTAATTATGATCTATTATATGAAAAAAAGGCCATTTTTATTCCAAGTTTGACACTCCTGGTGGACAGGAATTAGTATATTCAAAGGATCTACAAAAAACATTATATCGATAATAGAAAGGCATATAATATTTTATGTCAATAAATAGAACATAGATAATAATATTGAAATAAAAATTTTAATATGTTATAGAATATATGTATTTTATGAGTAATCCATTAAATTTTCTTAGAGTCATTAGGTTTAGAAGTTTTAAAATTATCACCAATTATTTTCCCAATATTTAAATCATTTGATAGGAATTTTATTAAACTAGTTAATAACCATCATGATGAGAAATATAATAGATTTCGAAATGAGATTCTGAACCAGATGGGAGTAGTAGTTGAGAAAATCATGAAAATACAATATCAATTAACCATTGATATGAACTTAAAAATAATCTGGAGGAAAACCCACATACACTTATGAAATATAAAGTTATAATCAATACATTTTTTAAAAAATGCCTCCAACATTATGTGGATATTCTGACCCCATAATCGCAGCATAATTTATCAACTCCATCAACAATATCCTATGCATCCCTAAATACTCTCAGTGAGTAAATTTCATAATATAAATTTATTTTATCAAACATGATGATAATAAAATGTTGGTGTTGATATATAATACAAATATTGGGGGATGAGATCGAATTGGTGGAGTGGAAATAATTCTAGAAGTTTATATGATAAATATTTCACACACATTGTATAATGTATAATAGAGAGGAATTTCCATGGCCTTAGAATATTATGATAATGAGTCTATTGAGGGAGTATGATACAAAATTCCGAATAATTTCAAAATACACATATGAATTTTTCATTGACATAAAAATTAATATTGAATGGTACTTTTTTGGATTAAGATGAGTCTAAAAAATTATTTTGTGATTAGAAAAATTGATAATAATAAGGAAATAGTTTGTTATTACATCAATGTATAAATAGGGATCAGAAAATCCTAAGGGTCTAATGTTTTAATATATTGGAAGTAGATACTAGATTTTAGTTCTAGTGGTGTGATGTAGAAATATAATTAGGAAAATAATGTCTTACATACCACATGCAAAAAAGTTTTGGAAAAACAATCCTCAAATTTCCTAATGGGAATAAAGAAATGTTTTAGGTGTATGAAGGAAGGGAATGATCCAAAAATGTTCCAATGGGAGAAATCCACTAATGTGATGGAAGAAAGGAGTTCTACCGTCATCCGTAATCATCAATTCCATGTTTTCATCTACAAGGAATAATGACACTATATGAATTAATGTATTAATCTTATGGTTATCAATTATAACCGATGAAAAACTTATCTATGTCCTAGAGAGAAAGGGTGAGATTACGTGATAACAACTAAAGAGGTCGATCCTCGAAATGTAGTAGAAACAGGTTCCATATTTATTTATTAAATGATATGGAACATACTATTTGATTCATTTTCTATGAAATAATTCATACTAGTCAGGATTAGAAGATCTTTACTAACACCACTAAAAACATAGTGATAGAGATGTCAGTGGATTAAAAACTGGGAGAATTATTTCATCACAAGTATACAGTATATCCCCTATCTATATTTATGGGATGAGATTATTAGTGACCATGTTAGACTCCCTTAATTATAATTTTATGAAAGTATATTAATGTAGTGAATTTTAATATATATAGTCAGCATTAATTTCTAAGAGAAAAAAATCACCCTTCATGTCAAAAATCAAACCTCGATTTTATATACAAAAAAGTATAAAGATAAATCTATTTTGGTATCATCATCTCAATCACATATATTATTTTCTTATGAGAAAATGTATCTAGATCATATAATTGAGACTATAAAAATGATCACCCAAGATGACATACCCATTGTAAGGGAACACATTGATAAATTTTATGGTGAAATTTAGTTTCTTTATCCAATCTGTTAGGCTGTCTTCACAATCCATCATATAACAAGTTATTTTTCAGTATCTAATATCACATGTAGAATGGCCACTATTTAACATGAAGATTACTAAAATAAACTATAGGAGAATTTTTAAAAAGAGTTTATACACACATGGTCTTTTTCTTGGGGTACAACAGTCATCTTCATCAATAATAAGGATGGGTCAATTCACCTTTCCACTGATAATCAAGATTAAAATAAGATCATGATATAGAATTAGTATCCTCTGATTCATATTGATGAATTATTCTATCATCATCATGGATCCCAATACATCTCCATAGCGGACCATCAATTGGGATTTTATCATTTTAAGGCCAATAAAGAGGATATCCAAAAGACTACCATTCAAAGAAGGTATAAAGAATATGTGTTCATAGTGGTGAAATTTGGTCTCACTAATGATCTTACTATTTTAATGGTCTTAATGAATTGTGCCTTTAGAGATTAAGTGAAAAAATATTTTTTAGAATTTATAGATAATATTGTTATATACTCTAAATTACTATAAGTATACGAGGAGTATTTGAATGTTGTAAAAAATACATTCCATAAATGAATTTTTTGTTAATGTTATAGAAAATGTGTGTTTTTGAAAGGGAAGTAATATTTATTCTGATTTTTTTCAAAATCAAAATATTAGGTGTTGATACATCAAAAATATTGTCAAGTGAAGGATATCCTAGTATAAAATCTATCAAAAAACATTTAGTTTTAAAATATTACCTAGGTATCATTATCAATTTGTGAAAAAATATATCAATAGTTTAGATCACAAACCAACAATTTTTGGATGTGATTAATGATTGTCTACAGTGATGAATGTGATGATATAATAAAAGAGTTATAGGAGAGGTTAATCACTTCACCTATGCTATTATTACCAACTAGTGGGTAGTGATTTGTGAATTTTTGAGATATGTACAAAAATAGGATTTGTTTTTGTAATCATCCATGAAAAGTGATATTCTATTCCTCTCCAAATTAAAGATCAATTAATAGAACAATACAACCCATGATCATTAATTGGCTACGGGGATCATTGTAGTATAGATTTAGATGCATTATGTCTATTGGTATAAGTGTTAAATATATACATATCAGTAAATCCATATATTTATATTCACATGAAATGATATCAACATATTCCAATAATGGTGGTTCTATCACGTCAAGGGATATGATTATTTAATCAATTACAATCCATGGAAGGAAAATGAAGTGGAATATGCTCTGAGAAGAAAGGATCCAAAAAACCCATCCATGATGGGGATTAAATGGTGCCCAATATTATTATACGTGTATTGGATGTATATTAGTTCCATAAAAAGATCATTATCCATCCATCATCAAATAAATTATAAACCAGCCATTTCTGATAGGATCAAGGAGGGAAAAAATTAGACGTGGAGTTAAAAAAGGTTAGGGAATATTCTTGAGTTTAGTAGTGTTTATTATGTATTTATATGTTTTTGAACCTAAATATGTGTCCCATAAAAAAGTTAACCAAAGAGGGAATATCTATATGATGAACATATATAAACATTCTATATTAATCCATGAATCAATGAGAAATATAGAGATCAGATGAAAAAAATCTTGTTGGAAAACATGAATATTGAGATTTCAAGATTTGTATCTCGATGATTTTTATGCCAAAAAGTCAGGGTTGAATTTTAGAATCCAAATGAGATGATGAATACATTTCCTATACTATTATGGAACTAGGAAAACATAACCATTGATTTCTTTTTAGGTTATCCTCAAGACATATAATGGAAATAACACCCATCAGTTGGAAGTTGATCAGCTTTAAAAGTAAATGCATTTCATTTATTTAGAAGAATTTTTCAATATGGACCAACTCACCAAGATATACCCAAGGGATGTGGTATGAATGCATTAAATTCCACCCTATATTTTATCTAATTGAGATATAATAATTACATTCCAGAAAAAGAGATCCCTTTGGAAAACACATGATATATAGTTGAGTTTCATTAATTCATATCATAGTCAGATTTATTGTTATTATGACTAAACCATCCACACTATATAAGATCTTTTGAGATTAGTTTCTATGTAATTTCAAGGATTTTATGATCATCACCATCCCCTACTATAGTTTTTATTTGAAAATAGTTTCTACTATAGCATCCAACAGTCACGTTATGAAAGTATGTATGGGAACATGTATCAGCCTCCAACATACCGGAATACTGTTAGAGAGTGGAAGATTATTAGACCTTATCTTATCAATGAGATTATTAATAAGGTTAAAATCACTATACATCATATGAAATTATCCCCATGATGATTCAAAATATATGCATAAAATCGTTAACAAAACATGGAGTCTGAGGTCAGAGATATAGTTTTTCAAATATATATGTCTATGGAAAATTTATAATTGTTTTGGAAGAACAGAAAGAATAATTCAAGGTAAATCATACCCTTTTATACACTTTATCACATTAGTGTAGTGATATTTATACTAGCACTCCCACATAACCAATATCAAGTAATTTATGTGTCCCATATTTACCACTTGAGGATTTACATAATAGTCCCCTCACATGTACTGATTCCATAGGTGGTACCATTATAGATTCATCATTCATATAAGGAGTATCTGTTGATGATCTCAAATTTTAATGAAAAAATTCTTTGAAATATGAAAAAAAACAGATAGTTGAAGTGCATTGGTGGGACCTAATGATTTAGGGGGAAACATGGGATCTTGAAGAGCTAGTGAAAATTAGAACCCACATACATTTTATTATATTTAATAAAATTTCAAGGGTGATATTTTTAATGGGGGGATAATGTAAAACCCAAAAATTTATAAATGTAATTCCCTTTTGGTCAAATATATTCCTTATTAAGTAACACAGTTATATAAAATCCATGTGCAATGTTGGTTATTTTGGAAAAATTAATGAATAAAACATATATTATTTATAAGTACATTAAACATCTTAATTTTTTATAATATAAATATAATGATAGATATGATTTATATATATTATGGGTTATGATAAACTATAATTTTCTTATATAGAAGCAACAATGACCATAATAGTTAATATCATATCTTATAATGTACATATATCATAGCTTCTGAAAGAGATATAATCACTAGGATATTCCCAAAACCAAGAACAATATGAAATTCATCAATTTATGTACAAAAGAAACCATTTATGAGAGATATTCAATCTTATTGATATCATGTCTTAAAGCATCTTCGTTGAAGAACCCCAAGAGAGACGCACCATTGCACTCATAACCATTAGGATGTAAGTAAATTGAATAAGTGGTTATGTATATAAACCCCATTAGTAATAATTTTATGTTATCCATTCTAATTAATTAATGATTTTATTTAACACTTTTCAATATTACAGTTTTATATATGTTTATAAACATTATATTTTCATACAAATAAACACAAATTATTTTTTCATAAAATATATGGATTTAGTTAAAACTCTCTTTTTGAAAAATTAATTATTTTTGGAATAAATTTTATTTTTAAAAAAATTCCTTATTACTTAATATATATATAAAATGTTTAATATAATTCTACAAAGCCAATTTTAAATTAATAATGTTAAAATAGTTATTATCTTTGGACCCATTATTTTTCAATAAATGGAAATTTGATTTTAAAGTGTAAATGATAATATTTAGCGAACTTTTTTGATAAAATAATAAATATTTTTTTTCTACATATTGAATTTATTCAATGGTAAATTTTCATAATTTTTATAGATAGTCAAATATTTTGGTAACAATTAAATATAATAAAAATATATGTAATTTATTATGACATCATATTAGCCAAAATGTGATGTGATATTTTCTATAAAGTGAGTTCACAACAAACAATATGTTCACTTTTGGAAATAATTTTTTATTGAATTTGTTTGACTAATTTTATAAACCATTAATGAATTATCACAAAAATATATCATTTTTCTGAGGTTTAATAAAGAATAATTTATAATGATGACTCATATCCACATTACCAATGTATTATTTTATAGATTTAGGATCATGGACTTATAAATTATTTAATACCACTCCACTTTGGAAGAAACCATGGAGAAAACATTGGGAAGGATTAGGCTTCTAATAATTTTAACATAAAGAGTCTGAATCCTATGTTTATAATTTGATAAAGTATTTTCCCATATTTATCTATATATTTCCACCTAATCACACACTCATCTTTACTCCAAATTCATTGATCACGAATTTACTCAAAATTTTAAAAATTAAAGCGCCTAAATTTTTTTACGTGTTCTTAAGTTGATCCAAAAAAGATTTTAGATGTTCCCCCTCAAGGTAAACGACTATGTCCTCTTATTTTTTTAGAATTACATGTCTGTACAAATACATTTCTATTTTAATTCATTTATGTTGTAATGTTCTTTCACAAATACTTGTTTTTACTTATTATTCTCATGAAAAGGGAGAAAACCATACACTATCAATCACCCTTATATATATATATATTATTTAATATACATAAAATATCTTTGTATTTTACATTCAAGGCATTTGTATAGTGAATACCCATACCCATTTCAACACAAGTGTATTCACCTATTTGTAACAATACATCATTGATTGGGGAATTCTATATATTTTACCCAAAATTCTTAATCTCGGGGTTAAAATTGATGAAAGTAATTATTATGTTTTATGATCTATGTGGCGCACAAATGCATAAGGAATTGGGTAGTTTTTTTATCTCATAATATTCCATGTATATTGTACGAGAGGTTATCCTAAGAACACAATGTTATGATATCTTAGATATTATCATGTCCTTATGCTTAGGATGTTTTGTTTTTTTGTTGATAAATTAAAATGTTTCCATGATGTTACCATCTTATATCATTTTTTGATAATCATGTTTATTGTTATCAAGCATTTTATGTCACCTATATATTCCTATTTAATTCCATGTATTAATTTTTTCTGATAAGACATTAATTATTCCCTTTCTATTATTTATATCACACTTTTTTCATATACATGTCCCATGTTTATCTCGTGCAGTATTAGAGGATCAATTTAATATAAGTTTTTTTGGGGTTTTAATTAATTGTTTACCCATGTTTCTGGTTAATGTGTCATGTACTATATTTTGAAAATATCCTAGGGAAAAAGATAATATAGGATTGTACAATGAGTTTCTTCTCTAATAAAAAAGGAATTAACATGTATTAATGATATGGGTTGTCGTAATGTGAATGTTCATTCTTCACTATGAATAAATAAATGTTTTTCCTGATTATTGTTGATATATTACATCAAAAAATATCCTAAATATTCTTATATTTATTCTTATCCTCTTCGTATTCCTTTTCAAGTTTAATATTCATACCACTAATGAAGGCCCAAACCATTCATTCCATGAATGTTTTGGAACATTAATGTTTTATTTAATGATATATGCCTTATGAAATTGATGCACACATATCTTAGTGAGTGAAAAAAATATTTTCCAATGTTGAATAGATGCTGACCAGTGATTTCTCACATGAGGAGTGTCATATTCAGTTCAATCACTAATTCTATACAACCTAATCTATTTTTTCTGTTTTTAATTTATATGAAAACAAATGAAATTTAAGGTTTTGGAATGTTATAAATGTTTAAATAAAATAATAAAATGAAAAATTGTAACTATTTAAATTCAAGATACAAAAAAAATTAAACAAGTGAAGATGGATCTTGGTCTTATGGTTGGATACATTGTTAATTTTATTATTGAATTAAATTTTGAAATCCATTAATTTCATTAAATGTTTTTTTATTCCATTCCACGAACAATATTATTAGGAGTCATTAGTATCTTATTTGGAAAAATAAATTTCCCTACCATTGATAGAAAATACAAATAAATATGATATGTTAGCCTTGGTGGGATACCGTTGTACTCATTAAATTCTTGAACTGACATCACAAATAGAATTTAAACAATTCAAAATTAACATAAAATAATTATGAATGTTGTGAGACCAAACCCATGTCCAAGACCCAAGATATTCACATTTCATTTATATGTGAAAAGATATCATGGTGGAATATAGAAGAAAGAGTGATTGGGATTAGAAAAGTGATAGAGAGAGTGATTCAAGAGAAAGAGAGAAAAGAATTACATAAAAAATATGTATATGTGTAACAATATAAAAGAAATTGAAAATAAATCGAAAATGAAAAGAATGAAATCATTAAATAGAAGAATCTATATAGTGTAGTGAATCCGTTTATCCAAAGGATGACATACCTTATCGTGTGACCTAGGCTTGTCTTTAATATGCTCCCATGTGCTTAGTCCATCATAAATGGTATCACAAATGGGTCTACGTGGTCTTGGATCATCCAAAGGAAAGTTTATTCATTAATTTCTATCAAATTCTCCATTTATGGGACTTACTGGGAGTTTCAAATTGGGTATGTGTTATGAGATATGTAATGTGTGGGAAGAAAAATTACCTATTTTAGTCCCATCAGACCTATTCACATCTTGAATTATGTTCATCATGTGTAATGTATGTGGCCATAAATCATCTAAAAACCTATTTCACATCTTGTATGACTTACATTTAATTACTATATTTTACAACCTGTAATGTTGTATTATAGTTTTCCACCTTTATTATCTCATTTCATCATATTAATGGTTCATACTAGCCCCTTTTCTTCCCTTTACTATTCTGCAGAATCAACATACCTTTACAAATTCGGTGTAGCACTTCACTGCTTCACGTTTTGGCTCGAGGTGTCTTTATCATTCATATTTAAATATTTTTTATCCAACAAATTTTCATATCCATTCATAATTAAAAAAATACCAATAAGAGTATTCCATTAATTCTAAAAAACATTCTGTTTTATATACAACAATATATGAAAATTATGTATCTATTAGGCACCTTTATCAAACCCATTATTTTGTCATGGGTTTATTCCATGTTTATTATTTCTATATGATTCTTTTATATTTATAATTCATGATTATGGGAATTTAATGATGTGATGAGATGAAATATAATTATAAATCACTTTAATGCATTATGTAGTGTGAAATATTTATTTTTATTATTTTTGTTTTGCATATACATTATTTTATCTTATTTCAAATTTTATGAAGTTATGATTTGTAAATACAAGTTATGTGGGAACATAACGGTAGTTTTATTACATTATATGGGTGTTAGATTTCGATAATGATATGATGTTTTATTTTATATGTGTTTTACATTTCATGCACCCTAAAATGATTCCAATGAGCTTGTGATGTGATGATAATGATTATTCTCCCCAATAAAGTCACATTTCATCATGCATTATATTCTTTCCTATTATCCCTCCACTTACTAAGATTTTGTCTCATCTTTTCTATATCGTACATCTTCAGGTGATTATATTTACAAATGATAACATGAAATATTTAGCAGGAATAAGATTAAATTTTCAAATAATGTATAATATTTTTGTGTATCCATGTTATATAAACCAAATTTTCCTAAGAAACTAAACCATTTGATTTTGAGTCATATTATTTTTATAAAATTTAGCATAACATTATGTAAAAATGTGTTTAAAATTAGAGGATCATTGTTTTCTTAAAATGGAAACATTAATAAAATAATTTTATATAATTATATTTTAAAAAAACACTGAAATGTTTTCTTAATATTAAAGTGTTTTGAACAATCAAGGTAAACAACATTATTTAAATGACATAATGAACAATTGATACCATATTAAATAACCATGTTATGAATTATTAATCACAGAAGAAAAAATGTTAATTTATATTGAAGGAATAATTTTAATGCAATATATATATATATATATATATATATTGATATAAATTAATATTCCGTAGAGAAAATCTTCATAAATAAAAATTGAAAAATGATTGAGTCTAATTAATGTTTTTTACATATAATGCAATTTTATTCATTAATATTTTATGCATAAATTATAATGTATTTTAATTCAAATTTAAACATAATAGAGGTTTTGTTTACTATTATATTGGATATTTCATGAAATCAATGGAATTAAGATCACATTCAGTTCATCTGATATTACATATGACACAAATTCATTGATATTGAGAGTTAAATAATATTCAAATAACATAGTGAAATTAAGTCATGTAAGAATTGGGTGTCTTAATAGTGAATGGAAATAATAATTTAATTATTAATAAGTGTTAAATATTATAAGATAATGAATGTTAAATAAACAAGTGCTATATAAAATTAAATAATTCTCTACAAGATTATGTAATAAATTTTCTTATATTACACTAGACAAAAGCTATGAATCTTATATTATATGTTTGTTTTAGTAAATAATAATATGAAATTAAGTTAATTAGAGGGATATAAAAAATGAGTTTTTAAAAAACATTTATGGATTCATATAGACAATGTATATGAGAGGTGTCCACATCATGTTGTTTGGATCTCATTATCTTCATATATCATGAATGATATTTATAGTGATTTTTTGGTTTTTTAAGTGTTATAACATTTTATGAATATCATTTTCATATACTATATGATCATGAGAATGGTTTTTTGGTCATTATTTCTACACATATAAACATTAGATTCATTAGATACCCGAAAATGATATTACAAAAAATATTTTTCTAAACCATGAAAATGTTTATTTCTTGAGCATCTATATTGATGAAAATGATGGTGGAATATATATCTTACATTCACTATTTAATATCAAATTTTAAATATGTAATAATGTGATTATAGAAATTATATTTTAACAATGATTAGTGAAATATAAATTCAGAGAGATATATATTAAATGAGAATTATTTGAGAAATATTTGAGAAATATATATCTTAAGATAATAATTTTTTTGATCATTGTGAATCTATGGTTCTTAATAAAATCCATTTTTTTCTTTAGGATGTATTTTATGATATAATGATATCGTCTATTAACTTTTTATTTCATAGTGAATCAATATTTATTGATGATGATAAAATCCTATAAAAAAATATTTTTTCCCATCATGTATCAATTTGTAGAAATCAATCATTTTATATAGAAATATTTTCCAACTAGTCATATTATAAAAATACAATTGGATATTAATTGGATTTTATTGAATTTTAAAATATCACTAAATATATGATATATGTGATAGATGAATTATTCCTGGTGTTAAATATTAGAATAAATTTTCAATATTAATGTATCAAATATTATTATACAATAAAATAGTTTTGTTTAAAACTATATAATAAAATATTATTATTCATTTTTGAATATTCAAAAATCATAACACAAATATATAGTTGTTCATTTATCACATTTCAGTATTTATTTCCCAAATTATACGAAATATATGACTATACTGTACAATGAGAAACAGTTTATAATGTAGGCACAATACCATACAGAATATAATATAACCTAAGTTAATGTGATATCATATAATATGATATGTTTTGTCTTAAATTATGATTTATGAACAATAAAAGTCTAATATTTAATCATATATGTTATATTTTGCATTTTAAATATATATTATATAATATATAATAACTTTAATTTTTATATTTTATGAAAAATATGTATCCTAGTGGAGTGGTTTTTTATTTTATGATCCATTTTTCAGTAATACGATTCATAATAGATAGTGATGTATTGAAGTGTTTACAATCAAGTTTCCTACATTCGAGTTATTATTTTATAGTTTTTCCATTATATAAAATGCATGAGAGAGATGGAATAGTTGAGTATTACAGCCAATTAATACATTAGCATATAACATATGATTCATTTTATGTTCACTGGTAGATAATCATCAGTGGATTTAGAATGGGGAATTCACCCTAATATTTTACCCATAAAATACTTATAAATAAATTATAGAAGCTCTCCTTACAGTAACATCATTCAACGAGCATGTGGAACTTGTATAACATATAGTATGAATAAATATATCTTGTACAATAAGTGATTCATTAAGACCCATGGATAATTTTTGAGGGGGGTTGTTTTTGAATTTCTCTCAAGAGATCTTTATCAAGAAAATGAGACAAATTCCATTGATATTTACAAATTTAGTTGATGTTGTGGAGGATTCCTTATTTCAAAATATACCCGATTTTAGTTTCTACCAAGGTTGATAATGGATTTTTTTGTTTATATATTAAATTCAAATTGTTATCATGATATTTATTCAATACCATTAAACCTTGTAGGGGTATCAGTGATATAGTTGAATTGTTAATTGATTTCCAATAATTATCACTCAAGAATACTGAAAATCCATGACCCTCTTCTTAGAAGCTCCACTTAAACTATAATAATTTATATATCTAAAAGTGTTTGTGGGGGGGAGGAAGATTTAATTAGTTTATATTGATTTGATGCTCTACATTTTCACATGAGAGACTACATCTCACCCAGTAGTGGTATTAGAACATTAACATGATTCTGATTTTTTAGATACTGATGGAAACAAATGATTTTTTAATTATAATTATTGTTGTATTATCTATTGTTAAATTAGATTGAGAATTAATTTTCCACCCAAAAAATTCATGAAATACTATATGGGATATCATAGATAGGGGCATAATACAAATGTCTCATATTTTTATTAGTTTTAGTGTATGATGTCAGGATATCATTTTCAAGAATAAATCTATAGAAGAGGTAAAAAACATACCATCATATCACCATAGAGATATAAGTGTGATTTGTAAAGAATAATTGATACAAAATGGTGATAAAAAAATATTTAAATTTATTAATAATGATACATAATGTTTTTCATACATTAAGGTGCTTAAATTTTCCAAATTACTAAAACAAATGTACATTAATTATCATAAGTACTAACATTATTATCAGTAAAAAAATATCTCTCTTGGTTATTGAAATATTTAAGCACTTTAATAAATTAATTTCTATTTATGATTCCTTTGAAATTGTAAAATAAGATTGATAGAGAAAAATAGGTTTTCATAAAATTTTATTTTTATTGAATTTTATAATTTATAAATAATATATAAATTATAAATAATGGTATTATGGAATAATTTTTATTTTAAAAATGTGTTTATATATTAATTATTAATAATAAAATTACAATAAATTAATTAATAATTTTTTGGAAATAGTTGTGGGTAAATATTCCATAATAATAAGTATAATTATTTAAAAACTACGTCAATTATATGGAATTCCATATATATTTTAAATAATTCATTTATTTAAGAAATATAACTATGATTTTTAAAATTATATTAAATTATAAAAATTGAGGAAAATAAAAAAACTTATACTTAATTATGATTTTTTCATATTTTATTAATTTTTCTAACCAATATAAAGGCCTTATTTGGATAATTGTTCTGACTAAATAAATTTTCATGATAATTGATTTTATAAAGGATAAAATATTGTTATGTATTTGATATTTTTATTATGTAAGTAATTAAAAAAATAATTTAAATATAAAATGTCTATATTTTATTTAATATAATATATTTAATTCAAAATATCCTATATTTAATCATACAGATAAATTTATATTATGAAACTAATATAAAATGTTTGTATTGAAAATTATGGATCATATGGGAGATTTTTCCTTGAAACAACTTCTTTTTTACTTTTAATAACATGAATATTATTTTCACTTTATGTTAATTAATCTTATATCACACGATTGTTGTTCTTCTATGTAACATCTATGTGATAATTTCTGTAGAGTATTTATTTCATTGAATTGTTATTAAAATTCATCAATATAATGATATCTTCCACGTGCAATGAAAATATTTTTAAATCTCTATCTTATGGTTTGGATGTAATATGTTTGACGTGACAAAATAGATGTAATGAAAATTAGGTTACAAGGATAGAAGACATTGATACTAATTTTCATGAATTTCTTTCCATGTAACCACTATGATGATAGCTTAGGAGTAATTATCCCCAAAATAAATTCAAAAGTATATATGTTTTTTTAGATTATCTTATTAACAAAAATATTTATTCTTCCTTGGACATGAGTTTATTGTTAATTCCTATCATGAATTTAAAACATTGATGTATTTTTTAAATCCATGATGACATAATTTTTTAGTGAGGTATTATATATTGGGTGTGTTACAAGTGATATAATAGAAATTAAAATGTAATGAATGAATTTAAATCATCCAAGTCCCATAGCAGTTAACCCATACAAATTGATTTAAATTAAACTATCAAATTAAAAACCATGACCATGGGTGATTTATTGATGATGTTATATTAGGTAATAAATGAGTGATATATTAAGAATAAATGTTGATGACCCAAGTATGATACATGTTGGATATAATAAAAAGGCAAATGGTTTATATGAAAATGTACTCAATCATATGAGGTGAATTTTATTTTATGATTTATGTATTTCAAATGGGGTTCAGCGATGTATTTCTAGATGTGAGTATTTTAGTGTAGTCTAGTTCTCAAAATTCAACTAATAAAAAGTACAATAAGTTCACACAATAAGTGTACATAGAATCTTGGTTAAATATTATTTTAATTATATATTAGCATGCATATTAATAACATTAAGAAGGAATAACACTTTTCAGGGTCATATATGTAAGATATATTCGATCATAAATTATTCGAGAGAGAATATATGTGATTTGAATATTAAAAATATATTTATTCACCTGTTAGTGAATATAATATTTACTAATTAAATATTATTTAATATTTAATGAACAATTTATTTAAATATTTTTTATTTATCGAATTAATAAAAAATATGATGATATTTATTTATTTAAATTAGTATTTATTATTAAATGTTTGATAATAATTTAGGTTGATTAATAGTAAATGTTATGGGACCAAATAGAAGTGATATATTTTATTTTTAATTATTCAAATTAAAATGGATATTTTTTTATTTGAGAAATAGTATTTAAATGTTCAAAAGTTTGTATAAATCATTGGATATAATGGTGATAATAGTTTTATAATTTTTTAACACATGGTTTTCATATAATATATAATTTTCTTTTATGAATTTGAGAAAAAGTAATTATCCAACAATAAGTATACGACCCATCATATATTATTCTATAGTATGAAATGAATCATTATTCAAAAAATTTAACCTAAAATTAATTATCATAATTTTAAAGAGAATCCATTGAATAATGATCTCATTATTTAGAACCAATCCTTTTCAACCATCTTAAGACTGATAGATTAATAGAATTATATTTTATTATTGGATTAATTATTTTACAGTTCAATAAAAGAGTATGCATAACGATCAGAATCTTTGTAACAATAATCAAAGTTATATAGATCATGTTCTATGAATCAAGGATTATTTGTAGATATATCTTGGGTAATTAAATTTTTTTTAATTTATTGAAACAATTATATAAAAATAATTTCACTAATTCTATTGATGATAAAAATAATTATCAAATAATGGTGATTCATAATTATAAATTAATTTTAAATTATATGTGAAAACATCATTATATCAAATCATTTAGGGTTTAATTCATTCACCTATAAGGATTTGTCTATAGAATGTGATGATGACAATTTCTAGGAATGTGATGAATTCATTCAAATCACATTGGATCTTTCATTTGTAATCAATGAAGGCACAAGTTAATTTATACGTACTAATCAATTCAATGGTCTATTATGAATATTATTGTTAATTTTACATTTCTAGTTTTATGTTATTAACATTTTAATGTTGAGATAATAAGTTATATTAATCTAACATGATCAAAAATTCTCCAAAATTATTTGAATATTAATTTAATACCCCATCCTAATTTGATGTGGTATTTGTTCAAACAATGTGATTACTTGGTGTGTAACCGAATTTATAAAGTATGTAGTCTCATCTAAAAACACAAGGATGCATTACATGTGTGAAGAAACACTGTTTGAGGGTATATTATGTAATATGTGAAACCATCAATAGTTTCAATAAAAAATTAATTTAATATATTATAAATACTCATTATGATATTTTATTGAGTCATATTCACGATACTGATTTTTAAAACATTCTATTGAAAAAGATATAACTTTTTATAACCAATGTTTTTTTTCAATTAAATATATTGATTTACTAAAATGTCAAATTTATAATTTTACAAATTAAATTTGATAAGTGAAGATTATTTTTAAAATCATTATACGAAATATATTATAGGTTTATTTATGGTTCATTAAAATAATGATATATATTTATCTGTGAGTAGTATAAATATTTATATTTTTATAAAGGATTTCATTTAATTTGAATTATTAAAAAAATACCAATTTATTTTATATTATTATTTATGTAAAATAAGTTACATTTGACTAAAAATAATCGAGATAGTTCTATATAAATATTCACAATAATTTATTATTTTTATAAATTCATTTTAGGCTTAAAAACATTTTAACAAATATTATTCATTTCATTTTATGTTCTTATATTAAAATTAATTTCATTTTAATATATATATTGAATATTTAAAAATTAATTTCATAATTTGCATCATGTGGTTCAAAGTTTCAAATGACAAGAATATAATTTTTCGTAATAATGATTAGTAACCATGTTAAATTATTATCACTACCATAAAGGGTAAAATGAAAAAATTAGTGATAACAATATTCATATAGTCACAAAATATCAAACTAAATCTTATTATATGAGTTTATTTCATCCATTATCAGCTTATCATAATATATTAATTTATTTTGTTCCACTTTTCCATGAGTAATGCTATTTTAATATTTCAATTTTATTAATAATTATATGAGTTCCACTCCCCTCATATATAAAAGGTAACATCTTCTCATCACTTTTTGACATACTATGAAATTTTTTAGTTTACCAAGACCTACCCAAATATCTTCCCAATATCCCTCCCCAAAATATAGAGTTCCTAGATTCACTAAAGGCATAATAATAATATTCATAAGGTTTAATACAAAAGTGTTTTCCAAATGTCGAGGAGTTAGTGAATATAAGAATCTAGAAGTGACATAAGGAAAATTGATATTTCAAGGAAATCATTTTTTGAGGTCATAATTTAAATTAAATCACATAAATATGAATATTCTTTTAAAAAACTTATGAATGATGTTATTTTTACAGTGAGGATTGTTAAATATTATTTTTAAATATGTTAGACATTATCTAAAAAAATAAAAAATCAATATTTTTATCATTAACAATATTGGAGGCATCGATTTTTATAAAAAAATACAGAATAATTATATGTATATGTTGGTTGACCTCATTATCCAACCATTATAGTTTTCATTCCTTATTAATATTCCGTCATAACATTTAATTATTTTTAGATGAAAACCCAATTTTTATTCTTCGAGGAATATATCATTGAAAGTGTTTTCAAATGAATGTTATTTTCATTAAATTTTTATTTAAAATTTGAATATAATTTTTATTATCGGTTCAAAGGAATTTTTCAATGTATTTATGGAGAAACATGGAGACCCTACGAGTTATTTATTCATAAAATGGTTTATTATACTTATAGATGATAATGGGTGAGCCTAATATGTCTCATGATGATGGGACATCTTAATGTAGATTGCTAATACATTGGGTAATGAATAGTATTTAGTGGAAAGTCAGGGAGTTAACAAGAAATGGCACTCATATGTAATTATGTAAGATTAAATTATTCTCACATTAGTTTAAACTGATTGAAAAAAAGTTAATAATATGATTATATAAGATATTTATGTCATGAATTCTATTGGGTTTAATAGAAATAAATTGATTTCAAGTGGAAGGAAAAGTTAACATACTTCAAAAAGTGAATAGAATGTGTTTTAGGGAAGGATTTAATGAGTTCTAATAAACCCCATTTTTCATTAATGATTTTATGTGAAACTATTGGGGTTTAATGTTTTTCACTAAGAATTGTTTTATTTTATCTTGTGGGTACATATCATTTATGTGATAGAAGATTTATAATGAAAATTGATACCATTTTAATGGGTTTTCGTTGTTTTAATTAGATTAATGTGATTACATTACATTATATTTATACAGTGATGATCTTTATCTCAATAACTGCAAATTTTTTACTGTTTTTCATAGGATATTGGGATGAATTGGAACTATATCGTGATCAATCATTACACTATGTTGAATCCTCATTAAAAAAAGAATTTTATTGAATGAAATAATATTGGAAATTAAAGATCCAATTTTTGGGGAAAATATATACAATATGTATAATTTTACCTCTTGATTTATAATAGTTTCTCTATATTAATATAAATATATAAACCTAATAAATCTTGAAAATTTAATAAAGGGTAACCCTTATTATAAATCTTCTATTTATGTGTTTATTATTTTAAATGGTGTTATAATTGGTATCAAATAAATTGTTAAGATAAATTTATAGGAGAGAGTAGAGTTAAAAGAATCTTCAAAGAGATTCTAATTTATATTTTTTTATCATGAGTTATATTTTTAGGATTTACATGTTGATTTATCTAACCTATATTTATTCAGAATGGTTTTCCATAGAGGAAACATGGTTGATGATATTGGAACACATCTAGTGGATAATATCCTTATGAATTAGTAATCTAGAATGATTAAACATTTTTTTCTATCAGATTTAAATCTCTTGACGGAGGTTGTTAATAGTTGAACCCATGAAAAGAGTAACAATATTATCTACAGAAGAACATGACTACATTATAAAATTTAATGAAACAACACCATCACTCTTTGGCTGTTTGTTGGACCTATTGAAAATTGAAGTATATATAAATTAATTTGATGAAATGTTTTATGTTTTAGGATGTGTTAAAAATCAAAAGTTTGAATATGAATTTTTTCAATTGTGTTATCTAATTAATTTTACTATAAAAAGGTTAATACTAATTCCATGGCGTAGATTTTATTTAAATAACTTTTTCATGATAATTATTTTCATAAAGTTCTTCATTTTAGAATGAAATGTATGTTTATGTAATTAAAGAAATATAGAGAAGATATAGTGGTTTCTATATTTAAAAAATTTACAAATGGTGATTGGTATTCAATGTATTTTTTATTATGAGTGTAAAATTTATAGATTTTAAACAGGATTAAAACAATGTTTATGAACAAAATTGATCACTTGTGAATTTGAATGCTATGAGGTGGTTATTCCTTATGTTGTGAATGTTGATATTGTATTTAACAACATCTATATACTTTAGGGAAATAAAGGTAAGTATAAATAATGGTTTAAAGTAATGGAGAAGAACCCAACCATGATATCTAGAATTAATCAAACCAAATGTTACAAATATTGTAAAAGAAATTTTAATGAATGGTTAATAATATTTAGTATGTGTCATCGGTGTGGTAATATTCGATTTCTGGCTTATAAGTGCGAGGAAAATATTTCTAATCATACAAATAATGGGAAAATATATAGGTAGTTAGTAGTGTGATATTATAGTAGAAATGTGGTGTCCCATTATGTTAACCCATATATAATTTTAGCTACATGTTTTGGGAATCATAATGATCATAATTTTTTTTTGTAATTTATTTTTCTAATTCTAAAACAAATATCTGGCCATGAATTTTACTGTCAGTGAGTATGATACTTGTTTATTTTGATTATTACAATGAATTATTTGATTAGAAATCCAAGCATTATTTTATCTGTAGTATAATTTCCAGCATACTAGAAATATCATCTCAAGAAATTAATGCATTAATTTTGGTAAAAACTATTGAGGGTAGTATTATGGATATAAGAAATTATAATGACCCTATAATCCTCATTTATTGAATGGGGTTTACTGTAAACATTATTATATTAACATTACTATATATTCTCGGTATAGATTTCATTACTGTTTGCACATCTATGATAAATTTCAGAAAAAAAAGAACTCATATATAATATTTCATGTGAGTTTCAATTGATATATATATTAATGAGTCTATACATTAGGAAACATATAATGATTATGATAAATTGATTAAATATGGTGGTGAAAGTTATCATCCAAATGCATTCTCGATCTAGAGAGTGGATAATCATGGGGATGAGTAGGGAATGGTATAGAGGGTATTTCCAATTGTGCATATATGAACCCCAATATATCTAGGTTGAAATAATATTCAACATTTCAAGGATTTTTTGATCCATATTACTCAGTATATTGACAACATCAAGAGTAGTTTCTTATCTATAGGGGGTATATCACTTCTGTGAACACATTAACTTCCTCTATTTCCTTGAATTATATATCTATGATTTGTTACCCGAGAATGGTTATTATAACTATTGAAATAGTAATTATTTATTTTATTAGACATCAAGATAATGATGTAATGATACAATTGAAAATATGGGGGGTGTGGCATACCCATTGAAGAGGGGTGTATAAATCATAGCAGTGTTCCTAAGTTCTTATTATACCTATAGTGTAAGATTACATGCGATATCATTGAATATAATATTCTTTAGGATATAGAAATGTGGGATAAATATAATTTCAAGGAATCTAATTCCTTTCAGAATCATCGTATGTCATTGAATATTTGGTGATTCATGAATTCATATTTCTAAGATCTTTAAAACCATTTTCGATGGATCATTTGGTAGGGTGAGGTATGTTTTTTAAGGATAACTTTTCTAGGGATATCATTTTCATTCCTATATTCAAAATTTCACAATAATTTCGTTAGTAATCAAATATCTTATCAAATTTTATCCATTTTGTTCCTCATACTAATAATAAGAAATCATATTACAATGATAATTACTTTTTTGATTTCGATGATTGTTATGGTTGATAATATTCTTGATCTGGTTCTATTACAGTGGCAGACATTCAATATAGTATTAATCTGTAATAAGAAAAGGTTACATAGTTTTTGAGTTCATGGTGTGAATGAATTCATACCAAATTTAATATTCAGGTTTAGAGTATCCACAATCATGATATTCCCATCATTGTATAGTTGTAAAATAATATCATATAAATTTCTGAAAAAATGAACATTATATGATTCTTAAAATTTTCATCAATATCACATTTCTTTTTTGTTGGTGAGTCAGTGGTGTTCATGAGTAAACTAATGGTATGGTTATTATGTATCATTTTTCAGTTATATATCCGGCATAGTTTTATAGAATAATAATTTCATAGAGGTGGTGTGGGTGTTGGTGTATCCACATGGTATCTGTTTATTGAGGATTGATATTGGGTTCTTTGGGAGGCGTAAAATGGTTTCTGAATAAATGATCATCAAATATATTCTCGTTAATTTATGGTTAGATATCATTTTCCAATCACAAACCTTGCATCCCTATTTAAATGAAATAAAAGGTGTCTTATCCTTAGTTACATCGTAAAAAACATGATTTTCATTCAGATTCCATTCATAGTTGTGGTCGCTATGTAAGATTGAATAAAATTGGTTATGTCATTTATCACTATTCATATTTTTCTTGCAATATGGGAGTAATGGGTTGTGGTGGACCAGTAAAAAAAATGTTGTTCTATGAATATGGCATAAAATGATTTTTGGACATAGTACTTACCTTCTTATCGAGGAAACAACCATTTTATGTGGCCTCCAAATTTTCATGATTTAAAATGTCATTCTATAAAAGTTTGAGATACATTTATATTTGGTTTTCGCAGATCAATTTGTTGGTTCTACATAGCTCCCACAACATGTGGGCGTGCATTTTATAGGACCCGTATGGACGGATAGGTCGATATTCATATATGGTTCATATATTCTTCATTGGATAGGTTACTTATCATTGTTCCATTATTTATTAGATTAGATCATTGCCGATGTTATTGAATAATCATGAGGAAATCAACATTATTTTGATACAGTGGAATACATATGAAAATTTCATGTTCTCTCAAGGGACTCAGGAAGGTAAAAATATTATTTAATCTTGTATTGGGTCTCTTACTATTGAACGTATGACTATTATTGGAAAATATTTCATTGGTATCCAGTAATTTATACCACCACGATTTCTATGGTTTAGTTTTTATTTCATATTTTTTTTTCAAAACTATGGGAAATAATAACATAATTTATCACTTCATTTTTATTATGGATTTAATAGTATTTTTTATATTAGAGGTTGAATTTTCTATAAAATTATTTATTGTTTCAAATATAATTTTAATTCCACCTTATTTAACATATCATTTATAATTTTTGAAATTTAAAAAGTATTCACAAGAGTTTCTTGATAAGGATTACATTCAACTAAGCACTTCATCAGAAGGTATTCATGTTGTTTTAGGGATGGTTTCATTAGGAATTACATGGATTATAGATATATCACCCCATGGATTTAAATACAACTATGTTTGATATTTTATATAACACACAACCCTGATCTCAAATGACCAAAAAAATATTATTATTTTATTACTATTATAACATATGGGTAGAATTTAAATTTATAAATAGAAGTAACTAAACAATGAAATATATATATATTTTTTATAATAAATAAAACTTTAGAGATAAATTATTAGTAACTAAGCAATCAATTTTATTAAATTAATATTCAATATTTTAAAAAAAAAACATCAAAAATATTTTTTATTTATTTTTTGAGAGAATATTTTAATAAAATTCAGAAAATTATAGAAAATTTTTTTAATAAAAGGAAAATCATATTTGAGTTTATAATTTAAAAAATTATATTAAAGTGAATTGTTTAGTATTTTATTATAATATTAATTTTTCAATGAAAAGTGAAAAGTACTTCTTTTTATTTAAAACTATACCCTCATTTCAAGCATTTATAATGTTCCATTTTATTTCATAAATGTTTTTAAAAGTAATTTTAGTGAATTAATATTAAAAATAATCCAATTAATTTCGTTGAAATTAATTTTATTATTTATTTTTGTATAAACAAATTTTTAGATTATAAAAAATTTTCTTATAGAACAGCATTTCATGACATTTTTATTGTTTAATTATATATTCTATTCTATAAATTTTGTGAAATAATCCTTTACAATGGATACCATATTTGGAATAAATAGGATAAAATTTGTTAAATATGAACATTTTAGTTTTGTTCATTATGAATAGTAACCATAGTAATTATTTTTCACCCAAGTGTAAAATGGGAAAACATGGTAAAACAGTAAAATAAGGTCTCAAATTATACTCAGAACATCCCATAATTCCAATTTAGTGGAAATATTTGTCAACATAAATAACAAATTCTTCTATATGGAATTTTTGTTCCATTTACCATATAAAATTACATTTATGTTATTTAATGTAATTTAAAAACCAAAATATTACTATATTGACTTTAATATATTAATTCATTAAATAAGAATTAATCAAGGATATGTTCAGTTAAAAGTGTATATTTTAAATATAAATTAATTTTTTTTATTTAAATATATTTTTTATTTTTAGTGATTATTTAATTACCTAAATGTCTTACACAATAATGACAGAATACACGTCAAATTTGTAGAAAATTAATTCAATTGACTTCAAAAACTCTAAAATTAAATTTTTTTTGTTATTTATTGTTCTATATGAATTTTAAAATATCAATTAATCCAATTAGTTACATGTTAATGGTTTCTATTAGAATTATATTTATATCTAGATGAATTTAATATAAAATTAAATAAATAGAATATATAATAAAATTTAGTAAATGTTGTGAAACAATTATTAACTTTTTTGAAATTCATTAACATATTTTAAGGGGCCAAGGGGGATAATAAATGGTCTAAAATTTAACCATTTACTATTTATGATCAAATATTTACCTAATACGTAAAACTATAACAATTTTAGATTGAATAATTTATTACCACATTTAAGGTTAAAATTAATTAATGAAAGGGTTAAGAAAACAAAGGTTAAGATGACACTAATACCAAGCTAGATTTAATTGGGTGATGTAATTTCAACCACATATTCTTTTCCTTTTAATTAATTTCAATTTAAAATCATTACAGATGAGAAATATTTTAACTATATTTAATAAATTTTTAAATTAAAACTATGTCCCTTTCTACCCTCATAAAAGGGAACCCCTTATCTAGTTTCATTTCAACAACTTGATCAAACTATTATAACACCCATATTTTTGAAAACAACATAATGTCCTATAGATAATACAATATAAAGCAATAATATTAATGAAACTATGAACTAATATTTCGATATTATTAATTGAACACGGCCATTTTTACCATTTTATTGAAATAACTAGTACAAATAAGAATAAAAACCTCATGAAAAAAATTTCTCAAATATTTATATAAAAAAGTATTCATTAACAAATCATAAATAAGGATTTAAATTTTATTAAATTTATTTTGTTATTCAAAAAAATGTTTTCTTGAAAAATGAATTTTTATTAATTTTTGTGAAAAAATGTGAAAATAATTTTTGGAATCATTTATAAATTTTATTTTATAAGATTATTTTTTAAATAAATCATATAATTATTATCAAAGGGTGAATTTTGTTGATTTTTCTAGAAATATTGATTTTTTCAGTGAATATGGAAAATTACTAATTTTTCAAATACTACGATATTTTTTCATTAAATAGTGTAATCAAATTGTCACAACATATTTATTTATTTGATATTAAGGTGACCTAATAACCATTTTATTTGGAATAATATATAGAATTTAACAAGAAAAAAAATATTCCTAATTTTGGTAGAAGATTATGTTTTTGTTTCAAAATGCTATTTTATGTAATCTATTTTAATATAGTTAAAGTGTTTTTATTATAATTGATTAATGGAACCCTTATTATGGAATTATTAAAATATAATTTATATATTATATATCTATTTATATTAATTTTAATCCATATAATGATGATTATGTGTCATGTATTAAATGCAAGATCATTGTATACTTGAATAATACATTTCATTAAAACCCATTTTTTCACAAATTTAATTATAAATTTTAAAAAAATATAAAATATCATGAAATTTATTTGAACTAATTTATTCCATATTTGGGATCATAATAATTAAATTTATATAGTAAGAAAAACATAATAATTTTTCATAATGAATAGTAAGAACTATAAAAAAAACAAGTTACCATGGTAAAAAATTAAAACTGTAAAATGAGAAAGCTTAGAGGAAAATTAAATAAAAAGTTTAAAAAATGTTTCATTTTAAATTGTGGTGAATATATCATCTATATAACCCCTATATTCAATTATTTATTAATTTTTTGGGAACATTTCATAACTGTGACTTCCAATTATTAAATAGTTATAATTATTTGTATAAATACCATTCATCCTACCATATAAATGTAAACTGCCAATCCACTATATTCCATAAATAAAATGAAATATGATTCAGTGAATACCTCCCAAAATACCTTACATACATTTTTTCCCACATCCCATATGAATTTTATTGATCTGAAAGACATTATTGGGAGGGTTTAGATATAATATTAATAAGACGGTCTAAAAAAGATGTATCAATATTAAACAAGAATCATTGATTTATTTATTCTTCAAACACCTTGAAAAATTAATCAATCATGATAAACTAATAACATCATAATCTACCATATTCAGTGATTATAATATATTAATTTCCTAACCTACAACTATCACCTCTTCCATTAAATTGGAAACGAAACAATTGTTCATGTTTATATTGGACTACAACCTCAGAAACTAATGTAATTATTTCCATCACCACCTCTAATTGATGTTTAAAATGATGGATTTTATTTTTATATATCATATTAATAACCTTGTAATAATATGGAAAACTTAATCTATCGCAGACCATCTTACTATACCATCAATTTAAAAATGATAACGTCATTTGTTTATATGACATACAATATCCTCCCAAAGTGATGTGATTCATTTATTAATACTAAATCTAACTTATATTATATGTTAGTGTATCTATAAATATAAATTTATATTTGTGATATAATTATCAGTACGTAATGAAACATAAACATTTAACTTTTATATAATGTGATCATTAGAAAACTAGAATCATTACTCAAGAATACATATGACCTACTATATCCAAGATTGTAATATAGATCAATTTTCTTAAATATCATTAAATATTTGTTTTAATGTATAATGTATGTATAAATATGATATTAAAATATTTATTAATACTCTTGAGATGATTAAGTAACAATATCTTGGACATTATCCAATATACGAATGTGATTATCGACATGTGAAATGAGTATTGTTTAAATGCACAGAAAAAAACCAAAGTGATTAACTAATTTAATATAAATTTACTATTAATAAAATAAAAGGAATAATAAAAATTATAAAGGTTAATAATGACTACAATAATTAAAAATAACTTTATTGTTCTTGAATATAAATATTTCATGTGAAAAATGAGGCTTCAGGTATGGGATTTGTGTCTTACATTCATTTATGTGAGACACATTTCTTATTCCCCAGTTATTTCCTATTTGTTGTATATATAATACCCACATATGTATTTCAATATTTTAAATATGAAATATATGTGTATTTTTATATCCATCTATGTTTTTTTTCATTCATGGTGATTATGATTCCAATGCTGCCAAATTTGCAACGGTTTAATGTCATAATCTCGTCGTTTATCGGGATTGTTATTGTTTATCATTCTAAAGATGGAATATGTAATTTTTCTCTCAATAAAGTAATTTATATTCTTATTCATAATTTATTTCATGATCATATTGTTTTTTATTTCATTTTTCTCTCTTTAAAACTCATTATACTATAATATGGGAATAAAGAGAAATTTACATTATTTCATTAGTCAAAAAGATTATTCTTTCATGTATATGATTTTTAAACATATTTTTAGGAATTTTTGGAATTATCAAAAACATAAATCAAACTCGTTGTTACCCTTGTTTTAATTTTTAAAAAATATGTTAAATGAAATCATATTTTTATTTTCCAAATTAGGTTCATTTTAACATTTTTACAATAATGTGAAATGAATATTATTTAAATTATAAGACATGTAAATAATTACCAATTTTCATTACCACTAAATAATTATATGACTACATAATATATTTCGTTTTCTATTTTTAAATAACTTTTAAATAATTTAATTTGTTACTGTTTTAACTTTAATGAAATTATTTCAAATAGAAAAATAATTTTTTTCCCAATAACTGTTAAATTGAATGATTTAAATAAATTTTCATCAAAATTTACACAATTTGACTTTATTAATTGTTATAAATTATGTATATATGTCTCTAACACATAAAAATATTTTATTCTCCATTAATAATATGGGGTAATATGAGCCTTATGATCGTCTCTCAAATTACATTATTATGAAATTTTCATTGATTATGATATGATAAAATATTATGTAAACCATTTTAATTCCGTGGATAAATCTTATGGTTATTCCTTATGAATGTTTTCTTTTTTATTGAACACATAAATCATAAAAATGTTTTGTGGGTTTCACCAAAATATTTCCCCAATGCATGGGTACATATTTATTCTCAAGATCCATCAAGTATTGGATTAGGGAGTAAACATAATCCTTTATGTAACATTTCCCACAATGTGATATTGTCTAATAAGTTAGCCTTGAATTGTGTTTATGACGTTTTTAATGATTCTAATGCATTTTATATGATTTCATGATATTATGATACAATGTATTATATGTTATTCTCCAATGTTATTATTCTAGATCCTTCATTTTTAAGATATCATGTTTTACTTTTTACCAACAAGTAATGGTTCCTCACCATGTATATTCCCTTACTATGCATTTTATCTTTCCACATATTTTTAGTTATTATATTGGTATTCCTATGGAGTTTTAAAAGATGAAATGGATTTTGGATCTCACTTTGGATTATAAAACATGAATTTCATGTTTTATTTTACATTATATGTATTATGAACCTATTCGTTCAAAGACACTAGGCTATTTTTATCTTCATTTTGTTTTAATGGATGTCTTTTTTCATAATGATGCAATAATATGAGTAAAAATTATTGGGTCTCTATAGATGGTATTAATATAAATTCTAAGTTATCCTTAGGAAACTGGGATTCAAAAACATTAGTTGGAACCCTAGTGATATGTATATGGATAATTTAATGTACTGAACATATCCTTGAATATTTTTGGTTCATTGATTGAGTTTTATCTTAGTAATTTCATCCCTCAATAAACACAACATGTTGAGGTTTCTCTGTCATAGTTATACCAATATATAAAAAAGAATAAAAGGAAATATATTTTTTGACTCAATAATCACTTGGTTAATGACATTTTATCTTTTTTAAAAACTAATTTGAATTTATTTCATGATATTTATTAGAAAAAAATACTTTTTATATTATTATTATGGACAAGAAGAAATTGTTAGGTTAGAATCCCTAAATGGAATCATTATACTGGTTAACTTACTTTCAATGATATTGACTCATAGGTCATTATATACATATCCATCTAGTTTTTTATGTTCCTAATTTTTTGTCTATCCATTATTACCTTGTTTCTTATATTATTTTTAGTTAATATGAAAACATAATAGAAAGTTTATCAACAACCAATGTGATTAAAACAATCAATGTGATCAGTAATGTATATATTTCCCTAAATTGATGGATAATCTAATGGGAATTTCAATTATATATATTGTTCTTGCCAAATTATCTATCTTAATATATGATTAACTAATATAAAATAGTTTAATTTATAAAAACATCAATGCTGAGAAGGGTAGAGTCTCGTGGAGGTTCAAGTTATAAGGATGATGATGGAAAGAAGATTCATTATCCTACATGTCAAAAACGTGGGAAATGTCAAAACATAAAATTACTTAAATAAAATAACATATAATTTATTTGTGTGAAAGGAGGCCATAAAGAAACTAATTACTTATGAAAAGTTATGATTCCATAAAATAAAATATAGAGAAATAGAGTTCATCCTAATGAATCACTAACATCTCTATGTTGTATATGTGGGGATGATTTTCATTATAGAACTAAATTTCCTACTCCAAGGATTTATTAATAATGTTATATATTATTAAAATCATCGGATTAGAATGATTAAAGAGTTTAGATATTGGAACTCAATAATAATTTTATTTAAATAATTTTATCAATGGTATTTTGGTTATAAGAAAAAATATTATCTAAGGATCAGTTTTCAGTGGTTTTTCATTAAGAATATGATAAAATATTTTTAATGTAACAAATGAAATAGAATTTATATTTAATAGTAAGGTGATATTTTTTAAAATATCATAGTTTACGTAAATAAAATTTTTATATGTTTTTTATGTTTAGGTAATTATTGTTTGTTAGAATTTTATTTTTTAGGGAAATGAACGATATGGATAAAAACCATGATAGTAGAATATTTTATTTGATGACTATTATATTTAGGGAAGATGTTTATTATATTCTTGAGAACTTTATAGGATCATGGTGAATTTTTAATATCAATAAAAATTTTATTTTTCTATGTTTTATAAAAAACGTTACCCATAAATTCGGTGATGACGCATCACATCTGGAATGTACATGGGCATTGAACACAAAAACAGAAGGGTCATAATGTTACAGAGCCTTCCAATTTCCTACATGATATAATTGTTAGTATATGTATTTTATACAGAAACGATGTGGTGGATAGATATTTAATTTATTTTTTGAATCTTATGATAGGATAAAATATTTTTGAATATTATAGATTTTTAGGTGATTAATTATATTCTAGAAAAACTTTTACATGGTTAGAAAAATATAACCATTTGGTATACCATAAATGAATATTGGGAAATAATTATTATATCTTTTTATATATTTTATTTTATGTGTATGTGATAAATTTTTAGGTTATACCCTCCTTTCATGTTTTAGGTTATGGTTGTTATTTGGGATATAGATTAATTTATTTATGGAATGATCTATATTAAATTTTTTGTTTAATTGTTTAATTTTTTTGATTAATATTTTATGAATCATTTTTTATTATATTACATTGTATTAACAATTTTTTTTGATATAATTATAACAATTTACTTGTTTTTGTTTTATGGATCTTATAATATGTTAAATGTTATTTTTTACGCTTCAAGCATTATAATAATTCATAATGGATGTTAGTTACTTATATTAAGAGGTGAAGTTGAAATTTATCAAAGAAAAAATAATGTATGAAATTTTGTATATGAATTACTAATATATCAGGAAAGTATATTTTTTGAGTTCTCTATATTCATAGAAACATAATCCCTCAAATATTGGAAAAGGGTCAAGAATCAACATTGGTATACTGTTAACTTCATATCTAATGAATATATGGTCTTTAACTCAATGTAGACGTTTAGTTTTCTAGTTATTAACATTATATTGATCATTCAAATTCTTGTAATCAATGACCACTAACACTATCCATAATTATTATTATTTTCATATATGTCAATATTTTCACTTCCCAGTAATGAAATCCTACTTGGAATCCTATTTATGTGTTATTTGTAATGACCTTTGTATTTCTATTTCATTATTTGGGTAGGATGTTTTATTATACATTTTTACGATATTGGTTTTCTACAAAGGTATTTTCATATTTGAAACTATGAAGAAGATCAAATTATGGGGAAAATATTAATTTTATAGTTGGTATAATGTGATACCTAGTGATTCTGAAAAACCAAATCTTCAATTGAGTATAAAACATTCAGTAGTTAGATTAAAGAAATTCTGATATATTATTAAAATATTATTATTTTAACAATATTGTTAAAACAAATCCATTAAACATGTAGGTATGAATTAGTATAACCATAATATGAAACATATATCTATATTATTTATATAATATAAGTATATTGATTATATAGTGACCCGAGCCTTTTACAGATATCATGACAATATTTTAGGCATAATCAAACAACATATTACAATCCAAGGATCGTAAATTATAATGTCTTTGGAATACTAGGTACATATAATTGAATACATGGGACTAAATAAAAAAATTCTGTATTTATCATCTATTATGAACTCCTAACATCCTTTGATCCCTTACATCTTCATATAATATCATAGGGACAACAAGAATAATGGGACGAGCTAAAAAGTCCCATCAAGAAATAAATATATGAATAAATCTTAAATGAATGGTGATTGAACAACATTGTGATAGTAAAATGTCTGATAAAATATAAGGAATCATACCATGGGATCATAGAATCATGTAGTAATAGTAATTTGGAAGTAACATATGATTTTGATTTATCATGATTGAAGGCTCGTTGCACATAGAGGATCACAAGTCAAGGCTAACCACCAATACATTTTCAGAAGGAATACAAGTCAAGGCTAACCACTGAGACCATTGCAGATAACATCTCATGAGATTAAAAATTATCTATTTAATTGAATATATATCTAGTTGAACCCATCATAACATGTTAATTAATAATTTTCAATATTATTAATCATACATAATGAATCAATTATAACATAAGGGTTACCCCTTGAAATAAATGGGTATCATAACAATGTCATAAGGCATTAAAAATGGTCGTATAATAAATGTTTCCATGAAAGAATGGATTTTGAACATAAATGGACAACAATAAAGGAAAATATTCCTAGATAATGATAAATGGTTTCCAAATAGTGTGAAAAAAGTTTAAAAGTGTGTTTTAAAATCATGAGAAATTAACTACATTAGTGCGATTTTAGGAAAAACATAACGAGAATTTAATGTATAAAATGGAATAATATTTTATATAAAACCAGAAGTGAACAAAAAAGTTTTTCTTAATTAAATGAATGATTTTAGAAAATTAATGTTGGATTAAAATAGATAATGTAGTTAACTTGAAAATGGGTTAGAATTAGCAAAGTTCACTTAATCTAGGATTACTTATCGTGAATAATTGAGTAGAGAAACCTTTGGAAAAATTGTATATACTTGGGAAATAAGGATGAATGGATCATTATAAATGAGTTTGGAAAATATAAAAATTATTTATTACATGTTAAAAAAAATGAAACGTAATCTCAATTGGGTAAAATTGATAAAGTGTAACCTGAAAGAATAGTAGAGGTTTAGGTAGAATCACTTACCCTGTGTATAAAGGAGTTATTCTCTTTATCTCAATTTACTAAATAACCTAATAATATTCATTAATTAGTAATTAAATAATATTTTATAAATATATTTTATTTTTTATAACTTTATTAATTTTATTTATGGAATTTTATATGGGTTAATAGATAAAATATAATCGTTTAGGAGCATTTGTTTCCTTGGATTTCATGATAGGTTTTACGTGCATACATGTACGGAAGATAATTTATAGTGGGATAAATTTCCTAGATTTGAATGTATAAGTCATTAATGATCATAATAATGTTAAATATTTCTTGTAAATTATTTGGTTTTATGTAATGAGGTTGAATCATTAGATAAATAGTTCGTGATAACCATTTGGGTTTATTTCAGCGGTTTCGATCACAACGAACTCATTTTGTTTTAAAAATTATTATCCTCTATAAAAAATCATTCTAAAACAATATTTAAGTCATAATACATATATAATTGTCTGGTTAAACCCTAAAATTCGTTTCATTACCATCCTCGATAATGGGAATGGAAATTGATAGCTTCTCCATCTTTGAATGTGATAAACTAATACATCTCGGATGATCGCTTCATTTTCAGTATAATATAATGGGAAAGTAGATATAATAATGAATTATTCCATAATAATAATAAAATAAAATTATGTGTAATGTAATAGAGGTATTATTGAATTTTTATGAGTGGAGGTGAGAAGATAAAATAAAAGAAAGTAATATGAAATGAAATTAAATAAAAAGGAATAGGGTTTTACCTCATGATTCCTTCTTCTTGAGAAACCCATTAGTGGATTATATATGGTGTTTTGTTAAGCTGAGAATCCCCAAGATACATTGAAGGGTCTTGGGAGGATATCTAAGTTTAATATGGTCAATTCACCAGGCTATAGATGTTTAGGGATAAGAGGTTTGTGAGGGGTGGTGCTTATAGTGGAGGAGAGGGGTATTTTCTCATTATTTTAATTATTGGTTTATTTTTTTTGCTCAAGACAATGAATAGATTTATAATAATATTAAAAAATATTTAAATATTTAAGGGATGTCTAATATTTTGGTTCATACATATGCGATGACTCACGTAATAGTGTATTTAATTTATAATCTATATATATCATGAACTATCATATTTTACTATTACAAAAAATTCATGTATTTTGAAAAAATCCCAGAAATTCACCCTATCAATTTTTATACAAGTAGAATAAAAAAATAAACTCCATTTTATGAAAATAATTTTCTAAATATGAGAAATTAGCATTTTAATAACCATCAATGTTTACTTGGAAAATACAAATTTTAAAATGAAACCTACTTTTCAAGCACTTTGAAAACATAATTATGGTCTCATAAAATTAACATATAACCATAAGACATAAATATGTTAATTTATGAATAAATTTTAAGGAAATATTTTTTTTATTAAAATACTAAATTAATCATAATATTGTAATTAATTTTTTATGACTTATAAAAATACCAACGCATAATTAATGGTTGTGTTACTAATCCTTTGTTATATGTTCTTTAACTTCTAGAAATGCCTTTTATTTTACCCATTCTTCATTTATAAACCATTCAATTTGAGTAAGTTCTAGTTAATAGGCCACATATTTTATATATAAATGTGAAAGTTAATCCAATGACACGTCTGATCAAATTGTGATAAGGTGAGTTGTCCTTGTAAGATGATCCACAATAACCCATATAGCATTGTTTCCTGCAGATGTCCATGGATGTCTATTGAAAATTATATGGTAATGTTCTCCAACATACATTTTGATATGGATAATAGATTCATAAACCATTTAGAATTTTGTTTTTAATCCTTTATCTACTATGATACCATGCAATTTGATGTATATTCAGTGATCCCTTTTTTCATATTGTCCCACCAATAGTTCTATCAGAGATCTCAATACATCTATGTTCTCCCTAGGTGAATAGATAAGGTTGATCTACATATTTCATTCAGAATACCATTACATATCTCTAGATCTAATGGTACACATATCTTGACCCACAATTTATGACTTTGTCCTTATCAATATTGAACTCAGAGGATTTCCCATTCCTGATATCTTTCAGCGTTTTTTGAATTTCAACCTCATTTATTTGAGTATACTTTATTTTCCACAAGTTATATAGTTGATAAATCATTTGATAAAGGATTGATTATGTTCACACCATGGTGATTCACATCTCTATCCATTGCAAGTCTAATAATATTGAATCCTTCTCAATTCTCATCATCGATAAAGTTGTAGGATCATTTCTACTTAAAGCATCTTCCACCTTATTTTCATTATTAGGATGGTCATGGATTGATCTATTATAATCTTTGATGATCTCCAAAAATTTTATTTGGTGAATAATAATCTTATTATATGTGAATATATATTTGATACTCTTTTGATCAGTATATATCTCACAATTCTTTCCATAGAGATAATGCCTCCTGATTTTCTACATGAAGATCACAATCGCCTTCTCCAGATCATGAATGGGACAATATTTCTCATGGTTTTCAATTGAATTGATTCATAGTATATCAATTTATATTTTTCATAAGTACATATCCTAATCCCTTCATTTAAGCATCTATGTACACCACAAATAGTTCTCCACTTTTCGGGATTGTGAGTACTGGCATAGTGATAAGCCTTTTTTGATCTACATAATGATTTACTCACATTATAGAGTCCAGAAAAACATCATTACCATAAATTTTATTCAATTCATTTTGTTTAAAAAACTATATATGTTCATCACAAATCATCTATAATACCCATCTAGTCCAAGGAAATTATGGATCTCCATAACATATGTTGGCCTAGGACACTCTTCGATTTCCTTTTTCATGGATGGGTCCACATATAACCCTTTTTTGGAGAAAACATGCCCCAGTAATGATACATACTTCATCCGTAAGGCACATTTAATATACTCTACATAGATTTAATCCCCCCAAAAATGTCTTCAAAATAGTATTCAAATGATCCTCATGTACCTCCTAGCTCTTTGAGTATATCATAATATCATCTATAAAGACTACCAAATTTTTTCGAGGTAATATCTAAAGACTCTATTCATTATGACCATTATTATTTATGGAGAATTAATTAGTATGAAGGGAATCACAACAAATTAATAGTTTCAATACCGCATTCAAAAGAAATTCATGGGGATATCTTCTTTCCTCCCCATTAATTGATGATATCACGACTAAAGGTTTACCTTTGAGAAATAACTGGACTATGTAGCTAATCGAAAAATTCATCTATACATAGAAGGGGATACTTTTAATTTATTGTGATTTTATTGTTCTCATGATAATCAATGCAGAGGCCCATTGATCCATGCTTCTTCATGATAGATATTACTGGTGTACCCTATAGTGAAGCACTTAGGCGTATAAAACCCTTGTCCAGATTCTCCTCTAACTGCTTCTTCATCACTTCCAGCTCTATTGTGAACATTCTAAAAGGTGTCAATGATTTGGTCTGAAATCCTGGAATACGTTAAATTGATAACTCAATCTTCTGGTCATGTATAAGACTAGACAATTCGTTATTTAATATATCATTGTAATCCCTCATGATGGGAAAGTCATCGAGCATGATCGTCTCCTTTGTATCAATCATTCGATAAATATATACAAACTTATAACACAATAACAACAACACTTGAGACAATGATTCTAAAAGAGATTCATCCACCTACTTACACTTGTACAAAATTGTAGGATACTTTGGGATTTGAAGAGTGATCTCCCTTTCCAAATAGTTGATGTTGGATTTATATAATGATATCCAATCCACGATCAATATAGCATCGAGCTCCACCAAAGGAAGTGTGAAGAGATTTTAAGTGAGATTTAGTCCACAAGCATTAACTTTGGAGGAGTTATATATATTAGATTCAGTAATTTACCAATTTTCTATTCTCATAGATAACTCAAACTCAATATTTTTTAGTGGTGTTTAAATATTCATACTGAACATGAAACATATGAAAGAATGAATAGAACCATAATAAAATATTATCTTCAGTATTATTTAATGAATAACTAGTGCACCTGTCACCACATAGTTGTCCAAATCCACCTCAATAGTAGTGATACCACAAACCATTACTCGTTGTCTTGGAGGTTGTTAATGTTTTCCTCTGATAACTCTTGTATTATGGTAGTGGTTAACATAAATCGCATGTTCCTTATTGTTGTAACAATGCACTACAAGCTGAGTGTCAATCTGAACCTTTCATTCTTCTTCCACATAGTGTAGTTGTTCATATCCTTTCGGCTGTTCTTAGCCAGATTTCCAATTCATACACATTTAAAACATTTCTCGATTCCCTTAATATAGTTTCAAGATGCGTATTCCCTTAATTTTGACAAGAATTATATTTGTTCCTCTTTCCAACAAGGGATATATATTTCAATACACCCATATTAAACTCCATTTTCTACTTTATTACATCACTCCCCTGATTCCATTAAGATTATTTGGTCTCCATTTCATATTTAATGGATCAAAAGACAATATTGTCATTGTTTTCAATTCCATTCATTTCAAATACTTTTTGTATAATCGATATTAGTCCAGTAAAGATTCAGTCCACTTGGCTTTTATTGTTGATGACAAATCCAGAGGAATATCTTGAAATCATTGTATATTTTGATTCATACACCCTAATAGACTGTCCTTCCATCTTGTAATGTTATAGGAACTCTCTTTTCATCGTGAGAATGAGGGTTTGGTGAAATATTTATTGAAAAAAAATTCAGGAATTCCTCCAAATCCATGGAATCAATTTCCACTATGTACATAGTATTCTTAATCATTTTCCACCACTGATCAGCTTCCCTGTCAAAATGATAGACCACTAACACGACAATATCTTATTTTGAGATTTGTAGGGTAAGGTATATCTTTTCAATGGAGTTTATCCACTGTTTCGTGATGATGGGATCATAATATTCACTAAATATGGCAGGTCATTATTGTATGAAGTATTTGATAATAACTTTCTATTTCCATGAAAAATTGGATGTTCCACAAAATTCAAGTTATTTTTAATAACTTGATCCACTTGAGGCATTACTGTCATAATGATTTAAGGACTAGTTCCCATTATATTTGGCATATAATTAGGTAAATCATTTCATTTCCTAGAAAATTTATTTTTGTCATGTGTTATTCTATTTCTAACACTTAACTATGAAAGATAATTTTCAATTAGGGGCCTTGACTACATAGCTAATAAGAATAAAAAGGAAACATTAAACATTAAAGGATAAAATTATATAGGAAAGGTATAACCTAACGTATGATTCCTCAGGTTCCAATATAGGTTATCCATGATGTGTTTCCTAACATATATTCTTTGAGGATTTTCCCTTTATTCATGGGTCATAATGACCACATGAATTTACCGAAGCATATACTATATGACTCTCAAACCTGGTGCACAGTAAGGATCGTTTTCAAGTAATAGGATACCCTTATTCCGGATCGAAAAACCTTATTGTTGTTGTTAATCCTAGGAACATTTGTTCCAAATCCACGTACACTTGTAGTATAATGACATTGGGGTATTATCTCAATCAACCACTTACTCCAAATCATCCAAAATTTGTCAATGTTTTCTTATACATAGTCTGGACACTAAGGTTCTTACTAAATTTATCTATTACTTATCTCCAAATATAACATGGCCTTTCTCTGATACCAATTATATCCACCCTATCCTTTTATACATATCATTATATGATTTTACACATAATAAAACATCATATTACATTCCATGTATCATAAAGTATAATGTCTTTTGAAGATTAGGTACATGAAACTGAAAACATGGGACTAAATAAAACATTTATTTATTTATTATCCATTATAAACTAATAACTTCCTTTGAAACCTTACATTTTTATAGTATGACCTAAGGATAACATGGAAAAATTGATGATCTAAAAAGACATGTAAGAAAATAAGTATAAGAATAAAGATTAGCACAAGGGTTAGAAGGCATAACATAATGATATAAAAAGGAATAATTAAAATTAAATAATAATAACACGGGATAATATAATAAAGGATTAATTTTAATGTGGAATCCACATAAAACAAGACTTTAGAATGAGTTAAGGCTCATTTTACTTAGCTTATCATGAGTCAGGGCTTACCACCAAGATAGTTTTGTATTGAGTAGGAGTCAAGGATAATCACCTAGACCATTGCACATAACATATCATGTGACTAAAATTTAGAAAATTCATTGGATTTATATCAGGTCACACCCATCATAAAATGTTAATTAATATTTGTTCTTTATTAATAGTCATACATAAGGAATCAAACATAACATAAGGGTTACTTGTGGAACAAAATGAGTGTCATAATCACGTCACAAGTCATTACAAATTGGAGTATCATTAATTTTCCATAAAATAATGTATATTGAAAATATATGGACATAAAAAATGTAAAATAGTGATATATAGTGATAAATGGTTCCTAAAAATTGTGGAAAATATTAAAAATAGTGTTTTAGAATCTTTAGAAATTATCCACTTTAGTGCAATTTTAGTAAAATATTAAAGAGCATTTAAAATAGAAAAGTAAACAATAATTTATATAAAAAAATAAGTGAAAATATAAGGTATTAATAATAAATCTATTTGTTTTATAAATATAATGGTTCCTTAATCAAATTATGGAGTGTACTTAAAATTTGGTATGAATTTAAGAAGTTCCCTTACAAAGGTCTTGCATATCCGGAAGAATATAGTAGAGAAACTTTAAAAACATGTATATCCCCAAAAAATAAGGATTAATAGATATTTATACATGATTATAGAATATATAAACAAAATTTAATAGATTTAAATAAAAAATATAAGAGAATCAAATTCAGGTAAAAATTGAGAAAGGGTAATCGAAAGGAATAACAGAGGTTCGTGTAGAATCTCTTACCTTAAGTGTGAATGTGTTTTTCATTTGATCATATTTTCATTTTTAACCATATTTTTTTTAATTACATAATAATTAAAAAACCTTACATACATTTATTTTATTTATTATAAATTTATTATGTTAATTTATGGCTTTTTAGTTCGGTAAAGGACTCAATATCATCCTTTGAGAGCGTTTGTTTCCTTGGATTTCATGATAAGTTTTACTTGTTTACATTTAATGAATACAATGTAATGTGGGGGAAATTATCTAGAATTATAATTATATATTATTAATGATATTAAATAGATTATATTTTTCTTATAAATCATATGGTTTTATGGCATCGGGATGAATAATTATGAAAATAGTTAATTATAATCTTTTGTGTTTATTTGGGAGGTTTCGATCTCAACAAACCCATTTTGTTTTAAAAATAGTATCTTGTTTAAAAATGGAATCATAAAATTAAATTGGATATAATAAATATATTATATTCAGGTTAAACTATTAAATTGGATTCATGACCATCCTTGAAGATGGAAATAGAAATTGAAAACATCATCATCCTTTAATGCAATAAATTAACAGATCACTGAGGATCTATTATTTTTTATCATAGAATGATGAGATAAAGAGGAATGGTAATGAATTATGACGTTATATTAATAAAATTCCTGTATTTTTAATGTAGTGGAGTTATTATGGAATTTGGATGAGGGTGGGTGTGGAGATAAAATAAAATAAAGGAACATAAAAAGAAATTAAAAGAAAATGATGAGGGTTTTACCTCTTGATTTTATATTCTTGAGAACCTCTATAGGGGATTGGTTTTGGTATTTTATTAAGAAACAAATCCCCTTGAAATGGGGGGGGGGGTTTGGGATTATATTGGAGTAGAATTGGGATTGGAAACAAGTCTAGAGAGGTCTGAGGATAATAGCGGGGAGGGGTGGTATTTATAGTGCATGAGAGGGGTGTTTTCTTATTAATTTAATTATTATATTATTATTTTGTCTGAAAACTACTAATATTTTTTGAATTATCTTAAAAAATATTAAAAAATTAATGGATATTCTAGATTTGTGTTCATATAGGAAATATGACTCAAAAAATGGTGGATTTGACTTATAATGTATATATATATATATCGTAAATTACCGTATTTTACGATTCACCAAAAAATATCTAGTATTGTTGAAATATACAAAAAATACACCCTAAATTTTTTTCAACATTTATAATTCATAAATTAACTCCATCTATGAAAAAACCTTTCTAAATATGTGAAATTTAATTTTAAATTAAAATCATTATTTACTTGGAATATACAACGTTTCAAATTACACTTTTTTTTATAACACATTGAAAACATAATTCAGATCTCATGAAATGATCTTATAATCATAAAATATTAACTTACTAATTTATGAATAAATTTTATGGAAATAAATTTTTTTAAAATTACTAAATTAATAAAAAAAATTAATTAAATGATTATGGGTTACAAATATAACAACATTTAATTAATAATTCTTTAAATATTTATTTAATTATACTGTGATATAATTATATCATATTTTTACTTACAATATGGATAAGTTTTATTTATACATTCATTCGTGACATTACTATTCAATTTGATGGTTTAAAATTCATGAGGGTAATGTTTATATTCCAAAGGATAAGTTACTATTCCTTTGGTATATGTTCTTTAGATTCATGAAATACCTTTTATGTCACTCATTCTTCATGTATAATTTTATTAATGTGTTCTATATGTAATACTGTATGATAAAACTATAATCCATAATTATTTGTTTGGAATTTCCATTGATAAAAATTTGGGTCAGTACAGGTTCATTCATAATAATTAAGAACTAAAATTTATATATTGTCATTTTATGCGTCCAAAATATGTTTTCTTATAAAATGATATTTTATTTATCTCTATGATATAAAATTTTAATTATTTTTGATTATTTATTAAATTTTTTATTATAAAATGAAAATAATTTTTTAAATATTATTATCATTATTAACATTGGATAATATTTTGGGATATTTGTAAAATGAATTAGTTTTCAGTGAAAAGTAAAAATTACCGACCTTTTGAAGAACTTAACATCATTTCATTAAAACATGTAATTAAAATTAATAATATATTTTTTAATTAGTAAAAATTTTCCTTGTAAAAAATTTTAATTATAAAAATATCACTAATTTTATTTGAATCATCAATTGTCATGAATTTACTATAAGATTATTATTATGATCAAGAAAATTGTTTCTGGATAACACTTTTTTAATACATAATTTTGTCCCAACTTTTTTATTAAATTAAACCCTAATAAGAATATATTTTAATTCAATGTTTAAATTATATATATATATACCTATAATTCATTTTTATAAATTCCTTTACTGATTACTAATTTAATATTATCTTATACATGAAATATACATTTCTTGAAAACCCATGTGTTGATAATTTTTGTGTATTTAAATTACAATGAAATTTTACAATGAATTTAATTTGATAAAATTGAATCCATATTTGGATTCATAAAATAATAATATATAATATGATCAACATAATATTTTTCGATAATAAAAAATAAAAACATTAAAAAAAAATTTATGGTGAAAAAATTATAATTGTAAAATAGATTAACCTTAGAGGTATAAGAAATAATATTTAAAAAAAATTTCATTTTTTATATTATCAGTTTTTAATTTCCATAAAACTCATTCCATACATTATTTATCATTTTTTGTGGAACATGGATTGAGAATGACATTCTATTATGAAATAGTTTTTTGTATTTATAGAAATGCCACTATTATTTGCTTATAAAAGGGAAACACCAATAAACCCAATTAGACACATAAAACTATTTTTGAATCAGATAATAACTTCCTTAATACATACTTTACATCCCTAAAAATTTCCTATATTTCTTATTTTGATCATAAATAAAATCAAGGGAGGTGATGAATCACATATTTTAACATTTTTATACTGTAATTCAATTTTTATGAACCCACAAAAATGTTCTTTAATGATAAATTGTTACATATATAGGTTTTTCTGTTACTTTGATCCTAAATACAAATATTGCATAATTTATCAATTTTAACAGATTGTTAACCCAAAAATACATGGCTCTACTGTATTCCATTTCAACTCTTATGGAAACCCCAACTCCACCCTATAAAGAGTTTTCCTAAGAGATGGGAGGGAAAATGAATTAATCAATGGAAAGGAAGGGATTTTAAAATATTGATGTGGTGGATGACGGTCGCACCCGTGATATATTCCTACATCCACAAAAAATTGAAAAAATAACATTTTTATTTGAAGCTCAATAATGAAAACACCATGAAATATCCCTCGGGTCTATGCCTCATGTTAGTCACTTTCCATAGTGAATTTCATAAAGATCATGATGGAAATATGGATGAGAGAGAATAAAAAATAGAGTTGGAAGAGAGAGGGGGTGGAAGGAGAAAGGGAAACACTTTAATATTAAAAATATGAATGCATTACATGAGAAAAGAAAACTAAATTAAAAATAATGTAATGAAAGAAGAAAAATATAAATGGCCATTGGGCTCCTCTCCATAGTTCCCCGAATGGTGTGGGGAAGGATTGGAATGATTTTAGATGTAGGAGCTCCTCTCCTTTTATAGGAATATTTCTGTCTTCCACATGTTGTCATGTTGTTGACCCAATAATTCATAGAATTACGCATTGAACCCTTCATTAAAGTTGTTCACAAATGTTTTTTATGTTCACCCTAAAAATATCAGATCATTTAATCGTTGTTTGTATGAGTTATGAAGCTTTCATGGATGGAATATATTTCTCGATGAAGGATCTAGGCAACTTCCTCCATAAATATGTCGTTAAATGGTTGTCTTACATGATTCAAACATCCATGTAATTTATTGTGTGAACACCCATTTTAATAGTCTTTCATCCTAAAGTGGCATCAACACATTTGGAGGTGTGTTAGCTGATATGGATGTCTGTTAAGGTTGTGGGGACCACACTATCCACCCAAAAAAATATTCAACTTCATTTGATATTTACAGTCTATAGAAAATTGATTCATCCCCTAGTACAGAAGAAAAAAAATGAAGAAAATAAAATAAATATTCTGTAAAAATTTGAATCAGAAATTTTTAAAATATATTTTATACAAAATGATAAAAATACCCATTTGACTACAATCTGTTTAAATTGAGAAATTTTTCCATTTTTTCATTTAGGCTCTAAATAACACAAAAATCCAAATATGTAACAGTTTCCCATTAAATAACATAATGGTGGGTTCTTTATCATTCAATTACAGTATAAAACATGTAAAATTATGAGCTTCATCAATTCCCTTACACTTAAACCATGTATTTCCTCAAGCATATGATCTCCACATGGAACTCATAGGACACCAATGTTACCAATATTCCAATTAAAAAGCAATAAAATTAAAAAAAATTCAATTTCAACTAAAATATTCAAAAAATCCACATAAATTGTAAATTTAATTTCCCAATTTTTAATGAAATAATTTTTCTATGTATTTTCGTTTTCCCCGTTGATAAATGATGGTACTTCATTATTTCATTCATTCATGTTTCTCAATTCATTATTATTAAACATGCCACATCATCATTTACCTTACCTTTGAATTTTTCCTTGAATCTCTCTACATAGAATTCATGTAGAGTTATGCTCATATCATTAGAACATGCACGTTATGCATAATCTTTTAAAATAACTACTTACTTCACATTGTAAATACAAAAGGAACACAAAATTAGGAGTACTTTTTAATAAAGGTTCAAACAACTCTATGTCTTAAGGTTGGTAGGATTTGATGTTTTAAAAATTAAGGCTTAAGGAGAAGGTTTATCTATTAAGTGAAATTCACGATATAAAATGTGTAATGAAATTCTCCCCTTTAAATGTAGCAACACCCACTTCCCTAAAAACTCAAAGTAAGGACATGATCAAAGTTAGGCATAATGATTGATTAATGCACCCACTTGATTTTTTTACTTTTTTTATTATTTTTTTGTAATTTATGATAAGATCAAGCCTCACAACAATTAACTAACCATATGCGAATAGAATATCATCAGTATGGAATATGGTGATTTTTGGTTCTCCCAAATCACAACAAATGCTTTTTTTTATCATTTTATCATTTTTTTCATTTTTTTCAAGAGGTGGAAATGATCGAGTATAAATAATGATTTCACAACCATTTAAAATTCAAATAATAAAACCCAAAAAAAATTTAATTAAAATATAAATCATCCGTCCCACCATTAATCCATTCACCCCAACACAGAATCTTTAAAATATCATGAAAATACTAATATCTGGGTAGGAATGGATAAAAATAGATTGAAACATGGATCATCCCTATAACGGTCATCCATGGTCTCTGTGGGATAAAATATGGATTGATGTAAAGGTGGTAATTAAGGATAAGGCCATTTTCAAAGATGCCTCAAGAATAAATAAGAAGTACTTGGTCGAGAAATCCTCTCATGAATAGGACATATGATATTGGAAATTTACTCATGGCATGATTAATAATAAAAAATAAATTCATGTGAATTTCAGAAATTCAAAGTATGAAAAATGGTAGGGAAATTTCATTTACATAAATCAAATAATTCCCTTAAGTCATGAGTCATCAATTCAATATGTATGCTTCATTTTTAAACATTCCATTTTCTACATTACTCATTCAATCTTATTAACATTGAAATATAGAAAATGGAATCACAGGATTGCTAAGAAACTCATGTCTCTTAGATAAGTCAAGTAAGCGAAAAATTCAAATGTGGACATGCAATTTTATCTTCAAAGCTCAAAACATGTTTTGGACAAGGAAATGATAGGAGTTTAAAAGATTAAACATTAGAAGTAAACTATATTTTGAAATAATTCATCAATCTTATTCCTCTATCTAAGGCTTCTTTTTCCCATTTATGAACCTACAATAGGGAATTACTTATTTAAGAACAAGGATCATGTCATTAAATCTCATAAAGATAAGGAGGAGTGTGGTATATGCTGGACTAATGTAAAAAAATAGAAATATAAAAAGCATATAAAGATAAATCTTGGTATGATCCCCCAAGTGGGTCCTGATGTTTTACTACCACCCGAGTGAAATACTAGATTTTATCCAAATTTAGAGGGTGGGTGGATTTTATTTGACTTTAACCACCACACGTGGCTTCTCTTAGCTTTTATTTCTTTATTATTGATTAGCATGACTCTATGTATAGAGTAAACCAGATCCACCCCCTTTACAATGTGGTGCAGTTTGCATGGCTGGGGGTAGGATGAAGAACGGAGCCTCTTCCTTCTTTTTGATACTTGTGAAACTTTATCTTTCTCTTCTATTACTACCTCTAATTAATGTTTATTGTCATTAGGGAGCATCAAGTGTTCCTAAAAAGGTGAATCTTATTTTTTATCATCATCCTCCAAGGCATAATAAGAGTCAATCGATTCTAAAAATTGAAAATAGTTGGGATTTATACTTGAATTAGATTCAATAAAATAAAATGAGTTTAAGTTTAAAATTGTATCATATCCCTAATTTGGTTCATCTTGAATCATTTTTTCAATGGATAGTGCCTCTTGGAGTTGATTATCACTAGATGGAGGTAGGTAGTCGGGCTCCTCTACCTTGAGTTTGTCTTCAACTTCATGGATTCATTCATTGAAATTATGGAAGACTCGTGGTGCTTCTTTCATGGCCTTGAATATTTGTATGTCATCTTGGAGTTCATCGGCCATGTCCATCAACTATTCAAGTGAGATCCACATCACTAGTCCTCTTTCCTTATGTTTGATAATTTTTTTTAGAGCATCAACCCTTAATTGGAGTTCCTTCTTAGTGTAGTCTATTTCTTCCTCATGCACCTGTGAGTAATTAGTCCATGCATAATAATTTTATTTTGAAGATATTATGGAAAAGTTTTCTTTTTTATTTTTTAATAAGGAAAACAAAGAAAAAGTGATTTTTTAAAAGTGATTGAAATAACTACTTAGCTCCCCAATAATAGCACCAGTTTTGACACACTCCTGTCATAGGGAATGACAAAATCAAATTTCTATTCCTAATATAGTCGAGTGGCTGACTAGGTTCTTCTCACTTGAGGAGCATTGCAATCAGTTCAATCAATTATTCTAGCTTTCATATTTTAATGATTTTTTTTATAATTTACTAAAAAAATGGTTTTCAGGGTTTTGGAAAATACTAAAATTAAAATAATGAAATGAAAAAAATTAAATATAAATGTAGATGCAAATGCTAACATAATGAAATTAGGGAAGAAAGAACTTGGTCTTAGGGTTGTATAACACATGTAATTCATTACTTATTTAATGTTTAAATTCAAATTAATAATTCATTTTCTGAAACGTAATTAATGAATTACATTCCTTTGATTTAAAGAGTGTGTGGTTTTAACATGCCCCTGGAACACCAAACCACACCACCTCCACTAGTCAACTAGGATAACACCTCAACCGAGAATGCTATCCTAAAAAAACCCTTCTACACTGTATTCCATTTCATATCTTATGGTAACCCCAAATTCATAGTATGAAGAGTTTTCCTATGATATGGGATGGAAAATAAATTAATCAACCGAAAGTAATGGATTTGGAAATAGTGCAGTGGTGAATGACTGTCACACCTGCGTAATATTTCCACCTCTACCACAAATAGAATAAAATTTTTTTGAATTGAAGCATAATAATGAAGAAAATCGTGACCCCCCCAGGTCCAAGCATCGAGTTAGTCACTTTCTATAATGAATTTCATAGATATCACGATAGAAATATAGTTGAATGAGAATGAGAATTATAGTTGGAAGAGAAAAGGGGTGGAAGAATAAAGGGAAACACATTAATATAAAAATATATGAATGCATTACATGATAAATAGAAACTAAAATATAAATAAAATAAAAATAATAATAAAAATCAAAACATCCCTTGGCATCCTCTCTATGGTGCCACGGATGGTGTTGGGAACGATTGGAATGATTTGAGAGGTAGGTGCTCTTTTCCATTTATAGGCAGATTTATGTCCTCCACAATTTGTTGCATTTTTGAACCATTAATTGGAAAAATAACTCATGGACCCTTTCATGTTATATTTTTACTAATTTTTTGGTCGTTCACCCTCCAAATATCAGATCATTTGGACACTAGTTGTATGAGTTATGAATTTTTTGAAATAACATTTTCTATTTCTGGTCGAAGGATCTAGGAAACTTCCTCCAAATATATTTCATTATGTTTCTGTTATAATTGATTCAAACGTCAATTTAATTTATTTTTTAAACTCCCCTTTTTATTACCTTTCATCCCCAAGTGGAATCAACACATTTGGAGGTGTATAGGCCGAGATAGATGTCTGTTACAGAGGTTGGGTCCCCGCTGTCCGCCTAGAAAACTCTTCAAATTCATTGATTTTTATGGCCTCTATATAATTGATTGATACCCTGGTCTAGAAGTCAAAAATTAAGAAACTAAAATAATCATTCTATCAAAATTTGATTCAAAAAATTTGGACATATATTTTTTGATAAATGACAGAAATACCCTCGTGATAACAATCTGTTAAAATTGCAGAATTATGCCATTTTTTCATTTAGGATCAAAATAAAAAAAATCCCAAATATGTAACAATTGACCATTGAAAACATTATGGTGGGTTAACAAAATTTAATTACTTTATAAAATTTGTGAAATTATGAGCTTCATTAGGAGGCCTTAGGTATAATCTGAAGGAGGTGGTCTCAAGAAGAGTTGTAGATTGTAATTAGGCCACTTTGTTTTTTTCTTCTTCCATGTATTTGGAATATTGCTTAAAAATGATGATATAATAATATAAGGTTATTCTGTATACTGAGATTTATTTATTTTAATCTAATAAACTACAAAAATCATCTCATCCATCAAATGGGAAACGAGATCATTGGTCTTTTGTATGTCGAACTACTCTCTCAAGAACTGATTTAATTCATTTCACATTATCACATCTCAAAACTATTCATAATGATGGATTTAATTTTTTTAAATGATATTAGTGACATATTTATAATTAATAATAATTAATATATCATATACCATCTTACATTAAAACCCATTGAAAAATCATATTCTCGTTTATGTATACAACAAACTACCAACTCACAAAGCGATGTGATTAATTTTTTATGACTACATCAAATAGAATGAATATAAAAATATATTTCTGGTAATTAAATTATATTAATGAAATAATTATCATTATATAAATTCAAATTAACATTTTCCTTATTTTTTTCATGATCTTTAAAAACTTGAAACTATATCATACATACGTATGGCATACCATCTCCATGATTGTAACAAATATCATTTTTCACAATCATCAATAACGATTTGTTTAAATGTATAATTGATTTATAAAAATGATAACTATTTAATGATTATATTTATTCTATATATGAATAAATAGTAATCATTTTTAACATTTCTAACATATAAAAGTGATTTTAGACATATGAGATGAATATCATCAGAAAATAGAACACACACATAATGATAATGTAATTGAATACAACATGATAATAAATGGAATAATAATGTTTAAAAAATCTCTCCCAAATGAAGATAATTAATTTGTTTTAATCTTGATGATAAATAATAGACGTGACAAGTCAGTCTGAAAGTAAGGGGTTTTTATATCATTTTTGTTTCCATTTGACATAAGCCATATTCACTAATTGTTTGTTATATTTATTGTATATATAGAAAATAAATTCCATTAAAGATTCTTCTTGTTTAATTTATGGTTATTTCATTTTCTATATATGTTTCTATCTTTAATTGGGCTTATAATTTAAAGTTTATTAATTTGGTAACATTTTAATTATGCAATATCATCATTTATGTTTATGATTCTACTGACTAATTTTTATAATCCATCTATTATTAAACAAATTAATTTTATAATAATCTAGTAATTTCATGAGAATAATGTTTTCCCGTTCATTTTCCACTCTATATAAACATATGATATTGAATTTTTTTGTTAAATGAAAATCAAAATTATTTCATTATTCAATTGAAAATATTTTTCTTCCACAACTATGTTTTCTAAATATGTTTTTTATGAATGTTATTAATATTGTAAATTTAATTATTAAATAAAATTTTATAAATTTTTAATTTTTAATTTTTGTTAAAGGGAATATTCATTTCATTCTTAGTATATATTAATATATATCGTTTTTATAAAAATGAGAAATGAATTATTTTTATCTTATAACAATTGTTCTAAAATACCCTCCATCACAATAACTCAATTAATTGAAGCATCCTTTTTGAATTTTCCAATTATGTTATAAAGGAATGTTTTTTCTATAAATGTTTTTAAAAAATATAGATTTTTAATAAGTGATTTCATTGGGAAATATTTATTTTTTATTAAATACTCAATTTAATATATTAATGAATTTTTTAACAACAATAATGAACTTTATTTTACATTTTGATACTAAATTATGTATATATATCTCTTATATATAACTAAAGTTTTATCCTATACATTAAAGGGTTAATACATACCTTATTTTGAGCTCTCAAATTTCTTTATTATATAATTTACATTGAGTATGATATGTGAAAAAATTATGAAACCAATTTTTGTTACATGGGTAATTATTATGTTTATGCCTTACAAATATTTTCAATTTGGTGGAACATATAGAAAATAGAAATTTTATGAAGGTTCCTCAGGTATTTTTCCCATTCATTGGATAATTATTTAGTTCCATGAGGCTTCATGCATGGGATTATGAATAAAACATAATTCATTATGGGGGTTTGTAAACTATGTGATTTTGTATATAAAGACAGACTTGTGTCATGTTAATGTCATTCTATATATTTCATCCACCTTTCATGTGATTCCTTGATATTATGATACCATTGATTTATGTTATGATCCTATGTGATTACTCTTGAGCCTTCATATTTATGATATCATGTAATAGTTTTTACCCTCGTGTTATGGTTCATTTTCATGTTTATTCTCTTTTTGGGATTTTTAGTTCACTCCATTATTCTTTTGCATTCCCTAGGTAATCCAATGATATTTTTAGATAAAATGGATTTAATATCTCACAATAGATAAAAATATATATATTTCTTGTTTGATATTCTGTTATAAGTATTTTGAACCTAGTATTCCATAAATAGTAGGCCATTTCAAAAAAAAAGTTTTATTAACAGATATTTATGTTATGAATAGTGAAATAATATGGGTTAAATGGACTATGTCACAATATATATCTTGACTAAACCCTACCCAATTCTCTCTAAAACTTCTATATCTATAAATTATATTCACTTGGATCCTTAAAATTCTATTTTATGTGTCCTTGAGAAAGTATCTAATGGAGGCCTACCGAAGAAGATGTAATTGTTCTATTGGACCTAATTCAATTTATTTCTTCTTCTACCACCATAAAATAACATTAATTTATCGTAAAATAATATATTTCATATTATAAATATAATAAAATATTATTATGACTATGTAACCATCAATATCAACAATCTATTCAAAAAAACGTGAAGTGAATGTATCTCTCTTGTATATGTTTAGACTACCCCTCCACATTATTATATAATTCATTTTGAATAACCATCATTAATATATATATATTATTATATATTTAATGTTTATAAATTTTATTTATTATAAAATTATGATTTTTGAATTATAATAACAAATATTCCATATTACCATTCAATCTATTGTAAAATGATAACGTCTCACATTCATACGGGTGGACTACTACCTCCATGATTCAATGTGATTCATTTCTCGATTCCAATTTACATGGATGGTAATAACTATAGAATAAATTAATATTTTTTATATGTATGATATAATTATGATGCTGTGAAGTTAAATTAAATATGGTTTGAATGGGATATAATCAAATGATATGATCCATATTATTCCTTAAGACATTTTTGGATTACGATGATGATATTTTTAAAACCCCATTTATTTATAATGGGTTACGCTATGTTGAAATTTTAAAATGTTAAAAAAACCTATTCCATTTCCATGGGTTACGATAAATGATAAATTATTTATGATATAGTTTAACACATAACAATGTATTAGTATTTTGAGATATGTGGGGCCAAATTTATATATTCCTATAACTCATTTCTTATATATTGATATATCATGAGATAATAAGAAATTTAATGTGGTGTGAAGCATGTTCAATATGGTAATTTTTCACAATGATAGTTTTAGGAGTGAACCTGGACTAATGATAAAATAGAATAGAGAGTGAAAAAATTCCACTAAGACAATATTTTTGTTTATCTTTGACTACATAATTTATTATCTATTATTATATGTATGGTAAAAACTTATGAATTATGCAAATGATATTCTTGAATGGATCATGTTCTTTGATTCCTTAATGATTTATACCATACATAAATCCATTATTTGTGTCATCAATCAATATTATAGTTTTTTTTATAAATGATATGGTTTCAAAATATAATTAGCAGGCTTTCATAGCTTTATGATCATGTTATGTTTAAGTGACCATTGATATCTTCCAAATTTAACATTACTCAACATCTGAAATATAACAACCCCAAACCCAGTATCCAAGAGTCATTGTTTATATTCATATAATGAAATAGCTATAATATATCACATAACTAAGGATATATAATTTTAATATTCGAAAATAACTAGATGCATACATGATTCCCTTATTACATTAGTAATTAATCATAGAACATAACACATTAAGATAAATTGTTTCCTTGACACTTATTAAATGATTTCATCTTCATGAGCTATGGAAGAATAAAAATTAAAGAGTGATGTTAATCTCTAACAAATGATTTCATGAATCAATAATAATTGAACAAAATTCAATCAGTTATAATAATAATGGTAAGGTAAATATCTTTAAATCTCTTGACATCAATAAACTCAGAATGAAAATGCATCCCTAAAAACATTTCATATTAAAAATATCTTTTGAATGTAATTACAAAATACTAAAGGAAAAAATAAATAATTATTGGATTTCATGTAAATTGAACATGAACCTCTATCGTTAAAAACATTCACAATATTGTTTACATTTTTCCGAACAAATCTATCATATTCTTCATGGAAACAAATGTGAAGGGTTTTTAACAAAATGTTTTGTCTCATGATACATATTAATGCTTCGATGGGCAATATAATTCTTTGAACCACTAGTCACTGCATTTCCAAATCATTTTTCATGGGACTATATAATTTATTGTTGATATGCCTTATCAAAATATCTCCATTCTGTAAATGATGCATATTTTTCAATATTTCCCAAATAAAAATAACATTCAATGTAAACATCATTTGTACAAATGTTATATGACATATATATTAATCATATACAAGATATAGGAAATAATGGTATTTAGGAAAAATAAAATTTAAAATGAGAAATGATCTCAAAGTGGTAGTAGATAAACCAAAATAAAAAATATTAGGTTCAAAATATAGTGTATGTCTCAATGAAATAGAAATTGAGATGTAGTCACTTACCATATGTCCAAAAGAGTTATTAACTTAAACATAATTTCCATGATAATAAAATTATATTCATATATTACATAATTCAAAACCGCTTAAACATATAATTTTTTTAATTATAATATATTAATTTCATTTAAGGTCATTCTTATGGGTTATAATGTTTAATTTTGTTGTGCTAGGAGAGTTCACAATCTTGTATTTCATGATAAACTCGCATGTATAAAAGTGTGGAAGTAAATGAAAATTGGTAATAACTCTAATGAATTGAGATTATAATTTATTAATGAATCTAAATAAGTTTCAAATATTTTATATAACATTTCAAAAATATGATATGACTATTATTCAGTAGATAAAATGTTGATGAAAATGATTCAATTTATTTTGGCAATTTCTAAGACCATCAAGAACTTATATAATTTAATCTAATTTCATATTTACATATTACATCCAAAACATTATAAAACATATAATAGGTTTAATAAAATCCAATTTTACTATAATAATGGTTTTATGACCCTCTATGAATGTGGAAATAGAAAATTAAAATGCATCATCCATGACAGTGGGAAATATTACATATCAAAGTAGATGTTTTCATTTTTTGAATAATATAGAGAGGAGAAGGGGTTTGGTGATGGATATTCAATTACCATAATGTAATTATATTATATATTAGATTATTTAGTTATAATGATTTTTTGGGAGAATTATGTAACAACTGGACAAGAAAATAAAATAAAATAAAATAAAATAAAAAGGGAATGAAGGATGTTTTTACCTCTTTTATAGCGTCTCTTTTAGAACCTTATTAAAGAAAATTGGATTTCTCTTTTTGTGAGACCATGATGACTAATATGTGAGATAGATATCTATTAGAGGAATTGGGATGAATATAATCATATTAAAATTCTTATAAGTTATAGGAAGAAGGGGTAGAGAGTTGTAATATTTATAGAGGAGAAGAGGGGTGATTTTAGATTATTTTATTCATTTTCTTTATTTATTGTCTCTTGACTATCAATTTTGATGATTCATTTGACCATGTATTTAAAATAGTACATGTAATCTAGAACTAATGGTGAATAAATCATCCATACATCATCCATGAATCAATAATTCATTTATTTAGTAATTATTGTAAATTATAGTATTCCAATATTAACTAAAAATTCATTTGTTTTAGAAATATTCAAAAAAAATCATCATAACCATTTTTCATTGGGATTATTTATAAAATGGACTTATATTTTTACAAATAAGTTTATATATATGATAAAATTAAATTTCTGTTAATATATTTATTTATACAGAAAATACAAATTTTAAAATTATAATTGATTTTATTAATCATTGAAAAATAATCAAGGTCTCAAAACATAATCATATTATCACAAAATAAGAAAATATTAATTTATGAACCAATTTTATTAAAATAAAATTTTATGTAAATAAATTTATTAATTATAAAATTGTAAATAGACGTAAATGTTTCACCTAAAATAATGAAACATATTTTATAATTTTTAAATAACTTATTCACTTATTGAAGCATATAAATATAACATACTTTAATTTTTTAAATACCTAAATTTAATTTAATTTTTTATTGGTGAGGTTATTATTTTAATAGAAACCATAATATTCTTAATAGTAATATTACTATTACAAAAATCATGTTAATATTTAATAATATATCACAATTTTTTTTGAAATGCAAACTATCAAATAAATTCAATTTATTTAAGAATATGCATACCATAAAATCATTGGGTGTTATATTCTTCCCTCATTAGAAAGTATTTTCCACAAATATTTTCAAGAATATTTCCTTCAAAATGGGTGATGGTTGTTCTACCTCATAACATCTTTAGGTTCCCATGTTGCATGTTCCATTTTATGGTTTTGGAAAAGAAATTTTACAAGATGAGTTACTTGATTTCTTATTACTTTAAATCTTGTGTAAAAAACTTGATTAGTGCTTCACAGTAAAGAAAATTAGGTTCCAATTCTATTTCTCCATAGGAGGGTACATATGAAAGGTGTGGAATTTATTTAATTAACAATTATATGTTTAACACATCATATACTTTGGAAGGACTTGGAATAATTTCTTATCGATATTCTAAAACCATATTTATTTGCATAATTTCAAATGAAGTGATATACCCTAGGATTAGCTTACCTTCTTACCCAACGTTATGACACCCATAATAGGAGATACATTCAAAAATACATGATCTCCCACTTTAAAGTCCAAACCAATTATCTGGTTTCATCATAGCTCTTTTTCCTACATTGAGTTTCTTTAATTTGAGCATGAATATTCATTACCATGGTAATTATTTCATTAATAATTTCTTGTCTAATAAGTTTCCACTCACAAAATTAATCAAAACATGTTGTATTATGACATATATTTCTATATATTGCTTTTTATATTTCTATTTTAATACTAAAACGAAATCTATTATTGTAGGAAAATTCCTCCAAATTAAATAATGACCCACATGCATTGAAATTAATGTAAACACGATCTTAGAATGACCACTTCTACCTAAATAGTCTTTTTAGACTATTAATTTTATTGAGGGTTATATGAATTACTCCCGTGAATCTCAGTATCTGATGCCTTATAAAGACTCTTCCATCAGTTTGATGTAAAACATGGAACTCAATTGGACACAATCGATATAGGCGAACAAAGAAGTCATTCAACTACATTAATATAAATTCATGTGATGTTATTAAAACGGAAATAATATATTATAGAATGAAATTGTACATATTCTTTATAGAGGTCAACAATAAATAATATTTCATCATCCTTTATGGGGGTATTAGGCAATCCTGGGATGAAATCCATTGTAATTTCATTCAAATCCCACATAGTAATAGCTATAGGTTGTATGAATCCTCCAGGATGATTCCTCTACCATAACTTGTTTAAAAACTAGACATCATTATACATTGTAAACAATTTTATGCTTTATTTTATCCTTTAAAAATGTTCTTTCATATAACGATACATCATGGTAATACCATAGTTTATAGAGAGATTTTATTTATCAACAATATCTAATAGTCCCTTATTAGATTAGGTATCGATGAAACACATAACCTATTTACAAATATCAAAACTGAATCCATATACACCAATTCTTCCAATCTTCAATTCTTACTAGAAATAATTTTCTTTGGAAAATTTTCGTCATCAAATTGAGATATTTTTATCTTCTCCAGTAAATTTGTTTGAGAAAATTTTTGAAAAGGGGTGATGCTACCCCTTCCATAATAATTACCATATCCGTCATTAATAAATCCAATAATATAGGATCATTCTTAGTACTTAATTAGGTTAGAAGTCCATGATCTTTCTTGCATAATGAAACTATTACCATATTTTCTTTTCCAGGGAGGTAGTGTATTGAGTAATCAGAATCTTTAAGTAACTCAAACCATTGAATTTTCCTCATGTTAAGATATTTCTATGTAAATATGTATATAAAACACTTTTGATCCATATATATCTGACATATTTTTCTATAGAGATAGTGTCTCTATATCTAAAGGGAAATTAATATGATATCTAAATCAAGATCATGAGTTGGATAATTTTCTTAATGAATCTTCAACTTCCATAATTCATATTAAATAGAATAAAAAATTTCATAAAGACACAACTGATTGAATTTATCGATGAATTAGTGCACAATAAAAACCCATCATTTACTGATGGTAAAGAAAAAATTATATAATTGAATAATATTATGTTAAATTCTTCAAAACATTCTATGCATTCTTTTTTCCTTATGAACTGAACCACTTTATGTGTGAGTATGGTTGATGAGTTATCTGATCGGGAAAAAATCTCGATGAAACACTAATTGTATCCTCTTGAACCAATGAAACTATGTTACTTGGTTTCATTCTCTAGCATAGGAAATTCATGGATTGAATTTGTATTTATAGGATCAACTAACATTACATATATAGAAAAAATATGCGCAAGATAATAAATGTATAGATGCTACAATTTCTAAATTTTACATATAACTCATTCCTTATAAGAGTATCGAGATTAATCTTCAAGTGATTCTCAATGTATCCATATAATCTATAATACACCAAAATATGATCATTTAATACTAAAAATTTTCAATATATTCCTTGAATACTATGTTAATTAAATCCTTGAAAAATGATGGTGAATTAATCAATCCAAATGGAAGTAATATAAACTCATAATGTCCATACCATGTTTGAAAAGATGTCTTCAGAATACCATAATTATTTTATAAAATTTGAGGATACATAGATAAATGTTCAATATTAAATAAATATTGTGTTTCCATGATTTTTATCAAATAAATAATCAATTTAAAGACGTGGATACTTGTTCATTATTGAAATATCATTGATTTCTCTATAGTTAGTACAATGCCTCAAGTATCCATATTTTTCCTAGAAAAAAGTAATTGGGGTCCCTATAAACAAATACTAGACTAAATAAATCCCATTTTACTAAACATATCTACTTGTTTCTTCCAATATACTAAATAAAAGTGGCTATTAGAAATGTATTATTTGATATTGGTCATCCTTCTAGGATTAAATCAATGATAAAATCAACATCACAATTTGGGGGATTTCGAGGTAAGTCCTCAATACATACATCAATGTTTTCCAAAAAATGAGTGAATCCAAAATTTGATTATTAATTTCTTCATCCCCATATTTTTTTTCTCTTCCTCCCCAGGAATTTCATTTAAAAGAGCTACTGGGGTGGATCTAGATAAAAATCATATGATAAATTTTCTTTTCCAAAGATAAGAAATTCTATATCTTCCTCAAAAATCGTAATTTCCTTCTTTATGTAATAATGATTTCATAAAATTTTGAAATCCAATCCATACATAGGATTATGTCATATTTAAACATTTGTGTGGTGATAATCTACACAACTTAATCATGTTTATTTATTATAAAGTGGAATATATGACACATTTTTGTTGCAATGAGATTCCCTTTAGAGTCTCAACTAGCAACTACCATAATAAATTTAAATTTAAATGCCTTATTTTCATGTAAAATTGTTTGGATATAAAACAGTGAGATAATCCAGAATCAAGAAAATCATTGGATAAATTTAAAGATATGATTAATATACCAAACACCACATCATAGGGTACTTATACATTAGCTTTTGTGATCTCATAAGATTATTTATATTTCATTGGCCTCTTCTGTGGTAGATTCCACTTGAACATGGAAAATCGGTTTCAATAATCCCCATTTATTTATTGTTAAAGTATTGAACATCATTTATTTGTTTCTTCCCCTTGAATTAACTATCCTGATGACCATTTTATCCATGTTTATAACAAACTCACATTCCTCTAATAAACTTTCCAGGATGATTCATTCCACAATTTCCTCATAATAGTAATTGTTTCATATCCTTATTATTCATTGATGTGATATCATTTTCATAGTTTTTAGAAGAATAGTTTTTTTCATGATTTCCCTTGAAAATATAGGATCTAAATAATTCCATCTCGTATTCGATTGCACTTAATAATATTTCATTATATGATGAAATTTTTGGAGAAGCATGTGACCTTAAGATACATGGCTTATGACCTCCAATGAAATGATTAATCAATTTTTATAAATAAAATATTTCATATATAGGATATCTAGATAGTCTTGTGATGTTAGCTTCATACTTTATAAAACAATCCTCATATTTTAGCTTTATATAAAGAGTTTTACCTTAATTTATTTCCATTTATCAAGAGGGAAATAGTTATTGAATAATGGTTTTTTAAAAGTTCTCAATTTCATGTCTTCTATTTAATGTTATAACTTTTTATTCTAGATCAATGACCACAATTGATTGAAATCTCCCTAGAGAAAATATAATTCCAGTACTACCTTTTAATTTCCATTGTATCCCAATACCGTAAATATCATTTCAAGGGACTTGATCCACTTCTCAACTACCATTGGATTATTACTCCAACTAAACAATGTGGGGTTATATTATATGAAGCGATCCAAGATAGGTGTAGTATAGATATTCATTATAAACAATTTAAGTATTCCAAATATTGTCATTATCTTCTGTTCTCCATCACAAACATTGTTGAATTTCTATGTGGGGAAAACCCTACATTGTCTACTGGTATTTCTTCCCTTTTATCCATTATTTGCCATTAAAAAATAATGGAACACACTATGTTATCTCATAATCATCACTATTATTGTGCTAAAAATTCACTATAATTAATTATTATAATTCTCATATTTAAATAGAATATAATTCCCAATGATTCTACTAACCATGCTCAGATATAAACTATAACAACGCCAAACCAAGAATCCTAGAGTTAGTGGTTATTTTATTAAAATTTCATAGATAAAAGAGATCAAAATAAAAAATATTAATGGGTTTTATAGTCTTTAAGAAATATATACACACATGGTTCCATTATTATATTGGTAATTAAACATTGACCATAATAAAAGTATATAAACATCATCCATAGTACTTATTCAATGATTTCATCTTCATAAAATGGGGAATTAACACAAGTATAAGGGTGAGCTAGAATGCTCAGTAAGGGTTAGATGAATCAATAATAAGTCAAATAATTCTAATAATGAATAATGTTTATGGTTAGGTATATAATATAAAAGATTATTCCATCAATAAACATGGAATGAAAATTCATCCATAGATCTTATCATTGTGAAAATATCATAGAACTTAATAACTAAATATTTAATGAAAAATAATTAATTATTGGATATCGTATATATGGAACATGAACCAATACTATCAAGTCCTTTAAAAATATGATTTATGTTTGTGGGTAGAAACCCATATCATTCTGCTTGGAAAAAATGTGAAGGGTTTGACGCCTACTATTTTGTCTCATGGGACATATCGAGACATCAAAAGGAAATATAATGTTTTCCACCACCCCAAAATTCATGTCCAAATAATTATTAATACATTTATTATATTCTGGAACAATATTACTTATCAAAATATTCATATTGAGTAGAGGATACATGTTGATCATTTTTTCCCCAGTTGAAATAAAATTCATAGTAAACACTATATTTAAAAATGGTATACATCATAGAGAATACTAATATACTTGATACATGAAAATGGATACATAAGATAAATATAATCTCAAATGAAAAACCATCTCTAAGGGGTATTAAATAATCCACATGAAAATAATTAGGTGTACAATACCGAGCATGTCTCAATGAAATTGATATTGAGACGAAGTCCCTTACCTTATGTCTGAACGTTATTTGTACATGTACATAGTGTACTAGATAATAAATTTAGAATCATTAATTATATAATTCAAATCATATTCAATGTATATATTATTTATGACAATTTCATTATGTTCATTTATGGGTATTTCGATATGTTATAATTTTTAAGTTCATTTTTTAGGATGTGTTTTTTTCTTGGTTTTCATTATCAATTATCCTATATAAAATTATAAAAGTTCATTTAAAACAAATTTAATTCTCAAGAATAGAACATAGAAGTTATTAATTTACATCAAAAACTTTACATGATCATATATACCATTTTTATATGGTATGAGGATGATTCATTAGATAAAACAACAAGGAATATGATTTAATTTATTTTGTAGATATTTATGAATATCTTCAACTTATATAATTTTATTTAATTTCATTTTTAATTATTTGATAAACAAATTATATATAATTTTATATGTATAAAAATATAATTTAACCATGATAATGGTTTTATGAACATCCTTCGAGGTGGTAATTGAAAATGAAAATGCATTGTCTGTGATGGAGTTAAATCAACACACCACATATGATGTTTTCATTTTTTGAAAAAAAGTGATAGGAGAAGAGGTATGGTAATTAATATTAAATTAAGATAATATAATTATAGTACTTTTAATTTGCTTGAATTTTGATGAATGTTTTTATATATGAGTTAAGGAAAGTAAAGAAAACGAAACCGGATTTCACCTCTTGTATACCTTATCATTTTGAACCTCCTTAATGAGGCTAGGATTAGTATTTTTTTTGAGATCATAATGAAAAGGATGTGGGTAATTGGTTTAGGATAGGAATTGGTCAGAATATAATCATTCATAAATGCTTATAAGGTATGAAGAGAATCGGTGTTGAGGGGTGGTATTTATAGTGGATGAGAGGGGTGTTTTTTGATTATATTATACATTTTATATTATATTTTCTCAAGAATATAAATAGTGATAATTCTTTAGAAAAATTATAGTAACTAATAAAGGTGATTTAGAAAAAAAATTCTTACATTAGTGATACATCAACAATTACTCAATAATTCATGTATTTAGTTGATACCATAAATTACAATTCTTAAATAGTCACCAAATATTCAACTACATTAGAAAAACCCAAATAATTTCCACAATTTTATTGATTGGTAGATTTCAAAATTGGACATCAATTATTGAAAATATTTTTTTAAATATAAGAAATTTGATTTTTAATTAAAATCATCATTTATTAAAAAATGAAAATTTAAAAATTATAACCGATTCATAAATCTTTAAAATATAAATTAAGGTCTCATAAAATTTTATTATATTCAAAATAAAAAATAAAATTTATTTATGATTCTATTTTTGAAAATAATGTTACTAAGATAATATATTAATTATAGAATAATAAATAAACATTTACGTTTGACAATAATACCAATGCTTAATATATCATTTTTTAAAATTTATTTACATATTACATGATATAAATATGTCATATTTCAATTGTTGATATATCTAAATTTTAAATATAATTTCATAGTAGAGGTTATTAATCAAATGTCCACATTACTATTCATAATGGTAACATTACTACACCAAAAATTATGTTAATATTAAATAATATATCACTATTCATATGTGAAATGTAAACTATGGAATAAATTCAATTTATTTAAGAAGATGAAAACCATAAAATGTTGGGGTGTTATATGAACTAATAATCTCATATGATTCTTTCCCACAGGTTATGAAGAATGGTTTGAATTCTGATATGTCTATAGAGTTTTCTAGTTATGAAGAACATAGTGGAGATAATGTATATATCTTATGAATTGGTTTTTTACGTTTTCATTTTTCCAAAGAAACTAAACAAATAATATTCTAGAATGCATCATAATATTATGTATTGGATATTAATTTATTAAGATATATTATCTATGTATGAAAACATGTTTTTTTATAATTTGTATTAAATATTTGTATAGTTAATCATTAGATATTTAGTTTCAAAAACCTTGGAAAAAATATTGGGGTTAATTATATGTATTGGATAACATCATAATGTTTTGGTTAAGAAGAGATGATATGGTTTTCCTAGAAATACATCCCCTCTAGATAATACAAGAAAACATGGTTTTAGAACAAATGAATTAAGAAGATATAAACCACAAAAGAGTTTGTTGAGTATATATTGACCATCATTCTAGGGTATGGCGAGTTTACCCTTATAACATTCATGTTATGAAACCCCCAAGAGATATTGTAAGGACCTGCACATGGTATTTCAGATTGGGTGCCTAATTCTATTTTTTGGAATGATTATATGAAATCTATATCCTGATAGAACAAATAGTTTAGTACTTTTGGAATACTAGATACATACATAAGATAAACATTATAACTTGAAAGGAAATAAAATATATATAATCTATTTGAAACAGCCCAAACTCCTTGATTATCCCTGCAAGTCATTCATAATTTACATCTTAATATCTTGGGAAAATAAAAAATAAAAAAGGGGTGAGATTATATGATCATAAATGGTGTTCAATACATCATAAGATATCATTAACATAAACAATATTTTAGGAGAATAACTAAAAACACATATCTTTAAAAAAATATGAACTCAATATGGAAGGAATATGATCTGAAAAAAAAATTACATAACAAAACATATTAATGGGTATTAAACTAGTATAATAACTACTTAAATTATAAATTATTAGCTTCATAATGAGTTAATTCATCAGGGTGTATATCATAATCATTTAGTCAAGGCCTCGTGCCAAGACCATGCATAAATGAGTAAAATCCCTAACTAGTTTTTCATATGGGACTTACTAATGCATCAAGGTGATATATAGGGTCCCACCAACCACATAAGAAGTATAATAAATTCCCTATACGAATGGGGAAAAACAAAAATATCATATGCATTTGTATTGAAACTAGCATATGAAATGTAAGTAACTTTCCCAAATTATTAGTTATGATCACTAATCATTAGGAGGAATACGGTAAATGGTATCAGGATAGTATATCCACAGTCAAAATAATCATAAAATATTAAATAAAATATGTTATATCATATACTAAAATAGTTATCCCAATTTAATTTCATAATCAACAGTAGTGTTTAAAAATATGAAAATAAACGTATAAAACCATCGAGAAATTCTTGAGATAAACACCCTTTTACTTTTAAAAGAAGAGTTCATTTTGAAAATTAATTATATAAAACTTGACGTGAATTAAGGATGTTTTATCATAATAAAATTATTTATTTTATAAAAATAATGTTTTTTAAAAGTATATTATATAGTTTCCTTGAAAATATGTAACAATTCATGAAATTCATTTGAATCTATCATGTATTTCAGGAAGAATTTATGAAAATATTTTTTAAAACATGTATGTATCCATAAAAAAGAATGATTCTTGTTTGTACACAGATATAGAATATTGAAACATGATTTTTTATTACTAAATAAAAATAACATAGATTTTAATTTGGATAAAGGGATACAAAGAGTAAACTAAAAGAAAATGGAGGTTCTGGTAGAACACTCTTACCTTATGTCTGAATATGTTCCACTATTTAATATAAGGTACTGGAATAAAAAATTAGACTTATTAATAACTTAATTCATAACCTATTTTACATTTATTTATTGTATAATAATTTCATTAAATTAATTTATGTCCCTATTTATATGTTATAATATTGAATTTTGTCGTTCCGGAGTGTTCGTTTCCTTGGTTTTTACAATCATTATACCCCTATATGATTATGGATGTTCATGTGGAATGGATATAATTTTCCAAAATTGAAAGTATATATTATTGATGAAAATAAATATGTTTTAATGGTTATATATATCATTTGGTTACATGGTATAAGGATGAATCATTATATTAAATATTAATGATAATAACTTAAATTATTTTGGCGGTATTTTGATTATTACGAACTACTGTTATCGTATGAATTAATATTATGTACATATACAGGTTAATGGATATTATATAGGTTATAATATATATTTTATAGTATCTTTAAAATATAATTTGTTTTATGACCAATATTGATGGACAAATTGAAGAACGATACTTTGTCATCCAGGAAGGTTGAAAATTAGCACCTCACAGAAGTTGATTTCGTGTATAAAAAGAGAGGGGGGAGCATAAGAATATTGAAAATAGATATTAAATTAAAAGGAAATAATTCTAGTATATAGTTGATTCTGGATTTATATGGATAATTTGGATAGAGGAAGAGAGTAGAATATATCAAAATAATGGAACTTGAAATGAAATTAAAATAAAGATGTTGATTTATATCTTGAATACACCTCATATCAACCACTTTAAGGGAAGGGGTTTTTTTCATATTGAAAGATGAAGGGCTCCAAGACGTGGGGATGGACTAAGGAAGATTATTTGGGTAGAAAAGGTTGGAGATTCCAGGCTTATAGGGGTGAGGAGAAGAGGGAGAGATGGCTCACATTAATAGTGGAGGAGAAAATTTTGTTTTCCCATCATTTTAATTATTATCTTATTATTTTGGATCAAAACTATGAATAGTCTATATTAATGTTTCTAAAATAGTATTAATTGAATATGAGTTCAAACCAATGGCCATTTACATCATCCATGACTCCGGCATGATGTATAAATTTATTTATATAGCATATTTTATAAATTATTGAACTTCACTATTCACTAAAAATTCAGGTATTTCAGAAAAAGAAAAAAATTCACTGTCAAAATTATTCAATGTGAATAATTTTTAAATGAACTTGGTTTTATCAAATTATTTTTCAATATAAGGGAACTTCAATTTTTAAATAAATTCAATTTTTACATAGAAAATAAAAATTTAAAATTTAAAATAGATTTCTTAATACATTAAAAAATTAACTGAGGTCTGATAATATTATAAAAAAATGATAGGAGAAAATTTTTATTTAGGAATAAATTTTCTGAAAATGAATTTTATTAATTTAATAATTTATAATTATTGTTAAAGAGTAATTACAAATTAAAATATCAACACTTAATTATTAATTTTTAACATATTTTATTTCATTTATAATGTGCCAAAATAATATTTATTCTAACATGGGTGTGGATATTATTAATAAGGGTACATTTCGATTTATAAGGGTATGTTACTATTCATAAGGGTATGATAATATTCATTAAAAATGTAAATTGATATTATCATACACTAAATATCTTACTATTTGTATCTGTGTATACTAGTTTTTTGAAATTTAAATCATAGAAGTGTCAAAGATTATGTTTACTGGATAGGTTATAAAAAAAGTCATGTTTTATAGAGACTCATTTATTCATGAATTTAATATTATATTTATTTATAATTCCTTGGCGTGTTACATTATCCCCTGTTAAATAAAATTTATCCTAAAAATTAAAGAAGGTTACCTCATAAATATATTTGGGTAGTTCTCTATCATAAGCATCTCGAGATCCCATGTGGATTCTTCAATTTTACTATTTTTCCAGGTACCATTACCAGTCGTGTTTTCCAATTCCAAAAAAGATGTTCCTTAGTGTCTAGAATCTAGACAGGGTTTTCACAGTAAGGTAAGATAGGTTCTTATTCTATACCTTGATAAGTGAGGACATATGTCGGGTTGGGCATGTTTATTCTCAACAATAAGAGATAGAACATATTGTGTACATTAGACAGGATAAGCGATGTTACCAAATATTAATCCACATATCCTATTCTTTCTATAATTTGAAAAGGGCCAATGTACCAGGTTTTTAGTTTACATTTCATCCTAAATCTTAAAACACCCTTCCATGAAGATAATTTAAATGAAAACATAATCTCCCACATGAAATTCCAAATACTTAATTCGATTATAAACATATCTCTTTTTCCTATATTGAACTTATTTGATATGGGTTTGAAAAGTCATTACCTTCACTATTGTTATCTCTATATGATCTGGACCCACAATCCTCCTTTCACCGACTTCATCACAATATGTTTGTGTATGATATATAATTCATTAAAATGTTTCATATGGTTCCATTTGAATTCTATAATGGAAACTAATATTATAGGAAAACTCCTCAAATTTTAAATAATGATCACACATTACTTGAAAATATTGTGATCTTGATCCGAACATTTCTTATAAATTTTGGATTGCCTTTTCTGATTTCTCATTAGTTTGAGGGTGAAAAAAGGCACTCAATCGAAGAACGGTATCCCAGGATTTCTAAAGACGTTTCCTAGAATTTGATGTAAATTTTGGATCACAGTCAAACATAATCGGGAGAGGTTCTCCATGAATACATACAAATTTATTGATAAAGAATCTTGCTAGGAGCTCTTGTGAATAATCCACTATTAGAGTGAAGATATGTACACATTTTTTTAATTCAATCAATATTTACCCATGTTACCTAATTATTTTTTGGATTTTTGAGGAATCTATTAAAAAAATCAATGGTGACGTCATCCCATTTACATATAATAATAGGTATAGGATTCATGACTCCTCTAGGATGTTTTAGTTTGGACTTCTCTTTTTGAGAGACTAAACCCCTTGATAGTTAATCATAAATTTCCCTCTTCATGTTATCCCACCAGAAATATTCCTTCAAATATCTATACATCTTAGTGATACAAGGATTTGTATAAAAATTTTAAAATGGGAATGATCCAATAAATCTATTTTTATCTTGGGTATATCTGGAACACATCACCCCTTCTCAAATTTCAGAATCCCATCTTCATATATGAAGTCTTTCGACACACCATCATTCACAGCATTAATTTTCTTTTGAGGATTCTCGTCATCAGGCAAATAAAATTTAATTATTTCCAATAATGATGGTTGGGTTACCAATTAAAAAATAATTATGTATCACCTTATTTGATAATTACCATGTCCATCCTGACTAGATCTGTGAAAAATTGATCCCTTTCAATCCTCATTTTTTTAAAACTCTATGATCCTTCTTTCTCAATGCATTAGTTACCTTATTTTCATTTATTATGTGGTAGTGTGTGGATCAATACTAATAATTGAGTAGTTAGATCCATCGTCTTGGACCCATTTTGAGTTCATTTTGAAATAATATATATTTAATAATCTTGTGATCTGTATATATGTAGCATCATTCACCATAGAGATAGTGTCTTTATATTGTTTTTAAAAAAGATCACAGTAGATAACTCAGTATCAGGAGTAGGATTATTTTTTTCATGAATTTTTTACTACCATGATTCATATAAAATAACTCTGTCATTTATCATAAGGACACATCCAAGTATTTTATTTGATTCATCACTATAGATCACAACCTCATCATTCACCAATAGTAGAGTTAGGATAAGAGGATTCACTAATCTCCTAATTAATTATTTGTAAAATTCGACACATTATTTTTCCATACATACTTAACCCATTGACAAGTAATCCTGGATAAAAGGATTTCTAATTGGGTGATGTTCTGAATGAAATTTCGATAATAACATGCTAAAATATAAAACTATGTTCCTCAGTTTTGTTTGTTGGTGTACGCAATTCTTGAACATACATTTTCATGGATGGATAAATATTTTTTTACATCATTGGACACAGTATCGCCAAGAAAATAATTTTCATGATTCCAAAATTCACACTTTATAAAACTCATATATAATTTCTTTATTCTAATAGTCTTCAGAATAATACAGAAGTGATTTTAATTATATTTGTAGCTTTGGGAGTATACCAAGATATCATCAATAAATAAAACAATAAATTCATCAAGATAATCCTTTAAAATCCTATTCATTATATACATGATGATAGAGGGAACATTAATCACTCCAAAAGGCGTTACTGTAAACTCTCAATGCCCATACCTGGTTGGAAACGCTTTCTTTGGAATATCTTCCTTCCCCACAAGAAACTAATGATATACAGATTGAACGACAGTCTTTGAAAAATATTGTGATCCATAAAGTGGATCAAATAAATCATTTATATGAGGTTGGTGATTCTCATTCATTATTTTTATAGTATTTATCTCCCTATAGTAAAATCACAAGCTCATAGATCCTTCTTTATTTGTAACCAAAAGAATATGATCTCCCCACGGAGAAACAATAGGGATAACAAATCCTTTATCACACAATTCATGTAATTGTTTCTTCAGTTATATTAATTCCATAATTTCCTTTCCATAAGGAGTCGTTGAAATAGGTCTTTAACCATGACTTAAAAAAATTATGAACTCAAATTCAGGCTCTAGAGGATGTCCAAGTAAATCCTATGAAAAAACATTAATATATTCTTGCACAATAGGTACATACTTAATTTGAAAATTTCATTCCTCACTCATAAATATCGAGTTATCATCCTCCCCATGAATTGAATTCAGCAGAGCTACTATGGTTGGATCTATATGAGAATCAAATGGCGATGTTTCTTCCCGAAAGATAATGGGTTCTACATCGTTCTCAAAAATTGTAACATCCTTCTTCCTGAAATATATTTTTCACATAATAATTTCAAATGAAATCTATAAGAAGGATTATATCAAATTAATTCATGGGTTTGATGATAAAAGTGGAAAATAAATGATGTTCATATTCCATAATGGGGACTACCTGGCACATATTTGTTGCAACGATACTTCCTTTAGGATTTTTGACTAAAATCAACTTGATTAAAGAATATTGGATATATATAAATTTATTGGAAAACTAGGAAGATATAAGACAATTCGAGGATCCAGAATCAAAAAAAAATTGGCTAGGTTTATGGAAATGATTAAAGTACCTACCACCACATAATTAGGATCTTCAACCTTTGTAGTTGTGATAACATAAGCCTGGTATTTCTCCCTTGGCCTTCTTTGAGGAAATATTCCTTGATTCTTAAGAGAAACGTTTTGATAATGTCCCATATCCTTGAAACTATATCATTGAATATTGGTAGCTTATTTCTTCCCCTTTAAATCATGGGATTGGTGATCTTTTTCAAAACACTTGTAACAAACACCCAGACCCATTACAAAAGTACTAGGGTGTTTGTTACCACAATTATCACAGGATGGAAAGTCAACTATTCCCTTTGTCCACATTTCTTTATTTGCTTTTTCATAGTTTTTTATTATCCCACTTATTCTCTTGTATTACTTTAATGTCATAAGACTTAGATAATTCATTTTCCATCTTGATTGCACATGAGAATATATCTTCGTATGATGAGAAACATTAGGAGACTAGTTCCTGTCTGAGAAATGGTTTTCATCTATAAAAGAATTGATCAATATTACTAATTGGAATACATATTTAGTCTGTTGAATGTATTTCTATCCATGTCATGTTACCTTCATAATTTGAAACATTCTCATCATATTTTTGCCTTAGATTCAGAAAACACCTTTCTATATCTTCTCGTTGTTCATGAGGGATGTATTTTTCTAAGAATATTTCCTTGAAATCCCTCCATTAAATTTCTTCAATTTATCCCTCATCTGTTTTGTTTTGAATTAAATACCACCACTGATCCACATCTCTTGATATGTGATAAATCTATATAACAACAATCACTATTTTTTTACATCCAAAAGTGTTAAATATCTTCTCTAAAGAACTTATCCACTACTGTTTTATTAATGGGTTTTAGTCCAATTGAATAATGGAGTCTGCTTTCACATAATGAATTCTAACATATATCCTCCACATTGTGGATCCAGATGCTCTATACGTGTATGTTTATTATTCATATCCTGAGTCAAATATCCCCATATAGTTATACGTGTTGGTCAGATTGGACACTCAAGAGGGGGGTGAATTGAGTTCCAAATAAAATTTATGTTAAAACATTGTCTAGTTAAAATCCTCCGATTTATAAAATAAGTTATACTGTAGTGAATTTATAAAGATTGTAAATGTTAACATAGCTTCTCAAAGATTCATTAGATCTCATTTATTTTAACCACAAGATCAAACTAACTTTTGAAACTAATCTGCTGATTCACAATAAGTGTAAACACCTGATAATCTAACTACCAAAGTAGCTTCAAAATAATTTTGTATTTTAATGTAATAGTAGCAGAATAAATATAATATATGTCGTATACATTAAACTTAAATAAAATATGCACAGCAGATATAAGAAGAGGTTCAGTCTCAAGCCGAGAATTAGTCCATTAAAATATATATAAGAATTTGATCCACACCCTGGATCGGGGTTAACAACAGTGTTAAAAAAACTGTCCAAGACCAAGACCTCTACCACTATTATTCGTGGGAAACAAAGCAGCAACAAACCAGCTGTTTAGGTCACACACGTCCTCCACAACTATCCTAGTGGGAAATAAAAGATGTATGAGTTTGAGTGAGGATTTACAGATCCTTCGGTTAAAGTTCAGAAGACAGTGTGTGTGTAAAAATACAGAAGATGACACACACTACTCAAAAGGTAAATAATGAATCATAGAGAAGAGATGTAGAGTTTAGAAAAGGATCTAGTGATTGTCAATGTAGCTTTGGACTCGTTGGATTGAGAAGGAATGCTTCGGAGTCCCTCTCTAGTTTTTCTGTTGAAAGACAGAGTGTCGTAATTTAGCTTGTGTTCTACAGTCTCTTGATTCATTGTGTGTTCTTCATAAATTTAGGATTCCATGTATGGAACTTCTTTGAGAATCGTTCATTGTGTTCTTCAAAGTTGTGCTCCAGATTGTTATTTGGTTCAGTACATAGCTCTCATGTATTATAGTATATGTGTTGAGACGTGTCAGGCACGCGTGTTTTCTCTAATACAACTCAATCTTCTTTATATTCCACGAGCTCTGGCAGTAGTAATGATTCCCTTTTCATAGGTACGAGATACGGTTTCCTGTCAAGCCAAAAACTAACATTAAATAACATTAATTGGATTAAAAACAACAAATATGACCGTTAGATTTATTTAAAAAATTATTCACAAAATCTTAAGAAACGGTGTCACAGTGATCATGGAAACGTTGTCTTCTAAACGGTGTCTGATCACGGTGTCTGGTCACAGTGTCTGGTCACGGTGAGTCCTTGACAGTGTCTGGTCACGGTGAGTCCTTCACAGTGTCTGGTCACGGTGTCTGGTCACGGTGTCTGGTCACGGTGTCTGGTCACGGTGAGTCCTTCACGGTGTCTGGTCACGGTGTCTGGTCACGATGTCTCCATACTTAGACAAAAAAAATCTTAATTCGAACTAAGATAGTGATATACAGAATACGAGTTAAGGTTACTCATTACAGATAATATATGAGATAATTGTGATTATACATAAAACTTGTAAAGAGTAATTAACATCCATAAGAGTTTTTATTATAAAAACATGATATACACCTATTGTTGAGCTTGAAGAGCATTAGCAAGATGTGCACTGAAGATCAAGATTAATTAATAGTAATGAGATTTTGATTATTAAAACATGATTATGACACGATCAGTCCAACAATATCCCCCTTTTTGATGATCACAAATCATATATTGGCAGAATATAAAAGATATGTAATATTATAGATACTTGAATTGGAAACACATTATAGAACAGATATTTGCAGTTTTTCTCCCCCATTTATACTATTATAGAACTGATACTTGTAGGTTTTTCTCCCCCTTTTGGTATTATCAAAACATAGTGAAAAGGAAATGAAACTCAGCAATTGTCATTAAACAAAGCATTCATAATACAAAGTACAGGAGAAGTACAAACTGTAAACAATAAATGAAATCCCATCAAAAAGAAAAACAGTTGGTAAAATATTAAGGGATCCATTTTTTTCTTGCCTTTATCAGCAGCAGAAGCTGGTGCTGAAGTAGAAGAAGGCATATAAGAGGTAGACAACGAGGGTAAGGGTAGAACTTCAAAAATAGATGGAGCCAAAGTAGGAGTAGTAGAAGATATAGGCATAGGTTGGTGAAGAATGACTGGCCGGATCTGAGAAAGGGCTTGGCTAACTGTCATGGTAATAAATGCTATGTCAGGAAGTCCAGGTCTAAGGGGTGCAGCAGCTGGAGCAACTATAGTAGTACTCTGCACATGATGATACGACTTCAAAAGATTGATGAAATCAGTAATGATTTCACCACTATACTGCACAGCATTATCAAAATCATCCTTATTCTCTAGAAATCTGTCCAAAAATCTGGTGAACTCTGAATGTTTCTGAACTTGAGCTTTAAAATATTGAGTCACCGGAGGGATTCTTAGATTTTCCACAAGATATCTAAAGTGATATGTCATTTCACTTTTAGAGAAAGTCCGAGAAAGATAAAAATATATTTTCTTGTTGATCTCTTGTTGAGCATCATTGGCTATCTTTGAATGGATCCTAACCATGTCCAATGCTCTATCACTGTTCTTAATTAATTATGACAAAGAAGATAGATCCAAGCCACTGAAGGCATTCTGTAATCCTTGTTTAATTAAGGATCTTAGTAGAGAGTCATCCAAAGAAGGTGTGGAGGTCTGACCAGAAGTTGGTCAAGCCTTGACAGCTTTGGTTAGAACATTTAGCTATTTCAGAACTTTTTGCAGACATCCAGTGTATTCATCTGTAAGCTTATTCAGAGTTTCCACAAGATCTCTCATGTGTTCCAGCATCTTCGTGTGCCTTTTTCCAATCTTTTCATCAAAAGATAGTAGGTAAGGATGAACTTGAGACACAATATATATAGCAAGGAGGGAATCAGAAGACTCAGGTGAAACAGAAGCAGGTGCAGGGGAAGAAACATGAGCAGGCTCTGATCTCAAAAAATATCTCATTCTGCAGACTTGCTACCATACTTTTCAGATTTGCAACATCAGCACTCAGTAGCTTATTCTCTACTTGGACTTCTTGAATTTCTCAGATCATCCTTTGTTGAATATTCAAGATAATATTTTACAAGAGAACGGATGAATCTTCTTGATTTAATTTAGTCACTGGGCAAGGTTTAGTGGAGACAATTTTCTCAAAACCAGCTAACAAAGTCTCGGCCAGAACATTCAGATCATCTTTGGTGACAATGGAATGAAGCTCAGGTAAGGATGCAGGTAAAGGTAGAGGATCAGATTCTTGTTGAGGGTTAGAGTCATCTTCAGACTTAGATTCTGATCCAGATTGAGGTTGGGGCTCTGGTTTTGGTTCTAAATGAGCTAAGGACTTCAGTTGAAACAGAGAAGAAAGATCTATTCCAGTTGCAGTCACTTGCTGTGACTCATTCACATCATAAAAGCTTGGGAACTCATACCGAGAGTTTAAAAAGAAAGTGATAGAAGGTTGAGAAGCTTCACCAGTTCTAGGTTCCACAATATCAAGAATTCGAGTTTCCTCCCCCTCAACTTGTGCTTCCCTTCCAGATTCTTGAGGTTCAAGAACATGGAAATGATCCACAGGATCATCCCTAATCTCTTCCGGAAATTATTTCCTTTCCAGCTGAAAGGAAATTTCCATTCATTCTTCAGCAGAGGGAATAATCTCAAGAACCAATTGTTCCACTGGATAAGATTCCAGACTTTCTTCTTTCTTAATAGAAATAGTCACTTCAACAAAAACTTCCTCAAAGTTTTCTTGTTGTTCTGAACCAGGAAAAACTAATTTCTTTGCAGCATTGGGATGAGCTTCTTCCTCATGAAGAACAACTGAAGGATCCTTAGTCCTTTCCTTTTCAACAACAACTTCCACTCCTTGAGGTATTTTAGCAGGGATAAGAGTTGGGATAACACCCCTTTCCTCTTCAACAGGAACTATTTCCATTAGAGGTATTATAGATTCTTCTCTAGGTGGAACTTCAGCTGTTACTTCTTCTTGTTCTTCTTCTTCTGAGTACTCAGCCACTTCATCTGGTTCCAAACCAGGATCATCTAGGTTCTTAGGCCTTCTTGGATAGTCAACAGTATTAATCTTTTTATACAGTTGATCACTCCCCTCAACCTGTTGCTTTTTTCAGGGATTCCAGCTAATCTTCATCCTTCTGATGATAGGCATGGATAGGCAGAAATCAAAGTCCTCTAATTTTTCTTCATTCAGTCCAACCATTCCTTTTGAGACTAACATGTCTGAAATCATCCTTGAATAAAACATGGAGGTGGATTTGGAAGTTACTTTGATCAGCTCACAAATATGGCTGATAACATACTCACACAGATTGATCATTTGGACATTCTTCAACAGGTGAATCAGTAACACATCCTGATACTTAATCACATCAAAATCTTTTTTTCTTGAACTAACCAAATTCTGAACAAACTTGAACAAAAGTCTTGTCTCCCCATCCAGTTTAGCAGCTATGGCCCTTCGCTTGGTTCAATTTCCAGTTAGATTTTCCAAAGCGGTTTCTATGTCAAAGATGTCAGTTATTGGAGGAGGGTCTCTGTGGTAATCTTCACACACTCCTTCTTGTGGAATTCTTAGGCATACAACCCACAAAATTGAAGAGAAAGAGCACTTCTGACTATCGATCCACCTGGTCACCAAAACACTTTCTCCAAACTCAAAAGAGGACTTCAAATACTGATAGAATTGAGATACAAGCCTCGGGTAAATCAGTCTATTCTATCCAGTGAACCATTCAAGCCATCCTTTATCTTTTAAAACTTTCAAAACTAATGATATTCTAGACATAAACCATTCAAGGAAAACATCTTTTTTAGTTACAATGGTATGACTTACCATGTTTGGGTTTAGAGGTCGTTCGGGAGCTATCCTTGGTATCCTTCATTGTTTCTTAGAGCGGCACTTCTCAGACGAGGGTGAAGATGGACGCTTCATCCTTGGCATTCACTAAAGGTTCGGGCGAGAGGGAAGAGAAGGTTCAGGAGAGAATTCGGGTTAGGAGTCGAATGAAACCCATAATTTTTATCATTTGTGAATGTCAAACATCATACAAACACAAACACGGGAAATCAAATAGCGGTGAAATAAAAATCACCTTGATACGGGTAAAAAAAATGTCATACTTCTCACAGTGAGACAAAAAACTAGCCATCATAGTGAGACAGTTTATAGTCATCACGATGAAATAGTGAGCAGTTTATATAGTCACGGTGAGACAGTGATTTGTCAGACCGTGAGCATAAAATAGTAACTTAGAAATTGTAAGTATAAAACTGTAATGTAAAGTACAGTAAAGTATTAAACATTAATATCAGTAAGATATTCATTTATGATTAATCATACCAAGATCATGTATGATGTAGTCTAATCATTCAGAATTTAATGGTTTAGTGAATATATCAGCAAGTTGATATTCAGTACCAATGACTTCCAAAGTGATATCACTTTTTTGATAATGATCCATCAAAAAGTGATGTCTTACATCAATATGTTTTGTCTTTGAATGATAAACAGTATTCTTAGAAATATTAATAGCACTTATGTTGTCACAATTTATTGAGACTTGTCTGAATTGATATCCATAGTTTAGTAATGTGTGTTTCATCCAAAACTTTTGTGCATAACAACTTCCAGTAGCTATGTATTCTGCTTCTACAGTTGACAATGAAACAGAATCTTGTTTCTTACTACACCATGATACTAGTGACTTACCTAAAATATGACATGTTCCAGAGGTGCTTTTTCTATCTAACTTACATCCAGCAAAGTTAGTATCAGAATAAATAACTAGATCAAGTGATTTTCCTTTGAGATAGAACAGTCCTAAATTGGGTGTATGCTTGAGGTATTTGAAAATTATCCTTACAGTATTTAAATATGACTCTTTAGGGTTTTCTTGAAAACGAGCACACATACACACACTAAACATAATATCAGGATGGCTAGCAGTCAGGTAGAGTAGACATCCAATCATTCCTCTATAAGTGGTTTGATCAAAATATTTACCATTTTCATCATGATACATCTTACAGGTGGTACTCATGAGAGTGTCACTACTTTATGTGCTATCCAATCCAAAACTTTTTAAAAGATCTCTAGTATATTTATTTTGAGTTAAAATAATTCCATCATCATTTTGAAAAATTTGAAAACCAAGAAAGAATTTAAGTTCACCCATTAAACTCATTTCAAATTAATTTTTCATCATTTTTGAAAAATCAGTACATAAATAATTTTTAAAAGATCCAAATACAATATCATCAAAAAAAATTTGTACTACTAAAACATATTTAGAAATTAATTTTATAAAAAGAGTAGGATCAGCTATTCCTTTTGTAAAACCTTTAGTAATTAGAAAAGTACTTAATCTATCATACCAAGCTCTTGGAGCATGCTTTAAACCATATAAAGATTTTGATAGTTTGAAAATATGATTTGGAAAATGAGGGTTTGAAAAACCAGGTGGTTGTTCAACAAAAACATCCTCAGCAATATATCGATTTAAGAATGCACTCTTGACATCCATTAGATATAGTTTGAAATTTAGATGTGCAGCATAAGAAAGTAAAATCCTAATAGCTTCTAATCTGGCTACATGAGCAAAATTCTCCTCATAGTCAATATCTTCTTCTTGACTATAGACTTGTCTAACTAGTCTAGCTTTATTTCTAATTATGTTTCCAGATTCATATACATTATTTCTAAACACCCATTTTGTGCCTATTATGAAAGTGTCCTTAGGTCTTTCAACAAGATCCCAAACTTTATTTCTTTCAAACTGATTGAGTTCTTCATGCATAGAAATTACCCAAAATTCATCATTAAAAGTATCATCAATGTTTTTAGGTTCAAGTTGTGACAAGAAGGATTGATGTTCAACCTGATTTCTAAGAGAAGCTCTAGTTTGTGTCCCTATATCAATATTTCATACAACAAAATCTAAAGGATGATTCTTTAGAATTCTAGTTGATCTAGTAAAGGTAGGGCTAGAAATCTCAGGTTCATCAATAGGTTTGGAATCAACAGAAGCAGGTTCTAGAAAATTTATAGAACTGGACGTTTTAACTATAGGTCCACTGTCTTTATCATTAAGGTTTAAAACAGAGAGATCATCTTTATGATTTTCAAGAGAGGTTTTAGGCTCATGTGGATCAGTTTCATCAAACTTGATTTGAACAGATTCTTCCACACACTTGGTTTTCTTATTGAAAACACTATAGGATTTACTAGACATAGAATAAGCTAGGAAAATTCCTTCATCACTCTTGGATGCAAACTTGTCAAGATTATCTTTGGTATTAAGAATAAAGACATTACAGCCAAATACTTTTAAGTAGTTAACCTTAGGTTTCTTATGGTTCCACAACTCATAAGGGGTCCTCTTAAGAACAGGTCTGATTAATACTCTATTGATAATATAAAAAACTTTATTTAAGCTTCTGCCCAAAAATAAACAGGTAGGTCATACTCATTAAGCATAGTTCTAGAAATTTATTGCAGGGTTCTATTCCTTCTTTCTACTACACCATTTTTCTAGGGTGTCCTAGGGGTAGAGAAATTGTGAATATAGAAATTGTGAGAGTAGTAAGATTCAAATTCATGATTCTAAAATTCACAGCCATGATCACTTCTCAGAGTTTTAATCTTAAGTCCACTAAGGGTTTCTACAGATTTGGAGTATTTAAAAAAGTAAGAACATGATTCACTTTTGTGATCTAGAAAATATACCCAAGTATATCTAGAAAAGTCATCTACTAAGACATAGACATAGTGCTTCCCATTTAAGGTAGAAACTCTAGATATTCCAAAAAAATCCATGTGAACCAACTCGAGAGGTTGATAAGTTGACACTTCATTCTTTGATTTGAAAGAAACTTTATGTTTCTTTCCCTTTTGACAAGGATTACATACTTTGTCATTTTGAAACTCAATTTTGGGTAGGTATCTATCCAAGTTCTTCCTATTAAGTTTTCTAAGCGAGTGTATATTGCAGTGTCCTAATCTTCTGTGCCAAAAAAAGACTCTTTATGAAAAGAATTTAAACAAGTAATATTCTGCTTAGCTAAAGAATTTAAATCAACAGCATAAACATTTTGATTTCGCAGGGCAGAAAATACTAAAGCATTTTAAGAATTAAAAACATTGCAAGAATAATTTTCAAATTTAACATTAAAATCATCATCACATAACTGAGAAATACTTAACATATTATATTTAAGTCCATCAACAAATAAAACTTTAGAAATTAATACTGAGTCAGTGTTACCAATCTGGCCTATGCCAATGATATTTTCTTTAGAATTATCACCAAATGTGACAAAACCTCCATCAATCCTAACTAAGCATTTAAAGAATGAGAAGTCTCCAGACATATGTCTTGAACATCTATGTCACGACCCGTCCTCGGGGCCCGTGCCGTGACTACCCCAAGCCCGCCTTCCATAGGCCAGGGGCTGGCGACTAGCACCAAGGCGTAGAATCCCAGTAAACAGGGAAGGCATTGCCTTTATAAGTAACAACCACACAGAGTCAGCAAGCGGAAAGTAAAGTGCAGAAAAGTAAAGGGGGCCGGAAATACAAGCCCAACTGTAAAGTAAAACTGAAAAAGTAAAGTACAGTAACTGAAGAAAAGACGGCGGCCTCATGTCGTCCACTGGCAATCCCACCTGAAGGGTGGGTACAGATAGCCTCCAGGCTCCTCGGGTCCCACGTCCGCTCCGAGCACATCCCGCCCAGTGGTCCACCTCCAGGTACCGTCCTGCTCCACGCCCCAACCGTGATCAGCGCTGTCCGTCGTCTGCAACCAACACAACAAGGTGCGGGCATAGCCCGTGCAGGGGTGAGTACAAGCTACTCAGTAAGGACCCCGAGACCCCCGAAGGTCTCCCGAAATCCACAAAGGATATAGCACAAAAGAAAGATGCAATCACAAAGTAACATCTGACTCGACTTAGGTATATGCCCATACATATACCTAAGTCCCCAATTCTTGCTCTGCTCATGAGCTCAAGAACAACTCAATCCACAAAGGAAAGCAAGACTCAAATCCACAAGGAGAGTAAACAGTAAATCCACATAGGATAGTTCAACACAATCCACAAAGGAGAGTAACATAAGATTCAGCTCAACTAGGTATACTTTTTCAGATGACGTCAAAGACGATCAATGATCCGTCTTAGTCGTCGGACCCACGAAGGATCGATAGGTACTAACCCCCTCAAAAGACCCACACAGGATCGGGCTCACACAGAACCTGTAGGCAATGGCTCACACAGAACCGGTAGGCAGTGGCTCACACAGAACCGGTAGTAGGACCCACACAGGATCGGGCACTGATCCGCGTAGGATCGCTGAGTGCAGTAGTCGACGCAGTCCACTGAGGATCTCTGCACAGTCGTCGCCGCAGTCCACGAAGGACCTCTGCTCTGCCGTCGTCGCAGTCCACTGAGGATCTCTGCTCTGCCGTCGTCGCAGTCCACGGAGGATCTCTGCTCTGTCATCGAAGTCACAGCCAGCGCTAGGGTTCCCGCACACAGCGAGCTCGTTTAGGAGGGTCCGCTCCACGAGCCGAGAGGCTGATACATCAACTGACACGTAGTCCGAAGTTGATGTATCCAAAAGTTCCGTATCGACAACAGGATCTCAACGCAACAGACGGCGCGTCAATCGGACGCCCGGTCTGAGAGATATTGGCATTTTCGTCCCAGGGGCACGGTTGGTTTTTAGGGAAAAACCAACCCGACCGTACTACGCCTGTATCCGATCCTCGGGCGGAGTATGCCAAATGTTCCGTCTCACTTAGCGGAAACTACCACAGCTGACGGTACGTCGGTCGGACGTCCGTAGCTCAAGTTATGAGCGTTTCCGCTCCGAGGGCCCGGTTGGTTTCGTGTACGAACAAACCCGGCCGAACCCAAAGTCTTCCAAAACCTTGAGTATAATATAGCAAAACGACCGTCTCGATCCAAGGATCGCGTAGCCGCTGACGGTTCGTCAATCGGAGGTCCCAGGCCCAAGATATGGGCGAAAGACCGAAGAGGGCCCGAGACGGGGGTACTGGGCTCGGGGCGACCCGGCCCGACCCCCCCCCCCCTTGGGTCGGCCGAACCGGGTCGGCCCGACCCGGCTAGGCCGGGTCCGGTCCGGCCGGGGCGCGGCCCGGCCGCCCGGACCGGCCGGCTCGGCTTCGGCCGGGCGGCCGAAGGGGCTGTCGCGGGTTTGACCCGCGGCTTTGAGGGAAACGCGGCCCCCGCGGGGGGCCGCCTGTCACGCGGACGCGGCCGGGCCGCCGCGTCCGTTCCCGGTTCCGCGCGGCCGCGCAACCGGCTGCCGCCGCCGCCGCGGCTTCAGCCGCGGCGGACTTCCTCCACGGCGGCGCGCCGGGCGCCGCCGCCACCTTCCGCGGGCCGCCAGAGATGCTCCGGTGGCCCGATTTCTTTCCCGTCTGCGCCGTTGTTCCTCCCGGGACGCGTCCTCCACTGCGGAATAAAAAAATGGCCCTTGCGTCGTGCTTTTGCCGTCGCCCACCAAATCCGCACAAAAAGGAAGATCGGCGGAGGGTTGCCGGGTCTTGTTCGTTAGACCCGCACCCTCCGCATTAGTCATAAACAACGGGAGAACAAGGAATAACCAACTCAACAATTTTAAATAAATTTAAAATTGTTCCGTGATCGGTTCTTTATTTTAAAAGAAATAAAATCACGGGAAAGGAAAATCAAGAAAATAAATCCCTACCTCGCAGCTGTCGTTGCCGAACGGGGGATCGTCGCGGGATTGCTCGTCGCGGATGAAGGGGTTCGTCGCGTCGTCGCGGTATCCGGCGTCGCGTCGCCAATCTCCGGATCAAGATCAAACGGATTTAATTAATTTAAATCCGTTGATATCGAATTATAAAAAAAAGGGGGAGAATCTAGAAGTTTCGATTCTCACCTTTAACCGCCGATCGCAGGTCCGCCGCGGAAGAAGAGGCACCGAAGAAGAAGAAGAAGAAGAAGGTCGCGGAAAAGTAGTTGACGTCGCGGATCGTGCGTCGTCGAATTCCGGTTCCGGCGTTCTTCGCGTTCTTCGCGTTCTTCGCGTTCTTCGCGTTCTTCGCGTTCTTCGCGGGGAGATGAAGAAACAAGATCCTCTCAAATCCTTTCAAAGGATTTTTAGGTTGGTCTTATTTTAAAAACATGCCAACATACGAAACCGGTTAAGAAACGATCCATCAATTCGAAAGAAACGACCCATTTAATTCACGAAGAAACAGTCCATTTAATTCACGAAATAAACTGCCCAATTAAATGGTCTGTTAAGAATTAAAGAAAACGCGTCGGTTGACTTTTCAGTTACTTTGACGGGTTTTCGCAGGTGCGTTACTTAGCGAAAGAAACGGCGGGGCTCGTGCGGGCTCCACCGCACAAATATCCTACCAAGGGGTAGGATATTTCTGGATAGCATCCTATCCAGTTCAACTCAGTTCAAGCCGTCCTTAAGTGACTTCAAGTGGCTTCCAAGCAGCTTAAGTGAAATAAAATAAAGTTGTCGCACAAACTTTATTTTATTTCTGACTTAAAGCCGCAAAATTTAAAAACCACGTCTGAGCAAACGCAACTCCGGAAGAGGCGTTTCTAAGCAAAAACCGGCGCTGCGATTTCATCGGTGCCCTCAGAATTTGATTCCGGGCACCGGTTCAAAATATAGAAAAACCCGCTCGTCCGTTCACTAAACGTACCCGAGCCAAACTTCGGAAATTGATTCCGGGCACACCGGGCCTCGGAATCAGGTGCCGTCTGAAGCTGCGCTCTTGTAAAATTCCAAAAAAAATTAAGAAAAAAATTTCCTTGAAATTTGCGGGTCTTTACATTACTCTCACCTCAGGGCTTTACGTCCCCGTAAACATACATCAAAAACTAGGGGAACAAATGGGGGTACTGAGCACGCATCTGAGCCTCCCGCTCCCAAGTGCTCTCCTGGAGGTTCCCGTGCTGCCATCTGACGCGCACAAGAGGAATCGACCGCCCACGTAGGACCCGCTCCTGTCGATCCTCGATCTCCACTGGGACCTCCGCAAAAGTCGCCCCATCGTCCACGTCCAACTCCCCAAAGTCGATGATGTGCGTCGGGTCGTGCACGTATCTTCTCAGCTGAGACACGTGAAAGACGTCGTGCACCCGGTGCAACTGAGGTGGTAGAGCCAGGCGATAAGCCACCTCTCCTATCCTGCTGAGGACCTGAAAAGGCCCGATGAAGCGTGGAGACAACTTGCCGCCTCGGCCAAATCTCCGTAAACCACGTCGAGGTGAGACACGCAAAAAGACGTGGTCGCCATCCTCGAACTCGAGTGGCCTCCACCTCCTGTCAGCATATGACTTCTGCCGGCTCTGAGCTGTCCTCATCCTCTCCTGGATGATCTGGACCTTCTCTGTCGTGGCTCGGACCATCTCTGGTCCCACGAGTGCTGACTCCCCGGGGTCTGTCCAGCACAACGGTGATCTGCAGGGTCTGCCGTACAACGCCTCGTATGGTGCCATCTCGATGGTGGAGTGATAGCTGTTGTTGTACGCAAACTCCACCAAGGGTAGGTGGTCCTCCCAGCTGCGACCAATGTCGAGAACACATGCACGGAGCATGTCCTCGAGTGTCTGAATGGTCCTCTCCGTCTGACCATCCGTCTTAGGGTGGAAGGCTGTGCTCAGATGGAGCCGCGTCCCGAACGCCTCCTGCAACCCCTTCCAAAGCCGGGAAGTGAAACGAGCATCTCGATCGGAGACGATAGATGATGGCACACCGTGAAGCCGTACGATCTCCTGGACGTAAAGACGTCCCAAGCTCTCCACTGAGCCCTGCTCTCTGATGGGTAAGAAGTGTGCCGACTTGGTGAGTCGGTCGACAATCACCCAAATGGAGTCGTGACCTCTGGAAGTGCGTGGAAGTCCACTCACAAAGTCCATAGATATGCCGTCCCACTTCCACTCCGGGACCTCCAAGGGCTGTACCAAGCCTGCTGGTACCTGATGCTCTGCCTTCACCTGCTGGCAGGTGAGGCATCGTGAAACGAACTCAGCCACAGCTTTCTTCATGCCGGCCACCGATGCTGTCGTCTGAGATCCTGGTACATCTTTGCCACTCCGGGATGTACCGCCAAGGGAGAAGTGTGAAACTCTCTCAGCACCTCCTCTCGTAAAGCGACTGGTACGAAGGTACGCCCTCTGAAAAGGATGTCGTGCTCTGCTCCAAGGGAGAAGCCATCAGGCGCCTGACCTGAGGATATTAGTGCACGCCGGGTCTCACAGTCGGCGTCCTCACGCTGAGCCTCTCTGACTCGCTGTAGAAGTGGAGGAGAACTGTGAGAGACTGAAGAAACGCTGCTCCGTCTCTATCCACAAAAGATATCTGTAAGGAGGCCAGCTGATCCGTCGCCTCCTCAAGTAGCTGAATGCCCGTCCTCCTGCTGAGGGCATCGGCTACCACGTTCCCCTTCCCAGGAGTATAGACTATCTCAAAGTCATAGTCCTGGAGGAACTCAAGCCATCTCCGCTGTCTCAGGTTCAGGTCCTTCTGAGAGAAGATATACCTGAGACTCTGGTGGTCAGAAAAGACTGTGAAGCGCTCGCCCATCAGATAGTGCCGCCAAGTCTTCAGAGCGAAGACCACTGCTGCTAACTCCAGGTCATGAGTGGCGTAGTTCTGCTCATGCGGCCTCAACTGACGTGATCCGTAGGAGATCACGGCCCGCTCCTGCATCAGGACGCACCCGAGTCCAGTCCCTGATGCATCGCAGTAAACTACGTACCCAACTCCCTCCTCAGGCAACCTCAAGATAGGTGCGCTGGTCAATCTCTGTCTCAGCTTTTGGAAGCTCTGCTGACATCTGTCTGACCATACGAAGGGTTTCCCCTTCTTCGTCAACGCTGAGAGTGGTGCCGCAACTCTGGAGAAGTCCGGCACAAATCTCCGATAGTATCCCGCTAGGCCCAAGAAGCTCCGCACCTCTGTCACGCTCCTGGGTGGCTCCCAAGCTAGCACTGCCTCGATCTTCGCGGGATCCACTGCAACTCCCGCCTCAGAAATGACGTGCCCCAAGAAATGGACCTCACGTAACCAGAACTGGCATTTTGAGAGCTTGCCATAAAGCTGGTGCTCTCGGAGTGTGTCTAGCACAACTCGCAGGTGGTAGGCATGCTCCTCCTCAGTCGTCGAGTATATCAAAATGTCGTCAATGAAGACAACGACAAATCGGTCGAGGTATGGCTGGAAGATCCTGTTCATGAGGCTCATGAACACTGCTGGAGCATTGGTTACGCCGAATGGCATAACCAAGAACTCATAATGGCCATACCGACACCTGAAGGCCGTCTTCTGTACGTCCTCGTCTCGAACTCTGAGCTGATGATAGCCTGACCGGAGGTCTATCTTTGAGAACCACCGCGCTCCCTTGAGCTGATCAAAGAGGTCATCAATTCGTGGCAGCGGATACTTGTTCCTCACTGTCACCTGGTTCAGGCGACGATAGTCGACACACAGTCGCAAGCTCCCGTCCGCCTTCTTGGCGAACAAAATCGGGGAAGCCCAGGGTGAAACACTGGGTCGGATAAACCCCTTGCTCTGCAAGTCCTCCAACTGTACCCGCAGCTCTCGAAGCTCGGCGGGGGCCATCCGATATGCTGGAGTAGATATCGGGGCTGTCCCGGGGAACAAGTCGATGTAAAAGTCTACCTCTCTAAGAGGAGGTAGCCCTGGAACGTCATCGGGAAAGACGTCCACGTACTGGTCCACCACTGCAGGAAAAGCTGGACTCCGCACGTCCACTGCTCCTAGGATGAGGCTAGCCAACTGAGGAGAGATAGGCTGCACTCTCCTCCGCGGAAGTCCATCCTGTGCTGTAAAGGTTCCCTTCTCGCCGGTGAAGGTAAACTTGCTCCCGTCGGTACGAACACATCGCACCTTGCGCCTAAAACAGTCGATCTGGGCATGAACCGTGGATAGCCAATCCATGCCCAAGATGACGTCGTAAGGCCTCGACGCCGCTACAAGGAGATCCCAGCCGAAGCTCTCGCCTCCTAGAGTAAGCTCACACTGCCGGCACCAGTGCGTAATCGTCGAGTCTTCTCCCGTAGGAGTCTCTAGCCGTAAGGATCGAGCCAACGGCTCAGTCGGAATCTCCGAGCTCTGAACAAGGGCAGAGGCTATGAAAGAGTGACTCGCTCCTGTGTCTATAAGTACTGCAGCAAGGGTGGAATAGACACAGATCGTACCTCGAATCATCTCTGGCAAGTCGGGGTCGTAGGCCTCCACTGCCTGGAGCTGGGCCTGTCCCTGCCCGCCAGCTCCCTGTGGTCGAGGTGGCCCTCCTGGTGGTGGTGGGGGTAGAGCCTGGAAGCGTCGCCCACCACCCGCTGCTCGGCCAGCTCCTCTGCCTCGTCCGCCTCCTCCCGGCGGACCGCCACGGTCGACCCTCTGCCTCTGCCTGGGTGGCCCCTCCACCGTCTGCTGCTCCTCTGATCGGCGAGTCGGGCAGTCACGAGCCATGTGACCCTGCCCGCCGCAGGAGTAGCACAGCCTGCCTCTCGGAAGGCTGGCACTCCGCTGTGTGCCCCGCACCGCTGAGCCGGTGTCCTGAGGCCGTCTGCGAGGGGGTCTGGTCTGCCTGGACCCGTGAGTCATCCGTCGGCTACCAGCTGCCGAAGACTCAGCTACCTGCTGTCCTGCGCTAGGTCTCGCCGCTGAAGAAGGCTCTGCCAGGAAGCTCTCGATCAGGAGGGCTCGCTCCAGCACTCCCGCCTGGGTCGGAATGCTGAGGGAGATCAGCGACGCCCGAATCTCCTGTCGCAAGCCCTGCTCGAAGGTCCGGGCCCGGAAGAAGGGGTCTCGTACCATGTCGGTCGAGTAGCGAGATAGGTCCGTCAACCTCGCCGCGTACTCAGCGACCGTCATGCTGCCCTGGCGCAGCTGGAGAAGCTCCTGGATGCGCACCGCTCGGAGGGTGGCCGGGACGAACTCAGAGCGGAAGAGGCTCTCGAAGTCCGCCCAGAGCAGGGATGCCTCATCGTGAACCTGGAGCATCAGGCTCCACCATCGTCCTGCCGCCGCCTGCAGGAGGCTCGCTGCGAGAATCACCATGAGATCCGCTGGTGTCCTCACTAGCCTAAAGATCCGTACCACCGCCTCTAGCCAGTCCTCGGCGGCCTGGGGGTCCGCCTCACCGCGAAACCTGGGCGGTCGCTGGCTCTGAAACTCATGCAGTGCCCTGAGGCGACATGCATCGTCAGCGTCTGGTACTGGAAGCATCGGTGGCTCGGCGGGTAAGACTACCGCCGGTGCCACTGCTGGCAAAGGGCCCTGCACCGAGGCCTCGTCGCTCGGTGGGTTGTCGTCGCGCCCTACACTCGGAACCCTAGCTGGCAGTCGTCGCGGGGCCATCCTGAAAAGGAGAACAAGAGCACCACAGTCAGAACAGTATACCTGGTGAGCTGGAACAAGTAATCACAAGGAAAACTTGAGACTTTCATAAAGCAGATCAGTATACCCGGTGAGCTGACACAAGTAATCACAAAGAAAACTTGAAACACACACGCAATCAAAGTTTTCATGCATTAAGTCGGAAATCAGGAGTCAGGGTCCTGGTGTACGGATACGTCGGCCGCCGTACCGACACTGGGCTCCCTGATCTGATAACCACACTCAATACACTAAACACTATTGCTTCACATAGAAAGAAAGGACGATCAGAGTCTGTGGTAGAACCGACCACCTTTGATACCAATTTTTCACGACCCGTCCTCGGGGCCCGTGCCGTGACTACCCCAAGCCCACCTTCCATAGGCCAGGGGCTGGCGACTAGCACCAAGGCGTAGAATCCCAGTAAACAGGGAAGGCATTGCCTTTATAAGTAACAACCACACAGAGTCAGCAAGCGGAAAGTAAAGTGCAGAAAAGTAAAGGGGGCCGGAAATACAAGCCCAACTGTAAAGTACAACTGAAAAAGTAAAGTACAGCAACTGAAGAAAAGACGGCGGCCTCGTGTCGTCCACTGGCAATCCCACCTGAAGGGTGGGTACAGATAGCCTCCAGGCTCCTCGGGTCCCACTTCCGCTCCGAGCACGTCCCGCCCAGTGGTCCACCTCTAGGTACCGTCCTGCTCCACGCCCCAACCGTGATCAGCGCTGTCCGTCGTCTGCAACCAACACAACAAGGTGCGGGCATAGCCCGTGCAGGGGAGAGTACAAGCTACTCAGTAAGGACCCCGAGACCCCCGAAGGTCTCCCGAAATCCACAAAGGATATAGCACAAAAGAAAGATGCAATCACAAAGTAACATCTGACTCGACTTAGGTATATGCCCATACATATACCTAAGTCCCCAATTCTAGCTCTGCTCATGAGCTCAAGAACAACTCAATCCACAAAGGAAATCAAGACTCAAATCCACAAGGAGAGTAAACAGTAAATCCACATAGGATAGTTCAACACAATCCACAAAGGAGAGTAACATAAGATTCAGCTCAACCAGGTATACTTTTTCAGATGACGTCAAAGACGATCACTGATCTGTCTAAGTCGTCGGACCCACGAAGGATCGATAGGTACTAACCCCCTCAAAAGACCCACACAGGATCGGGCTCACACAGAACCTGTAGGCAATGGATCACACAGAACCGGTAGGCAGTGGCTCACACAGAACCGGTAGTAGGACCCACACAGGATCGGGCACTGATCCGCGTAGGGTCGCTGAGTGCAGTAGTCGACGCAGTCCACTGAGGATCATTGCACAGTTGTCGCCGCAGTCCACGAAGGACCTCTGCTCTGCCGTCGTCGCAGTCCACTGAGGATCTCTGCTCTGTCGTCGTCGCAGTCCACGGAGGATCTCTGCTCTGTCGTCGAAGTCACAGCCAGCGCTAGGGTTCCCGCACACAGCGAGCTCGTTTAGGAGGGTCCGCTCCACGAGCCGAGAGGCTGATACATCAACTGACACGTAGTCCGAAGTTGATGTATCCAAAAGTTCCGTATCGACAACAGGATCTCAACGCAACAGACGGCGCGTCAATCGGACGCCCGGTCTGAGAGTTATTGGCATTTTCGTCCCAGGGGCCCGGTTGGTTTTTAGGGCAAAACCAACCCGACCGTACTCCGCCTGTATCCTATCCTCGGGCGGAGTATGCCAAAAGTTCCGTCTCACTTAGAGGAAACTACCACAGCTGACGGTACGTCGGTCGGACGTCCGTAGCTCAAGTTATGAGCGTTTCCGCTCCGAGGGCCCGGTTGGTTTCATGTACGAACCAACCCGGCCGAACCCAAAGTCTTCCAAAACCTTGAGTATAATATACCAAAACGACCGTCTCGATCCAAGGATCGCGTAGCCGCTGACGGTTCGTCAATCGGAGGTCCCAGGCCCATGATATGGGCGAAAGACCGAAGAGGGCCAGAGACGGGGGTACTGGGCCCGGGGCGACCCGGCCCGAACCCCCCCCCCCCCTTGGGTCGACCGAACCGGGTCGGCCCGACCCGGCCCGGCCGACCGGACCGGCCGGCTCGGCTTCGGCCGAGCGGCCGAAGGGGCTGCCGCGGGTTTGACCCGCGACTTTGAGGGAAACGCGGCCCCCGCGGGGGGCCACCTGTCACGCGGACGCGGCCGGGCCGCCACGTCCGTTCCCGGTTCCGCGCGGCCGCGGAACCGGCTGCCGCCGCCGCCGCGGCTTCAGCCGCGGCGGACTTCCTCCACGGCGGCGCGCCGCCGCCGCCTTCCGCGGGCCGCCGGAGATGCTCCGGTGGCCCGATTTCTTTCCCGTCTGCTCCGTTGTTCCTCCCGGGACACGTCCTCCACTGCGGAATCAACAAATGGCCCTTGCGTCGTGCTTTTGCCGTCGTCCGCCAAATCCGCACAAAAAGGAAGATCGGCGGAGGGTTGCCGGGTCTTGTTCGTTAGACCCGCACCCTCCGTATTAGTCATAAACAACGGGAGAACAAGGAATAACCAACTCAACAATTTTAAATAAATTTAAAATTGTTCCATGATCGATTATTTATTTTAAAAGAAATAAAATCACGGGAAAGGAAAATCAAGAAAATAAATCCCTACCTCGCAGCTGTCGTTGCCGAACGGGGGATCGTCGCGGGATTGCTCGTCGCGGATGAAGGGGTTCGTCGCGTCGTCGCGGTATCCGGCGTCGCGTCGCCAATCTCCGGATCAAGATCAAACGGATTTAATTAATTTAAATCCGTTGATATCGAATTATAAAAAAAAAGTGGAGAATCTAGAAGTTTCGATTCTCACCTTTAACCGCCGATCGCAGGTCCGTCGCGGAAGAAGAGGCACCGAAGAAGAAGAAGAAGAAGAAGGTCGCGGAAAAGTAGTTGACGTCGCGGATCGTGCGTCGTCGAATTCCGGTTCCGGCGTTCTTCGCGTTCTTCGCGTTCTTCGCGTTCTTCGCGTTCTTCGCGGGGAGATGAAGAAACAAGATCCTCTCAAATCCTTTCAAAGGATTTTTAGGTTGGTCTTATTTTATAAACATGCCAACATACGAAACCAGTTAAGAAACGATCCATCAATTCGAAAGAAACGACCCATTTAATTCACGAAGAAACAGTCCATTTAATTCACGAAATAAACCGCCCAATTAAATGGTCTGTTAAGAATTAAAGAAAACGCTTCGGTTGACTTTTCAGTTACTTTGACGGGTTTTCGCGGGTGCGTTACTTAGCGAAAGAAACGGCGGGGCTCGTGCGGGCTCCACCGCACAAATATCCTACCAAGGGGTAGGATATTTCTGGATAGCATCCTATCCAGTTCAACTCAGTTCAAGCCGTCCTTAAGTGACTTCAAGTGGCTTCCAAGCAGCTTAAGTGAAATAAAATAAAGTTGTCGCACAAACTTTATTTTATTTCTGACTTAAAGCCGCAAAATTTAAAAACCACGTCTGAGCAAACGCAACTCCGGAAGAGGCGTTTCTAAGCAAAAACCGGCGCTGCGATTTCATCGGTGCCCTCAGAATTTGATTCCGGGCACCGGTTCAAAAGATAGAAAAACCCGCTCGTCCGTTCACTGAACGTACCCGAGCCAAACTTCGGAAATTGATTCCGGGCACACCGGGCCTCGGAATCAGGTTCCGTCTGAAGCTGCGCTCTTGTAAAATTCCAAAGAAAATTAAGAAAAAAATTTCCTTGAAATTTGCGGGTCTTTACAATCTACTTTCCAAGTACCATGTCTTACTACATGAGCTCTTTAAGCAGGTTTCCTACAAAACAGATTTAGATAGGAAATGATTTTGGTACCCAGATCATCTTTGGTCCAGACAGGTTAGCAATCACAGCTTTTGGTACCCAAATTTGTCTTGTGGGTCTCATGAAAGTTGTAGAATCAACAGACTTTGAATGATAAACCTTATTAGATCCATAACTATGAATATAACTAGTTGAAGCATATAAATGACCAGAACTAGAATTAGCAGCATTCTGTCCAGATTTAGGAATAAATATATTCTTAGTAAACTGTCTCTGTCCAGGTTTATAGCATATTCCAGTAGTGTATTTTGGTGCAACTTTCTTACCTAGCATTTGAGTTAGTGTATCCTTTCAATTTTTGAATTTCTATAAATCCTTTCTGAGTTTCTCATTAGATAATTTCAATTCAGTGTTTTCTTTAAGCAACTGAGTATTCTTTTCTTTCTCAATATCAAGATCATATTTATGTTTAACAGTTAAAGCATACTGTTTCTTTAAACCTTTGTATTTGTCTTTTAGCTCATTACAGGTTTCTTCTAACATATCACAATATTCAAATAGTTCATATTTTGACATGTTATCAGAGTCAGTATCATCTCCAAAATAATAAGAATTTATAGCAAGAGTTTTAGCTATTACCTCAGAAGTGTTTTTCATGAAACACATGTTTGAATTATTTCTGTGTTCAGTTTGAGAAACATCAAATTCAGTGGAGCTATCCTCAAAAGCGCTCCAAGTATCCTTCATAGCCTTTTTGTACTTACTGTCTTTGTAATCATATTTCTTCTTGAATTTGAGCATTGGGCAGTCTTCTTTAATATTCCATTTCCTTTTTCACTCATAATAGACAACTTCATTACTTTTATCTGGCTTTTTCCAATCCTTCTTCAAATGTTCCTTATTTTCATGCTTTCCTTTGTATTTTGATTTGCTGAAGAATTTATTTTTCCTATAAAACTTCTTAAACCTTCTGGAAATGTGAGCCATTTCAGCATCACTATCAGAATAACTTTCAATGTCTTCACATATTTAACTCTCGTTTATAGCGTGAAGTTTCTCCTTTTCCTTGTTCTTTGAAGTTGAATATTTGAAAGCAACATACTTTCTTCTAGGTTCTTCTTCTTCTTCTTGGTTTACCTTGAGTTCTTCCTCATACATCATAAGCCTACCAATGAGTTCTTTAACAGGTAGAGCAACAATTTCACATGACTCTATGATTGAAACAGATGTGCCACTCCATCGGTCGGGTAAACATCTCAAGATTCTCATAATTCTTTCCTTTACTGGAACATCTTTTCCAAGTGAATTCATTGATTTGACTATCTCATTAAACCTGAGATACATGTCAGAAATAGCTTCATCAGTTTTCATTTTAAAATTATCATATTTAATAGTATAAGTATTTAATCTCATTTCCTTAACATTAGTTGTTCTTTCATGAGAAACGCCCAAGGTATCCCAAATTTTAAAAGCAGTTTTACAAGCAGAAATTCTGTTAAACTCTTCATCTCCTAAAGCACAGTACAGAGCTTTCATGGATTTACAATTATTATTGTAAGCAGTCATTGTAGGTTCATCCCAATTGGATCTAGCAGTAGTGGGAAGTTTATATTCTAATTCTATAGCAGTCCATATATCAAAACCTATGCTTTCTAAATGAATTTTCATTTTAAGTTTCCACTGAGCATAATTGGTACCATTGAAGAAAGGTGTCCTGTTATTAGCAGGACCCTCTAGTCTATTATCGATAACTAGATTTTAGAAAGACAATTTAAAGAGATAAAAAATTTAGAACTAACATAAATTTAAGATCTTTAAAGATGCAACTAAAATCACAGTTGAAAAACAGAGTATTTCAAAAATCTTTGAACAAAAAGAAACTAAACCTATGATACCAAATGTTGGTCAGAGTAGACACTCAAGAGGGGGTGAATTGAGTTCCAATCAAAATATCTTTTAAAACACTTTCTAGTTCAAATCCACATATTTATAAAATAAGTTAGACTGTAGTGAATTTATACAGATTGTAAATGTTCACTTAGCTTCTCAAAGACTGATTAGGTCTCAGTTAGTTTAACCACAAGATCAAACTACCTTTTGAAAGTAATAAACTGATTTACAATAAGTGTAAACACTTGCTAATCTAACTATCAAAGTAGCTTCAAAATAATTTTGTATTTTAAAGTAATAGCAGCAGAATAAATATAATATATGTCGTATAAATGGAACTTAAATAAAAGATGCACAACAGATATAACAAGAGGTTTAGTATGAAGCCATGACTTAGTCCTCTCAAATATATATAAGAATTTGATCCACACCCTGGACCGGGGTTAACAAAAGTTTTACAAAAACTGTCCAGGTCCAAGACCTCTACCACTGTTATTTGTGGGAAACAAAACAACAACAAACCAGCTGTTCAGGTCACACACGACCTCTACCACTATCTCAGTGGGAAATAAATTATGTAAGAGTTTGAGTGAGGATTTACAGATCCTCCAGATAAAGTTCTAGAGACAGGGTGTGTGTAAAAATACAGAAGATGACACACACTACTCGAAAAGTAAATAATGAATCACAGAGCAGAGATTTAGAGTTTAGAAAAGGCTCTACTGATTGTCAACGTAGCTTTGGACTCATTTGATTGAGCAGAAATGCTTCGGAGTCCCTCTCTAGTTTTTCTGTTGAAAAACAGAGTGTCGTAATTCGGCTTGTTTTCTACAGTCTCTTGATTCGTCGTGTGATCTTCAGAAATGTAGGATTGCATGTATGGAACTTCTTTGAGAATCGTGCAATGTGTTCTTCATACTTGTGCTCCAGATTATTCTTTGGTTCATTTCAGAGCTCACATGTATTGTAGTATATGTGTCGAGACGTGTCAGGCGCGCGCGTTTTCTCTAATGTGGATCAATCCTCTTTATATTCCACGAGCTCTAGCAGTATTAATTATTCCCTTTTCACAGGTACGAGATATGGTTTCCTGTCAAGCCAAAAACTGACATTAAATAACATTAATTTAATTTAAAACAAAAAATATTTCCGTTAGCATTATTTAAAATAATATTGACAAAAGCTTAAGAAATGGTGTCTTCTTCATTGTGTCTGATCATGGTGTCTGGTCACGGTGTCTGGTCACGGTGATTCCTTCACGGTGTCTGGTCACAGTGAGTCCTACACGGTGTCTGGTCACGGTGTCTGGTCACAGTTTCTGGTCACGATGTCTGGTCACGGTGTCTGGTCACGGTGAGTCCTTCACGGTGTCTAGTCATGGTGTCTGGTCACAGTGTCTGGTCACGTTGTCTGGTCACAGTGAGTCCTTCACGGTGTCTCCATACTTAGACAAAAAAATATGTATTCGGACTAAGAATGTGATATTAAGAATATGAGTTAAGGTTATTCATTAGAGATAATATATGAGAGAATTGTGATTATGCATAAAACTTGTAAATAGTAATTAACATCCATATGATTTGTTATTATAAAAACTTGGTATGCACCTATTGTTGAGTTTGAAGAGCATTAGCAAGATGTGCACTGAAGATCAAGATTAATTAACAGTAATGAGATTTGTGATTATTAAAACATGATTAACACATGAGGAGTCCAAAAATACATTTCTAAAAACATGTCACAACACTAGATCTAGTATCATTATCTTGAATTAGAGGTAAATCCCTACATAGGTTACACGGTTTCATGTGGTTTCTTCTACTTCCACTATACACCATTTATAAATAATTTCATACAATAGATTAGGTAATGAATCATATTGTATAATATCAACTCAGAAAAATACATAAAATAAATTGATATTATATTTATAGATAATCTCATAATCATAAACATGGGTTCTTTGAGGAAAAATTAACATTTAATTACTTCATAATTTGTTTTAAAGAAAATGTGAATTATCCTAAGCATGTCCCTAGGGAGTGTCAAGCCAGGTGTATAGTAAGGCCATTTTTCATGCACCAGGATACCTCGTGTCAAGCCTGAAGCTCCATGGAAATGTTTTTACAATTAGGAACATATGTTCCAGAACCACATACACTTATTGTATCCAGACCGGGTTGTATTTTCTAGAAATATCCACAGAATATATACTTTACCAAAATTCAAGTATGTTCTTGTTTGATTATCCTCAAATACTATATTATGGTATAAATCCCGAATCTATGATTTCTAAATATATATTCCATGTTTTCTAATAAATTACATCTGGTAGCAATTGTATGGGCCCGACTCCTGTTACCTATAGCTGGTGCGTTATTTCATTTCATCTGCATGATTACAAGAAATCAGTATCCTAATGAAATGAATATGTTATTAACATTGTAAAACTAGATACATACATATGTTCAACGTTTCAATTTTAAAGGGAATGCAACATATATATTCCATTATAAACATCCAAGAATCCAAGATTATCCCTAAAAGTCATTAATAATTAACATCTTCATATCCATGGATAATAAAACATAAGAAACTGATTAGATCATATTCTCATTAAGGGTATGAAATTCAATGGAATATATCATAATTATAAACATTAGGTATGGTGAATAATAAATAATCACTTTCCTTTAAAAAGTAAACTTGAACACAATATGGAAAGAATAATAGATAAATAATGAATGCCACAATAAAACATGTTCATAGATATTATACTAGTAAAATAACCACTATAACTACTAATTAATATCTTTATAATGTGGTAATTAATAATACATTACATTATAATCATTATTTCAAGGCCTCATTCCAAGACCATAAATAAACAAGTAAAAATCCAAACTAGTTTATTTCAAAAATCTTACAGATGCATCGAGGGGCTAGAGCGGGGACCACCAATTAGGTAAAAAGTCCAATGAATTCCAAACATGAATGGGTGTAAACATAAAGAGAATATATATTCATTTTGAAACTAATTTATGAAATGTAAATAATGTTTCATAACCATTAAATATTAACACTAACAATTCAGAGTAATATGGTGAATGGTATCAAGATAGAACATCCACATTAAAAAATCATAAATAATTATATAAAATATTGTAGATGATATAATATAATATTAATCCTAATTGAATATAATAATCATCAATAGTGTAGAAATATATTAAATTACTCATATAAAATCATCACGTATTTATTGAGATAAATAATCTTTTACTTTGAAAAGAATAGTTCTTTTGTCAAAAATATGATATAAAAACATATGTGAATTATGTTTGTTTCCTCATTATAAAATGAGTGATTTTAGAAAAATAATGGTTAGTAATAATGTATAATATATTTCCCTTGAAAATTGGTAAGAATTTGAGAACTTCCCTTGAATATGGCATGTATTTCAGGAAGAATGTTTTATAGATCCTTTTAAGACATGTATCTATCCATAAAATGAAGAGGCGTTTTAATTGGTAACAATATATATAATATTCCTAAAAAATTTATTATGAGTAAATAATAATAATTAATAATTAAATTTGGATTAAGAAAAACAAATATAACCCAATAGAAAATGGAGGTTTGGGCAGAAGATTGTTACCTTATGTATGAATATTTTCTTCTCTTGAACATATAGTCATGGAATATAAAATTAGACTTATTAATAATATAATTCAGAACCTATTAGACATGTATTTATTTTATCATAATTTTTATTTGTTCATTTTTATCCTTATTAATATGTTTTAAGATTAAATTATATTGTTCTAGAGTGTTCATTTCCATGGTTTTCACAATCGGTATACTTGTATATGAGTATGAATGTTCATGTGTAATGTATATAATTATCTAGAAGTGAATATATATATATTATTAATAAAACCAATAGTTTTAATGTTTATATATATCATTTTATTTCATGGAATGTAGATGAATCGGTAGAATAAATATTAATGACAATCACTTAGATTATTTTGGTTGTATTTTGATAATTACGAAGTACTTTTGTCATATGAATAAATATTTTCTGAATATACCAGTCCTCGAATATGAAGTAGGTAATAATAAATATTGTGTAGTATTTTTAAGCTATAAAAATGTTTTCCTAACCAGTATTGAAGGATAAATTGAAGAACGAGACTTCATTATCCATGAAGGTTATAAATTGGCAGCTCATAGACAATGATTTCATGTATAAAATTAAATAGAGATAGAGTAAGATTATTCATTCTTGTTATTACATTAACATGATATAATTCTAGTATATATATGATTATGGAGTTATAATTATCATTTGTATAGAGGAGGGGAGTACATGATAATAAAAGAATGGAAGATGAAATAAAATTCAAATAAAGAATAAGTGGATTTACCTCTTTAATACACCTCATTTAGAACCTCCTTAAGGGAAGGGGTTTTTGTATTATTGAAGTACAAAGGGATCCAAGATTTTGGGAGGAACTAGGGAAGAGTATTTAGGAAGAACATTGGGAAGCTTAATGAATTAGAGGAGTGATGAGAAGAGGGAGTAATGGGTTGATTTTATAGTGGAGGAGAGGAGTTTTTTTCTATTATTTTAATCATTATTTTATTATTTGGGATAAATACTATGAATATTCATTATTCATGTGACTAAAAACTGTAATAAGTGAATTCCAGTTTGAACTGATGGCCATTTACGTCATCCATGTCTCAAGAATATGATGTTTTCATATTTATTAATATTTGTGAATTAAATATTAATTTTACATTAAATGGTATGCTATGTCTGATAACATACTCAACACACAATAATAGGTTTCTTTTAAATCTTACGTTGCACACAACATTGAGTTATACCAAAAAAATAAAATATTATTATTTTAAATGGTAATTAACAACTAACCATTGTTTTGGATGGAATGAACAGAACTAACTACAATATGATTAAAAATGTTTTCTAAATTCTTTTATTGTTATACAATATGTTTTAGAGGCTTAAAATGAGAATGAATCCAATTTTAAGCATCAATACTCTAATATTATTTAAAAGGTCGATTTACTACCTTTTGATGGAGAACCCTTTCTAAATCAAGTTTTTGTCACTTTTATATGAACTATTTGACCAAATAAATTCTTGACTTGAATCAAGACATCAAAATTTACTTCGGATGAAATTTTGGTATTTTTCTGATAAAGTACATTTTTAATGAATAGTAAAAAATATTGCATTTCAACTCAAAACTGCCTTTTCATTTTATTTATATATATAGTTAGATTGTTTTTTAATTGGTTTTAAAGTTTAATTGGATTATATTTTTACCATTTAATATAATTTTTGTCATTGGAAGTAATTTCACATTAAAATTGTACTTAAACAAAGGTAAATATTTTGAAAATATTTACTTCTTAAAAACACGCTTTCTAGTTTTGACAAGGGAAATTAATTTTAAATTATTTAATGAAACTTATATGTTATGAATTTGGTAAAATATAAATTATTTTTTAATTGGGAATATGAAATTTATCATTGGTTGAATTTTTTGTATTTTTCTGAAAACATTTAATTTTTGATGAATAGTTAAAAACAATATTTAGAAGTTAAAAAATTGAATTTTTTTAATTAAATGAACTTTTACCGCTTTCAAGAATTGAATTTAAAAAATCCTACATATATGGTTTTTATTAGTAAATAAAATTTATTTCAATTGGATAAAAATATTTTTTGATGAATAATAACTTTTGATTTTTATTTACCACAATTAAAGTTAAATAGGGTAATTCAAGGTAAAAATAATATTATAACAAAAAAAACTTAACACTTTCCTAACCTTATTAGATGAGTCTTGGGTGACCAATACAATCTTTGGGTGAGACTTCTGTCCTTTTAAAGACACATGGGTAAGATAATGAAATTAATAATTTTTTTTATTTAAATTAAAAATAAAAATATGTTAAACATGTATTGTTTTTCTTAAAAAAATTAATGCGGGTTATATAATTTATATCTTTGACTAAAAATAGAAATTAGAAAGATAAAACTATTTAATATATCATGGTATTTTTTTTAAATTTATATACACAAATAAATAAATTTATTTATGGCACAATGATGATGTAATGATTACATAATTAATGAATGTTTTAAATAAATGAGATTATAATAATTAAAATAAATTTAGTTCGAAACTATTTATTTCATCCAAAAATAGTAGATATGTGGATGATTTTTTATCTTTATGTTAATTATTTTTTTAATTTAATCAAGTTGGATTGGATTTTAAAAAAAAAGTGATTATATGAATAATGTAAAAATTGAGGAACATGCGTTATTAAATAAATTAATATTTTATTAGATGATAAAACATTCCCAAAAATCTATTATTATTAAAAATTAAATATATGTTGTTACAAATGTCATTAATGATCCATTTTGGGTCAGTTGAAATTTTATATTGACTATATTAACCATATTTTATAAATATACAAGAATACATAGTAAAAGTTAAATTTGTTAACTAAGGGTTAAAGATAAATGATATGGTTAAAAATGAAACCAAAACTTTCCTAAAACATATTGGTTGATATTATTTCTAAAAATGGTCGTATTATATTTTAATTTAATGATTTTGGAACCTTTTGACATCAAAATTCAGTTTATAATAAAATAATATTTTCAAACTTTTCTAAAGAGTACCTCCTCCCACTTATAAAAGGCCATCACCTCTAACCCATTACAAACAACTCTATAGCCCCTTGGATCATCCAAAATCTGACCATATAAGCTCCAAAAATACCTATATTCCTCATATAATCCATACCATAGGCATATGGCACTTGAAGAAATCTTTTTGGTTCAAACTAAATGGAGTTACCCGATTTAAAGGTAACATCTTCCCTCAAGTTCTCTTCTTTTATTTTACTTCTTCACTACCAATGATCTTATTATTAATTTTTTTACATAAAAACACCTATATAATTAATATAATTGGTTTTGTATGATATTTATTCAGACTACACTTATACACACCTACATATAATGGATTTAAAACATACTGTTTTTGTGGATGATGAACTACTGCCACATGAAACGATGATTTTTCAATTATCTCTTACTACCTCTCACAGTGGCCATTATGATGAAAATGAATTTATATGGGATATATATTATATTTATATTGTCTATTTTCTTCTGTATTTTTAATTTATGGAATACCTTTATGGTTTCCATAAATGGTAAATACGATAATTCCATTTGAGGAAGTGCGGACTACAGCCCCCTCAAAGTGATATGACTCAATCAAACAATACATGGATCGTATAAAGGATATTTTTAGTGAATGTATATAACATATATAAAATATGATATTATATTATAATAATAATATACCTATGTATCATTTAGTTTTAATTCTATTAAAAATGAAAAAAATGAAATGAATGTAGAATTCATGCGTATATACGACTTACCGTCTCCATGAACGGTGCATTTAATTTTCACATATCTAACTGATATGGAACTATTCTAAATAAATATATACTGGATATATATATGATATATGATATATAAATAATGAATTTCATTCTGGATATAATGTAATTTTGACGACATGGACAATTTGTAATTATAACTAGTTCATTTTTGACTCAAGTTCCAAACATCGACAAATTGTCCGATATGAACTCAAATAATAAACCCATTGTTATATCAAGGTAATAAGTGATATAAAAGGAATAATAAACTTGAAAAAGGTTCTTTATCAAGTAAAAATTAACATAATTATATTATTCATGAAGAACAAGGAACATACAAGAAATGTCGAAGTTGAGGTAAGGGGTTTCATCTCAATTTTTATTTTTCGTGATAATCATGCTATAATTTCCACTATTCCTTTTGTGTGGTGTATGTATTGGACATTATTGTATTATTTAAATAAAATAATTTAATTCATGTGTATTTACATCTTCATTGTATGATCCTTATTTCATGTGGCGTGTGTTTCTTATGCTACCAAATCGGTAAGGGAATTTCAAATTTCAATTTCCACTCATTGGGTTTTATGCATACCTCATTGATTATTTTATTGAATTATTATGTGTTGAATCTCTATATATTTATTTATGTATTAATATTTACTCTCCTTTTTCTGGATATACATTTGATACAAATAATCACTCTATTGAGAAATTCTCAAGTCATTGATATGAACTTGATAATGGTAATCTTAACTCATTTTCTGTTCATTGAGTTAAACTTCCATGTCACTAGTTTTGTTTCTACAAGAACAAGTTTAAATTTCCTATGATGTACTTACACTAAATATTAAATTATATTTAGTGTATTTTTATTTTTCACATATAATTTTGTAATTTATTTATCCTTAATCTAAAGATACGGTCTTTATAAGTGATTTCTTATCAATTTACATTCCATTGGGACTTTACTGTTTTTATGCGCCAATTCACTTTTTTATGGTGTATATATTGTCCATTGGAATATTATATCATCAATAAATTTATTTTCATGATATTATAATTTATTTTTTAAATGTTATTCCTTAATTATTTGTATTCAATCATCTCTCATTGGGTTAAGAACTCCATAACTAAAATATCATTTTAATGATTTATTCTTCTAAATATTTCCCATTAATATCCATGTTTTAAAAATTTTGTAAAGGATTTATCTATATGGATATGAATGTTTCAAATAAAAATTCCTTTCAAATGTTTCCAAGTGTTATGGGAATCATTTATTCAAAAATCTCTTTATTATATGGTTTTCAAAATTGTTTGATAAAGAATTGATTATGGAAAAACCCTGAAATGATATATTATTACTCCAATATAGAAATTTTATCTTTCCATTATGATTATTTTAGTTGTTATTAATATGTTATGGTTCTTGATAATTTTTTTACTTATAATGGTGGTTCTGTGATAAACCTAAGGCAGGTGAGCTCGAGATGGCTCTCCAATGCATTGGGTAACTTGGCGGAGGTAAATGGTAATGTTTCTCTAAAGAGATTTAGGAAATATACTAAGATAGGTATTCCAAATGTAAATTCATTTGTAGATATGAAATAAACAATGTAAGTAAGTTATTTATGAAATAAATTAACTCTATGATAAATGATTTATCTGTGTTTTTCATAAATCTTATGATTTCATAAGGTATGTTTTGATTGAAAAGTATGGTTTCATTGATGGTATTAATTTATGGGATAAGGTTTTACTTACTTATTTTATATCCCTTAATGAGCTTTTTATGCTCATCCTAAGTGTTTGAAATGTTTTTTATAGGGTATAGGGAGTATTAAGAGAAATTAATAATTCAAGAATATTTATATCATGAAAAGAATTCTTATTTTAATTAAGGAGTTTTATATTTTTTGGAAATTTTGGATAGAGTAGAAGTGTCTAATTTGTAATATATGAGATGTAATGTAATATATTTGTCTTAATTATCTAAAACTCCAAACCTAAAAAGATCCTTAATTGAATTATTAACTTAATTCAAGATTATGTAATGTTTAAGGCTGGGGCCTTATATTCTTATTTGCTAACATGTACTATATTCTTCATGTTATGCCTTGTTTACTCCCTTACTGGTCTTTATAGCTCACCCTTTTATTATGAATGTCCTTAGGTTATCACATGAAATTCTAAGTATAAAGTAATGTGTCTGGTAATGTAAAATAAATTTTCAATAAATATGTGTGTTTCATGTTTTAATTTGTTATGTAATGTTCTTAAGACCCAAAGACACTAGACCTCTCGATCTTCAATTTTGTATAAAGTGGAGATTTAATGTAATAAATCATGTTTTAGACTGTAATAAAGAGGAGGGTTGTTAATGTTTATATCAGATGACAGTTTTAGTTATTTAGGGGATTAGGATTAGAAAACCCAAGTGAAATCCTTATGGATAAGACTATGTATAATAAGTCATACCTAAATTTTGGTGAGTATTGAGTAAGTGGTTTATCATGAAAATACATCCATGTCTAGATATGAGTAGGTAGAGGAGGCTTTGGCACAAATGTATCTAGGGGTAAAAACCAAAAACACTTCTTTGAGCTAGACTTGAATGAGAAATGGTGCACGAAAATGGGCCATGATAAACTCATGGTTATGACACTCCTAGGGGATATTCATTGGAAAATTCTAAGATTTGTATGAACCATTATTAAAGGAATAAAAAAAATTCTCCTAAGAATATGTGTTGGGATGTAGATTATGGATAACATATATTTAATCCCATAAATTCAAAATTTAAGTAAATAAAAGTAATTTATAAGTCATCCCTTTTTTGTCTTTGGATTAACCATTACGTGTTACCCATATATTTCGTTTTATTCCATCCAATGGCCGAAAATAGGAGGACTCGGGCTAACAACTGATGCGAAGATCAATGTGATAAATATTCTAATGAGACTCCCAATCTGATGGAAGTGGGAATCACGAACATCATCATGATACTCTCTCAGTTAAATAATTTGTTGAATAGAAACACGGGTTAAGAGGTATTTTCAACTTTCTTAAGAAAGAACAAGTCTAAATCGAGAAATTCATGAGAAAAAGGCCTCCTATATTTAATGGATCATCTAATCCATCAATCTCTGAACAATGGATCAACTCCATTATGAAGCTCTTCTCTATAATAAATGTTCCAAACAAGGGAAAGTAATTCTAGGTCATTATCACATAGAGGGTGAAGAAGATAAATGGTGTAAATTGTTTAAAAATACAATGCCTAAGGAATCGATCGAGATGTTAGAATAGAATTATTTCTGGAAAATGTGTTTTGATAAATATTTTTCATGAACCCTCCAACTTAATATGGAAAGGGACTTCATTTACCTCAAGAAAAAAGATTAAAATATGTCAGAGCATATGAGGAAAGCTTCACATAGATTTCATGATATGACACCATCTTCGTCATTACACCTGAATGTAGGGTTGAATGCACTTCTAGTGGGGTAAAACGTAGCCTCTAAAAAGCCATAGTGGTATGCGACTTCGAGAGCTATGGGAAAATTGTCTGATGTTCACTCAAAGTCTAAATGGAGATCGAATCATATTAGTGGTATCAGGGGTACAAGCAGCGTAAGGTGGACTTTAATTCTGTTAGCCCAATAAATAAATCAAATGATGCTATAAAAATCTAGCACCCCACTTTCCAATTGTATGGAAAGAAGAACCTAAGAAATTTCATCATGGAGATGACGAAATATTTTAGGTGTGGAAGAGAAGGGAACCTGTCCATTATCTCCTGACAAGAAAAACCCAAGATTGTGATAGAGGAGATAAATTTTTTGTTCAAACCTCAACGCATTGTTCATTACTTCAACTACTAGAACTAAGGAACATTAAAAAATTTTCTTTAATCCAAGGGGTTTCAGAGGCAACCAACAACCTCCAAGACAGATGTGTATAGAATGTTCCATCACTGTCGTGAATGTGAACCCCTAAAAACAATTGGTGACAGGTACTCTTGTTATTAATTCAATAATAGTGAACATAATTTTTGATTCTGGATCTATTTATTCTTTTTTATACCAAAATTTATGTAGAACAACCCCAACACCAACATAATTCATTGAATTATATATTTTAGTGAGAATAAAAAATTGTGAAATAATCTCAACCCATGAATATAACTCCTCCCCAATCATAATTTTTGGATTGAACATCCCAGATGACCAGTTCATGCGTTCTCTAGTGGGATTTCATACAATTCGTGGCATGGATTGGATTTCCCTATATATAGCCAACATAAATTTTTGTGAAAGCAAAATCACTCTCTATATGGATAATCGAACACTAATTATGTACAATTCCATGGAGGAGGATGAATATTCCTTATCAAAATCATCTCAATTGTGGATATTATCACCCTATGAGCATGTTTATCATTCTCAGACGATTGCATCTAATGAGGAAACCATCCTTGAAGAAAATCCTATTATGAGGGAATTTGCTGAAGTGTTTCCAAAATAATTTCCATGTATTCCTCCTAGAAGAGATGTAGAATTATCAATTGATCTTATAATGGGGAATTTCAAATATCCAAGACTCTGTATAGAATGGGTATTGTGGAGCTTGGAAAGATGAACAAACAACTACATGAGAACCTGGATAAAGGGTTTATATGCCCATGTGCTTCATCATGGGGTGCATTGGTTTTCTTTGTCAAGAAGAAGGAAGGGTCACTAGTCCTTTGCATAGATTATCCTTAGAAAAAAAATAAGGATAAAGAACAAGTATCCTCTACCCCGAATTGATTACTTGTTTGATCAGTTATGTGAAGAACAGTACTTTTCCAAGGCATATTTTTAGTCAGGATATTACCAAATAAGGGTGAAGAAGTAGGATATCCCCAAGACTTATTTTCATTCAAGGTACTGTAACTATAAATTTATATTAACACATTTTAGACTCACTAATCTGGAGATTATATTTTCATTTATATTCAAATAGGTACTCTTTCAGTTTTATTATTCTTTTCTTAAATTGACTATTTGTGCCTTCTATAAAGGGGATATTGTTGACTGAAATGATTATTTATGGATTTTCTCATTCCTCTATGTTTTGGAAATCACCAACCTATATTTTTAATTATAATTTTTTCTATAAGAATATTTATATTCATTTACTTAATAATTCATTCATCCCATAAGTAAATTAAAATTCATGTTCATTAACAATATTATAGCTAAGTCTAACATTATTTGTCGTTAGATATAATGTTTAATGAAATAAAGCAGATCCATAATTACACTTGGAATTATTCACTTTCTCAATTCTAAAATATCCAGAATGTTGAATCTCAGTTCATAATCCGATTCTCTCAAAATCTCGATTCTAATTCATATTTCTCAAATATGAATCACATATATATTTAAATTTGATTCACTTCCTATATAATAAATTTTCCTGAATTGGGATTCCAGTTATCTCAGCTTTATGAATCCGATTTTTGGTTTTCAATTTTGATTCACTCGAGAAATCAAATTTGATTCTAGTTTCTAAATCATTGTTTCACTTAAATATGATAATCTGATTCATGGTTTCTTAATTCTGAAATGTCTAAATTTTTGAATCTGATTCTCATTTCAACTGATTCATACATATTTTTTAATCCGATTTTCCATATTCCTTAATTATGATTCTCAATTCTTTCCAGATCCAATTTTATATCATTATTCATGCTTTCTCATTTGTTTTAGAATCCTATTTTATATGAATATTAATTTTAGTATATTTAATTAATTTAATTTTTTCATAAAATCAGATTCAAACATTCTTCATTTTTTCATGATTTTTTATACTAAACAATTTTGTTTAATCTATTATTATATAAATGTTATAAGTTCCAGCTATAGAGTTCCCTCAAACATTTTAAAAAAAATATGACCATTGGAGGAAAATATTGTGGTTGGAGATCTCACATATAAATAACCAAACATTTGAACATGATCGAAGCTGTGAACGTTTTGGAGAATTGATACTCAGTGAGAGCTCTAGAAAAATTGCTTCATGTAAAGTCCTTGATGATTCTATGTTGTGAATTTATTATTACACATACTTAAATCATCAACATGATTTGTTTCTTGGTGTGACTATGATTTTTTTGTATACAATAGAATAATTCCATGCTGAAGGAAGACATAGGTTTTGATTACCTACATAATCGAGGGATTCCTAGTTGAAGGAAGACAGAGGTACCGATAACCTTATAGATTCAGGGCTTGCGGGGATAGCAAGACATACATTGATCTTCCACAAATCGATGGATTACCCTGGTGTGGGTATGATAGACTATCATTAAAGAATAAATCAAGGTACCTTTATCGAAGATGTTTTAGAAACCCAAATCTTTGGGTTAAAAATATTTAACTCATTTATATGTACATTAAATTTTCAATGAAATCATTAAAAATAATAAATTGTTTCTTATAATTTATATAATTGAAACTCTAATGTAAGATTTTATAATATTTAATGTATAATTTTTTTAATTATACCTATGTACTTATTTCATTAAACAAATTTATTAAACAAAAGGAAAAGTTTTATTAACCTTAGATAATAGGGTTTAGTGAATCTAATTTGTTTAACATTGTAAAACAAATATTACCTTAAGGACAAAATCACGAGTTTTTAAACATAAAATTCATGCCCAACCTTCTTATAAATGAGCATCTATATATATATTTTAATCGTACGATGGATTACATAATAATTAGTAAGATGTGTAGTAGAGGTAGTCCAAGAATGAATTATATAATATGTGGCTAGTTTTAGATATTGTATAATATATCCTAACTCACACCAAGTGCACACCATGAAAAGTATTTCCTACATGTCAAACATATGGGAGGGAAAATAAATTATAGAAAATCCACACTACAAAACTTTTAGCTAGGAATAAATATTTTGAGATTGGTGTTTTCCATATTCTATACACCATGTAATTTTCACTGGACTGTGTAATATAAAATTCCCAAATTTATTATTTTCTATGATATAATATAAAAAGACCAAATGAATAGTATTTATACACATAATATACTTCTTTAATTGAGATGGTGGTGCACACAATGTATATTAATGAAATCTAATTTGGTCATACCTGCTGCACAGAATCCCAAAAAGACCCATAGAATAATACATTGTATAATATCTTGTTGTGTGGTATATTTATATATTCTATATAAGTAAAAAATAATTGAACAAATTAATTCATAGTGTATTTCATATGCCATGTAAAATGATATTTTAATAGTGAAAGTGATGCAGAAGGTCATACACTTGTTTCCTCCAATACAATCTATATAGAGAAACTGGAAACTAAAAGTCTACATGTCGTATTTCCCTTCATTAAATTCAATACATTAATTTATTATAAAATAAAATAAAATAATTAAATATTTTAAAATTCATTTGTTTGAGAATCTGAACAGATATTTGGATGAGAAAATTAAGATATTATAAATAATTAATTTATAATACTGTAAATTGTTAACTTAATATTTTTTTACTTAATAATAAATGAATTGAAATGAATGAATGATAGTATAAATTTGTTATTGTGGATTGTGTGGATGATCACTAGATTCAATAAACTATGTATGTGTTTGGTTTCTATTTAATTTAATAATTACTTGAATTAGTTTTTATGATAATTGTTTTTATTAAATAAAATGTAATGACCAGTGAATCATCCCTTCCTCCTCATCTTGTACCAGCTTCAATGTTCATAATTTATTTATGTTTCTTAGAATCTGAGTTTCCATATTTGACATCTATGTAATAATAAGTAATTCATGGAGTAAAAATATACTGAATATGGTTAAAAATAGGTTAATGGTGATACCAACCAAGAATATATAGAGGTTATAGGTGTAATCATAAAAGTTGAGCTAATTCTAGCTAATGCAGTTATCCTATTAGGGTCATGGGTTGATTTATCATCCACTCAAGAAATCAATAAATAGATAAATAGTATGATCATGCCACATTTTTATTATTTTTTCAGGATCAGTGTTTTCTATTTAATAAATTATTTCATTTTTTATTATTCAATGTGAGCATATAATTAAAATAATTAAAAAATGAAAACATAAAAAATAAACAAATTATGTGTAAATCATTTTATCGGGAAAGGTTAATTAATTATTAAATATTAAAATATTATAAAAAATATTCTGAAATGTAAATTAAGGATTATTTTTATAATATAATAAAATAAATCCAATAATAAAATATTATTCCATAAATCAAATCCATGGAACACCCTATATTATATTATAGTAAGTATATTATTTACTGTAATGAAACTATAATGTGATGCACATAGACTTATCCAATAATGTGATTAAAACATAAATTAACAACTTTTTTAAATTAATTTATATTAAGTTTATTATATATTTTAATATAGTATGAAAATGTTAACTTATGATGAATTTAAGGATTCTTCATAAATAGTTTATTTTTAGGTGATTAGTAGTAAAAACACATTTCATAAAACCGTAATTTTTAAGACATTAAAATTATGTGATAATGAATACATGTTAATGAAACTTTTTTATATAAAAGATATATATTAAATAAGTAATAAAATTCCTAAACAAATATTGTGGAACATATAAATATATTTTTAATAAGTTTTTAATTTATGTAATTTTATTGTTCAAATAAAAAATCGTGTTAGTTATTATATTTTAATAAATATTTATAGAGTTAAATTATGTTTAATTTGGTTTTATAATTAAAATAAATATTAATTTTATTTAATCACATTGTAATAATAAATATACATTTTATTTCTATAAGATAATTTTTGTTATTAAAACATATATTATTTTTAAGAATGTATTCATTGCATTTTTGTGAACATTTATTAATATTATTTTCTACCAATTCAAGGAATTTAATAATGTAAATGGTTTCATTATTTGTAATTTGAATAATTAATACTGGGTAATGAAGACAACTCCTGTTTTTAATGAATATTTTCCCTGAAAATTATTTATCACCTTGGTTAAGGGTAAATTGGTTAACAAGGTTAAATGTAAAGTGGTAATGATACATGATAACAAGAAAAACATTCTTAAAACATATTAATATTTAGAAATAGATCATATCCATATCAATATATAATATATGTGATTTTATATCCCTATTCAAAAGATATAAAAATTATATTATTACGATCATTAAAGTAATTCCACATGTATTACTCCTCTAACATATAAAAGGGAAGCAATTATCATACATATTTTAAAAAATTGTGTAACAACCAGATACAAATAAAATAAATTGTTTTTTTCTAGAACTAAATAGTTAAATTAATTATAAATTTATAATGAAATTAGGTTTATTTATAGAAATTAAGGAAGCTATACTAATAAGAATAGAAACCACACCTACGAAATTATAAATAATATTAATATATCATATAAGTGAAAATATAACATATTTATATTACTGAATAAGTAAATAAATGTTATGAAAATAATAAATTAATAGTTCGTATTTTTATGATTTATAATTGTTTATTTACAATTTTATAATTTATATTTAAAAAATTATTTTCTAAAAATGGATTTAATTTTTTAATTCTATATGTTTTTCAAATGTATGGGGTGAATGTTTTGTATTTTTTAAAAAAATCGTTGAATTTTTATTGAATATAAAATAAAATAATTTACAATATTTAGAAAATACATGAATTATTTAGTCATAGATGATGTATGGATGATTTAATAACTAAAATATCTAAATATGCTTCTCCTTTTATCATATTTATTCATGGAATAAATGATTTTTATAGTGTGGAAAAAAATAATTCCCAAATATATAAATAAAAAAACCTCTCACCTCTACTATAAAGACCACCACTCACCACATCTTCTCCTTGCACCTCCAAAAATAATTCCCTAATGTTTAAATTAAAAAAAACATCTCTCTCACACTTTAAAGACCTCCTCTCACCACCTCTCACCCAAAGGCCAAAACCAAGGGCCTTAATGAGGTTCTCAATAAGAATAATTCCCAAGGTCAAATCTAATTTCAGTTTCTTCTATTTTTTAAAAAATTTATTTCCTTTTATTATTCGCTCCCAAACTCACATAATATAAGTTAATTGATAAATATATTATCATACAAAAACTGGAATGTTATTTTTTAAATGTAATATTCATAATCATACCTCTCTTATAAACCTATTTTTTTAAATAATAAGAACACCGATTGTGATATGTTGATTTAACATCATTATGGATGATGTGTTTTCATTTTCCATTACTGCCTTCATGGATGGTCATAAAACCATTATTATGGTCAAAAAATATTTTATTGTACATATTATAGTTTATATATGTTTTTTAACCCACATATAAACATGATATTAAATAAAATAATATATTCACTTGATGATCGAAAAAACTTGCAAATTAAATTAAATCAATGTCATTAATATTTTATCTAATGATTCATATTTATACATAAAACAAAATGATATATAGTATAATTTATCATTATATAAATGTGTATGTAGATTTATTTCCACTTCTGATGTATTATTCCTGTCAAAAAAATCCCTAATTAACCAACCATGGAAACCATGAAAATAAACGCACACGATATTATATATCTAACCAAACAATTTTCAATAAATGGGTGGAAATAAGTTATAAAAATATCATAAATGGTATTATAATTGTTAATATAATTATTTAAAAAATTAATAATAATATTTAAACCATTATACATGAGGTTTAAACATGTTTGAACAAACACAAACCTCGGGTAAGGGACATTTATATTAAAACCCCACTTTGGAATTTATTTTAAAAAAATTTCAAATGGAATGTTCTTATGTTGAAAGTATTCATGTTTTCGGATTATGTTTTGGTTCTTGGGAATTTTTTATGATTACAGGTGGGTCATTTATAGCCCTTCAATTAAATGGTTATGTATATGTTGGATGTTAACTGTAATTATTATTCAATCTGTAACTACAATGGTTACATTAATGGAGTGGTGAGGTTTAAATTGTAATGTAGTTGTGAGTGTAATAAATCCAAAGGTAGCCACATAGGTAATAATAATATATATGTATGGTAAAAAAATGACACCCCAATATATATATATTTCTTATATATAGTTTATGTATTTCATGTAAATATTATGTTCTCAAAAAAATTGTACATGATTCTTACAGGTAAGATGTTTATCAATGAAAAAAAGATTTTATATGTTTATAAGTATTCATGGAGTAATGGTTTATCTCATTTTTTATGTCCCTTAATATAAATATTTTGATAATCTCATGTTTAAAAAAATTACATGGATTAAGGATGGGTAATAGAATAGAAGAATCCATGCTTAATGTTGTGAAAAAATTTCATGAAAAGAGACTAGGTTTTACAAATAAATGTTGGGGTTAAGGAAAATATTAGATATTTTTTTAGTAGTATCCACATTATATTATTATGGGTTGTAATTTATGAGTTATTACAAAATTAAATAAAATTATATACTAAAAATACTTTTGTGAATGTAATAATGTTAATTCTAAAATAATTAACTCTATTATGTAATGTTTATGGTCAGTTCATTATTATTAGTTTCAGAGAAAGATTTAGATAACATTTGTGGTTATGATGATGTTAAAAGAATACCATAAATGATTTTTACCTTATGATATAGAATTGGAAGACTAATATATTTCTTCATCTAAGATATGCATATTCAGAATGGTTTTCTACAGAAAAAACGTTAAAGCTTATTTAAAAAGGCACTTTGAGGATGATATCATTCTGAACCCGAAACGTGGAATGGTTGGAATTAGATCGGAGATTTTTTTAATATCAATGTATATTTTGAAACATTATATAAGTGGTTCTGGAATCCCTCAAATATAAAAACCATATATACAATAAAAGATCATTATTATTATGGAACATTTAATGAGGAATCAAACTTCTATTTTCAGTGAATCCTATGACCCAATAGAAACTAATGGGTGGATTAAAGCCCTTGAAATGTTATTTTATTTAGTAGCATTTTAGGATAATCAAAATATTTTTTTACATTTTTTTGGTTTTAAGGATAAGTCGGCTAATGGCGGGCAGTAGTCAGAATTATCAAAGACAATAATGTGATTGATGCCTTGTAATGAGATGACTTTAAGAATATTTTCATTGGAATATATTTTCCTAAGTTGTTTTGTAACACCCCAAGGTTTTGAAAATAAATATTTAATGAATTTTATAATCTATCTATTAAACAAAAATTTTCCTCCAATGTGTGTTGAATTTCAAAAAATGGTCATCCAGAGTTGTGATCAGTAAGTCATTTGTAGTCTGAAAGAACAAACTTGTTTGTTTGTGAATATTAATATACCCATATTAATAGTAATATTAATAGTAATATGACCCTTATGAATAGTAAATAATGAAAATATTTTATTCTCTTAAGGTAATAATATAATGACAATTTAATTAATTTTTCAATGTCATACAAAACTAATTATAGCTTTGAATTTTTTATTTTTCGAATTAACTTTGATTTTATTTACAAATTAAATAAAAATAAATAGAAAATTATTTTCAAAAAATTAGAGTTCATTTTTTAATTCTACACATCTAGAAATGGTTAGGGTGAATTTTTTGTATATTTTAAAAATACTTTTATTTTTTGTGAATAGTAAAAATACAGATTTGAGTTTTCGGTAGTTTAATGACATCATAATGATGTAAAAATTAAAATTAAGGTCTGGTCGACTTTTTTACAATATATTATGACATGAGGTGTCCCAAGTGGCTAAAACCATTGAAAAATACCCTGGGAAAGCCCATGGTTTTGTGAAAACCAATAACGAGGTGTCCCTTTTAATTAATAAAAAACTCTCTCTTAATTACTATAAATACTCACTCACCTCCATTCATTTTCTTTCATTCACCACTCAATATCCTCGAAGATCTATTTTTATTATCTCCCTAGATGTCCTCCCAAGGGTCCATTAATCCCACATGGTCCCAACCATCATGATCTAGGAGTTACTCCTCAAGGTAAGGGAATCCCTCATTCTATTCTTTTAGTCGACACTTCTTTATGTTATATATGTAATTTTCCATTATCATATTTTGAGGTTTGATTTTTATGTGTTCTTATTAATGTATTTTTTATTTCAATATGATGAGATACACTTTTATCTCATCATTTCATTTTATGAAATTTTAAGTGACGCTGTTAGGCTGCCGAATTTGCGTAAGGGATTTCTCACCTTTTCTTTTATTTTCGAGTTCATCTATTTTCTTTTATCTCCTCATATCCTACTTTCAAATCACCATGATAAATATGGTATCATATAAATACTGGATTTATATCATGTTTATTCAATAACCATAGTCAATATTCTTACTCTCTCCCTTTTATTTTTATAAATGAAATCAATGTCCATGAGGTTCCAATTTTTATCCTTCGTGGACGACAAAGCCTCGTTCTTCAATTTCTTATTCACTAATGGTCATGAAACAATATTTATGGTTGAAAAAGACTATAATATATCTATAATAACCTTATTAATATTCAGGAACCAGTATATTAGACATAACTATTTTATAATACCAAACTAGTTAATAATAATCCAAATACCACCAAATAATTGAAGTGGTCGTCATCTAATGATTCATCCTCATTCCATGTAAAAAATAATAGAAATGACCATTATCAATTATTTATGTTCATAAATAATATATAATTTGAATTTTTTATATTTTCATCCATTCCACATACTAAAAAACAAGTTAACCGAAGATGAAAATAAAGTAAATGAACACTCCAGATTGACGGAATTCAATTCATAACTTATCAATAAGAACATAAATAAACTAACCAGAATTATGATAAAATAAATACATATTTAATAGGATCTTCAATTAGTAATTAATAAGTATAATTTCATATTCAAGGAGCATATGTTCTAGAGAGGAACACGTTCAGATTTAAGGTAAGGGTTTTTCTACCTGAACATCCATTTTCATTCAGGTCACTTTCATTGTCTAATTACATCAATGTAATTATTATATATTGTTATGTACTGTTCATAAATTCATATAGAGTATTATATATATGTTACAAACCATAACACTTCCTTATTTTATGGGTAGTTACACGTTTTAATAGAAAGTTTCAAAACATTTTCCAAAACACAAGCCCGATTCATAGGAATTTCTCAAATTTATATATACTTTCAAGGTGACTATATAATCTGTTTAAGGATACCATTGTCCTTCTAAAAACACCCATTATATAATGAAATAATACATTACTTAACTTCTGGTTTTATACAAATATTTTTCCAAAATAAATGTTCTTTTCGAAATAAAAGATTATTTATCTCTAGAATTGCTTAAGGATTTTATAAGAGTATTCTCGTCAAATTCAACACTCTTGTTGATTCCATGGTTTTATTAGGTTTAATAATTTATGAAGTTATTTACTATATTTGATTTAATGTTTTATGAATAACTATATTTTGGATTATCTATCCCAAAACCATTCACCATATTACTCGAAATGGTTAGTGTTTTATGATTAATGATTGAGGAAATTTAGTTACATTTCATATGATAGTTTCAATATGAATGTATATGTTGTTTATATTGATCCCCACTCATATAAAGAATGAATTAGACTTATTATGTGATGGGTGGGGCCCTTTATAGCCCCTCGATGCATTGGTAGGTCTCATGAGACAAACTATGGTCTTGGCACGAGGCCTTTTTAAAGTGATTATTTATGGTCCTAGCACGAGGATTGGATGGTATGGTTATGATGTCCGGCATATGATATTCTCTCATTTTGATGCTATTATTTGAAGTTCATATGAATATTCGACTAGTATAATACCCATTATTATGTTTTATTATGGTATTATTTACTTTTCTCATATTAATGCCATAAATGTGTAAAAGTTTATTATTAAGGGAATGTGTTTTCAATTACATACCATGTCTTCTGATTATGTTATCTTCTACTGTATTTTCTACTCTTACTAAGCATTCGATCCCTCCCCTTTCTTATGTCTCTTTTTCTCAGGACATGAAGAAGTTTATTATTAGTGACATAATGAAATAACCTAGGAGATATGGATGTTTTCTATGGAGTTTTCATGTCATTTTTATTTTCAAGTTTTAATATTGATCTTATGTATGTATCTTGTTTCCAACAATACTAAACTACTCGTTCCTTCAAGATTCATATTCCATGATTATATGCCACTATAATCCAATAAGGTACCAGCTTTGGGAAACTGGGGTTGGGTCCTTATAGTTGGTATCAAAGGATGTTTATTAGAAAATGTGGAAACTAGATTTAGGAAATGTATATTATTGAAGAATCCCTATGTGAATATTTGAGTTTAAACATACATGAATGTCCTGGTATTTCGGTAAGAAATAGATTATGTGGATCATTCAAGAAATACATCTATGTCTGGATATGAGCTAGTAGAGGTGGCTCTGGCACAAATATACCTAGGAGTGAAAGCTCTGATAAGTAGTTTTGGGCTTGACCTGGTGTATCCTGGTATATGACAATGGGCCTTGCTGCACTCATGGTTACGACTCCCCTGAGGGATATGCTTAGAATAATTCATGTTTTCTTTGCATGCCATTTTGAAAGATTTAAATGTAAATTATTCATCAAAGATAGCATGTTTAGGATTAATAGATTAACTATGCATAGGATTTAAATTTATACTTAGTATTTTTCTACATTGTGATTATAAATTATGATTCATACACTAATTTAGGGTATGAAATTATCTAGAGATGGCGCCTAGTGGAAGAAATAGAAACTGCATGAATGCACATCTCCCCTGTAGGTATTTTCCTCTGATTCCAGATGATGAGGTTTGAGGTTGGCTCTAGTGCTAAGCAACTCATAACTATACTGGGACAACTTACATAGGTTATAAATAATAACCATACCTGTATGGAGAATCCGAATCCACCATGTGGAGGAGCTATGCTAGATCTCTTTATGCGACAATAGCCTCCATCATTCAATGGGACTACAAACCCGTTCGTAGAAGAGCATTGGATATGTTCCCATGAGAAGATATTTCTCGTTTTGGGATGATGTTGGTTAAAGAAAGCTGTTAGGACTTGAATTGGTTGATGAAATGGTGGAGAAGGTGAAAACCATTCAGCGTCATATCAAGGCAGCCCAAAGTCGAAAAAATAGTTAAGCGGATAACCGTCGATGATACCTTGTGTTCAAAGTTGGAGACCCGGTATTTCTAAAAATATCTCTAAGGAAGAAGGTCATGTGGTTTGGGAATTAAGAAAAGATATGTCCCAGGATATCGACCCCTTTGAGATCCTTCATCGAGTCGGAGCTATGGCCTATTGACTGGAAATTACACGTACTTTGTCCAAAGTACCTGATCTCTTTCATGCATCCTTATTAATGAAGTACATACCAGACCCTTCACATGTAATATCATCAGAGGTGGTACAGTTGGAGGATAATATATCCTATGAGGAGCATCCATTTAAAATATTGGATTGTAGAGACAATGTTCTACGCATCAATACTAATCATATGGTCAAGGTATTATGGAGAAATCATAAGTACGAAGAGGCAACTTGTGAACTGGAGGAATCAATGAAGGAAAAGTACTCCCAGCTATATTTGGCCTAGATTGTATAATGAAATTTCGGGGATAAAATTTTTGTTAGGAGGGTAGAATGTAACAACCCAAGGATTTGAATGTAATTATTGAATGCATTTTATAGTCTAACCATTAAACACAACTTTTCATCTACTGTGCTTTGAATTTCTAAAAATCAGCATCTAGAGTTGTTATCAGAATGTCATATGGGTTTTGATAGAAAAAACATGATTTTTGGTGAATAGTAACATACCCTTATGAATAATAATATGAATAGTAATTTTCCCCTTATGAATAGTAAATAATGAAAATATTTTATTTTCACATGGTAATAATATAATGAGAAGTAAATTAATTTTTCAATGTAATACAAAAAAAAGTTTACCATTAAAATTGTTATTTTTCGAATTAACATTGATTTGATTTAAAAATTAAATTAAAATTACATAGTAAATTATTTTCTAAAAATATATTTCATTTTTGAATTCTACACGTCGAAAAATGGTTAGGGGGATTTTTTGGGTTTTTTCTAAAATACTTGATTTTTTCGTGAATAGTAAAAATATAGATTTTAGAATTCGGTAGTCTAATGACATCATAATGATGTAATAATTAAAATAAATTGATGGTTGAATTTATTAAAGTATCATACGACATGAGGTGTCCCAAGTGGCTTAAAAAATGGCAAATATCATTGGCAAGCCCATGGTTTTGTGAAAACCACTAACAAGGTGTCCCTTTTAATTAATAAAAATCTCTCTCTTAATTACTAAAAATACCCACTCACCTCCATTCATTTTTATTCATTAACAAATCAGTATCATCGAATCTATGGTGGTATTACCTCGATAGAAGTCCTCCTGAGGTTCCCTTAAGCCCCGAAGGTACCAACCTTCGTGATCTAGGAGTTACTCTTCATGGTAAGGGAATCCCTCATTATCTTCTTTTAGTCGACACTTCCTTTAGGTTATCTATGTTATTTTCAATTATCATATGATGAAGTTTGATTTTTATGTGTTCTTCATACAGTCCTTTTGATCTCAATATATTAGGATACCGTTTATCCCTCATCATTTCATTTTATGAAATTTTAAGCGACGTCGTTAGGCTGTCAAATTTTCATAAGGGATATCTCACGTTTTCTTTTATTTTCAATTTCATCTATTTTATTTTATCATCTCAACTCCTCTATAAAAATGAATATTATAACTCTATTATCATATATATACAGGATTTATATCATATGAATGGAAGAACCATCTTAAATAATCTTACTCACTCACTTTTATTATTATAAACGAAATCAACGTCCACGATGTTCTAATTTATAGCCTTTGTGGACGACGAACTTTAGATCGACAATTTATTCTTCACTACGGGTCAAGAAACCATATTTATGGTTGAAACAGAATATAATATATCTATAAAACACAAATGAATATTCAGGAACTAGTATATGTACACATAATTATGTTATAATACAAAACTAGTTAATAATAATCCAAATACCGCCAAACAATCGAAGTGGTTGTCATATAATGATTCATCCTCATCATATGTAATAAAATAATAGAAAATGCCATTATCAATTATTTATGTTCATAAATAATATATAATTTCAATTCTTGAGATATTTATCCATTCAACATACTTAAAAACAAGTGAACTGAAGATGAAAATACAGAAAATGAACACTCCGGAGTGACGAAATTCAATACAATAACATATCAATAAGAACATAAATAAACTAACCATAATTATGATTAACTAAATAGATGTATAATAGTTTCTAAAATAAGTTATTAATATGTATAATTTCATATTCCAATATCTTATGTTCGATAGAGGAACACATTCAGATTTAAGGTAATGGTTTTTCTACCTGAACTTATATTTTCATTCGAGTTACTTTCATTGTCTAATTACCTCAATGGAATTATTATATATTGTTATAAATTGTTCATAAATTAATTTGTAGTATTATATATGTTACAAACTTGAAACCTTTTTTATTTTATGGATATTTACATGTTTTCAAATAAACATTCAAAACTGTTTCCAAAACACAAGCTCGATTCCAGTGAATTTCTAAAATTCATATCAATTTTCAAGGGGACTATATTAGATATTTTTGAAAACCATTATCCTTCTAAAAACACCCATTTTATAATGAAATAATACATTACTTCACTTCTATTTTTATACAATGATTTTTTCAAAACAACTCTTCTTTTTAAAATAAAAGAGTATCTATCTCAAGAATTTCTTAATGATTCTATAATAGTATTCTCATCTAATTCAACACTCTCGTTGATTCCATGGTATTAGTGGGTTTAATCATTTATGAAGTAATATACCATATTTTATTTAATGGTTTCGGACTAACTCTATTGTGTAATATATATCCTAAAACCATTCACCATATTATTCGGAATGGTTAGTCTTTTATGCTTAATGATTGGGGTAAGTTAGTTACATTTCATATGATAGTTTCAATATGAATTTATATGTTGTTTAGGTTGATCCCTGCTCATATAAAGAATTAATTGGACTTATTATTTGATGGGTGAGGCCCGATACTGCCCCTTGATGAATCGGTAGGTCTCATGAGACAAACTATGGTCTTGGAACTAGGCCTTGACAAAATGATTATTTATGGTCCTAGCACGAGGATTGGACGGTATGGTTATGATGTTCAGCATATGCACCTCCCTCATTATGATGCTAGTATTTTATTTTCTTGTGGATATTAAACTAGTAGAATACCCATGATTATGTTTTATTATGGAATTATTTACTTAGCTCATATTCATGCCATAAATGTGTAAAAGTTTATTATTAAGGGCCTGTGTTTTCAATTACTTACCATGTCTTTTGATTATGTTATCTTCTGTTGTATTGCATACTCTTACTTAGCGTTTGATCTCCCCCCTTTATTATGTTTCTTTTTTTCAAGAAATGAAGAATTTTATTATGAGTGACATGTTGAAATAACCTAGGTGTTATGGATGTTGTCTAAGGAGTTTCCATGTCGATTTCCTTTTCAAGTTGTAATATTGAACTTATGTATGTATCTTGTTTCCAATTATACTAAACTACCCGTTACTTTGGGATTCATATTCAATTTTCATATTCTAATGTAATCCAATAAGGCACCAGCTCTGGGCAACTGGGGTTGGTTCCTAACAAGTTTAAATTAGGAGAGAAACAGAATTTCATTAATTAAAACTAAAGGAGTAAGAATCACTATCCATATATGAAGAAAGCTTCAACTGAATTCCCTGGTATTATATAAATATTACTCGAGATATTGATAGTAAAATCAATCGTTTTTAAGTAGTATTGAGGTAAATATATCAATGTACATTGGATTCTTGTGAATTCAAATGTTCTAAGAAACTTTTTTCTTATGTTGATAGGGTTGAAATGTTGTTTACTAATGACCATGTGTACTTTAAAAATACAAATATGAGAAATTCCCAGATGTAATGAAATGGATAATATTCATGAAAACAAATTAAGAGGTAACAAAATTTATTTTGTAGTTTGTGGAATGTGTGGAAAAAAGCACTCTAGGGAATAATTTTTCATATCTGGAAACTGTTAATGATGTCATAATTTTGGACATATTCCCTAAGATATCAATGAAAAATATATTGGTAATGGTATGTTTAATTATCTTTAGAATAATATAAATTTATTTAAATGTGTTCAGATGTAGCATTATACAAATACCTTACCTCAATTAATTATAATGATGGGAAATAGCCAGATGATAAGTACAAAGGTGTAGTGAAATCCATTTCAACTGTATCTATGCGTGTCCAGCCATCCCATTATTTGGTATTAGGTGCACTACTTGTTTTCTCATATTTTATAATTTTTTCAATACAATATCTACACAATGATTTATTTCTAAGAATGTTTCTGGTAAATTGGAATTTTTACCTCATTAAGTGAATCAATAGATTATATTTAAAACAACATGGATAAATATTAAGATAAAATGGAATTATAAGAATATTCTTGTTCCTTTCATTGAAAATATGTTTCATAAAAACCTTTATTTTAACATTAATAGAGTTTGATCATATTATGTGTATTTAAAATCTTTTTCATTACTATGATAAGATTTATTGTAGAGATAAATAAATATTCTTTTTGATAGAGTTTTATTAATTATAAAAAAAAGTAACGCATACCATTGATAACATATTTGGAAATTAAAAAACTGTTAAAATATGGAAAGGAAGTTATATTGCACATATTTTTTAAATCAAGGTAATTGTTTATATTAATGATATTATAAAAATAATTGAATACCTGCATATATTTTCTTAATGAATCTCATGTTGTTATAACTGATCAGGAATTATAATTTAACGTTTATATATTTCCTGATACTCTGCCAAATTGAAACCCCACTTATCAAATGGAATAAGAGGAACGTATAGTATTAAAAACATAATTGTTGGAGTTCCCTGATAGAGGATTCATTCATCATGTCACTTCACCATAGGGGGAGGGGGGTAATATTTAGATTGTTAAAAAGAAATGCGGTTCCAAGGGGCCTTGAATTGAATATAGATATTTTAATAAAATTAATATAAAAAATATGTATCCATTTCCTCATATTTATGAATTATTTGATTATAATAAGGGAGCCCAATATTTATATATGGTTGACTTGAGATCTGGGTACAAATAGTAGATGGTGAAGAAGATGAAATACATAAGACATCATTTTTTATGAGACTTGGAAATTATTAGTTTTTTTCATTCCCATAGCTTCTAGAAATTCCCCTTATGTATTTATGGATCATATAAATAGATTTTTTTATAATATTTGAATAAATGTTTTTTTTGTTTTTATTGATTATATTGTAGTTTTTTCAAGTGATTTTTAGGATCAGGAATAATATTTTTGTATTGTTCTAAAAACCCTTAATGAATTTAATGTATATGTAATATTTAAAAAAATTTGGTTGAAATAGATTTGTTTTAATGGGACCTTTTTAAATAAGGATTAATTATAAATTAATATAGATAATGAAAAAGTTATTGATGAATGTATAATAAATACAAATATCATTGAGATTCATATTTGTTTTATATTAGAAGGCTATTACCGATGGTTTGTTAAAACCATCACATGGTTATCTATCCTGATAACTAAGTTAACATGAAATGGGGTTAAATTTAATTAGAGAGAAGAATGTGATGTTTTTTTATAACTAAAGGGGTGATTGAAGAATGCTCCCATTTTGGAATAACCTTCTATAAATGGAGGTTTTTTCATATATAGTGATGCTTTATTGAAGGTGCATTATTGTGTGATAATATAGAATGATCTTGGAATTACTTAGGATTTATGATAACTAAATCATCATGAGTTAAAGTATCCCACACATGATTTAAAATTAGCGGCTATGGTTATCACATTAAAAAGTTGGATACATAATTTATATATAGACAAAGGTGATATATATACCGACCATGAATTTTTTAAGTTTATATTGAATAAAGAGGAATTAAACATGATGTAGATAAGATGGGCAGAACTTATTCGTAATTAACATTTCAGGATCAACTACCACCCTATAAAAGAATTCAAGTGTCCAGATTCCATGATTCTAAAACATCATGTAACATAACCATGTTTCATTTGGAACATGACCCGTAGTTAATGATTTGTTGAATTTTTTCATGGATGTTGTTGATGAAGTAAATTCCTCTATTTTGATTCATGTGTTAGTGATTTCTTCTCCATCAGATAGAATAAACCCAAAACATAAGGAAGACCATGAGTTATAGAAAAAGGTATAGCAATATTTTGAGTGAGGTAAATAATCTATTTTAAATACAAATAAAAACAAGCTAGAGGGAGGGTAATGGGTTCATAAAAGATATATGACCGCATTAACCAAAAAGTAATTTCAAAGGAACATCAGTAATCAAAACCAAAAGGATTATTGTCATCATATTCCCAATCAGAATCATCCACTAATGCATTAAATATATTACCTTGAGCCTTTCTCCGGCTGGATATAGGCCTAGTAAGTATAGTAGGATTCGTGGGTGATTAATCTTTATTTAGACTTTACATATTCAAATTTACTGTAGAATGACCTTCAAAAATCAGCGTTCCATTATCATCATCATATCGATATGATTTTTTCTTTAGTGATTCTGTATTCTCTATGTTAGTCCAGTTGCCCCAATTTTTTTAGACTCCACTACCCATTGAGTTCATCAATAATTATTGAACATGTATAATCAGATTCCGAGGTAACCAAAGTAGTACAGTACCTGCCTGGAGAGCCATGGTGATTAATGAACTCCATATACCACTACTTTGTATATCTGGGGGTCCTATAGGGAAAAATCACAAGCCATGACTATTCAGTAGACCCATCATATGTTTTCAGAATCACATTAGCCAAAAAATGAGGATATTACTATTTATATTTCATGCTATTATATAGTAGAACATCCTGATCATGTACTGAATTAGCACTAAAAATATTATTCTCCAGCAAAACCCCATGTTCATCAATAACAACATATTGGTCAATAGCATCTACCTTGATTTCTTATAATATTTTGGAAGATCATTCCTTGCATTTTCTTTTTTGTTTATTATTATATACATGATTGTTATGACAATTGAAAGAAAACGAAATATGAGTATCGTACAAAAAACAGTGTTCATTGAGGTGTCAAATGGACTAGAAGTATTAACAAAATTTGGGTAACATATCATATTTAATCTTCAATTTGATATCATCTTTTTGTGTGAAGAGTACAACTTAATCATCTAGATTAAAATTTTATCGATTTCAACTAAAACCCTATGATAATAGCCAAAATATTTCATCACTATAGTACTATCCATTTTGAAAGGATTTCCCACACCCTAATAAATATTAAACTATATTTCATTGTTTCAATCAATCCAATTAAGACTCAAAATTAGAATCTATACCTGAAATCTGTAATTATTTATGGAGAATGGGTTGAAAGATAAGTCACATTATTGTATGTTAATAAAGCCTGTATTTTGGGAAATAGATTCAAACCCCCCAAGAATGGTGGTTGAACTCGTTAGTTGGGAAGAGGATACAGAAAATTCCCATTCATATTGAGATAAATCTGAAAATGGGAAAACCCCAATACACATTATTCCTTGTAGAAAGGTTAGTTAACTTCACAGTATTATATCCAAAATGATAAATCAATCAATAATGAATATAAAAGAGTTAAAGCTTATATCTATTAGTAATAGAATCCTCATTTGTCTGAAAATGGATTATATTACGTTTGTGGATAAATCATTCTCTAGAAAAGTCCTTTATAAACACAAAATTCCTCCTTCTTGTATCATCATATCTCATGTTACATTCACAAACATCCATAACTGACAAGGGTACACTGTAAGAACTAATATGTACAACTTATTTCTCAATTAATACTTTTGGAATGTGATGAAAAGACATATTTATGATTTTACCATGAAATGATTGACATTTCAACAGGATAATGATGTGCGACAATTACCAAAGTGTATAATTTATCATTTTCTAGTGGTAGTGTGTAAAAGGGAAAATATATCCATGTAATTCATGGTTGAACTACAAAAGACTTCTTGATGAAATAATCTGATTTGGGTTATTGTTGATAGACTGAATAAATCATCTCATTTCCTTCCTACTTAATATTTTCTACCTTTAGATCAACTTTATAGGCTAAACATCAAAGAGATTGGCAGGTTACATGGTTTTACCCTCTTCATTGAATATAACCATGATCCTATGTTTTCTTATAACTTTTATAAAAGAATTCAGAAGTCATTGAGAAATAAAAAAAATTTCAACACTTATTTTTACCCTTACTCTAATCTATAGACTGATTGAACAATTTAGATATTGGAATAAACGATTTGATAGTGTTCAATGGATTACTAGGGAAGTTGAGAACATCATATTTGTTTTGTTTTATTTACCAATAATAACAGTTTTAATTTTAGTTTACATGTCGAACCTTGTGATTCATTTTATTGAATGTAGTGTTGAACTCCATCAGTTTTGGATGAATCTAATGAAATCACATTTATGTGAATATAATTAGCAAAAAAAGTGGGTAGGAAAGTAAATATGTGCTAGAAATATATGAGAATATATCATGAAAATAAGAATATTTATGCATATTACTTGAGGAAGGATATTTTCATTCAATGTAGCTGATCATGTCTTTCTAAATATTTCTCTATATTAAATTGTTATGTATTTTAGAAATAAGGGAAATTTGATTCCACGGTTCCTTGAATCCAAAAAATCCTTGTGAATATCGGATCAGTTGATGACTGGGTGTCTTTACCTTTGAGTTCATCTCAGGTACACAATTTTTTCATGTATTGAGGTTTAGAAGGTTTTTTCCATATTCATCTCAAGTTTTGAGCCCAAAATTAGTTCATGTAAAAGTGAACCTTTCGTATGAAGAGAAACATATTCATATTCTTGATCATATTGACAATGAATTGTGGTATAATATAACTCCTCAGTTTAAGGTTTTTTTGAGAAACCAAATTATTGAAGAAGAAACATTGGAATCCAAAAATGCTATAAGGGAATAATATTCACACTTGTTTAATAATAGGAATAAATATTTTGGTGATGTAATTTATTAAATGCAGATAATTTAATAAATAGTTAATTATATAATAATTTGTTTTCTTTCAGGAAATATATAGTTATATTCATTATAAATGTATATTGAAATAAGTTTTATATATCAAAATTAATGAATCTACAATAATAGAGTAGTAACATAACCTATGAATGTATAGATAAAATTTATTTATCTTATTAATAAAAATATGATATATTTATATAATGGATTAAGTAAATAAGTGTTTTGAAAATGATAAATTATGTGATGGTATTTTTGTGAAAAATAAAGGTTTATTTAAAATTTTATAATTAAGATAATAATTTTAAAAAAAATTTATCCTTATAAAATAGAAAAATAAATTACAATTTTGATGTATTGTAATTGTTATAGAATTTTACGAGACCTTAATAAATTTTTAAATGTTCTGTAAAATTTGTTATATTATGAAAATCAGATTTTTTTGAAAACATGATGAATTTAATTAAAAAATAAATTTATCACATTCATAAATTTATTTTCAAAAAATATATTCCATTTTTAGATTATAGACATTTAAAATGGTTTGGATGAGTTTTTTGGATTCCTCTGAAATAGTGGAATCTTTGGTAAATAGTGAAATATGTTAATTTACGTTATTTAGAAAATATAACAAATATTGAGTCATAAGAGATGTATAGATAATTAAAGAAACATTATATAGAAATATCATTTTATATATAGTATACTTATTCATTGCATCAATTCTATTCATATTAGTTTTATAAAATCTACTGATTGAATAATCAAAAAACACCCTTGTCCTCCAGTATAAACACCACCCTCGCCACCTCTTCTCCTAAAACCTAAAACTCCATGTATCATGACTAATTTATTCCCCATTAACATACGAGGATGATATCCCACATAAAATTCCTTATAGTCTCACCAAAATGGAAAAACTAGGGTCCTTAAATAGGTTCTCAAGGAGAAAATTTCAAGAGGTAAAATCATCTTTCATTTTATTTTAATTTCCATTCAATTTATTTTTTTTATTATTATCTAATGAACTATAATAATCCAATTGAAATGATAAATAAACTATATTACATATAATGGAATGTTATTTTGTAAATAAAATATCCATCATCAAACATCTCATCTTCATCTCTTTGTCTAAACATTGAAAAAATTGTGCGTGATGTGTCGATTGACCATCATCGTGGAAGATGTGTTTTCATTTTCCTTTACCACCTTCAAGGTTTGTAATAAAAAGGTTATTATTGTTAAATAAGATTTTATTATACATATTATAAATTATATAATTTTTTGGAACCAATATATAATCCTAATATTTGATAAAATGATATATGTTTGGAATGGTTGTAAACACTACCAGAATAAATTAAATAAATTTAATTAATGGATTAACTAATCATTCATCCTCATATCAGAAAAATGATATGTCATATTATTTAATATTATGTAAACATATCAATGAAATTTAATTCCAATTTTTGAGTTTTTATTCCATTCGATAAGAAATTACATAATGAACCAACCAAGGAAAAAATTAAAAAAAATGAACCCAAACTAATAACAAAATATTATCAATAAATGGGAGTGAAATTTTATACAAAAACTTATAGGGTATTATAAATATTACTATAATTATTTAATAAATAAATAACAATATGTCAAACATTGTACAGTTTGTTTGAAGATGTTTTATGGATGTCAAACCTGATGTAAGGGAGTTTTCATTAAAAATCATCTTATAAATTTCTATTTTAAAAAAATTCCAAAGGAATGGTTTTATTGTGAAATTATTCATGTTTTATGATTATTTTTGGGTTCTTGGGATTATTTAATGGTTACATTTGGATCTTTTATATCCCACAAATTCATTGGGTATGTTTTTGTTGGAGGTTGACCAAAAGGGTTATTCCAAGTTTAAATGTGATGGTTACACCATAAGGTAGCCTTGAGGATGACAGTTCAAGGTTTCTATGTGGTTTAAAAATCATAATTTAGGCATAAATATTTTAATATGATCTATTCATGGCATGAAAATTATGCCCCATGTTTTATGAAAGCTTTATTTTCATTTTCAATGATTTATTGAAATCTTATGTTCTTAAAAAATCAGTATTTAATTCTTTACAGGTGAGAAGTATGTATTTGTCAAAGTGATTTAATATGTTTATATGTATACATGAACTAATAGATTATTTTATTTTTTATGTCCCTTAATGATATTTTTGTGCTCATATCATGTTTTAAAATGTTATTCATAGGGATTATGGATGGGTATTAATAAATAAGATGCCAAGATGAATGTTGTGATATTTTTCAAGAAAGGAAATCATTTTTTATTTAATTGTTTTTGTTATGAAATAAATCGATATTGTTTATTAGTATAAATTTTTTTTTTCTTTTGGGTTTTCATCTTTGAGTTATGACCTAATTCATTAGGACTCTAAAATAAGAAGATATTTGGGAATGTTTGAATGTGAGTTGTAAATGAATTTATTCTATTATGTAATGTTAAAGGTTGTGTACTTATGCAATGATTCATATAAATTAAAAAATACATACCAACAACCCTCCCTATATTCATTCCATTCATTATTGATCTCTAGATCATAACCTAGAACTATCCTATTAAGGATTAATGTGTAATAAAAATGATATCTATTGAAGAATAAGTCAGCATTTTACATGGATCCTTCATATTTAATTACCCATTATAATTCCTAAAATATATGTTTTATCCATAAAAAATTTAAATTAATTAACACCAATATATTAATATTTTATTATGATCATTGGTTAACCATTTTACACCTCCTTCCATCTAGTGTTAAATGAATGCAATGATTTTCATATATACGACCTATCATGTCCATGTATTTGGGCAATTTATTTTTCATCAACAATTTACCTAGATGATTATAGTGGAATAATTAATCAAAAAATTATGATAATTTTGAGATAATTATTTTTATATTTATATAATATACTATATAATATCTTACCCTTCCATCTGATAGTAAATGATAATGTCTATCTTTTATACTTGTGGAGTCCCACCTCTATGATGTGATGATCCTCATTCTTCTCTTACCAAAATTCATGGATGATTCTAAAATTTTATATTTTTAATAAAATTCAAAATAAATATATTATGCTAATTTAGTATATTATAAAACCATTTACTATTTCTTTTAACCACATATAATATATAGACATAATTTGGGAGAATTGACCGAGCAACCTTTTGTGGTTGATGTAAGAAAGTGATATTAATGGAGTTGATATAAAAAAGTTTTAAAATGAATAAAATTGTATTATATATAATAACGTTTCTTATACAATTTTTCAATAAATTTAAATTCAATATACATGAGGAACAAACATTTATGACAATGTAGAGATACAATGTAAGGTATTTTTGTTACAATCTCATTTTTAAGGGATCTTTTATGTTCAAATTTCCATTGAGAAAAAACATGAATATAATATTTCATACCCCATATATTTTATATTCACAATTTTATACATTTTTTTACATGTTTATATTCCAATTTTTCTCTTGTTAGTTTATGAATTAATGAGTGCATTATATGTAATGGATTTTATTATTTAAATTTTTTATTAGTATTTTACATCCAAATTTTTATATCAATATAAATATGATCGTTAATTGTTTTTCATATTATCATTACTATTCTCAAATGATTTATTAATGTTACTTTTACCAATGTTTTACATTATATAAAAATGTTTAAAAGGAATATTCTTTTCATTTTCCAAACAATGCACATTTTATCCATTGTGTGAATGAAATATTTGTTTGAACGTACACCACATGAATTAATTTTACCATCATCATGAATAATACTTTAATTGAAGCTTCATTTTCATGTTTTTAGGTTTATTTTAAATGGAAATAATTTTCTCAACATTTTTATTGATTTTAATTTAAATAATATCAATGTAAAAGAGTTTTATTTTCTTAAAGGAATGAAATAAATATTGGAATTCTAGGTATAACTCAATTCATATGTGAGGTTACAAGGACTTTATTATTAATTCATTTTTTCTATTTTATGTATTCAATTATTTTTTAAGAAAAAAATATAATTTGTTATGAATAAATGGACATCCTTTTTTTATAATGGATTATTCTTTATTTTGAGATCCTTAAATTTATTGTCATCATTTTCTCTAGCACTCTCCTTTTTTATTGGACAATGTTTTTATTGTTAATGTATTTATTATTAAAATAATGGTTGAATGTATAATTAATTATATTAGTTTGATGATATTTAAACCATATATCATTTATTTATATGGTATCAGTTAAATAAATCTTATTAAATAATTTATTTTATTTACTAAGGAAATATTTATGATCCATTTTATTTATTTAATATGGATAATTTTTGAATTATAAAGAATTGATTTCATGATATTTATTAATCATTATAAATATAAGGAATTACTAGGACATGACTATGATAGTTGGGGATAATTTATAGAAATACCCTCCTTGTAGAGAAAGGTCTCATGAGATAAAAGAATAGGAATTCTATAATATTTTGGTATTCTGTTTACACATACCCAATTGCTAATAATCTTTCCATAATTAAGATTCATTGAGGGTAATATCCACGATATCATGTTTGAGAGGATTTTATCACGAATGTCCAAAATTATGAATTTATCTTATTATGAGTTTACTTTCAATTATTGTAATGAAAACATATTTTATAAATAATATAATTGTTTTGATTGAATTAAATACCATATTATACATTATGGTTATAGAAAAAATGATATTATTTTGTTTTATTATATCCAAACGGATTTAATATACAATTAGGATTCATAAATATTGATAAGATATATATTGAATAATGATCATTTGAATAATATAAAAATAAGGTTTGATAAATCTAGTCGAAATCCATAAAAGAATTTATTGGCTCAAACAGTAGGACCCAAACCTATAAATCCCATTTATCATATATCAAAAGGGTGATAGAATCACTAATATTTTACCGTGACCCAGGTCATTCCACGATCCAACATATAAATCATGAGCAATGTTGCTTATGGGAGAAATTTATACTCATTGAGATCATGGTCGAAGCCACGTATGCTGAACCACCCCATTTAAATATCACCAGCATGCACCTTACCCATACGGTGTATTCTAGTGTAATAAAGGTATATGTATCCAATTCCCAATAATATTAATATTTAATTTTTTCAATAGATTAATAGTTATATCAAATTTTTATTATTGATACATTAAAAATGATTTTTTAATTTGATAATACATATATTATACTTTGGGTAATATTTAATTAAAATTAAGGCATTAAAATTTATAAATTAATAAATATTATAAATAAAATATTTTTCTGTAAAATAGTATTTCTAAATAATATTTATTTACAATAGACAACATAATTTTATGAAGTCAAAAATATTTTTTATAAGGGTTCAAAAAATGTTATTCTCATACAACCCAACATTTCTGATTAAAAGTTGATTCTATGATAAATGTGAAGATAATATATTTTAAAAATTATTTTTATAAAATATAAACTATTTTTTTAGTTATCATAATTGAATTTTCCAATGGTAAATTTTTCATAATTTTCTTACATTATATAATTTTTCGGTAAAAAATTAAATACGCTATAAATATATTGTATGTATTATTATATCCTAAAACCAAAAAGATATATAATAAATGAAATATTGGTTATCCATGACCAAATCAATGTTTCCCCTAAAAAATAATATGTTTTTGAGGTTGTTTTTGAAAATTTATATAATCTTTATGAATTCTCCACAAACTATTTTATTGTTTTAAAATCATTTCTTTATGATGATGACTCACATCCACATCACCAAGGTTAAGATTTTAATTCTATTATCCTTTTTCCTTATATAATATTTAAAACCACTCCATATCGGTAGAAACTGTGGTCAAAACCTTAGGGTGATTTATGGTTTTTATTACATTATTTTATAGAATCCAAATCTTGTGTTTGGGTAATAATAATGTACTCCCCTATATTCTTGTTACATAAACCAACTCATGTTCCCATTACTCATCACTAAGAAAATATAGAGAACTTGTTTAGTCCACCCTACCTTCTCCATATTCCTCCCAAGGTACCCCCAAGTTCTCATAAATCTCCACTCATGATTCAATAATCACCCTCTCGATGTAACAGATCATATCCTTCTCTTCTTTATTCAAGAATCTTTATTACATAATTCCTTTTATCTCCAATTCTGACTTTTGAGATATGTTCTTACATATCCCCATTACTAGCCATATTATTTCTAAATAATGACATACCACTTTATGTCTAATTAATCCCACCCATGAAAATTAGTTTTCCTTAGTTAAGCTGCTAAAATTACCCTTCGATTATCCATGCCAAAAAATTGTGTATTAAATACCTTGATACTTTTTTATAAAGGGTGTTCATCATTATGAAAATTAAAATATTTTTATTGGGAACATAAATTTTCTCGATATGCACTCCATTTTCATGGGATAAAATATGTTAAAATATGTTCATATGAATATGATATATATATATATATATTTGGAATGCATATGCATTTACAAAAGATTATTTTTATTGGTGCCCCAAGATGGAACTCCAATGCATTGGGTAATGTTTTAGTCTCATGATTTTCAATGTATAGTGCATTAGAGGTTACCATAAGAATTTATTTTTTATTTTTTCACTATGTTTAACCTTGAATTAATATTCTGATGTCATGATTAATGTTTTTACCACATTACATTATTGCTTTTATGTTATCTAGTTATATCATGTCTCTTTGTTCAGGTTTATGATTCTCACCCATTTTCTGCCCCATTAAAATTGTAATGGTCTATAATGTGATAGTTTATTAATGTTTTTAGTTGCCTATTCCCTTATTGGGAATTATTGATCACCCCTTTATTAGGTATTCCCCCAGGTTATCCCATGAATTTTAAGAATAATGGTATAATAATACCATGTTAAGAGTTTTTTCAAAAATCATGATGTATCCATTATTATAGGTTTTTTTGTATTGTACATAATTATCAAATAAACTAGAATTTTCTGAATTTGGACTTATAATTTGTGTATTTTGATATGATAAATGAATAATTAAATTTTAATAAATAAAAGGGTAGCGATAGATGGTATCAATAAAAAGATTAGTTATTTTTTGAATTTTATTTGGGAAACTCAAGGGAAAGCCTTAGGCATAAGACTAATAAAAAATAAATACCTATTTTTTAATATATATAACTTCTGGTTTATAATAAAATATATCCCTCTATGGACTCTGCATGATGATGTGGATCTGGAATAGATGTACTTTGTGGTAACACTCAAAAACATCGTATTGATCTTTTCTCAATAGGGTAATGTTGCACGATAATGGGCCTTTATTCACACTTTCTTTCACACTCCAAGGGGATATGATTTGGTAAATTCATAATCACATTATGAACAATTCATAATGGAATAAAAATTCCAATACGATTCTATGTTATGAAATATATCATCGATAAGATTGATTGAATCCAGAAAATATTAATTTGTTGAAATACATGTTACTTATAAATAAGACCATTAATGCCATTAAATTCTCATTTATGTGACAAATAGTTTAAAAATTCTTATCCATAATTTTACATTTTTTCTGTTCAATGGCTCGAAATAGGATTAACCAAATAAAAATCCATTGTGAAGGGCTCTTTTATAACTTTCAAAATCATATTTCCAACTCAGTATGAACATGAATCAAGAATAATGTGATTATACATTGCATGTTGACTCTAGTTCTGAATACAATATTGAATTAGGAACAATTCATAAATCCCCCTTTTAAATGAAAATATTCACTTGAGACCTTTACTTTATAATGGTATAATAATTTTAATGGATCATCTTATAACATAATCAGGGAATAATTTATCAACTCAATTGAGAAGAACATTTCCATCCTTCAATGTTTTGAGTAATAGATGATTATTCTTGTTGTTTATCATATAAAGGGAAAATCTATTCAGTGGTGGATGTTTCTTAGGAATAAAAATCCTATGGAAAATATCTAAGTAATGGGGTGGATTGAATAATGAAATCGTTTTTGACAAATATTTCCTCGCACTCATTGACTTCGAATGAAAAAGGATTTCATTTAACTCAAGAAAAAGGTGATGAATCTATAAAAGAATATGAGGAAAAATTAGCAAGAATCACATGATGAAATTATGACTATGTCATTAACCCATAATGAAATGTTAACCGATTTTATAGTGGGATAAAACATAGTTTTTCAAAATCCATGGGGATCATACAATTGGATTACTAGGAGGATATTGTTTGGGGGTTCCCTTCATGTCGATATGGATTTCATAAAATCTCAATTACCTCTTGGGGATAAGAAGTGGAAAGGGAGTTTAATTTGGAGGTGTGATGAATAAGTTTTATGGTGGTAATAAATTAAAAAATATCATTTCTAAATTTTTTGGAAATAAGTACCTTGTAAATTTCTTAAGATTAATTGGGAAATTCTTTAGGTTTAGAAAGGAAGGGCTCTAAGATAGTTATTGCTGATGAGAGAAACCAACCAATGTGTTGGATGAACAGTAATTCTCCATCCTACCATAATTTATTAGCCAATATTTCTACCATAGGGAATAAAGATACTATCTGAACCACTACCATGTGACATGGGTTGTCATAATGAATCAACCTAAATAACCTCCAATGATGAAGGGAGAGATTATTCCATCAAAACAACAGAGATTGATCCTAAAACTAAAGTTGTTATTGGTACTCTACTCATTCATTCTATAATAGAGAATATAATTTTTTTGATTATAGTTCTACACATTCCTCCATATCCAGCATTATAAAAATATCTATTCATACATTCAATCTAATAATTGAATTAGATCTCTGAAGGAAAATAAAATTTATTAAATTATTAAACTCGACAGATATAACTCCTCTCCAATGAAATTATTTGGGCTAAACATCCCAATGAACTTTATGATATTATCTTCAGTGTAATTTGATGCCATTCTGGGTATGGATTGAAATCCATACATAGAGCCTAAATAATTTTACATGTGACAGAAATCCCACCTCTTTCGAGAATCATCCTCTAATTCTATGGAAGTGCATCGAGGATGATAGAGCCTCTTTAGAACCAACATCTCAAGATTGGACAATATTTCCATACGAGTAAGCATATATTTCCAAAATTACTTATTATATGGAAATGATCATTGTTGAAGACATTCCCATTGGGTGGGAATATCTGGATAAATTTCTAGAAGAACAATATCATCTTCTTTATAGCAACAATTTGTGAACTCTTTATGGTATTAAATTTTCTTTTTATAATGGATTGGGTTGTGTAAAACATATAATTCCATTTATATAGTTAATTCCATAGTGTAATTCACTGATTAGGAATAGAACTACCCAACTCATAATCTATAGTTGGATTTAGTGACCATCGCATTGAAAATATGGAAGAATTATCTCTTAAAATATAATTTTGAAATATACGTGATGATAAGATCATCAATTATAAATTCATAGAAAATGATATGAATATGTGTTTTTGAATAAGGTTAGACTTTATTAATGACTATAACTAGTCAATCCACTACCATCATGTACATGAAAATAAAGTGGAATAATATGTAAGTATGATGGATCCAACAATTTTATCATTAATGATAATTAAAATGGATTCCATATTTTTATAGTCGAGGAGGATGGAAATGTGATTGATAAAGGAAATAACATCATCAATCCTGTCACAAATGAATTATAATCTATCCCTACTAGAGAAGATAATAGAAGCTCAATGATATAATCTGGGAATTCAAAATAAGTTGATAGCTATAAGAAAATTTAAATCATTAGAGTTCAAAAATTAATGATGAATGAGTTGTATTATTTTGTTCATTATTAAGTGCACCAAGAAATACTGGGTTAAAAAGGTTTTTTGGATGATACAAATTGGTAGACCTTATCCTTCCATCTAGGGATCATAAAGATATGTCAAGATCTCAGTGAATACTATTGGTGTGACTATATGAAGAAGGATATCACAGATTATACGTCATTGTGTTTTATATATCAACATGTTAAGGATGAACATAATAATTCCAAGGGGATGATACAATCATTATCCATAGCTTCATTTAATTGGGAGACCTTAACCATGTACTTTTTCATATGTAATCAGAAAAAATCATGAGGAAATAACTCTATATGGGTTGTGGTGGATAGTCTTATATATACTGCTCACACTTTTACAACTTGGGAGTAATTATCACTCAATAAACTTATAAGGTTATACATTTGAGAAGTGGTGATGATTTATGGGATACCACAACCTTTTTCATCCTATTAAGATCAAATATTTATCATAATGTTATAGAAAATTCCCATTCATTCTCTAAATCACGATTTGATCTTTATCATAGCTTATCACTCTCAAACTAATGGAAAATATGAGGTGACTATCTAGATACTCGATTACATGTTAATGGAGTGTTCAATTCACTTTATATGATGATAGAATCCTCGTCTTCAATTGGTTGATTTATAATACAATAATTGGTTCCACTTAATTTTCCAAATGGATCCATTTGAATCCCTTTATTGGAAGAGATACATAACACCTACATTCTAGGATGATGTGGGTGAACAAAAACAATTGGGTCCAGAAATCATTATTGAAATGGTTAAAATGTAAAAGAAAATTCTGTTACATATCAGGGATACTCAGAGTCTACAAAAGAGCTATTAAGATAATAATATATAAGACCTGATTTTTGTGGTTGGGGATATTTTATTCCTCTATATATCTCCACTGATGAAATTTTTGATATTAAAGAAGACAGTAAATCATAGTCTATGACACATCGGTACCTTTAACATCCATGATCACTTTGTAGTAGTGGATAATAGACTATAACTCCCACCTATCCAATCTCAAGTACAAGAGGTGTTCAATGTATCCCTCTTAATGAAGTACCAACTAGACCACTCACTTGTTCTAAATCCATAGGTTTTACCATTGTAAAATAAAAATTTATGTGATGATCAACAAGTAAAGATCTTAAATTAAGGTGAAAATGTTCTATGAAATAAGACAGTGTAGCAGGTCAAAGTACTTTGGAAAAACCACATTTTCTAAGAAGCGATATGGGAACCACATGAGGTAATGAAAATAAATTACAGTTATTATTTCTATCTGTGAAAGGAAAATTTCAAGGATTAATTTGTTTATGTGGTGGAAGATTGTAATTACCCAAAAATTGATTAATAATATTCCATTTGTCATTGAATTAAATTCCCTAGTTTAAATTATATTTCTAGAAAAAACAATCACCTATTTGGTCTTATTATATCCTTCTGAATTTTGAATATCATTAATAATCACAACCATAGATAATATATCAATTAATGAGTGATCATAAGATTAGTATAAATATTTGTTTTTGTTAAATCCAATTGATAAAGAAAATGAAGTAATAGCCTCAAAGAGTAGGATCGTGCCTTATAAATCCCATCTATTTGAGCTTATGAGGGAGATACCATCCAAGGGATTTTATCTTTACCAATACCATGTCAAAATTCATCAACTAAAGTATGAGGGAAACAATTTATGGGATAAGCACAATCTTTTTGAGATCACACCCCAAATCATGTTTGTTGAGCCACAAAAATGAAATATCTCCATCTCTCACCTTATCCTTAAGGTGTTATCAAGTGTAATAATTTTTTATGTATCATTTACCAAATAATTTGAATATATATATATATATATATTATATTTTAAAATATTACTTATATTTACTTCTTATTTTTGTTACTTTATAAATGTTTTTCATTTTGATTTAGTAAAGAAGAAATTATATTTTTAGGTACGCTGTAATTTTAATTAAAAAACTCATTTTGTTGAATAAATTAACTTTTTCATTAATTGGAATTTTAGTAAAATATTAATATTATAAAATATTTATTATTTATAGTTGATAATATAATTATACATAGTCAAAAATAATTTTAATAATTGTTCAATAACTATTATTTTCAATAAAGTCCTAGAATTCCATAATAAATATTTATTCTGTTTAAAATTTCAAAATTCATATATTGGGAAAATTATTGTTATAAAATAAATATTATTTTTTGAATCAGTATATTGAAATTATCTAGTGGTGAATCTTAAAAAATTCTCTAAGGTAGTCAAATTTTCTGAAGAAAAATTTTATATGACAAAAATATATCGTATGTATTATTATATCATAATGACTCAAAATTGATATAATAAATTTTATAAAGAGTATTAAATACCGAATACATGTGTAATATTTAATATAATGAGATTTTAGGTTGATTAATTAATATTATATATCCACTATGAATCCTCAAAAACATATATTATATTTTAATGTTTTAAAATAATATTTTTAAGAATTTGAGTCACTTAAACCTTAGTAAGGGCAATATTTTAATGAGTTCAGACCATGGATTAATAGAATAATTAAGAATATTCTACATTGGAAGAACCCATGGAAAAACCCATAGGATTGTTTGTTTTTTTGATGAAAATATCGTATGTAGTCGAAAATCTATGTTGGGGAAATAATAAAGAACTCTAATCTATTTTCCTATATAAACCCAGCCAATATCCCATACCACTTCACTAAAACCCCATTTAAAATACAACTAATCTACACACATCCCTCTATAACCCTCCCAAGTTGACTCCAAACTCATAAGAATATCCTACAAATAGTTTCGAGTCACCCTCTCATGTAATATATCCTCGCCTTTACTTATTTATTCATGAAGATTCATTATCTTGTGAATTTTATATCAAATTCCAAATGTATTGATATTTAGTTTCATATCCCACATATTTCCCATATGATTTTAAAATTACGAGATATCTCTTCAACTCCCATTATTCCCTCTCATGAATATTTATGTGCACCCATTATGCTACCGAAATATCCATGCAGTTTTCCAAGCCAAACAAATGTGTAGTAAATAATCGTACTCATTTCCTATCAAGGGTGTTCACCATTATGAACATATACATAGTTTTTGGGAACATTCATCTGAGGAATCCACACACCATTCTGATGGTATTAAATGTGATGAAATATTTTCTTATATTTATGATCTTTGTGGCACACTTATGCACGCACGTGATATGATTATTATGGTTCACCCAGAAAGCACTCCAATACACTGGGTAATGTTTCAGTCTCATTAGAAAAAATATATAGTTCATGGGAGAATATTATAATCATATTATGTTATTTGTTATTATTTTTTAACCTTCGCTAATACTTATGATGTCATCTTTAAAGTTGTTTCTACATTCCCATGTTACATTTATGTTATCATGCAATATCATGCCTAGTTGTTCATTTTTACGATTATCACCCAGTGAAATGCATATTTTCTGACATGTAATACATTATACATGTTATACATTTTTATTCCTTTAATTGTATTTGTAGATCAGCATTTTTATGTATTCTCATAGGTTATTCCATGAAGTTTCAGGAATGATTGCATAATATGAGAATGTAATGGATTTTTTCAATAATAATAACATATCAACAATTTTATTTTGTTATGTAATTTAATTAACTACAAATGTAAATATAATTCATGAAATAAAGGTTTAATTATTTGTATTCTTACATAATAAATCATGAATTAATGTTTAAAAAAGATGGGTTGTCATAATTATCAATTTTATTTTTATGTAGATATTTTGTATAGATGTTTATTGAACTCAATTCAACGATTGAATGGTTTGTGTTCGAATTATCCACTCTTCCATATTGATTATTACATTTTTACTCATAATATCTCCCAATGTCCATAACCCTTATCGGGCATCTGTTCTCACCACTTCTTTTTTCCCTTTACCAAGGATATGAATAATGATTTTATGATTTATTTCAGTGATTCAAGAATGTTTCCAATGCTATATTTTTATATTTAAAATGAAGTGTGAAAATAATGTAAGTATTTAGTTTTATAGAATATAAAACTTATCAATCCATCCTAGCAAGGTCATTAATATCTTGTACAAATGTAAAAAATTAATTAGTATCTCTAAGTTATAAGAGCCTAGGTGTTACATTCCATATCATGAGTTAAAGAATGTGACCATAATTCAATGTACTTCTTTTGGCATACCTTTTGATGATAATAACTATCAGGGAGTTCAATGAAAATTATTTTTCTAACATATAGAAAATTTTAGTCGAGGATATATTTCCTCTATATTTTATACTGTGACTAAGAAGAGAGTGTTCATGAAATATATGTTAACATTTATGGATTGAAGGGTCCTCTGAAATGACTAAGGAACTAAAAGCTAATGTAGTTTGCAATAACTCATATGTAAATACCATCAAGTAATTTGAGTAGGCCTCCATCAATTTTATTTGAAGGGAAATATGGGTAATTTACACTAGAATCTCTATGTGAAAGATAATTACGGATATATTGGTAATGGTTGGGGGGGTTTTTTATAATAATTTGAGACTAATAAAACGATATTTATTATTTCATTATTTTGGTAATCATGATAATTTATTGGATTATTTTTATTTATTTTTTTATAAAAAATTGAATTTAATTTGACCTCAGTATTATATTAATAGTTGATATTAAATAAAGGAAATATAAAAACTAATAGTAACATATGGGATGTGTATATGTATTTTCTCAATGCACTATGACAAGAGTAGACATATTCCAAGATATAATCTCTAATACCTAATTATACTTCTCTAGATTCATGTGAATATAAGATCTTCATATTCTAATGACATAATAATTAAGTACTTAATTTCCAATGACTTATCATATCATTCATGAATAGTGATCTCCAGAAGATGCATGATTAAATTAATGAGTACACCATGTTATATCATCATAGTTATCATTATTATGATAATGAAATAAAATAGATACTTTTGATTTCCAAGGAACTATATACTTGAAATAATGGATAAGGGTATGTAACCAAACCTCATATCGTCATGATAATTGGTTATATTGAGACATTGAGAATTATGGCTTTTAATCTTATATGTGAATTATGCAAAAAAAATCATGCTCAACTGACATACAATGGGATTCTATAACTTTTTAATGTACTTATTTGTGAAATATATTGAGACAAATATCCCAAATCATCTGACATTGATTATTGAAGAGGATAAGGACATGAGTACTAAAAACACACCAGTCCATATAGTTAAATAGATTAAAGGGATGTTTAAATGATGAAATACTAACACTATGTATAAAGAACTTTCTCACTGCCTGAACTAGAGAATGGGTATGAAGGGGAAGTCTTGATAAGAATATTTAATGTTTGTTTTATGGATCCATGAGGGGAACAGTAAGATGAAACAAATCTTAGTGAAGAAGTGCGGTAAATAATTAGGTGATTTCATTATAAAAAATATTATTCTTGTATAAAAAAACTTGTTATTGTATAAAACTGTTAGTTCTCACACTAGTAATAATGAACAAAAAACATTTATATTTATCAAAGTATCGATATATGACGTGTATCACTGAGAATATGACATAGTAATACTAGATTCACTAGTTATTTTATACTATAATATTAGATTATTGATGAGAATGATTCTCTTTTTAACTTATTGATACTATATTTCTAGTGTTACAAAATAATGTATATCGATATTCAGTTCATATATAGATTGTTTTATTTTATTTTTAGAAATAAAGAGGTATTATTTTAATAATGATTTCATATTATATCTTATAAAACATTTGAATAGGGGTTTTTATATATTGTAATACAAAAACCAAGAATTGACTATCGATAAAAAATTATATTTACATGAATTATATCACATCTAAATATAACGTCAGAAACCGAGACTTTTATATGAGAAGTTGTTTAATAATATATATCAAGAAGGGTATATAAATTTTTTCAACTAAAACCAATTTTTATATAACTTGATTGTTTTCAACATAAAATCACTAATTCTAAATTTAGTGGAAATGGAGAAAAGGGCATAAATATTTTTGAATTAGTTCATACAGACATGTGAAAACCATTTCTAGTTAAAGATAAGGATGTTTAAAATTATTTCATAACTTTTTTGATGTATTTTTTATATATAAATATATATATTAAATATGGTATATTATTTAATCTTTTCGAAAATTTATGGATCAATATTGATGTATATAATTAACATGGTAAGAAGATAAATAATGTCTACAAAGAACATATTGGATAATATATTAATGAATAGTTCAATGCTTTTCATAGGTACTTTTAGATACTAATGCAACCCACTACTTCTTATACACTATAGTGGAAAAAATGGGAACCAAACCATGTTGGGATTTGTAATATTGATGATGGGACATGGAAGAATTCTATTTATATTTTGGGGATACACATTAAATAATACAATGCACATACTACATTGAGTACCAAATCATTTTTTAATTGAATGTCTATATGATTTTATGCATTCAAGGAAATAAATTTTATCAAATTTAATTATTTAGAGTCTCAATGTATCTATTAAGGTTATCAATAGAAACAAATATTCACAATGTGTCACAATGAGTACCATCATTGGATATCCCAAGGAAATATGATGATATTGCCTATCAGACCCCTTATATAAAAAATCAATAATTAAAATAAAAAATATATTCCATGGTAGGTATAATGTATCCAATCATTAGAGTGGTAGAGTTCTTGATTTCAATGAATTCGGGGGTAATTATATAAATGATCTTGTAGCAGAATAAATTCACCAAATCTGTATAGAGGTGGTCATTTGAGTGACACAAGTACTATGTACGATCTCCAAATAGGTTATATAAATAGAGAGATATGATATTCTAGTCAATGATGATGGTGATTCATAATAAATTATTAATTATGATTATCTTTACCAAAATATGTTTCTGGTATATTAGAGGTATAATGGTGGAAATAATACATGAAAATTGAAATTGATTACATGTAACAAATCCAAGTTGTTGTTTTGGTATATCTTCTAGTGTAACTAAATCCTATTAGGTGCAAATTAGAATTGAATATGAAAATGGACATGGATGTTTAATTCAGTAATTATTTGGAATTATTGAATACTAAAGGGTACATGAGACTTTAAATAATATTCTATGATTAAACATTCTCAAAATTTTATTTTTTAAAATATATATTAATTTTTTCATCCATAACATCATTATATGAATATAAATTTTTTATAATTTATGTTATATAAAACTGCATTGAGAAAAATAGAGTGGAAGATTTCTATATAAAAAAAATATTATAGTTATTGACTCTATTAGATGAAAATATTGTATTTAGGATTCACATATCTATTTATGGGTTGAACAAAAATTACATTCCTAACATTTTCAGTTTGATGAATCCATAAGTGGATTTTGATTTATAAATGTTTTATGTGATCCCTATGTCAAAAAAACAATTAGTTGTAGTGTATTAATTTTACTAGTTGTATATGTTGATGATATATTTTTTAATGGATAGAGGATAGTAATATTAATTTATTTTTGTATGTGGTTGAATAAATGATTCTTCACGAATGACATAGGTGAAGAGGTCCAAATTTTAGGGACCAAGATTATTCTTGGTAGATCTAAGAGGCAACATAGACTATGAGAGGGTGAATACAATTTCAAGGTTGTAAACAGATTCATTATAGAATAGAATAATATTGGATTATTTCCATTGTCACTTGGAATCAATCCCAAAAAGAAATTGTGTCCTCTAATATTTTTCCATATATATTGGTTGATTATAATCACTAATTCATATTTGATACATTATATAATATATGTCATTCAATATATCAGTGTAACACCCCAGGACATTATTATATATTTTTTAAAACAATATTAATTTCTTTACAGATTATGGTATATACAACCCCATGTCAAAGTGTTCTATAATGAAATATGTTTTATCACCTATAACTTTAATTAGATATATGAATAGAGAAAACTAAATTATTAGAGATTAATGTTTTACACGTGTATAAAATGAATTAATTTATCATCATTTTATTATAAATAAAAATAAATTTCAAAAGAAATTAATATAAATGTTTTTCTAAAAAAACGTTTTGTGAGAGAAATGTGTGTTTATCCTAATAAATCAAATTGATCACTTACGGTGAATTATGTTAATTATATTTTAAAATTATATATTAATTAAAATGTTTTATAACATATTTAATATTTATTATTAGCTTGAGATTTGAATAGATTTCTAGTTTTCTTCTTAAAATTATATTTTTCTTTAAAACGGGTTTTGTCACATTTTACACACTTCTTTCTGTATAAATTTTGCCTGAATTATAGAAATTGAATCCAGAATAATTAATAAAATATTTGGAATAAAGGGAATAAAATTTGGTAAATATGACCCATGCATTTTTGTCAGTATGATTATTAAACATAATAAATTTCATTCAGCTCGGTAAGTGTATAATTGGTATAATATGTTTAAAATTTTTGGTAGACGACATTAAAATTGATCTCTCAATTTACTTTATTCTATTATATGGATTTATTTAATCCATTATCGTCGATTTATTTAATATATAACCACTTGGTGATATATTCATTTCATTATGACCATTATATTAATTTTATAAAATAATAAAAACAAAACATCACTCTCTAGACCTTAACATATATCAAATTTTTACGTAAAGGTAAATATATATTATTATATTTCTAAAAAGTAAAGAAATACAAAATGTAACTCTACTAACAAAATATTTCTTCATCTAATAGAAAAATATAATAAATTATTTAAAAATATTAATTGAAATAATATTTGGTTGAATAATTTTTTCCCACTAATTTTATATATTAATTTAAAATATTGTAAATGCGTTAATGGTTTATATTTTAATTCCATTCTTGTCATGTTTTTTCAATTTAAAATTTGTTAATATTTATTAAAATGAAATTATTAGTATATTATGATATTTTTATTTATTAAATTATTAAAAATCATAAATTTTTTGATATATGATAAGTTGGATGTTAAAGGGTCCAAAATTTCAAACCTTGGTTATAACGTCCCACCCAACCTCGATGTCTTCAGTTGAGGAGGAATTACAACAGGACCTTAGGAAACATCCACATGTTTCCAAAGAATGGAAATATATACCATGGTCTCTACTAAAATGGGGGGGGGGATTTTCCATTTTGAACTTAAAACAACCACATCCAACAAAACCATAATCGAATACTTGTAACTCCTTGACCCCAAAAGCTGGGAGATGGTGTATTATATAATTACATTTTCATCATTACAAAGAAAACAATCTTCAATGACCAAATTACATAGTAGAATTGGAAATCCATATTACTTGTATGATACCAACTAAACATTATAAAATAAAATATACAGACATGATACCAAATAAAATGAAATAATTTGGATCCTTGAATGCTTATTCAAATATTTCCTCTTTACAACCCGGTGAATGGAAACAAAATAAGGGTGCGCTCACATGATCGGTAAGGCTATGTAAATAAGTATAAATAGTTAATCAATGATAATAAATTAGTATGTAAAGGTAAATAGCTGATAACAAATTCCATTAAAATAAATAAAAAAGAAATATTCAATATGGCACGGTATGAAACTAAAACAGATATATTTAATGAATGAATTGAAAATTAAATGTATCCATAGATTTTTCAACACAAAATATCATGTATGAATAACAAATGAAATATCTATAAAAGAAATTATAAATTATTTTACATCATGTATAAGGCACATGAAAACCTATACCTTCAAGTCCTTTCAAATGATGGTTAAATCTACATATAGAAACATGTCTAATTTGGCCAACTTATTTGTCTTATGATAAGCTATTGATGAATCGAGGGGATATATAAACTCTGGGACCAATAAGTCATTACCATTCAATATATTTACTCATATAAATTAATCAAAATAAATAATATTCCATATAAAATAATCGCATTGAATAAATATTTTGAATTTATCAATATTTTCCCAATTATTCAATTAACTGTCATAGTGAAAAATGTATGTAAAAATGATATATGGTCTAGGAAATTAAAATTACCATTATATGAGAATATGGATATTCAAGTAAATATTAAATGAAAATAATTAAAATAAAGTTATTTTTTCAATATAAATTTCACAATCACAAAAATAAGTGATATTGAAAAGATAACCATTAAGAACATTCTTTAAGAGAATAGCCTTTAAACATTCCAATGTGTTCTATACAACAATTAAACTTTTCAATTATAATATAAATTAAGGAATAAAATTAAATTAAACATATAATATCTCTATATTAATTATATTCACGATATAACATGTAGAAATTCATTATATACACCATATTTATGTGAATTGGTGCATAATAACAAATAGGTCTCAATGGAATGTAAATTGAGATGAAATTCCCTTACCCAAACATTTATTTTTGTTCTGTTGTATTTATCATCCTTTATAGTGGATTAATATATGTTATAAACTTATACAAGAATTATACTCATGTTTATAATATAATATATTATCTAATTATAATATCTTATTACCTTTTTGTTAAAAATCATTATTTATTTTCATTATTTAGGGTGTTAATAGCCATGTTTTCTCAAATATGTTTAGAAATGTAATTTTTTTATTTTACATAGATCATGTTTTAATAATATATACTATATAAACTGTAATGTAATTATCATATATATTTGGTATATATGATTCAATAATAATCTATAAATATTGGAAATAAGAAATAAAATTCACAGTTCATTGAGACGGTAGGCTGTATGTATGCATGAACGCTGCATTCATTTATTTATTGTATTAATTAAATAGGAATTAAATAATAAATATGAATATTAAAATTCTAGTATAATATCTATTTAATTTATGTTACATTGATTTACTAAAACCATCCTTTATACAGTGAATTTATAGTTTGAATGAGTGACATCTCTATGAGGAGGTGGTAGTCCACACATCCACAAATGACGTTATCATGTTTATACAAAGTGGAATATATAATAGTATGTACTATAAAATAGTTATATAAAATTGGATACATGATAAATAATATATTTATCATATATATACATAGTTCCATCATAATCACCATTATGAGAGGCTGTAACGGAAAAATGAACAACAATAATTTCGTAAGGCATTAGTTCACCGTACACATAAACAGTGTGTTCATTAACCATTAGATGGAAGTGTGTGTATGTTAAAGTTTAAATATTAAAAAAAATATTGAGGATACTAATAATTTAATATAATAATAGAATAAATATATTTTAGGGGGTTTAATGGAAATGAAACTATTGATAGTGGGGAATGATGTAACCTATTAACCGGGTAACTTCTTTAAGTTTTTACCAAAAGGATTCTATGGTTGGATTTTTTACCCAGTGGCTTCTTATAGGATGAGGGGATGTATATTTATGATGAATTTGGGTATATTTGTTTCTATCCAAATGGCATGAGAGTTGTTATTAAGGGGGAGGAGATGAGGCCTTTTTCTAGTGGAGGAGGAGTGGCACTCTTGTGGTATTTTGGAAATGGAATTTGATACACGTTATGCACAATATATGTGGCTCAAATAATAGAACCAATTATATCTAATGGATTATAGGGTATAAATATTTCCATGCATGGGATTTTGGAGAAGAATATAAGATATTTGGGATCTTAATATTAAGGTTTAGTCCATTATTAATGTTAATTTTATCAAAGTAATTTTTATTAACTTTAATTACATTCAATAATATTTTTGGTCAAATTAAAACATGAACTTATTATATATTATTAATTATTCATCTTCAAAATATTTAATACATTTTTCAAAATTCAGATAACATAATTTAATGAAATTAATTTAAATTTAATCCTACAGACGTGATGACAATGTGGGATTTTAATGGAAAAATGTCGAATCATTCGCTAGGTTTTTATAGTCAATTTCAAAGTGAATTTGATTAAAATTAATTATATTAGATAAGGTGAAAAAAAATTATCTAATTAAACATTAAAGCTTAATAAAATTAAAATTTAACTATTTATATAAATTATATGAAAAAGCAATTTTGAATTAAATTGCAGTATTTTTCACTATACACTAAAAAATGGAGCTTCACAGAAAAATACCAAATATTTACTGTAGCCAAAAATTTTTGTTTCTATTTATAATATGAAGTTTATTTTGACATATATAATTAATTAATGAAATAAATTGATTTCAAATAGGTTCTCTATTAAATGGTCGTAAAAATTACTTAATAAAAACATAGTATTTTATGCATAAAATTTGGATTGTTTTTATCTTAAAACTATCATATATATTAGATGAAAATAAAAAAAAAGATTTGTTGTATTATAAAATAGATATATATCGCATTAAAATTGCTCACTAACTGTAATTAATTTTTTTATTATGGTAAAATAACTTTGTTAGCATAAAAATAATAAAATTTCTGGTTTTATTCAATTGGTTTTCATATTCATTTATAGTTAATTTTTAACCAATGAGTTAAATTTTTATATTTGATAAAAATATTTTCCAATTTTCTAGATAAACATTTTTATAACTAGTAATCTAATGCATAGGTTATATCATATTGTATTAAAAATTATTTCAAAACTTCATTATTTGATAAAATTTGGTCATTCCTATAACACAATCAATTTGAAAAAACTCATTGTTGTGTGTCATGTATGCTATATTTGTATCATGTTCATTGAAAGGTATATCAAATATCTAATTTAGTTAAAATAGTAAATATATTTTAATATATTGAGTTATTATATACCCTAATTCACTTAGTGATGCATTTAATATACGCTATCAAATAAAATGCTTCTACATTAGAATTTCAGGGTGTTAAATTCTCCCTGTAACACCCCTGGTAAATAAAGAATATGAAAATTTCATATTTATCCATATTTGTGAATAAAATAATAATATGACTTTAAAGGGGACGCTATGCTCGATGGCATACCCAACACGCAACAATGAGTTTCTTGGGAATCTTACGTTGCACTCAAATAATAAAATAATATTATTTTAAATGGTAGTTAACATGTAGCCGTTGTGTTGGAGGGAATGGATAAAAATAACTAAAATATGATTATATATGTTTTTAAATGTTTTTACATTTATCCAATAAAATATAAAGGCTTAAAATACGGAAAGAATTCAATTTTAGGCGTATATGCCATAGTTTTCACTAAAGGTTCACTTATCACCTTTTGATGTTGAACCATCATTAAATATAGTTCTGTTCACTCTTAAACATTCTTTTGGACTAAATATAACTCTTATAAAGAATCGGGACATCAAAATTTACTTTGTGTAAATTTTTGGTATCTTTCCGATAAAGTTCATTTTTTTAATAAATAGTGTAAAATGTTGTATTTTAATTCAAACCCTCTTTTTAATCTAATTTATTTATATGATTAGATTATATTTTTAATTTGTTTTATAGTGAAATTAGAATATATTTTTACCATTAAATCCAATAGTGGTCGTTGGAATTAATTTCACTTTGAAATCAGACTTAAACCAGTGTCAATCTTTTGATACTTATTGTTTCATAAAAACACGTTATTTGCTCTGACAGCGGGAATTAATTATTAAATTAATTAATTTGAATTAAATGTTTTGAATTTTGTAAAATAGACTTCATTTTTGAATTCGTAATATCAAATATAGCTTAGGGTGAATTTTTGGTAACTTTCTGAAAAACATCAATTTTTGATGAATAGTGAAACCACTAAGTGGTACTTATAAAAACTGATTTATCCGTTTAAATGAAATTTTTCCATCTTTGTGTTTTGAATTTCAAAAATCTGACATACATGGTTGTCATTAATAAGTAAAATATGGTTCAATGAGATTATAATAATTGTTTGGTGAATAGTAACTTATTAAGTTCTTAATCGCGATTAGTGGTAATTAGGGTAGTTTAAGGTATAAATAATGCTTTAATAATATGAAATGACCTAGACACATGTACCAACCTTATTTGTTGTGTCATGGCCGACCAAGACAAGCCATGCGTAAACTTGGGGACCCCATGGAGACACATTGGTTAGGAAATGACATAAATAACTTTTTATTTAATGTAAAAGTAAAAATAACACAAACATAATATGTTTTACAAAAACAATTTTTACATGGGGTTATAAAGTTCAGATTTTTTATTATAAATAGTCATTGGAATGAAAAAATATTTCCTACATCATAGTATTTTGTTTATAATTTTTAGACATTAAATAAATTAAATTACTTATGACATAATAATGATGCAGCGATGACATCATTATTTGACGATTTAAATAAAAAGGAAAGATAATGAAAAATCTATGAACTACACATGTCCAAAACTTATTGGATGGGTGGACTTAAAACCCTTATCACCTTATACACAACCTATCTCAATGTGGGTCCTTTTAAAACCGAAACACATTTTCAAATAAAGTAATATTTCTTACTTTCCAAAAGTGCCCCTCCTCTCCTCTTATAAAAGGCCCCCACCTCTAACTCATTTCACACACTCCTCAAGCCTTTGGCTCATCCATACCCTGCCAATTTACTCTCTCCACATCCCTATACTCATCCTAGAGGATTCCATTTGGGCAGAATCCTTTCAAAGGAAGCCTTTAGGCTCAAATCAAAAGGAGTTACTCTTTTAAAGGTAATTCATTCTCTCATGTTCATTTGTTTTATTTTGCTTCTCCAACCCCCTAAACTCTTTTTATTTACTTCTTTTGTAACAAAACCAGTATCTTAAATATACTAGGATGTTGTTATAAGATTGTTTCGAGCTACAATCTCACACAACTACATCAAATGGTTAAAGAACATACGGTTTCCGTGGATGGCGATATTCTGCCTCCCGAAACGATGATTGTTCAATACTCATTTAACACCTTCAAAGGTGGCCATTATGATGTCACTATTTTTATATATGATATATAATATATTTATTCTTTACTTAAGCTTATTTATTTTTAATTGGTGGCTTACCATTATGGCTTCCATTATGGGTAAACACGATATCTTCATTTTAGGAAGTGCGGACTACCGCCCCCTCAAAGTGATGTGATTCGTTAATTCCCTACGTGGGACGTATAAAGGATGGATTTAATGTTATTATATATTATGTTATACTGGAATTATAATATACCTATATATCATTATTATTTCATTCCATTAAAGTATGAGATAGAAATAAAGTAGCGTTCATGCGTACGTACGGCTTACCGTCTCCATGAACGGTGCATTTCATTTCTTATTCCCAAATGTAATGTACTATTATAAGTACATGTATATAATGGATATATATGATGAATGATACATCTAAATGACGAATATAATTCTGGAATTAAACTATACATACCTCTCATTTAGTTTTAATTCCATTAATATGACAAAGAAATGAAAGTAGCGTTCATGTGTACGTAAGGCTTACCGTATCCATGAACGGTGCATTTCATTTCTTAACTCTAAATGATTATGTAATATTATAAATACATGTATATGCTCTATATATATGATATATATGATATCCAAATCATGAATATCATTCTGGATATAATGAACCATTGACCACACGAACAACATGTAATTGTAAGAAGTCCACTTTCGACTTAAGAACCAAATATCGACAAAACAAACATTATTAACTTAAATGATAAAATAATGTTTATAACATTGAAATAAGTGATATAAAAGGAATAATGAACTATAAAAAGGTTCTTAATAAAGTTTAAATTAACTCAAGTTTATTATTAAGGACGTTAAAGAACGATCGAGTCAAGTCGGACTTGAGGTAAGGGATCCTACTCCTCTCTTTCTTTTTAAGTACAAACTTTTATGTCATTACTTTTAGAGCTCATCTTTCTTGTTATTGGGATGATCTTTGATATTACACTTACTGTAATTTTTATGTTCATGTGATTAGAGACCCTATTCTCTCTCATCAATCCATTTTGGAAGTTTTGAGTGGCGCCGTTAGGCTGCCGAACTTTCGTAAGAGATCTAACCTCTCTCTTTCTTTTTAAGTACTTTCCTTTATGTCACTTCTTTTAAGATCTTCTTTGTAATGTTGGGGGATGTCCTTTTATATTCCTGTTGCTGTACATATTATTTTAATGTGATGAGATACCCTATTTGATCTCATTAATCCATATTCAGAAGTTTTATGTGGCGCCGTTAGGCTGTCGAGTTTTCGTAAGGGATTTTTCATCTCACTTTTATTCCCGTGAGATTTATGCTACATTTGCCACAAATTCCATTTAGTGGTGTATGTAATGCCCATTATTCTACTCTTTGTGTAATATACTTTAGTTTATGGGTATTTACATCAATTATCTATTGTCCTTCTTTCATGGGGTGTATGTTTTGAAAGATACCCAAGTCAGTAAGGGAACCTTCCAACCTCCACTTTTTTAAAAAGACTTCTTTTGTTGGGTCTTTTAATTTACATATTGTTATGTTGGGATATGTTCTCATATATCCTTATTGATGTAAATTTTATGTCCAAGTGATGAGATACACTTTTTTATCTCTCATCAACTCATTTTGATGTGATGTCATTAGGCTGTCAAGGAAACTTTTTAACCCAATTTCGATTTCTTTGGGTTCAACATGTAGTCATTGAATATGTCATCCATTGAATATGTGTGAATGACCTTTTATTGTTTTACACTTAATATCCACTTATATTGGGTGTATTTAAATTTGTCACACATATTTTTGAGATTGATTTGTCTTTAATTTAAGGATACCTTCTTTATAAGGGATTTCATCACATTTGACATTTCTATTGAGGGTTCATTGTTGTTATGGACCAATTCACTCTTATATGGTGTATATACTTTCCTTTGGAGTATTATATCGTGAATACATTTATTCTCATGATATTATAAAGTCCTAACTAAATGTTATTCCTCAATTATTGTATTCAAGTGTCTCTAATTTTGGTAAAACCCCTTTAACCAAAATATCGTTTTAAATGTTTTAATTATTTGTTCTTATTAATATCCATGTTTTCAAAATGGTTTTAAGGATTTAATTATATGGATATTAATGGTTTAAAATGTTAAAAGCTTCAAGGTGGTATGGTAAACTTTTATTCAAGAAAATCTCTTTATTAAATGTTTTAAATGGTTTTGAAAATGGGTTTTTTTAATAGATTCATTATTTCAATATCCTAAAATGTTATATTGTGATTGAAAGGTGGAAATGTTATATTTCCTTTATGCATGTTTTATGTGATACGTTTATGTTATGGTTCTTGGGAATTGTTATGGAAACGGGTGGTTCTGTGATCAACTAAGGGTGGGTGAGCCCGATATAGCTCTCCAATGCATTGGGTAACGCGAAGGAGTGAAACGTTAAGGTTTCTCCGAAGAGATTTAGGGAATATACTATGATGGGTATTCCAAACGTAACCAAGAGGGTTACTACCTACGTAAGAATGTTATGAATGCCTCAAGTTACATTTATGTCTTATGTTTACTATGATTTATTCATGTTTTTATATGCCTATGTTTTATGGGTAAAGTGTGATTTCATTCTAATGTATATATGAACTCTTGTTTCCTTTCCATATTTTTATAACTCTTACTGAACTTTTTATGCTCATCCCAAGTTTTTGAAATGTTTTTCACAGGTCAAGGGAAAGGTACATGATGTGATGATAGTGTCAAGGATGTGTCAAGAAAGAATCCGTGTTATATTTTAAATATGTTTCCGTTGATGGGAAGAATGAATACTGTCTTTTATGTAACCACTTTGTTTAAATGTGGAATGTAATGCAAGTTTCATGATCTAATTCTCTAAAACTCTAAACCTGAAAAGATCCTCAATGTGTAATCTTGTAATAACTCAAGATTAAGTAAGGTTTAAGGCTGGGGCCTTATAGTTGGTATCAGAGGCCGGTTTAGATAACTTTAGAGGTTAGGGTATTCTTTAAGAATAAGTGACATTACCATAATGGTTAGGATTTCAGAAAGAGTCCTAGTTTTAGATAAAGTGAATGAGTGAGTATATCTTAGTGTTTATATTACTCATTAGTACATGATGGTTTTGTTGATACACTCACATTGACCTTTTTGGTTTTAGTAAATGGCTGGATCTAGGAGGCACCAAAGTGACAATGGGTTTGAAGGAAACTGTTGTGGTTCTCTGATTAAGAGACTGGATGAGATGGGGGATTCAATGAGGAATCTAATGGTTGTTCTAAACCAACTATCAAGGAGTTATGATCAACCACTTCAACCTTGGTGAGTTCTCTAATGCATCATGTATGAGATGGCCAACTCGATGTGGAAATTCAGGTAATAATTATTAAGGTAACCATTAGGGTTTATATGATCCTTACTTTTGAGGTAATTATGGGGTATTATATGTCATGATGGAAAATCAAAGGAATGAGATAAACTTGAGGTTAAAATATGTTATGATCATATTTGAAGATTTTATCTCATTTTGGGGAATGTTTTAAGAATTATATAGTTTTGGAAAAAGGACAACACGCACACCGTGTGGCATCCCGTCGCGTCGGACAAAGCTGCGGGAATCGAACCCACAACCAAAGTGCGACTGGTATTTATCGCCTACCACTGGACTACGTGAAGTCCCTGGTTAGTTTTACTGATTCATTCTAGTTATATGATTTTATGAATTAATAGTAAGTTTATTTTGGGTATTTATGAAAATGATTAACCTATCATGGAGGATATGTGATTAGGTTAATTACTTTTCAATACGAGACTTTAGGAGGAACTGATGTTGTTTGGAGATAAATGTTAACATTTAACTTGGAAGACTATGTGACTAAATCCTTCAAATATTTGGGTTTCAATGTTATATTGGTTTACTTTGAAGAATTTTATGGACAAATTGTTTATCGGATGGTCCTCGTTGAACTTTGGGTTTTTTTGGACAACTTTTGGAGATTAAGAATGGATTTTCTTTTTAATGGGTTATCCTTTTCTGGATTATCTGAACTTGTACAAACCTTTTTGGTTTTGGTTTTGGTTAAAGCCTAAAGACATGGGATGTATATAGTTCTCTTTTGTGTATTAGGTGATTCTCTAGAAGTTGATTATAGTACTCTTAATGTGAACAAGTCTTCCTAAATACTCGTCTTTTGGAGAAAATATGAGTTTGTGTAAGGAATCTAATAAAAGTTGAAAGTCAATATGATATGTGATTATGTTTCCTTATGAATAAATTCCTCAATAAAAAGTAACTTAAAACAAAAATGTTGTCTATTAACTTTTCTTATTGGGGAATCGAATACCGTTTAACCCATCACAAGTTTGTGATTTTCTCGTGGTTAACTTTCTCCTAAACATGTTTTCTATCACTCTCCATCAGAACATGACCCTTTGTTTTTTCCTCCATGTCCATATTTTCATACTTGGAATCCTAGTATGGGTTAACTCGGGTGACCTCTGTGCTTATATTTCTTTATTTTAAAGTGATTGTTCTACCGACTCTTGTTCCGATGTGGGACTTTTAAGGATGTTTCCAAGCTCAATTTTAAAAATTGTGAGGACGCAATTCCCAAAAGGGGGGAAGGATGTAACACCCCAGGTAAATAAAAAATATGAAATTTTCATATTTATCCATATTTGTGAATAAAATATTAATATGACTTTAAAGGGGATGCTATGCTCGATGGCGTACCCAACACGCAACAATGAGTTTCTTGGGAATCTTACGTTGCACTCTAATAATAAAATAATATTATTTTAAATGGTAGTTAACATGTAGCCGTTGTGTTGGTGGGAATTGATAGAAGTAACTAAAACATGATTATATATGTTTTTAAATGTTTTTACATTTATCCAATAAAAGATAAAGTCTTAAAATACAGAAAGAATTCAATTTTAGGCGTATATGCCCTAGTTTTCACTAAAGGTTCACTTATAACCTTTTGATGTTGAACCATCATTAAATATAGTTTTGTTCACTCTTAAACATTCTTTTGGACTAAATAAAACTCTTATTAAGAATCGGGACATCAAAATTTACTTTGTGTAAATTTTTGGTATCTTTCCGATAAAGTTCATTTTTTTAATGAATAGTCTAAAATGTTGTATTTTAATTCAAAACCTCTTTTAAATCAAATTTATTTATATTATTAGATTACATTTTGAATTTGTTTTAAAGTGAAATTAGAATATATTTTTACCATTAAATCCAATAGTTGTCGTTGGAATTAATTTCACTTTGAAATCAGACTTAAACCAGTGTCAATCTTTTGATACTTATTGTTTCATAAAAACACGTTATTTGATCTGACAACGGGAATTAATTATTAAATTAATTAATGTGACTTATATGTTTTGAATTTTGTAAAATAGACTTCATTTTTGAATTCGTAATATCAAATATTGCTTAGGGTGAATTTTTGGTAACTTTCTGAAAAACTTCAATTTTTGATGAATAGTGAAACCACTAAGTGGTACTTATAAAAACTGATTTTTCCGTTTAAATGAAATTTTTCCATCTTTGTGTTTTGAATTTCAAAAATCCGACATACATGGTTGTCATTAAGAAGTAAAATGTGGTTCAATGAGATTATAATAATTTTTTGGTGAATAGTAACTTATAAAGTTCTTAATCGCGATTAGTGGTAATTAGGGTAGTTTAAGGTATAAATAATGCTTTAATAATATGAAATGTAGACACCCGTATCTTGACGTACATTGACATTACATTACATTACATTTGCGGAATACTTAGTAGATAACAAAACACACACACAAGGATCGTAATAGTTTAGTGTCTTTGGAAACACGGAACGTAATCTTCTAATCGTGGTGAAAGATCTTCAATATCTCCCATAAAGATCTTCCCTTTTTTTTACCTAAAACATTTCTTTATAACCTGGGGAAAAGAAAACATAAAAGGGTGAGCTCAAATGCTCAGTAAGGTTAAAAAAAAAGAAAAATCGATCACATCATATACATAAGAACATAGCTTTTGGAAATCTTAACCTGCAAAAGAGCTCATAATATCATAACATGGGATAAATCATGGCAGTAAAATGTAATCACAATAATCATAACATAAAACATGAAACTTTGTAGAATACACACATAATCATAGAGAATCATTTCTTGTTAGTCAAGACTCATTGCCAAGACTATCTTAGTGGACAATGTCCCTTTCTGAATCGAGTAACCCTCGTTCTAGTCCTGTTTCACTGAACCGGTATAACCTACCATTCCAGCCATGTCTATCTCATGAGATATAAAATCATTACCCAATGCATTGGAGGGAGATATAGGTCACACCCATCTTACAATGAATCCTTTCTTATGTGTGCCACATAATCATAAACCATACATCATAGCGTAACCCATGTAATAAAAATGGAATTCTTAAACAACATGACATCATAAAACAATTCATATAAGATAAAGGAATTCATAAAAATATTTCCATCACAACATAATCAAATCCATGTAATAATAGGGATAAGAACAGAACCCTTTTATTATCTTAGATGGAAAATAATTTTGATAAAACACTTGAACTCCATTCTTGAGAAAAATATCCTTTCTTCTTCAAAAACACTTTTCCTTTCTTAAAATGTCATAAAATTCTAAACTAAAAGATGTTGATTAAAAATAAACTTGAAAACTTGTAAAGTAAGCTTCTTGGAAATAATGTTTTAAAAATCCATTCATGCCGTATAAGTTAAAATAAACATTCTTCATACTTTTGTCGGAAAAGTCAAAAAAGTACCTCGTATGAAAAACGACAAAAGATTCCTTTCATATGTTTTACTAAAAACTCACCAAAGGGTAAAATAGGATTTAAACAATTGTAGGTGAATGGAAATAATATTACATATTGAGTAAACATGGATGTGGATGATAAAATACACCCCAGTAAATGCCGAAGTAAAAACAATCTCGGATAAAAATGAGATTGTGATATTTTCCCTTACCTTAGGTCTGACTTTGTTTGTAAGTGTCAGAACCTCCTGTATAATGATTTAAATCATGTTATTGACTTATTCTAGAATCATATTCATTGTTATTATATCATATATGGTCCACTTATGACTTTATAATACCCGTTCTTTTGTAAATTCATGTTAAAGTAGCGTTTTGGGTAAAATCGTCTCATTTGTCGTTCGGGTTTTTAACATGTAATTATTCATGTGATTACTTAGATCATGATTACTTAATTCCAGAATATAAAACATGATATATATATATATATATTCAGAATATAAATATATAATAAATCAGTAAATGGAAAGAAATACACAGTTCATGGAGACGGTAGTCCGTACGTACTCATGAACGTTGTTTTCGTTTCCTTTTTGAATTGAATGGAATTAAGTAGATGACATACATATAAATATAAATAATTCCAGTATCATTATTAGGTCATATATTTCATTAGTACTTATTTTATATACGTTATAATCATTCATGAATGGTTAATCATTGAGAATGAATCTCATCGCGTCGTGGAGACGGTAGTCCGTACGTACGCACGAGCGATGATATCATTTCCATAATTATTGAATTGAATTAGAGTGGATGATAAAATATATCAGAATAAATATCACTTTATAATAGTCATATATGGTCATTATTTACACCATTATACTGATCCAATTAAGGTGGTGGTGGAAAATAGATTTAACCACGGCGTGGAGACGGTATTCCGTACGTACGCACGCGCGGTGATTTCCTTTTTCCGTAGGATGGATAGAAGGTGAATTAGAGTTGTGTACACATTTATAATAACATATCAGTATGTAAGTAATACTGATGTTATTACTTTGTCATGAAACAACTAAAGAAGAAGAAGTTTAAGAAGAAATAAATTGAAAAGATCGGTAATGGTTATTACCTCTTCTTTGAAACGCCTCTTTGAATCCTCCACTTAGGGAACTATGATTGGTCTTTGAAGAAGACCAAGACCTCTATGATTATTCTAGGGAAGTGTAGAAGGGATTTTGGTAGGGGTTTGACGAGCTTGAGTGCTCAAATTGGTGTGAGGATGAGGGGGAGGAGGTGCCCTTTTATAAGGGAGGAGAGGGGCACCTTAGGAATATCTCAAAATATTATTTTATATTAAAGTCAAAATCGGTTTATAATGGTTCCAAAGGGTATTATTTCGAAGCTAAAGTGGGGATGGGTCGCAATCCTATCAACCAATAGGATTTAGACAAGTTTAGGTAATTATTTTAACCTTATCAATTAGATTTAACTCTAAGTTAAATAATTTAACTTTTACCGTGTCTTTTTGTTTGCTTACACTATATGGTTAATACACTTCCTATAACATGCCAAAAGAACCAAAAATTGTTTATTATTAATATATATATCCTTAGCTAAGTCATTTGGCCGAACCTTAGATTTTTATGAATAAAATAACAATTAATAATATAATATTAGATTTAAAAAATATTTTGTGTCAATTTTGACACTATTTGATATAAGATTTTTGTGAAAGTCATAACAGAATTATATGTTCGAAAAAAGTTGATTAAATCAACACTAATATATCATAGTAACCTATAAAATTAATGTAATTCATAAAAAGTCTTCAATTACATTTATTTTGGTATTTATAATATCAATTATGTCAATATTTCATTAATAAGATAATTACTGCATCATCTTTGTGTCATAAATAAATTAAATTATTTGATGTCTAAAAATTACAAATAAAATACCATTATGTAGGAAATCTTTTTACCTTTCTAATGAATATTTAAAAGCGAATTTATCGGATGTAAAACCCTATATTAAAAATGTTTTACTGAATAAACATTGATTTTAACTCTTTTAACTCTTCTTTGATTTAAATAATAATAAATGTCCTAATCTAATCCAAGTGGGCCTAAATGATAATATTTTACACTTAAGGTTGTTTTTGGTCGAGATACACTTGTCCAATAGAATTAGGACATGTGTTAGGGTAATATTAATATCATTCTTACCCTTAATTACCCTATTTACTTTTAACCGTGGTAAATAAAAGTAAAAAGTTACTATTCACCAAAAATTATTTTCATCTCATTGAACCACATTTTACTTACTGAAATAAACTGTGTCTCTCAGATTTTTGAAATTCCATTCACAGAAGTGGTAAAATTAAATTTTATGAAAAATTCAGTTTTTTAACTACCACTTAGTAGTTTCACTATTCATCAAAAATTGATGCTTTTCAGAACAATGCCAAAATTTCATCCTAAGCTATATTTCATATTCCGAATTCAAAAATGAAGTCTATTTTACCAAATTCATAACATAGAAGTTGCATTAATTAATTTTATAATTAAATCCCGCTGTTAAAACAAATAGCGTGTTTTTGAGAAATAATAACTATCAAAAGATTAACACTTGTTTATGTCTGGTGTAAATGTGAAATTACATCCAATGACCAACATTTTATTGAATTGTAAAAATATATTCTAAATATACTTTAAAACCACTCAAATTAATAATTTATCTCTATTAATTATTTCGATTTAAAAAGTTGTTTTTAATAAAAATTTAGTAATTTTCACTATTCATCAGAAAATAAAAGTTATCCGAAAAGTACCAAAATTTCACCTTAGGCTAAATTCGATACTCTGAATCCAAAAATGATGTCCATTTTGAGAGATAATATTTCTAAAATTTAAAAAGTTGTTATTACTATTCATAACAGCTAGTTTTAATAATATTTTAATAGAATATCGTTGTTTCGTGAAACTCAGTATTGCGTACTACACACGCTATCAAGGATGCGTGTTGTGAAAGCTCCTTTTGGTGTAGCGTACAGCACAAGACATTAGTGAAATTAAAAAGAATATTTTTCATAAAATCTTGGGCTGTTACATTCTACCCCCCTTAAAATGAATTTCTCCCTCGAAATTTGTCGGGGTTATAAATGGTTTACTATTTGAAAGTTTCTTTAATAGAAACCCACATCGTAAAAAGGAATACCAAAACCAATATTTAAAAACAAAAGTATGAAACTTAACGGTTACCCAAATAAACTAATCACTGGGTTTCCACATAGGTGAAAATATGGATATGGAAGAAAAATATAACCATCATGTTCTGATGGAGAGTGGTAGAGAATGTGGCTATGGAAAAGCCAACAATCACAAATCCATAAATTTGTGACGATCTAAGGTACCATCCGATTAATCAGATATAAGATCACCAGGACAACATTATTTTTGGCTTTCAGGATCGTTTCCCTAAAGTTGAATAATTTGAATTAGAATAAATACTTACTTTATTTTGGTACAGTTGCACTATTTTTCGTGCCTTGAACAATTTCCACTTCATCTCTTAAATAAATGAAGTTGAATTTGTTATTCGTGAAGTGTTAGCAGATCATGTGATAGAATGATGGGTCATCCCATCTGTCTCAAACAAAAGGTTAGCAAAAATTATATACATAAGTCGATCTATAGTGAGATTAATCATATATGGTTCCTAAAATGGACTTATACTTCATATATCATACTGCTTCATATAATTAAACTAGTTTCTACTAAACAGGGACTTCCTGTAGGCTAGTGGTAGGCGATAAAGGCCAGTCGCACTTCGGTTGTGGGTTCGATTCCCACAGCCTTGTCCGAAGCGATGGGCTGTCGCCCGTCCTGCAGGTTGTCCTTTTTCTAAAACTACATTACAATAACATCCCATCAATAATATCAGAAAAAACACTTCTGTCCATAAACAATACTCACTTATGTCCAACATAATCCATTTCAATCTTTATTCTTATCCATAATACTGCAGTCCACTCTCATCACATAGTGAAAACGATTACCAGATATTTAATACCATCGTTGATCCCCATATATCATAAGATATTCCAAGCATTAAAAGGCCTTAATCATGTATTCTCTTGAATACCCATCAAACCTTAGTGAAAACATGAATGCAGTTAAAAGTTAACACTTTCCAGGTACCAAAATCCTCAGAATTCTATATTCTCAAACCATGATATCACTTAGTCCTTATATCAATCATGAGCTCATGATTACTGTCAAATATTTAATTTTCTCGATTTCCATTCATTATGCGCATATCATTCTTTTTCCAAAAATATCTCAATCACTTTCCAAGGTTACTGATACCATAAAATTATTGAAACCCACAATAGAACAATACATAAATATTCCAATATTCCACGATACTATATACAACACTATTTTGGAATCCCATTACATAAACACTTAATCATTCAACCACATCATTGTCATATTCAACATCACCAATAGTGATCGCATGTGACTTCCCTTTGTCCTTTGCCTTAAGTGGTTGCTCATGTTGACCATCACTAACCCTTGGATTAAGGAATTTATTGGCATAATGTCCCATCTCCTTTCACTTGAAACATTGAAGTGTTGGTGGTGCGTTCTCTACAGTGTTTGCTTTGTTCACATCATTAGAAACCCTTTTTCCATTACTTCGACACTCAGCTACTCGATGACCTTCTTTTCCACACTTAAAACATTTTCTAGTCCCTTTAAGACAATCTCCTCCATGCTTCTTTCCACACATTGAGCATAAGGAAACATTCATTTTCTTTTCACCATTATTCTGAGATTTCTCCTTGAACTCCATCTTTCATTTCTTGTCAAAACCATGAGATTGATATGTAACACCGACTTCCATTTCTACCTTGATAGCAAAATGCACAATTTTGTCATAGCTACTAAAGTCTCTTATTGCTAATGCCCTTCGAATACTTGGTTTTAAGCCACTAAAAAATCGATCAACTTTACTTTCAGGTTGGATGATAATACCAGAAGCGTACCTTGCAAGTCTTGTAAAATTTGCTTCATAGGTACCAACAGATTCATCATCCCTTTTCTTCAGTTCAAGAAACTCTTTCTCCATCTTTGTTCGAAGAATATGAGGGAAGTACTTACTGAAAAACAAGTTCTTGAACTCGTCTCATTCCATGGAATCAATTTCATCTCTTTGCCTCGTATTCTTGATAAGATTCCACCATTGATCAGCTTCACCTTCCAAACGATATACTGCTAAGATGACTTTATCATGTTCAGAACATTGAAGAACTGAAAATATCTTTTCAGTGGTACTGATCCATTGTTCAGCAACAAGTGGATCGGAAGACCCATTAAAATAAGGTGGACGTTGCCTCATGAAGGACTCAATATAATATTGTTCCCTTCTCAGCTCATTTGGAAGTCCAGAATGATTCATAACTTGTGTAAGTATATCAATATGATTTTGCACTCCATCTCCCATAACATATGTTTGTTCATGAGGGCAATCATTTCATTGTCCATTGCGTTGATCAACACGGTTCCTTCGGGTTCCAGCCATCGTCTAAAACCCAAAAAGAATAGTGTGAGAGGCAAAAATCATGCTAGGGAAAACAACATAATAAAGAGGGAGTACCTTCAATATCTAAAATCTTAGGTTTAATTCTAAGATCATTATCACAATTCTAGGACTATAACCTATACGTATACTTATCCTTAGAGACATCCCTAGACATACCTTAGAAATATCTCTAGGGATCTCACTAAAGTTCTCGCATCCTAGTTTCCAAATGTTGACTAAACCTTTCCTCTGATACCAACTGTAGAGACCCGTATCTTGACGTACATTGACATTACATTACATTTGCGGAATACTTAGTACCTAACAAAACACACACACAAGGATCGTAATAGTTTAGTGTCTTTGGAAACTCGGAACGTAATCTTCTAATCGTGGTGAAAGATCTTCAATATCTCCCATAAAGATCTTCCCTTTTTTTTACCTAAAACCTTTCTTTATATCCTGGGGAAAAGAAAACATAAAAGGGTGAGCTCAAATGCTCAGTAAGGGTAAAAAAAAGAAAAATCGATCACATCATATACATAAGAACATAGCTTTTGGAAATCTTAACCTGCAAAAGAGCTCATAATATCATAACATGGGATAAATCATGGCAGTGAAATGTAATCACAATAATCATAACTTAAAACATCAAACTTTGTGGAATACACACTTAATCATAGAGAATCATTTCTTGTTAGTCAAGACTCATTGCCAAGACTATCTTAGTGGACAATGTCCCTTTCTGAATCGAGTAACCCTCGTTCCAGTCCAGTTTCACTGAACCGGTATAACCTACCATTCCAGCCATGTCTATCTCATGAGATATAAAATCATTACCCAATGCATTGGAGGTAGATATAGGTCCCACCCAACATATAATTAATCCTTTCATATGTGTGCCACATAATCATAAACCATACATCATAGCGTAACCCATGTAATAAAAATGGAATTCTTAAACAACATGACATCATAAAACAATTCATATAAGATAAAGGAATTCATAAAAATATTTCCATCACAACATAATCAAATCCATGTAATAATAGGGATAAGAAAAGAACCCTTTTATTATCTTAGATGGAAAATAATTTTGATAAAACACTTGAACTCCATTCTTGAGGAAAATATCCTTTCTTCTTCAAAAACACTTTTCCTTTCTTAAAATGTCATAAAATTCTAAACTAAAAGAAGTTGATTAAAAATAATCATGAAAACTTGTAAAGGAAGCTTCTTGGAAATAATGTTTTAAAAATCCATTCATGCCGTATAAGTTAAAAAAACATTCTTCATACTTTTGTCAGAAAAGTCAAAAAAGTACCCCGTATGAAAAATGACAAAAGATTCCTTTCATATGTTTTACAAAAAACTCACCAAAGGGTAAAATTGGATTTAAACAATTGTAGGTGAATGGAAATAATATTACATATTGAGTAAACATGGATGTGGATGATAAAATACACCCCAGTAAATGCCAAAGTAAAAACAATCTCGGATAAAACTGAGATTGTGATATTTTCCCTTACCTTAGGTCTGACTTGCTTTGTAAGTGTCCGAACCTCCTGTATAATGATTTAAATCATGTTATTGACTTATTACAGAATCATATTCATTGTTATTATATCATATATGGTCCACTTATGACTTTATATTACCCGTTCTTTTGTAAATTCATGTTAAAGTAGCGTTTTGGGTAAAATCGTCTCATTTGTCGTTTGTGTTTTTAACTTGTAATTATTCATGTGATTACTTAGATCATGATTACCTAATTCCAGAATATAAAACATGATATATATATATATATATATATATTCAGAATATACATATATAATAAATCAGTAAATGGAAAGAAATACACCGTTCATGGAGATGGTAGTCCGTACGTACGCATGAACGCTGTTTTCGTTTCCTTATCGAATTGAATGGAATTAATTAGATGACATACATATAAATATAAATAATTCCAGTATCATTATTAGGTCATATATTTCATTATTACTTATTATATATACTTTATAATCATTCATGAATGGTTAATCATTGAGAATGAATCTCATCGCGTCGTGGAGACGGTAGTCCGTACGTACGCACGAGCGATGATATCATTTCCATAATTATTGAATTGAATTAGAGTGGATGATACAATATATCAGAATCAATATCACTTTATAATAGTCATATATGGTCATTATTTACACCATTATACTGATCCAATTAAGGTGGTGGTTGAAAATAGATTTCACCACGGCGTGGAGACGGTATTCCGTACGTACGCACGCGCGGTGATTTCCTTTTTCCGTAGGATGGATCGAAGGTGAATTAGAGCTGTGTACATATTTATAATAACATATCAATATGTAAGTAATACTGATGTTATTACTTTGTCATGAAACAACTAAAGAAGAAGAAGTTTAAGAAGAAATAAATTGAAAAGATCGCTAATGGTTATTACCTCTTCTTTGAAACGCCTCTTTGAATCCTCCACTTAGGGAACTAAGATTGGTATTTGAAGAAGACCAAGACCTCTAGGATTATTCTAGGGAAGTGGAGAATGGATTTTGGTAGGGTTTTCACGAGCTTGAGTGCTCAAATTGGTGTGAGGAGGAGGGGGAGGAGGTGCCCTTTTATAAGGGAGGAGAGGGGCACCTTAGGAATATCTCAAAATATTATTTTATATTAAAGTCAAAATCGGTTTATAATGGTTCCAAAGGGTCTTATTTCGAAGATAAAGTGGGTATGGGTTGAATGCCTATCAACCAATAGGATTTAGACAAGTTTAGGTAATTATTTTAACCTTATCAATTAGATTTAACTCTAAGTTAAATAATTTAACTTTTACCGTGTCTTTTTGTTTGCTTACACTATATGGTTAATACACTTACTATAACATGCCAAAAGAACCAAAAATTGTTTATTATTAATATATATATCCTTATCTAAGTCATTTGGCCGAACCGTATATTTTTAGGAATAAAATAACAATTAATAATATAATATTAGATTTAAAAACTATTTTGTGTCAATTTTGACACTATTTGATATAAGATTTTTGTGAAAGTTATAACAGAATTATATGTTCGAAAAAAGTTGATTAAATCAACACTAATATATCATAGTAACCTAGAAAATTAGTGGAATTCATAAAAAGTCTACAATTACATTTATTTTGGTATTTATAATATCAATTATGTCAATATTTCATTAATAAGATAATTACTGCATCATCTTTGTGTCATAAATAAATTAAATTATTTGATGTCTGAAAATTACAAATAAAATACCATTATGTAGGAAATATTTTTATCTTTCTAATTAATATTTAAAATCGAATTTATCTTATGTACAACCCTATATTAAAAATGTTTTAGTGAATAAACTTTGATTTTAACTCTTTTAACTCTTCTTTGAATTAAATAATAATAAATGTCCTAATCTAATCCAAGTGGGCCTAAATGATAATATTTTACACTTAAGGTTGTTTTTGGTCGATATAAACTTGTCCAATAGAATTAGGACATGTGTTAGGGTAATATTAATATCATTATTACCCTTAATTACCCTATTTAATTTTAACCGTGGTAAATAAAAGTAAAAAGTTACTATTCACCAAAAAATATTTTCATCTCATTGAACCACATTTTACTTACTGAAATCAACCGTGTCTCTCGGATTTTTGAAATTCCATTCACAGAAGCGGTAAAATTAAATTTTATGAAAAATTCAGTTTTTTAACTACCACTTAGTAGTTTCACTATTCATCAAAAATTGATGCTTTTCAGAACAATGCCAAAATTTCATCCTAAGCTATATTTCATATTCCGAATTCAAAAATGAAGTATATTTTACCAAATTAATAACATAGAAGTTGCATTAATTAATTTTATAATTAAATCCCGCTGTTAAAACAAATAGCGTGTTTTTGAGAAATAATAACTATCAAAAGATTAACACTTGTTTATGTCTGGTGTAAATGTGAAATTACATCCAATGACCAACATTGTATTGAATTGTAAAAATATATTCTAAATATACTTTAAAACCACTCAAATTAATAATTTATCACTACTAATTATTTCGATTAAAAAAGTTGTTTTTAATTACAATTTAGTAATTTTCACTATTAATCAGAAAATAAAAGTTATCCGAAAAGTACCAAAACTTCACCTTAGGCTAAATTCGATACTCCGAATCCAAAAATGAAGTCCATTTTGAGAGCTAGTATTTCTAAAATTTAAAAATTGGTTATTACTATTTATAACGGCTAGTTTTAATAATTTTTTAATAGCATATCGTTGTTTAGTGAAACTCAGTATTGCGTACTACACACGCTATCAAGGATGCGTGTTGTGCAAACTCCTTTTGGTGTAGCGTACAACACAAGACATTAGTGAAATTAAAAAGAATATTTTTCATAAAATCTTGGGCTGTTACATGAAATGACCTAGACACATGTCCCAGCCTTATTGGTTGTGTCATGGCCGACCAAGACAAGCCATGGGTCAACTTGGGGACCCCATGGAGACACTTTGGTTAGGAAATGACATAAATAACTTTTTATTTAATGTAAAAGTAAAAATGACACAAACATAATATGTTTTACAAAAACAATTTTTACATGGGGTTATAAAGATCAGATTTTTGATTATAAATAGTCATTGGAAAGATAAAAAGATCTCATACATCATAGTATTTTGTTTATAATTTTTAGACATTAAATAAATTAAATTACTTATGACATAATAATGATGCAGTAATGACGTCATTATTTGACGATTTAAATAAAATGGAAAGATAATGAAAAATCTATGAACTAAACATGTCAAAAACATATTGGATGGGTGGATTTCAAACCCTTATCACATTATACACTAATTATATCAATGTGGGACCTTTTAAAACCGAAACATATTTTCAAATAAAGTAATATTTCTTACTCTCCAAAAGTGCCCCTCCTCTCCTCTTATAATAGGCCCCCACCCCTACTTCATTTCACACACTCCTCAAGCCTTTGGCTCAGCCATACCCTGACCATTTACTCTCTCCACATCCCTATACTCATCCTAGAGGATTCCCTTTGGGCAGAATCCATTCAAAGGAAGCCTTTAGGCTCAAATCAAAAGGAGTTACACTTTTAAAGGTAATTCATTCTCTCATGTTCATTTGTTTTATTTTGCTTCTCCAACCCCCTAAAATCTTTTTATTTACTTCTTTTGTAACAAAACCAGTATCTTCAATATACTAGGATGTTTTTATAAGATTTTTTCGAGCTACAATCTCACAAAACTACATCAAATGGTTAAAGAACATACGGTTTCCGTGGATGGCGAAATTCTGCCTCCCGAAACGATGATTGTTCAATACTCATTTAACACCGTCAAAGGTGTCCATTATGATGTCACTATTTTTATATTTGATATATAATATGTTTATTCTTTAATTAAGCTTCTTTATTTTTATTTTGTGGCTTACCTTTATGTCTTCCATTATGGGTAAACACGATATCTTCATTTTAGGAAGTGCGGACTACCGCCCCCTCAAAGTGATGTGATTCGTTAATGCCATACGTGGGACGTATAAAGGATGGATTTAATGTTATTATATATTATGTTATACTGGAATTATAATATACCTATATATCATTATTATTTCATTCCATTAAATTATAAGATAGAAATGAAAGTAGCGTTCATGCGTACGTACGGCTTACCGTCTCCATGAACGGTGCATTTCATTTCTTATTCCCAAATGTAATGTACTATTATAAGTACATGTATATAATGGATATATATGATGAATTATACATCTAAATGATGAACATAATTCTGGAATTAAAATATACATACCTCTCATTTAGTTTTAATTCCATTAATATGACAAAGAAATGAAAGTAGCGTTCATGCGTACGTACGGCTTACCGTCTCCATGAACGGTGCATTTCATTTCTTACCTCTAAATGATTATGTAATATTAAAAATACATGTATATGCTCGATATATATGATATATATGATATCCAAATCGTTAATATCATTCTGGATATAAAGAACCATTGACCACATGAACAACATGTAATTGTAAGAAGTCCACTTTCGACTTAAGAAACAAATATCGACAAAACAAACATTATTAACTTAAATGATTAAATAATGTTTATAACATTGAAATATGTGATCTAAAAGTAATAATAAACTATAAAAAGGTTCTTAATAAAGTGTAAATTAACTCAAGTTTATTATTCAGGACGTTAAAGAACGATCGAGTCAAGTCGGACCCGAGGTAAGGGATCCTACTCCTCTCTTTCTTTTTAAGTACACAATTTTATGTCATTACTTTTAGAGCTCATCTTTCTTGTTATTGGGATGATATTTTATATTACACTTACTTTAATTTTTATGTTCATGTGATGAGAGACCCTATTCTCTCTCATCAATCCATTTTGGAAGTTTTGAGTGGCGCCATTAGGCTGCCGAACTTTCGTAAGTGATCTAACCTCTCTCTTTCTTTTTAAGTACTTTCCTTTATGTCACTTCTTTTAAGCTCCTCTTTGTAATGTTGGGGGATGTCCTTTTATATTCCTCTTTCTGTACATTTTATTGTAATGTGATGATATACCCTATTTGATCTCATCAATCCATATTCGGAAGTTTTATGTGGCGATGTTAGGCTGCCGAGTTTTCGTAAGGGAATTTTCATCTCACTTTTATTCCCGTGAGATTTATGCTACATTTGCCACAAATTAGATTGAGTGGTGTATGTACTGCCCATTATTCTACTCTTTTTGTAATATACTTTAGTTTATGGGTATTTACATCAATGATCTATTTTCCTTCTTTCATGGGGTGTATGTTTTGAAAGATACTCAAGTCAGTAAGGTAACCTTCCAACCTCCTCTTTTTTAAAAAGACTTCTTTTGTTGGGTCTTTTAATTTAAATATTGTTATGTTGGGATATGCTCTCATATATCCTTATTGATGTAAATTTTATGTCCAAGTGATGAGATACACTTTTTATCTCTCATCAACTCATTTTGATGTGATGCCGTTAGGCTGTCAAGGGAACTTTTTAACCCAATTTCGATTTCTTTGGGTTCAACATGTAGTCATTGAATATGTCATCCATTGAATATTTGTGAATGACCTTTTATTGTTTTAAACTTAATATACACTTATATTGGGTGTATTTATATTTGTCACACATATTTTTGAGATTGATTTGTCCTTAATTTAAGGATACTTTCTTTATAAGGGATTTCATCACATTTGACATTTCTATTGAGGGTTCATTGTTGTTATGCACCAATTCACTCTTATATGGTGTATATACTGTCCTTTGGATTATTATATCATGAATCCATTTATTCTCATGACATTATAAAGTTCTAACTAAATGTTATTCCTCAATTATTGTATTCAAGTGTCTCTAATTTTGGTAAAACCCCTTTAACCAAAATATCGTTTTAAATGTTTCAATTATTTGTTCTTATTAATATCCATGTTTTCAAAATGGTTTTAAGGATTTAATTATATAGATATTAGTGGTTTAAAATGTTAAAAGCTTCAAGGTGGTATGGGACACATTGATTCAAAAAAATCTCTTTATTAAATGTTTTAAATGGTTTTGAAAATGGGTTTTTTTAATGGATTCATTATTTTAATATCCTAAAATGTTATATTGTGATTGAAAGGTGGAAATGTTATATTTCCTTTATGCATGTTTTATGTGATACGTTTATGTTATGGTTCTTGGGCATTGTTATGGAAACGGGTGGTTCCGTGATCAACTAAGGGCGGGTGAGCCCGATATAGCTCTCCAATGCATTGGGTAACGTGAAGGAGTGAAACGTTAAGGTTTCTCCGAAGAGATTTAGGGAATATATTGTGATGGGTATTCCAAACGTAACCAAGAGGGTAACTCCCTACGTAAGAATTTTATGAATGCCTCAAGTTACCTTTATGTCTTATGATTACTATGATTTATTCATGTTTTGATATGCCTATGTTTTATGGGTAAAGTGTGATTTCATTCTAATGTATATATGAACTCATGTTTCCTTTCCATATTTTTATAACTCTTACTGAGCTTTTTATGCTCATCCTAAGTTTTTGAAATGTTTTTCACAGGTCAAGGGAATGGTACATGATGTGATGATAGTGTCAAGGATGTGTCAAGAAAGAATCCGTGTTATATTTTAAATATGTTTCCGTTGATGGGAAGAATGAATATTGTCTTTTATGTAACCGCTTTGTTTAAATGAGGAATGTAATGCAAGTTTAATGATCTAATTCTCTAAAACTCTAAACCTGAAAAGATCCTCAATGTGTAATCTTGTAATAACTCAAGATTAAGTAAGGTTTAAGGCTGGGGCTTTATACTCCCCACCTAAATTAAATTGTGTCCTTGAAATTTAAACATGATTTTACTAATTTAGGGATTAATATTTGACAATAAACTATTTTTGAACACACCACAACATAAATAAGTTTAATAAAACATCTTCCTAATAATATAGAAAAGAAATTACAATGGTTACATAACTAGGTACCCTGGTAGGACAATATAAGTGGGAAATATATAACTTGATACAAAAGAAAAATATGAAAATCATGTTCTAATATAGACTACTAGAGAACATTATTATAAATATTTTACCAATAAAAAGTATATAAATCCATGATGAATTAATAGGACATTTGATTCATCAAAAACGAAGATACTAAGACATATATTTTTGGTTTGAAGATAATGTTTCATTGAGTTGATGAATTATTTCACTCTCTAAGAATATATGTAAATATATATTTCTATAAAAATAGTATTTTCCTGTAGATGTGCATTTAATTATTTCTATATTTTTTATATGGTGATGTAATACATAAATCATTAACACCTTTTCCAAATATCAACTTAAAACATTTCATAAATGGTTAACCATTCAAATATATTACGAAACAAAACATTAAAATTAAGGTAACTTAATATCCAAAAAAATGTACTTATCATTAGCCATAAATCTAGTTTATGTATATCTTTAATCATCACACAACAAATATAGGAACACCTTCATCATCTATTCTCTATAAATATGGTAATAACATTAATTACAATAATACTATATTGGGAACATGCAGTCTTACTTATTCATTAAGTAAGAGAAATGTTATTTTATATATTCCTTAAATCAAAAAATGATGAAAACTATAAAAATGACAGGATTGTCCACTTTTTTTAAAAGTTATTAATATGTTCTAATATAGTCATCACTTATATGAATTTATAATTTTATCATCATTATCGAAACATTAGGACCATATTAAGGGGGTTTATTCCATCAATCATAGATTTTCCAATAATCTCAAATTTCCACAAAATCACTTTTCTTGCTATCATTTAATATATGATCTAAAATCCATAATCAAAAAGTATAGCCGTACAATCCTTATATATTTTATAATTTATTTGATGATAATATCATCCATAAAATACTTCTACATCATATTACAAAGATCAATATACATAAGTAAATTAATCATTCCACTTTAGTTGTGTCAATAACATATGCTTGACCTTAACCCCTTAGCTTCTTTTGAGGAACATTCTATCTATTATTGGGGAATTGTTTTTCTAGTGCCTCATATCTTTGTAGTTGGAACAATGAATAATTGTTTTTTCCTTATTCCATTTTATTTATTTTTCTTACTAAAAATTTTCTCTTTTCTTATAAACTTCACCCAATCCTTTCAATAATTTTCTAGGGCGATTAATTCCATAGCTACCAGATGTGAAAAAATATTTCATTCCCTTATTCCTATTATCATTTATTTGTTCTCAAAGTCTCTTCTTTTCTTTCTTCACTTTAAATCTGTAGGAAATCAATAATTATTTCACTATCTAGATAGCACATAAAACTATTTCATTGTATGTAGAATTTTTTTTGGAGACCAGTGCCCTTCAGATATTTTTCCTAATACCTTTAAAAAATGATCAATCTTTCATTCTGTGTTTCATAACAAAATCTATAGCATATGTTGATAAACATGTAAAGGTAGCTTCATACTACACAAAATATTCTTCCTTATTTTGATTCAAACTATGGAACATTCTCTTAATATCATTTTTTTATCATATGGGATGTATTTATCAAATAATTCCTCTTTAAATGTGCTCCATGTAGGTTCCGGGAATAGCAGCTGCTCGTTGGTGGGTGTACCCAACTTTAATTTTCTCCATTAACAATGATCATTCTGATATCTATCATGATAATAAAATTCAATATCTTTAGAATAAAATTAATAATGAAATAAAAGAGGGGTGTCTCAGAGCCATAGATAGGATCAACATATGTTGGTTATAATTAATTTAATTAAGAGATAAGAATTTACATTATGGAATTTTCTCTCTGTTGATGTTTCTGGTCACGATCTGATGTGATCCTTCATTTCATCATAGAATCCTAGTTTAGGATTCCTCTAGCAGTGATCCACATGTTATCCACATATAATTATACGTCACTAAAGGGATCTCTGGGTGCTAGTGCGTATTTTCCTTCACTTGTGATGTATGCCTTCAATCGCCTTGAGAGCCGTCGACAAAGCGGTCTCCTTGATCTGGTGGAGGAGGTTATCTCACATACCATGAGAGTGTTCTTAGAAGAAAACTCTTTTTTTCCTGGCTTGAGATCTGTATCTAGATCCACTGTGCACAACCCCAAAAATAACTAGGCTAATGAGAATTATATAATTTGGATTTTAATTACATAGAATAATAAAATGAATTAATTACCTGAAAGCATTTATTCATTTCATTTAATTCTTAGTTATACACCATGTCTAATAACAATAGTTGACTATTATTGTTACTTGAAATACGCCAAACAAATTACACCTAATATTATTTAAGGAAATAAATAATATTATTTATGACAATTCCCCATAAAAACTACACGATGGGTATATTAATATACATGGTGTGTAATTTTTTCCCATTTTATTTATTTCCTCCACCTCATTTATAAGATCTTGAGTAATGGCTGTTTATTTCTCAAATAATAACCACTACATTACTCATTAATTAAAAATAGTATTTTACCCAAATATATTGTTTCAAAAAACTATTGTTGAAATAAATGCGATTAGAAATCCTTGAATAATTATTAAACCACAATCGATAAAAATATTTATTCAACTTGGTAAATTTATATTTAACTGAGATACTTGGACACACTTAGTTTGTGACCCTATAGGCCTCTTTCTCAATGGAATTAGGTAGATCCTTCCCAAACCCCAAGGTTAACATCTAACAACATTCCAAGCCACCGATAGAGAATGAAGTTATCGCTGCAATGACATGTCACATCCTACGAATTATTATCATGTAATTTAATACCTTTGTCTCAATATCTCGAATGAGGTGGGTTTCATGCTAGTTCCATCAACCCATGTGCTCAATTATTCATTTTTGACATTTGTAATTGAACTTTACCATTCCATACCTTTTCAATGGATTTATTTAGGATATATCAATTCCATAAAAGGGGATAACATATCTACTTTTGTTATGGAACAAAAGAGACAACTCCTTTCTTGCATTATCTTTTAATGCAGTGTTTCTCGTGACGCACCTAACATATCCTACCTCATTGCGAATAGTGTGTTGTCATAGTTTTCATCAATACATCTAAATGCACAAGTTTTAATAACCATTAATAATAATATTAAATTCTAAGGACCAATACACACGTCCATAGATAGGAACATACAATGACACTATAAAATGAGGATTTCCTACTAGACGGTCTCGTTCTAATAATATAATCCTGAATATTACAAAGGGTGAACACCATGAGAAGGCGCCTCGATGTTTTATGAGCCCTCACCCCTGATGGCCTCTATTATTAGTTTCTATCAAATAACATCATCTGGCCATAGAAAATATAATCATGAATGCTATTATGGAACTCCTAGGTTGTCATCATAGTGGGGATCTGATCTGACCTTTTAGTGCAACAACTATCCTTAGGACATTATCACATGAATTTTCATGCATAAGAAGAATCAATATGTGATAAGGTATTTATTAATTAATAAAAGAAAAAGTAGTTGGTTCTAGGTTAGCAACTTGGACACTTCATTACATGAGTTAATATCTTCATCATACCTAGTATTATATATCAAAGACAACCATTAATCATCATCATGGATAAAATACATCACTAGTGTAATATTTCACAATTCATTATATTCCATGGTTTTAAATATCTTATCCAAATACATAATCCATTTCCCTGCTACCACTAGATCCACAGTCCCACTAAATGATGGGGGCCTCTATCACACAGTGCAATCCAAAATTGGAGATTTTCATAACAAAATATGTTTCTCCATTCAGGAAATGGTGTTTTTCAAAAGCTGAATAAGCTTCATTGTTATATCTATAACTATATCATTTTTAATAAAATACTCATTATATTTCTCAGCAAAGAAACCTCTACATTGGAAATAGGTATTGATACAATTATTCCTTCCATGCACTATTCCAAAAAAATTGAATATAATATATTATCTTAAAAAATTATGAACATTTTACAACTCTAAATATTCTATCATATATAAAATAGATTTTTTCAAGATGAAATCTAGAATCATAGACTTTGGTTACGTTGGGAAAATTTTTACATTGAAATCCTTCATAATCATTAGTAAAGAAATTGAGAACTATCCTAGAAGTATCCCTCTATGAGTTTAAAACCAAGCGCATAGTAAGTCATGTTTTCATGTAATTGGTTACACCGAGTAAGTCCTTACTTGTAACACCCCATGATTTTATGAGATAGATTATTTTTAATTTCATTGATTTATTTTGTTGTATGGTAAATAAATATTAGCTTGCACTATATGCAACATCATATTATCTTAAAGTATAAACAATACTATTCTTGGATTTTGTTATACACTATTTAAATTTATTTTTATAGAATTCATTTTATGAATTACTTATTAATAGTGATAACTAAATATTATAACCTAGTCATTATAATGGCTGGTATGAATGTCATTAACTTCCTTCTAAAAATCTATTTAAATGAAAATAAGTGAGTCTATAAAATAATAAAATAACTATTTATGGATTTTATTAGTGAAATATATATATATATATTATTCAAATTAATGTTTAAAATTCATCTTATGTACTTTCAATACATTATACAAAAACAAATTCAACTTTACGGATAAAATCAGCATTTTTCTACAAATGAATTTTTACCACCTTTTAATGGAGAACGCATTTTAAATCTAGTTTTTTAACAAATTTTGAAGTTTTATTTGACATAATAAACTTCTTATTTGGAATTGGGACATCAAAAATTACATAGGTTTAAATTTTGGTATATTTATAGATTTAATTATTGTATTAATATTGAAAAATACTGCATTTTTATTCAAAACTGCTTATTCAAATACATTATTAACATACATAGATTATATTTTTAATTGGTTATAAAGTATAATTGGATTAATTTTTTCTCATTTAATCCAATTTTTGTAATTATATGTAATTTTACATTTAAATTGGAAATAAAAACATGTTAATCTTTTGATAGTTTTTACTTCATAAAAACTTACTTTCTAGTTTTGACAACAGTAATTAATTTTAAATTAAAAAATGAAACTTCTTTGTAATGAATTTTGAAAATTAATTCCATATTTATAATAATATTGTCCAAATTATTTATGTAGGTAGCTTTTATTTTTGGTCATTATGAATAGTAACGTCAGTAATTATTTTTTTATTTACCATGGTTGAAGGGTAATTTAGGTAAATAATGTTAAAAATAATATTATAAGAATATAAAACTACCCTGTCATGTGTCCTAATATTATTGGTTGAGTCATGGGTGACCAAAAAAATCTTTATTCAAATCTTTTTTCATTTAGAGCCCACTTGGGTGTGATAATTACATGACATAATAATTACTATAAAGTAAATGGAAATATAACATAATCGTGTATCTTTTTACTAAATCAATTTTACGGTAGAATTATATAATTTATATATTTGACTATTAATATTTATTTCGAATATAAAATTATTTCCTGCATAATGTAAATTATATATATAATTATTATACATAAAAAAAATATATTTATTTATGACACAATGATGATAAACTGTTTACCATATTAATGAAAGATTGGAAAAATGATATTACAAATATTAAAATAAATGTAATCTAAAAAATTGTATGTCATATTTGAATTTTTTTGATGGTTATTATATGTTATATTATACATAATGTTGTTTTTTCTAATCAATAATGTTTTTATATATTTAACAAAAATCAATTACTATATTGTGTCGAAATTGACAGAAATGATTTTAAAAAAAATACTATTTTATTAAATGATATAATTATCATAAAAATCTATTATATGAAAAAATTAAATATATTACATTAAAAATATAATTAATGATCTACTTGAGGTTCTATTGGTATTTTATAGTATCTCTTTTTACATATAATGTTAAAATACAAGAGGACATGGTAAATGTAAGTTTATTTAACTAAGGGTTAAAGCCAAAAGATAAGGTTAAATTTGTGACTTGAACTTGTAGGAATCCTATTAGTTGTGACCCTTTAGACCCATAATAATCTTATAAATTAATTATATCACTTTTTAGAAATAATAATTCGAAAATAAATTTATAATTAATTCATATTTCAAGACATTTTTTAAATTTCCCCTCCTCTCTTTTGTAAAAGGCCACCACCTCTACAAACATAATCACACCTCTAAAGCCCCTTGTATCTCCCAAATATTGCTAAAATAATATCCCAACATCCCTAATATCCTCATTGAGACCACACATTGATCATAAATCCATCCTAAGGAGACCTTTGGTTCAAATCAAAAGGAGATACTCGAAAACGAGGTAATTTTTTTATTACCTGTTTCAAAATTCTTTTACTCTTCTACTTTATCGTGTTATGTTGTTTCCAACCTGAATTAATAAATATAGTTTCATAAAAATTCTGAGATATTATTATAAATATGGTATAACCTTATACCTCATTTAATACACCCTACAAATAACAATATCACCATTCGTGCGTACATACGACATACCATCTACACATCGTGGTGTAATTTGTTATTCAACAACACAGAATTTGGATTGGTATAATGATAAGTATAATTGATTTATGTAGTGAATATAAAATTATAATTATTGATAATTAATATACCATCCAATTCAATACTTTTTAACCATAAATTGAATGATATCATCACTTGTGCGTACGTACAGCCTACCATCTCCACGATGCGATGCGATTAATTCTACATGATATTCATTAAACCATGATTATATAAATGAATGGAATGAATAAAAGGTAAAGCTTAATTTTAGATTAATACGAAGGATACAAAACCAAATTTAAGGTGATATATGATGGGGAAAAATATTTCTTAATATAAACCTTATGTTAATATAATGATGTTTGGATACAAATATGTTGCTTTTGAATAAGTAAATTGGAAAATGATTATTTCATGGGAACTAATTATGGAGTTGTTGATAAGAGAGTTATGATACCATGGATGATGAATACAACCTTTTCTAACTTAAGTAACAATACACTATGTTTTTTAACAAGGAAACATGCATGTTTTCAATAAGTATATCTTATAATTCAGGTTGTTACAATCACTCAAGATAATACATGATTAAGGTATTCATATGTTTGGAATTTGAAAACCATGAACTAACCTATGAGATATGGGAGATAAATGATAAATTGATTTAGTTCACCTCTTTCTAAAGATGTATATTCTTCGTTCTTAAAGTATTTTAATGTTATCCATTATTAGATAGTATAATTATTACTCTGGTTGAGGCTTGTAAGATTAATTTATTATCTCTCTATAGGTGGACTTATGAATATGTGAAAACAGATGCTGACATTTTTTTTGAGACGGACGGAAGGACCTATCATTCTATTTATGGATCGCCTAATCTACCGAAACATTAAGAATGAAAATTCAACTTAACTTGTTTGAATAAGATATGATGAGGAAATTGTTCAATGCATTACCAATGGTGAGATTGTACTAAAATCAAGTATTTATTTATTCTCATGTTAGTCAACTTTAGGGAAAGGATCTTGAAAACAATTTTTTTTTATCTTTGTAGATTCTTATCTGATGAATAAGATGGTCACTTATATCATCATAGATTTATGGGATTGTAGTTTCTAACATTCTCCATGACATGTTCTCTATAACTTTTTATCAGGACATAATAGTTATATTTTTTTCCTTATCAATGTTTTCACTTCACACCTATGTTATCCTATGTGGAAACCCAAGGATGGGTTACTTTGGGTAACTATTATTTTTCTAACATTTCTTTTTAAAATTAGTTTTAGTATTCCTTTATACAATGTGGGATTCTATGAAAGAAACATTCAAGTAGTAAACCCTTTATAAATCTGATGAATTTTTAGGGTGAAATTCAATTTATGGGGGGTATAATGTAACACCCAATGATTTTTTCAGGATAAATTATTTTTAATTTTGTTGATTTCATGTGTTGTATGTTACCTAAATATTAGCTTGTGCTATATGGAACACTGTATTAGCTTCATGTATATGAAACATTATTCTTGGACCGAGTTACTGAAAATTTCAAGATCATATGATTAAATAAATTTCACACAAGACTGATTATATTTGATAAAAAAAATTTATAACATATTTGTTTTAATTGAGGGCATGAATGGTGTTAAATTCTTTCTAAAAACTATTTAAATGAATATAACTGACACTATAAAATATAAAATTACTATATATGGATTTGTTTAGTTGTATAAATTTCTACTATATTCAATTTTATTTTTAAAATTCATCTTACATTTTTCCTAGACATGATATGAAAGAAAAATCAATTTTATAGATAAAATGAGTGTTTTTCTAAAAATACATTTTCACCACCTTTTGATCGAAAACCTATTTTAAATATAGTTTTACACTTTTTAATGTTCTATATGACATAAAAACATATTATTTGGAAGTGGGAAATCAAAATTTACCTCGGTTAAAATTTTGGTATTTTCCTGACGAAATTAATTTTTTATAGTGAAAAATAATAAATTATAATTAAAAGACGCCTTTTCATCTAATTTATTTATATTGTTAGATTATCATTTTAGTTATTTTTTAACTTTAATTTGATTATTTTTTTATCATTTAATCCAATTTTTGTCATTATATGTAATTTTACATTTAAATTGGACATAAACACATGTCAATCTTTTGAAAGTTTTTACTTTTTAAAACCCCAATTTCTGGTTTTGACAATGAGAATTAATTTTAAAATAATTAATGGAACTTCTATATTTTTAATTTAGAAAAATTGACTCCATATTTTGAATAATATTTATTAAATTATATAAATATATACCTTATAATTTTTTACAATATGTATAGAATGCTCAGTAATTATTTTATATTAAGCACAATTAAAGGGTACATTAGGTAAATAAGGGTAAAAATAATATATTAATAATACAAAACTACCCGAAAACATGTCATAATATTATTTTATGAGTTATGGGAGACCAAAAAAACTACATAGGTTTATCTTTTGTAATTTTTGATCCACTTGGGTGTGAAAATGACATGTTATAAGAATTAATTTACGGTAAAAAAAATATAACAGAAACATGTATCTTTTAACTAAAAAAATTTATGGTGGGGTTATATAATGGATAATTTTTACTATAAATATTCATTAGAAATATAAAATAATTTATTACATCATGGTATATTATTTATATTTTTTTATATTAAATAAATAAATTTATTTATGACACAACGATGATGGAGTGATTACCTTATTAATGAAAGATTAAAATAAAGTATATTATAAATTTTAAAATAAATTTAATTTAAAAATTTTGATTCCATCCATGAATTTTAGGGATTATTATGAAAGTTTATATTTAATTTAATTTAGTTTTTTTGAATCAATCATGTTTTATCTATTTAATAAACATCAATTACTAAATAGTGTCAAAATTAACATAAATGAGTTTTTAAAACAAATACCATTTTATTAAAAGATATAATAGTCATAAAAATATAATATTCTGCCAAGTGACTTAAAATTTTCATTTATGGTCTACTTGAGGTTTTCTTGGTTTTTTTTAGTAACTATATTGACCATATAGTGTAAAAATACAAGAAGACATAGTGAGAGTTACTTTATATATCTATGGGTTAAAGATGAATGATAATGTTAAATTTGGGACCTAACCATGCACAAAACCTTTTGTTTGAGAGTATTTCTAACCATACTCACAATATACTGTAAAAATATCACATTAGAGATAATATGATTTGAATATAAATTTATAATAAAATAATATTTCAAGGCATTCATAATATGCCCCTCCTCCCTCTTATAAAAGGCCAAAACCTCAAACCAACAATCACACCCCTGAATCACCTTTTCTCACCAAATTTCTACCCCAATAATCTCCCAATATTACTCACTTCCTCATTGATACCATATATTAGAAAAAAAGAAATCCTATAGAGACCTTGCTTGCAAATCAAAATGAGAAACTCTAAATATTTGTAATTGTTTTATCACCTCATTAAAAATTCTATTCTTATTCTACTTCGTATTATTATTTTTTAAATAATAATGTAATAAATATAGTATATTATAAAATATTATAAGTTATTATAGTTATGGTAAGCCCTTATAACTCCTTTTATATATCCTATGAATAAGAATATCCCCATTTGTGTGTCCGTACATCTTATCAGCTCCACGATGGGGAGTAATTTTTTATTCAACAAAAATTAATATGGATTGATATAATGCTGATTATAATGGATTTAAATAATGAACATAACAAGAGAATTATTATTTATAATTAATATACCTACTAATTAAATACCTTTTAACCATTAAGTGAATGATATCACCGCTTGTGCGGATATACGGCCTACCGTCTCTGCGATGCAATGTGATTCATTCTACATGTTATTCATTAAACCATGATTATATACAGGAAAGGAATAAATAAATTCGATATATATATTATACTTATATCATTTTATATATTATATAATTGTATCTTACCGAGTGAAACAATAACTTATTATACAAAACATGCATAAGAACATACCCAGAAATCGTAGCCAGAGGAGACACCTCTGAACATTTATTAATAAAAATACATGTTCATAATACAAGCAGTACAGACAAAACATAAAAACTACATACCTCCAAAATCAAACCTATCACCATCACCATTATATTTGGCTTACTCTGTAGTCACCGATTCCCATTCCGAGATTTGATAATGCTTTTGTACTTTGGCATACCTCCATTGAAGATTCAGCCGCTCCATAGAAAGAAATTCATTATTAATTTTCATACCGTTAGATATAGTGGACATTGGCTTTGGAAGATAAAAGTAATCCTTCGTTGATCTTCTTTGCGAAGAAACGGTCATATCATCCTGATTCTCAGGAAATATATTCCTCCCACCCTGAACAATGTCACTAAATGATGGATTGATCACGCAACCCTATTTTTCTTTATCACTATCATAAAGATCCCCCCACATTCCATGGACATGCATCTCTTGATACTACACAATATGATTCTGCTCAATTTGACAATTCACATCAATTTTAGTAAGACAGTTTGGGTGTTCCTCCATATCCTAGTCTTCACATATCCCATATCCCATTTCTTAATTTATTGCAACCTCTTCCTGAGTCTCAATATGCAAGTTGGCTTCCACTCCCTCCTACTCCATCCCTTGAAATTGGTTCCCTAGGGAGACCGTGACTAGCAGACCACCATCCTCACCAGCCTAACCACAATGCCCATCCTCACATAACATCAGATGTACCCTACAAAGACTAACATCACAGTTCATCACTGCATAAGGCAACCTTCTATCCTCTAAGGCAGACCCCTGCTTCCCTTCAATCACACCTCCACTTTTTCATCCCTTCCACTGACAATCCATATCATTATATCCCTAGACAAGATCACCCACCTTCCAGTTGACATCAATAGGAGAAAGACCATCATGAGGGGCCCTTGTCTCCTGTCACCTTTCCCATGCAACCACAAGACCATTTGAGGCCATACCACCATCCTGGGAAGCACACATGATAGAAATTCCCTCACCACCAGTCTCGATAAAACTTATGATAATAGTTCCCTCAATACAAACCCCCCTATTCAGGTCATGTCTAAGAGTATTCAGCATTGTAGAAACCAATGGATTTTTTGGACCTTCTGTTATTTGTTCCAAAACCACTGAAACCCAGAATTCCAAAATAGATGCATTGCCAAGTAAATTAGGTGCATCATGCATCCTCCTCCTATCAGCAGGTTTACCTAGCCTCCTCTCCAAACCAGATAGCCTTACATGCATAAGAATATAAATAAGTTATTATATGATTAACGGGTGACAATAAATGTTACTAAGGAATAGATGATAATATAATCATATATGATATCATATAAATTATTATGATTCAGAAATAATTAAATAAAATTATTTAAATAATTATATATGAGTTTTGGATATATTTGATGGATATCATCCCTATGGTATGGGTATATTTTTCAATCTCATTGTTATCTGAGATTTTTATACATAAATAATTATTGGGGTATATTTATCATCCACATATATGTTCCATAAATATGTAATACTATTTATATTCTTATACAATTTTTTAATCTTAATTTTACCTATTGGTGAATTTTTACTAAATTTTATGAATTGAATATTTTTTCGTTACTCGATATGAGGAACTTTTTGGAATTTTCTGGCGAATGTATGAATATAATGGTTTTATAATAATACGGCATGAATGGATTATTATGATTTAATAATGCATTATTTCCATGAATATTCCTTTACATTATTTCAATTTTATTTTAAATAATTATCTTTTCATCTAAAATTTCATGTCATTGGGTGAAAAGAAAATGTTTTTGAAGAAGAAACGGTATTTTCCTCAAGAATTAATTTCAAGTATTTTATCAAAAATATTTTCCATCTAATATAAAATAATGTTATTATTATAACCCCATTATTTATTTTATTTAATTGGGTTTATTATGGAAAAATTATTATGAAATAAATTTATTTTATATATATTATGATGGAATAATGTTAAAGAAACCCATTTTTTTTCCCTGGGTTATTCTATGGTTAGTGGTTTATATTTTTCTGTTCATGAAAAAATGATTTCATAATGTTATGGTAGGGAACTATATATCTCTCCAATTTATTGGGGAAATATTTATACCTCTTGATATAGACATGACTGGAATAGAAAGAAAATTTTGTTCAGTAATACCAGGTTAGAACAACATGTAATCCTAGTTCAGTAATGGAATTTTTCCACTATGAAGTTCTTGGATATGAGCCTTGGATAATATTAAAATAATTTTATATGATTATGTTTTTCCATAAGTTCATGTTTTATTCCAATTCAATGTGAACGTGATTAATGTTCAAATTTTTTTATGCCTTATGTACTTCCATGATTTATTTCATAACTCATGATTTTTATTTTCAATATTAATGTTCATATTTTTTCATTTTTATGTTTATGTTTTTTTGATGTTTTCCATACTTATCCTTACTGATAATTTGAGATCATACTTTTCATATGTTTTTTCCCACTGATATAAAGAAATGTTTTATGTAGAAAATCTAATCAGGAATTTATTTAGGGGATATATTGATGATATTTTACCAATCTAGAAGAATGTGTTTCATGTTTCCAAAGACATTAAACTCAAATGGTATTTGGGACACTATTTTTTGAGGTTTTAAGTATTCCAAAAAGGAAATTTAATTTCAATGTGTATCATGATTGGGTCAATAGAAGAAACACCTTTTCAGAGTTGTTACTCCTAGGTATATCAATGAGATAATCATTCCCATTTGTAGTATCTAGAAAAGTTTATATTTCTAGTAAAACATACATAATATATACCATACCAAAATTCTATAATGTTCTTCTATACTTATCATCAATTTATATATTTATTTTGTTCTCCCTAATCTATGTTTTATATATGTTTTTTTTATAGTTTGTTCTAAACTTCCTTCAATAGATTCTATAAATCCCCGACCCTAGAATCCTGGAGCGACTATGTTGTTGTTTTACATTGGACTGATTACATCGAATCAAATCCAGAAAGTCCAATATCATTATAAGTCTTGGAAGACCATATTACATACATGATACCCATAATACATTGGTAAATATAAAATAAAATCATGATACATAATAATATATATTAAAATAAATCCGGGAAAAGTTATTAAATATTTCATATTCATACCCTTGGGAAAGGAATCATAATAATGGTAAGCTAAAATGCTCTATAAGGGTATATAAAGTGGAATAAATAATGATTCAACAAGAAAAATTAAACATAGAAAAGTAAATATAAGATAACATAGTCCATTAAAATAACTAGATAAATCAAATTCAACATGTAAATGTAATAAACTAAAACACCTTCCATTTAATCATTGAACAAAAAATTAAATGTTTCCACAAGTATGTTGACACAAAATCTTATAGTTGAATAATAAATGAAATATATATGTAGAAAATGATTAATTATTAGAAATAATTTCTAAGGCACATGAAACCCTATACTACCACAACCTTTCAAAAGATTGTTAAAACTATGGATAGATAATCCTTTAATTTGTCAGACATATTCATCTCAAGAGAGCATATCGATGCATCAATGTGCTATATAGATTGTGAGAACCATATTACATTATTATTCCAAATAATTCCTCATATAAATTAATTAAAATAATTAATATTCATTATCTAATATTCATATTGAATCTATAATACCAATTTACTAATAATTCCAAAGATAATTAAATAGAAATCAATGTGACCACCATATGTAAAAAGGATATCAGGATTAGGCAATACTAATACTTATTGTATGAAAATATAATATTAAATTAAATTTCCAATGATAAATGATTAAAATAAATTGATGGTTTCAATATAATTTAATAAAATCCAAAAATGATCTGATATTGAATAGATAATTATAAGAAACATTATTTAAGATAATAGTGTCTAATCATTCCAAAAGTGTCTCATTCCACTATGAAACAATTAAATCATAACACCCATGAATTAATAAAATTAAATTAAACTTATAATATATTTAAAGTAAGGAGATTCATTATATAACAAAGCTAAAAATCAATTTATACAACATGTAAAAGTGAATTGCTTTATAACAACAAATAAGTCTTAATGGAATATAAATTGAGACGAAATTATCTTACCTTAACCACTAATTTTGTTTTGTGGTATTTAACCTCATCAATATTGTTTAAAAATATGTTACCAACTTATACATAAACCATAATCATTTTTATAATATCATATATCATCTTACTATAATATCTTATTACACGTTTTTCATCAATCACTCATAATTTTCACTCTTTCATGTGTTAATTACGTAGTTTTTTCAAGTCTATTTTGACAGTTTAATTTTAGTTTCTATAATTGATATCATTATTTAATAATATAAATAACTTAAACCATGATTTTTTTATCATATATATTTTGTATATATGTAGTTATAAAAATCTATACTGTCTGGAGATAAGAAATGAAATTTTCCATTCATGGAGATGGTAGGTCATACGTATGCATGAACATTACTTCCATTTCATTTTCATAATAAAATATTTAAAAGTAAATTATAAATATTTATATTATAATTTTATTTTAAAACACATGTTATATATGTTACATAGGTTTATTTAAACTAATCTTTATTCATTCCATGTATAGTGTGAACGAGCCACATCACATTGAGTACGCAGTAGTCAACACTTCAACGAACGATGATATCAAATTTATAGAAAGTGTAATGTATAATGGTATGTGTTATAAAAGAATTAAAAGATAATGGATACATAGTAAATATAATATATATTATATATAATCCATTTTTCCGTCATAATTTTTATAATGAGATTAGGTTAATGAAAAATGAGCAGTCATCATTTCATGAGGTGGTAGTTCATCAAACATGTAAACAACAGGATCATTACCTACTATATTTAAGTGTGTGTAAGTGAAGGTAAAACTATTAACATGAAAACATATCGTTATATTTAATATATTATTGTTACGTAATCATATAATAAGTATAGTTTAGTGTGTTAATAAAGGAAATGAAACTAAAGATATTTGGAAAGGATGTTTTCTCTTAATCATGTATCTTCTTTTGGTTTGAACCAAATACTTCCTTGCGTGGCATTATTACCAATGATATAATTATATGGTTAAGTGAGGAATGTTTAGGAGATATTTTGGCATATATGTTCTAGCCAATTTTGCTTTAGATGTCTGAGGACAAGGGATGAGTGGATGCCTTTTTATAATGGAGGAGTAGGGGCACTCTTGTAATATTTTTACAAAAGAATTAATACACGTTTTTCGCATTGAAAATGGATCCAAAATTGTACCCAATTAAATAAAATGTAAAATATAATCTAAATAATAAAATATTATAGATTTTAGACAAGATTCAAAGTCATTATATCCCTTAAGATTAAGTTTTATTCCCTTACTGAGCATAAATTTACATGAATCTTTGTAATGAATTTTAATTGCATTAACTAGTATTTATGGTCCAAAATAATTTAACATTAATAGAGATTATAAATTATTCATATTAATAATATTAAATCTATTTTCCCTAAATTAAAATAACAAAAGTGGAAAAAAATTATTTAAATTTAATCATATAGATGGGGCGAAAATACAAGTTTTTTATGTTAAAACATCCAAGTAATTTGTATGTATTTGTAGACAACTTCAATGAAAAATTGGTTCAAATGACATACATTAGATTAATTGAAAAAAGTTATATTCAAACATTATAACATATTAAAATTATAATTCAACCTTATAAATAAATTATATGAAAAAGTTGTTTTGGGTTAACTTGTAATATTTTTCACTATTCAATAAAAAATGAATTTTTACATAAAAAACAAAAAAATTACCATAAATTTTTTATATGTTTCTATTTCAAATATGGAGTCATTTTTTGAAATATATAATCAATAAAATTTCCCAAAAATGTGATTTAAAATATTCTCTCGATTATAAGGCGATAAAAAGCCCTAATAAAAATATATTATTTTATGCATAAAATTGGGTTTTTTATCATATGCCTCTCAAATATATTATATAAATATAAAAAATAATTTGTTGAATATATAATATATATATCATAATAATAACCCACAAAAATTTTAATTATTTTAATTTATTAGTTTAAAAGAGCAATATGAAGATAAAAATATTAATAATTTTTATATTTCAATCAATTTTCATATTTATTTATAATTATTTTGATGCTAATGAATTAATTTTATTTTTGTGTGAAACATATATATTCATATGAAAGTTAACATTTTTCATATCTATTAATTTAATGTCTATGAAATATCTTATTATATTTAATAATATTTTAGTATTATATCATGATTCTATAAAACTCTATCATGTAAGTAACGCAATCCATTTGAAAAAAGAAGTTGTTGTTGTGTGAAATGTATGTTAACTCAGTATCAAATTCATTGAAATATATATCATATATTTTATTTTATTTAAAATAGTTTATATATTTTAATATCATTGTGTAATATATTTCCATACGCGCATGGTGATGCATGTGATACATGCTATCATATAAAATTTTGTTATGTTAGAATTTTTGGGGTGTTACACGACTACAATATGATGAATGAAAGCAATATAATACAAATCGGAGTATAAAAATAAAAATCATTCTTTTTAGAGTAACAAGAATGAAACAAAGACCAATATTAATATAAAAAGTTCAAGAGAATGTCCACAAAACATAAATACTATAAGTAAACCAAACTAGAATTCCCCTATATTCTTCAACCTCTAACTCCATAATCTATTCTCAATTATCATAAAACATCACTAGTGAAATACGATACATTTCCCTCACCCATTTCCTGCTATATGATATTTTCAAATGCACTTATGTTCCCATAAAGTGGGTGAGTAATTAAACATAGTTGGTTTTTCACAAAGGATTCCCCTAATCACTATACTAGGATTGAACATATTATAACCTTTATATAAAATAATTTCTATAATAAAAATTGAAATAATTTAATAGATTATATAATATTTGTGCATGGTTTTAACCAAAGTAGGTTTCAAGGAATGTAACCAAATAGATATTTAAAAACCATTTCTAAATTTTCTATTTTGGCATACCCCTTTTCATTCAACATATCCACACATACAACCATGCCTGAAACCATAGACCTCCATATACTCATGAGAGGTCAGTAATACTTTAACCAATACATAATTTTGTGATCCTTTTAAACAGAACAATTCCTATACCATTATCTATACCACTAATAATAGAGAAAACATCATACCCTTCTATGTACAAATTCACATTGACATACACCATCCGTTATTCCAAAAACCAATGCCAAATCAACCATTCCATTAAATTCCAATAAAAAATGTATTTTTTTGAAAATATTTCCATAAAACCATCAACATGAATCAAAACAAATTCACATTTTAAAATCATCATTTTAAAACAATTTGACACGTCATTTTTTGAAAAATAAAAATTTAAAAACCCATATACATCACTAAAGATAGATTCTAAAATGATTTTGACATCATTTTTACAACCAATTTAAATAAAATCATATAACACGAAACTAATAATTCATTTTATAATAAGTGGATTAATTGTAAAGCCGCATACTTATAAAAAATTGTTGCATACAAAGAGAAACAAAATTTCTTTTACAAAAAAACCAGAAACTCCAAAAATACAGCTTAGATAATTTTCCCTATAATCAACAGAGTTATAACACATCATTACTTGAATAAACTATCATATATCTATCCATAGTAGACAATATTTATGAATCTATAAGTTGAATTAGGAATAGATATAAGGGAACCCACCAAGAATGAATATTTATTAATAAATTCATCCTTTAACGCACCAATATTGTCTAACAAATAACACTCATATTGAATAGAATAGTCATTTTAGACTATTAAAGGTTCTAAAACTATGATAATGTCATAATAGAGGAAAACATAGTGTTTAGGGAATAATAATAGTTTGATACACACCTTTTCGATCTAACATTTTTCTGTTTACACTTAGCTCACATGGTTAGAAATATACTTTACTAACCCTGCACAGAACTCTACCTTAAGAGGCACCTCCCACGATTATCCCACATGATTAGAAAAACTACGTGATATCTATTCATAAGATATATTCCAAACATTACATGGTTACTCCTCGGTAGAAAAAGTAGTTGTAAGAACTATGTGACAAATTGGGTGGCTACCCAGAGCCCACAACCTTACATTTCATTGTTCTCTGTAATAGTTTCACGGTTTTTACAAACTGTGTTCAAAAAATAAACAAACATAAAAGCCCCAAAAAATTACAAAATCCATTAAATTTCTCTCATACATCACTCAAAATTATTTCATACTTAAAATACATAAATAATTTTTATTTACATGAATTTGGAAGTGCTATAGTGTCCCCAACATTATCTTTTCTATCCATGGAAAGTAGAAACCCACAATTATCTTAAAATAGTTCAGGAAATTTTTAAACCAATTCCTTATCCCATTTCCCATGTTTCTTCATGAATCTTACCATGTTTCCACAAAACCCACACAATAGAAATTTTTTCCTCACAAGACTTTCTATTGTCTATCCACAATCTGTACCACCATATACTGCAATAATGAATCCAACTCTTGGTCAATGTGGTCCCATTGAATCACATGATTAGGATCAGGTTCATACTTCTTCAATTGATATACATGGATCACATTATAGATTCCCCTGAATAGCGTAGGAAAATCCAACCTACTTGTCACCTCACCAACTCGTTTATGTTTCTTAAAAGGCCCTATGTATTGAGCACATAACATTCCATGATATCCTAAATGATGATTCCTAATCCTTGAGTAGAATCTCAAGAACACAACAAAACTCAACATAAAACAAAAACATCTATTTTTGATGAACTAGATATGATTTTTGAAACTCTGATCTGTCTCTATCCTTTTCCTGATCAACTAAATCTTATCTGTTTTATCATGGACAAGGGATCATCTAAACAGTGAAGTCACACAATTTCTACCCTACAAAGTGCAGGATGAAAAATATTACCATACAATGCTTCAAAATAATCCACATTTATTAAATCATAATATCTTATTTTATTTGATAAATCAACTAATTGTACATGATTCACCCATGATCCACCAAAATCTTTTACACAATCCCTAATATTGTCTTCCAACAGTTTTATTGTCCTTTTAGATTGTACATCCATATGGGGAAATTATGCTTTCCTCATATTCAACTGAGTACCAAGTTCTTCATATAAGGATTTCCAAAAATAAGTTATAAATTTCAGCTCTCTCTCGAATACTATCAAAACGGGTTCACCATGCAACTTGTCCAATTCTCGAATATAGATATTAGATAAGTCCTCCAATATATGAGATTCATGAATATGTATGAAATAAACCAATTTTATTAGTGGATACACTATAAACCATATTCAATCATATTTCTAAACCTTGTTTTTAGACTTATAAGAAAATTCATGGCTATCTTCTTCGATTTCAATATTTGATTGGGTAATGACTATAACATACCTTCTGGTCATTGGTCCCCTACCTTAACCAGCTGACATCTTAAGCATCTCAAAGAAAACTCAATTGCCTTCCTTTACATGCCAACTGACTGAAGCATTACTTTCCTTTCCATATACATTTTTTTGTATTCCCATATGAACAACACATATCGAATGTTGTTATTTATGATGATTTTGTTCCATATATTCAAATAATATGACCATTCTATCATTTAACAACCATACAAAACACTTTTACAGCTTCCAACCCTCAATGGTCTCCCCACCAATGAGTTACACAATTTGAATCAGTTTTTTGTACCCCTTTCACTATGTTCATAAATGTTTTAAAAAATAAACTGAGAAGAAAAATGTTTCACTACATCGGTCTTCCCAATCCAAGTGAATGTCAGTTATCACTGATATAAAAATCAATTAACATGTAGATTCTATTTCAAACAGATCAAACAAATTTATCTATAATGCATCTTCAACAAATTTAATTAATCTAGTGTATACATTAATTCAAAATTAAAAATTGGGAGATACTTTATCCATATTCATTTTCTCAGATTCAATTCTTTTTGTGAGAAAATTCCATTAATGGTATTATGATCCAAAAACAATATTAATTTCTAACCAAATAGATAATGACACACAATATTACAAGCATGGACTATATCATCAAACTCCAAATCATTTATTGGTATGTTCATCTCATGCAATCATATCTTCCTTGAGCCATAAGTAACAACAGGATCTTCCTGCATTAGAAATCATCCAACCATGATCCCGAAGCATCACAATAAACCACGTACCCTTTTTAAGATCCTATAAAAATCAATATTGGTGCCAACATAAGTAAAACATTATTCTCTTGGAAATAATTCTAAAATTACTCATTCCATTATAATATAGCAATATTTTTCAAATTAATCATTGGTGGTGAGAGTTGTGAAAAATCATGAACAAAGTGTCTAAAATAACCATTCCAATCAAGGAATCTATGTTTCTTGAAGAAATTTAATGGCGTCATCCAAGATATATCATCCTATAATATTTATGTGTCCACAACACAACCTATTTCATAAATTACATAGAAAAAAAACATACTTATTTCATCCAAAAATAAAACTTTTATATTATTTAATTCATATGATGATCCTGAAAATTTCCCTGCACTATTGTGAAGTGTTGCTGATCCTCATCCCTTTTCCATGAACACGTTGTTATCTCATCATCAAACACCACCAAAAAAATAATCAAGCTATATTTGACATATCTGATTCAGTAATTCCATAAAAACCGTTAGTGAATTCATACGACCAAAATGCATAACCACAAACCTTTAATGGAAATATCTACTCCTAAATGTTTCCTTTAAAATATCCTCCTTCCAAACCTAAAATTGGAGATTTCTAGATGACAAGTCAATTTTAGAGAACCACTTGGCTCCCCTAAATTTATTGAATAATTCATCAATGTGTGGATGTGGATATAAATTATTTATAATTACATGGTTATGATTATGATAATCCACACAAAAAAGAAGAGTTTCATCCACCTTTTTGACAAAGAAGAATGGTCCTACCCATGGTGATATGATTTGATGAATGAACCCTTTTGATTACATCTCATCCAACTAGATATTTAATTTCATTATTTCTATTGTGGACATCTAATAAGATGGAATGAAATAGTATTAGTCCCAAAATGGAGATCAATCAAAATCTATACTTTTATTATAATTGGAATAGATGATATCTTTTTGAGAAAAACATTTGAAAAATGATCATAAAACTATACAAAAATGATATTCACGATATCATCCACATATAATAGTTTCAAATATATCAACTCATAAATGATTATTCGAGTAGATAATACCAACAAGCCTATTGCACCTGGCATTACATTCTAGTATCCAATAAATAGATATTTGATTCCATTATTAATTGTAAAAATAAACATCCATATATAACTATTGATGTGACTGTTGAACATTTTCAACTAGTCTATACCCAAGATTATTTCATTGAAATCTGTCCCAACATACAGAATTCCCATATCATCTCAATTCCATTAAAATTAAGAAAATACTCACTAAACATAAATCCTCAACATTATATTTGGTTAAGATGAGTATGAATTTTCAACAACAAAAGGAATCATCTAAACATTAAAACCCAAAAGATCTAAATTATGAGAAGAAATAAATGAGTGGGAAATACCCATATGAAAAAATCATGCAAAAGGGTAGAATTAGAAATAACCATTCCTCTCACCAATGATGGTCCCAATTGGTCATACACAATTACTTGTTGAGATCCATATAATAGCTTAGATGCTACACATTGTCCATTACTTCCATGATGATATTTCCCATGTTCAGAAGTCATTGTATTACAAGAGTCTTTATGGCTTGCTTGGTTCTTCTGATGAGAGGTATTGTTTACCCTCTTCGCATAAAATCATACAAAATTTTTGAAACAAAATATGTGTCCAAAATAGCCAAACTTGGAGCACTGTTAAAATAAAAATGAATATTTCTCATCTGATTGAAATTGTGGTATTCTTTAGGTGGGTTCGTATGATATTTTTTATGTGATCAGAATATTCACACTAAAACATACATGCATCCTATTTTTCATAGGATGACAATTCACTGATCCGACCATCTAATTATATTTCATACCAATACTATGTGAATAGCTTTCCCTTATCCTCTTATTTCCAAAATTATTGTTCCCACTATTTACCAAAGATATCAACATGATCCCTCCACCCATATCACGTCAGATGTCTCTTTCTTCCATCGTATCTCTATTGAACATATCAATATAATATATTATACATTGACCTAAAAATTCATGAAAATAACCTACCTCATCATAGATTAAAAAATAAGGTCTATAAAGGATGAAGTAGTAGAGATAATAGGTGATAAGTGGAATAAATTCATTGATTAGCCATTTACACTATCCCTAAGATTTTATCCTACTTCAATTTGAATAAGTCTGTTACTCTATAAATCCTGAATGTGTGATGATTTAATTATTTGATAAAAAATTCATCAAAATCCTCCCATGTAATGAATTTTTCCTATTTTTCATGAACTTCTAGATCCCAACATTGTATTGAAAGATACCAATCATATATATCACCAACTTAACATTCATTTCTAGAGGTATTCTTAAAAAAAATTAATATTTTATTAATCATATGTAATTAAACCACTTATTTCTTGAGTTTAGAATCACTCCAAAATATGAGTAGCTTCATCATCCATAACATTATGAAATTATCCCATTTTCTTGGTTTATCACTCATGTTACCTCTATCTACAACCTGAAAATATTGGAAAATACGTTAAACTAGTTGACCATTCACTTATGGCTTATGTGAAACCACATTCTCAATAGCCTCTACTGGTTGTTTTTATACGATCCCTAATATATGTAATTTTCTATAAACATAAAAAAGCACCATAATTATCAATCTATAGAAACTAAAGGCATAAAATTTTAAATTATAATACATCCCATCGGTTACAATAAATTTATCAAAAAATGAACACTTTCCGTTTTCAACCCATTTTGAGAATACAACCATGATTTTTTAAATGAATCTGTTTTCAAAATACCACTATCAGGTTGTTCTGAAAATATCAAATTGGAAATAGAAAATAATACTTTTCAAAAATAATTTTTTTTACTAAATGATAAATAATTACTCAAAATGAAATATGAACTTCTACTGGGATGTCATTTCTAATAATGCATGTTGTTCTCTTTTTATTTCCAACACCCAATACAATGAGATTACAACTCCTATTAGTGTCTCTAAAATACTTATGTACCAAATTCCCCGGTAGGTTAATGTTTAGAATAAATGAGATGGGTATGCCATTTTGATATACATTTCATGTCCTGATGTTCCTACAATTTCTGCCATCCCAACTCAAGGACTAAACCAGAATGAATTTTTAACTCCACGACAGACACAACTAATATGACATATCCTAAAATATTTAAACAAACCAAGAATAATAATATTTATATCTCCTCTCCCCTCCACATTGTGTATAGTTAACAAAAAATTGGTACTAGACCTTTGGTGACATCCCAATAATGCTAAATGATGGCGATAAATTTCAATGGATTCAATACAATGGGGAACAATTTTCCCATTTTAATATAAGACTACAAATACAAAAAAACTCCATAAACCATAACTACAATATGATTCATGATAATAATTTAATGAAACTAAATGTATAAAAAATGAAACATAACTATTTTAGAGTACAAAGGAAAATCCAAAACCAATATCTAAATACAATGTGTAAGAGGAAATAAAAAAACACAAAGACTCCAAGGAAACAAAAACATTAACTGTAGACATGCTATAAGATCCAACTCTACCATCCATGACATATTATAATGAAGAATCACTAAATAAATGTGATACTTTCCCCTTTACCTATGTCTTGGTATACAATATCTATAAATACACCAAAGTTCCCATGCAAGGGGGTGTATAATAGAACTCAATAGGTTTTCCCCAAATGGATTCCCTACTCTTGAAAATCGTATAGAACATGCTACAACATTTATATTAAAAAATTTATATAAAATTATTTAAAAAAATTAATAGTTTATATAAAATCTAAGAAGTTTCACATGATAATAGTTTTCATGGAAAGAAACCAACCAACTATGTAAAACCTATTTCTCAAATTTCCATCGTTGCATAACCCATTCCATTTGGTTGGTCATGTATTGTCTCAAAAATAATCTTCAACTCATGTTGATTTTAATGCTTAGAAATAACCTGGTTTGTTTTACTAATGATATTATTTTTATTCAATTTTAAGTAATTAATATTCATTGTAATATTTATTCTTGAATTATATACAATTTATTAATCCCAAAGGAGTATTTTTTTAATGTATTAGAATGTATTTTTAAGGTATCCATGAAAAAAAATGTTCATTCCCTGTGTGTGCATTCTTAATATAAGAAAACACCCTACGTTTAAAACTATGCATATGGATCAAATATCCAATGATTGATGAAATTTATGGTTCATAGACCCTACATTTGGATAGAACATTGCATTTTATTAAAAGGGAACATATGGATCACGGAACATATATAAGTAAGAACCCTAATTTTGATAGTGAAAAAGTGTGTTACATCAACCCATTATTTATAATCAACCCTGAATTTGGTATTTTTCATTACTTCAAGGAATCCTAAGCCTTTCAGTTGAACCCTATGTTTGACTATTCGATAGAAAAGATTTAAGTACATGATTCCATTCGAGATTTCTACAATGTTCTTAACAAAACTGAAGATTGATTGGATGTTATTTTATGACCAATCAAAAGGATCATTTATATCAACTCAAATAATTGTATTCAATATAATAAGTCATTCTTATTTCTAATGAATATTACAACTATCCAAAATGATTTTAAGTTGAATATATGTGATCTATCATGAAACATTCATAGATCTAAAAAATAGAAGAGTGATTTTTACTCTATATATTCTACCAGGATATCTTTTTGATATATGTTCCCATGACTGTATATTTGAGAATATCTTTTATATAGAACTGATGTAATGATCATGCGACTCTATTATCATCAAAAAAGGATACATTGTGAAGTTATAGATTTCAACCGCATTTTTATGTAACAACTATTGTTTATTTGTTGATAATTTTATTGAATATAATTTGGAACTGGGATATCATAATAAAAATTATTTATTAAATTTAATCATATTTGTAGAATAATTTCTATATCCACTCTTTTTATTCTGAAAATTTGTTATTAACTTATACTATCAATAGTATAATACTTTTTCGATTTATTGGAATTTCCAGAGCTCAAAATCAGTCCTCACATATTGTCAACTTCTCAAAATAAGCTGTTTATATTTTAGTTCTCTATAAAAGAACCATAAGTCTCTATTTTTATCCATTTTTTAAATTTCTCATATTCCTTCACTCATTTTTCGGTTTGATGGTCCAATGATAAGGGGAACATTCAAGGGAAATCACCAATCATGTAGAGAGAGAGTTGGGGGAGTGTGAAAGGGGGGCTTTGTTCCTCAAATAACTATAAAACAGAAGCCTTATTATTTTCTTTTTATCAAGTTCCATAATACATACAATATAGAACACTAAATATATTCATCCGTCACAATGAAAATGAAACCCGAAAATATGAAGAGTCTAACAAAAATAAAAAATCCACCCTCCCACCATCATATGTATCATTGTATTATTCTAGACTGGCATGGTATAAAGGAGAGATTTTGTTTTATGAAGTAGATTAATCTCTAGAATGTTTAAATAAATAAGTTCAATAAAAGGAATATGTCAATGGATGATCTAATAATAGGTATGTATATGATTCGATCTATATATTTTAATAGAGATAATAATGGATACTGTAAATCACACATGATTATCTCCTTGAAGAATCTACGATTTAGAGTCTATTAAAATAACATCACTCCTTATGTAATTCATGGGATACTAGAGACTTGGGATGAAAAAATGCTGAATATGACATAAAATCAAATAAAATAAATTATATCCTCAATGTACTTGGTCTTGATGAATTTAATTCTATATCGCAATTCCCTATGACCTATAAAATGTGGAAGAAAATATATTTTCATATAAAGGAAAATATAACATCAGATAAATGAGGTATGCTACTTCAAAAATAATGTTCGACACCTTTAGGATTATAATTGTTGAATTAATTACACTAATAAATTTATAGTTGATAGAAATTATCTAAAATATTACTACCTTGGGAGACTCATTTTCATAATCAAATCAATATCTTAAAGTACTTACACTACATCCCCCTAAATGAAATGGAATATTTATAGCTATTTAATAGTCATCACCTATCAAGAATTAAACTATGAAGGAATTAATTCTAAAATTTAAGATGTGTGAAGAATAAATGTAAGATGAAGTTGAATATCAGAAAGAAATTGAAAATGGAAAAAACTACTCTCAATGAAATACCTCAAAATTATGATAGATAATAAAAAACAAAGACATGAAAAAAGAAAAAAATTCAGATTCCTCAGACTCTAATATCGAACTGGGTCATCTATCCAAAATTATTAGAAAATTATACAAGAAGAAAAGAGGCTACAAAAAATCATTTAAGAAGGAATAAATGGAACATAAGGATGTATGATGTTATGAATGAAAAAATATGGGCCCCATCAGACCTGATAGCCTCTAATTGAAATATAAAAGAAGAAGGATAGAAAAAAATATCAGAATAAAGATTATTATGAACATAAAGAGAAGAGATATATAAAATATACATTAAGTGTATATGAATACTCATTCATCTCTTCAAAAGCATATTTAGATAATGAGTCACAAAATCTCAAATAAATTATGTGCTTTGTAGATATGGAAGAAGAAGAGGTACAAAAAAATTTCTCTACTACTTCAAACACTGATAATTATTCATATATTTAATTAGCTACTTATTTTACAATAATAGAAGATAAATATGGATATTTATTTAAGAAACACAAGTAACTGAAAATATCTACAATTTATTTTTAGGTGAATGAGACACTATTCTAAAAAACATCAAGAACTAAATGAAAAATTAAATTCAACTAAATTAAACTATATTATTCATGAAAAAAAGATAAAATAATTACATGATGATGTTGAATCTTATAAAATTATTCTAGAATTTTAACGAAAGGATAAAAATATCTATTGAGATTCATTAATATAATGAAATTAAAAATGAAAAATATGAAATATAAATAAAATCATAAAAACAAAGTTATTCAAATTTTACATTGTTACAAGTTCAAAAAACATTACCTTCTATTTTTTGAATTAATTTAAATTTCACTAAAAAGTTTTATTTATGAAATAATAAAATAAGTAGTATTAAAAAGTATTTTATTTCCAAAAAACATAATTGAAGATCTTAATTAAAATTTTAGAAAATTGAGGAAAATCTATATTTTAGATCAATTGTTGTTGACAAAGCTGGAACCATGAAAATATGGGTACCAAAATAATTAAATGTTTTAATGTTTTCATAGGATAAATAAACACAAGGTAAAATCAATATGGAATATAGATAGTGGTTGTTCCTAAAATATGAGTGGACCCTCCAAAAATTTCCATAAGCAGAGACAAAAGGATGGAGATCTAGTAATATTTGGTAAAAATGAAACAGGAATTATTGTTTGAGTTGAATCTATTAGAGACCCAAATACAATTTCAATCAAAACATTAATGTACATAATAGAGCTAAAACACAAATTGATAAGTATTTCCCAATTTTTTGATGATGTACTTTATATTTATCTCTCTAACAATTCCAGATTTGTTAACAATAATTTAATCCTTAAATTTATAACACTAAGAAATAAACATATTTATACACTGGATCATAATTCCACATGTAAATAGGAAGTGAATTATTTAACTTCTATTAAAAATGAATCTTGTATTTGGAATATGAGACATGGCCATTACATTCTATATGCTATACCTAAATTTTCTATGAAAAAATTAGTTTCTGATTTACCTGGTCTTAAATTTGACTATGATCAATTCTGTGATGCATTCCAAAACTACAAAAACATAAATATTATTTAAAATATTTTAATTGAATTTCTACATCTAAACAATTTGAAATTATCCAGATTGATTTGTTTATACCTTCTAGGGTAGAATTTTTGGCTGGTAAATTTTATGTTTATGCTTTAGTTGATGATTTGTCAATATTTACTTGTGTATATTTTCTAAAACTCAAAAGTGAAGTACTCAATATTATTTAATGTTTTTTTTTAAATTATTAAAATTCAAAAGAATCATAAAATATTTTCATTGAGAATTTATCATGGTGGAAAATTTAAAAACCAGGAATTTAATTATTTTTCTCAAATATAATTATTAAACACCCCTTTTATGATACAAGAACACCTCAAAAAATTATATTATTGAAATAAAAAATATAACTATTAATGAAATGGTAAGGTCTATAATGAATGAATACATCATTCCAAACTACAAATGGGAAGAAGCTATAAGAACAACATGGTATATCTTGAATACAGTTTTAAAAAGGACAATTATAAAACAATACCCCTCTGGATTTTTTAATAACACAAAACCTAAATTAATGTACTTTAATTTTTTTTATACATGGTTTATATCTATAATAATAAGGAAATACTTGGTAAATTTGATTCAAAAGATTATGAAGTTATTTTGTTACGATATTCTCATATTTCAAAATCCTATGAAATGCATACCAAAAAGACAACTATTACTAAAGAATTAGTTCATGTGAATTTTGATGAAACTCAACCTTTCATTAAAAAAATGATCAAAAAGATGTGATTCTGGACTCGTTTGACAATATATGATCTGAATCACCCAAAAATGATTTTGAAAAAAAAGATAAATAAGATTCAATCTAGTTCAGAAAAACAAAAAACTAATGAACCAGAATTTTTTATACAAAGATATTATTGAAAAATAAAGGATCATCCCTAATAACTTCATATAGGAAATCTAGATATCAGAGTTATTACTATAAGAGATATAAGAAATCTAAGTGAATGTTTTTCCCTTCTATCGTAGTTAGAACATAATTCTATTGATGAATCTTTGGATTATGAGAATTGAATATTAGCAATGAAAGAAGAACAAATACAATTTGGTATAAATAATTATTGGGATGTAGTAGATAGACCATCAAATTATCTATTAATAGGAACTAAATTGATCTTTATAAATAAGAAATATTATTAAGGGATCATAACAAGAAAAGAATCTATATTTGTAGAAAAAGGTTATAATTAGAAAAATGGAATGGATTATGATGAAACCTTTGTGACTATATCTATATTAGAAGCCATATGAATCATTTTTTATTATAATTCACCTATGAATTTTAAATTTCATCATAAGGATGTTAAATATTACATTTTTAAATGAATTTTTAATATAGAATATTATTTTGAAAAACCTATACTTTTTGAAAACCCTCAAAAACCAAATTCTATTTTTAATATTAATAATTATTTATATGTCCTTAAACAATCTCTAAGAGATTAGTATGAAATATTATATTCTTTTTTTATTGAAAATATATTTTTTTGGATTGGTATATGAAACAATTTTTAAGAGAACAGTTTTCTGTAATATTTTATTATAAAAAATCTATTTTGATGATGTTATATTCGTTCAAAAAAATAAAAATATTTGTAATGATTTATCAAATATAATGAAAAAATAATCTAAAATGAATTTAGGGGAGAAATTAATTTCTCTTTAAGAATTCAAATTTATCAAAAAAAAATATTTAATTTTTTAAAATTAAAATAAATATATTTTTGATTAATTAATGATGTTTGTACTAGAAAATAATAGTAACTATAAAACTCTCATGTGTACCAATATAAAACACGATTTGTATGAATCTAGAAAACTATTTGGAAAAAAATTATATAGAGGTAGGATTTTTATTTTATTATATCTTACTTCTAGTACACCATCCATAATGTTTTTTGTATGTTGATGTGCCATATCTCACTCAAACTCAAAATAATATCATCTTACTACTATTAAGAAATTATATTTTTAAAAGGAACTATTTTCCAACCACTTATTTTCCCAAAAATTTATGATATTAATTTAATTTCATATTCATATTCTGACTTTTGAGGTTGTATATTAGAAAGAAAAAAGTACCTCATGAACTTGTCACTTTCTAGGGAAATCTTTAGTATCATCGTAAAGTAAGAAAAAACACTAAGTTTATCTTTCAATGGGTGAGGTAGAATATGTGTATGATGGAAGTTGATGTGAAAAGGTGTTGTGAATGAATCACCCTCTTTTGGATTCTGGACTAAATTTTATTGATATGCATATTTTATTTCATAATACTAGGGAAATTAATATTTCAAAAAATCCAATAAGTCCTTTGAGAACTAAGCATATTGATAAAATGAATCATTTTCTAAGAGATCTTGTTCTGAAAAATGTTATAACCATATAATTTATAAAAATAGAATATCAGTTAGTATATATTTTTACAAAACAACTTCGCTATGCAAGATTTGATTTTATTAAGGGGAACTTAGGAATATTTAATATTAAAATATAGTTTATTAATTTATTTCTATCTATTTAGTTAATTCCCTAATAATTATTTTTCATTTTTTTTCATTATTCATTAATTTTCAATTTAAATAATAATTTTCATTATCCTTCTATATCGTATAAAAATTAAATTTTAAGGATTTCCCAATGTAATCGGCACGTTAAACCAGATCACATCACTAAAACATAAAAAAACTCTTCATATTTCTTTATCCTTTGATTTCCATGATTTTAAAATACCAGATCCCTCATCATTATTCCAAACCCTGGAATATGAATACCTCTAACCTTCAGATTATAAACAATGATGATTAAAAATAAGACAAATGATAGTGAACCAAGGGATTTGATTTTTCAGCATGTCCCCTTCAGAAATATTCTTCATGGAAAGGTAATTGATTTATAAACGATGTATCATATGAATATTCTACTCAAAAATGTTCTTGCACTTCACAGTTTTGAATTTCTTATTAATAAAAAATAAATAATTCCTTTTTTATATAGAACATAAATAGTTTTAATGAAATATTCAATTTAGTTTCAGTGAAACAGATGATATACTATATTCAGGAGTAGATGATAAGATGTTTTCAATCTCATAAGTAGAAATTGATTAGATTTTAAAATTCCCTCATAAATTATAATTTTATAAGATTTTAAAATTACATCATGAAATAGTATTCATTTTTTATTTTGATCAATTGGTAATCAGTATCACAAATTTGAAGATGTCATGAAATTTCTTTTTAGTTTAACCAGTATTACAAAAAAATTTATAATAGATCATGAGGTCACCAAAAAATATTTGGGTAAATTTTATTAAATTATCTATCAGTCCAAGGACTGTTGAGTTAGAAATGATTTTGTACCCAAACATGTATATCATTTTTCTTTTTAGAAATTATATTAAATTTAACTTCCAAATATTTATGTTATTATATCTAAATCACTCATTCCAATTATAGGATATAATGAATTTATATCCCTATGATTGGATCATTTCTCTTCTTCTGTACAAAAAGTATAAAATATGACATATTAATGCTCAAATATAAGGTCACCATAGAAATGTTCTGAAGGATGGTACTCTATGAAAATTTTGTTTCATTTGGAGTATAGTAAAAAAAAGGAAACATATTTTTAGTGAGTACAATTTATTAACAAGAATCATATCCTATTGCTCAAGGGGTTCTAGAAAATCTCAAGTCTGCCGGATCAATATGTTTAGGTAATGAATACGTTTGATAATAACTTATAAGAGGTCTCACTCAACATACTAAAATAAAAATCTTTTATGACACAATGAATCTAGATAAAGAGTTTTCATAATATTAAGGCCGTGGGAGAACTTATCACTAGTCCAACGATCAGATAAGAACCCCAGCATGAGGATCTAGATGTTGAAACACCAGGAACTGAAGATATGAATACATCAGTGAATTTGGGTGAAATTGATCAACCATCGGATTTTCAACCAGAATGTTATAGAAAATAATATCATGTTAACCATTAATCAGATCAAAAAAGTGAAAATTCTCAACAATGATAGAAAATTCAGAATTCAAAAATTAAAACTACTGAATTTTTTGGGCATTATATTGTCTATACTATTGACCAATCATTAGAAATAAAATCTTCTGTTTATGGATAAAGAAAAGAAGTATTTGATTGTATAATATTCATGTGGTGAGACATCATATAAATCATTTTATATTTGGGAACATGATCCTCAGTGAAATAACCAGGATGAAGGAACATATGCCTCTCTGACCAATTAGATAGAAGACATGGTTATTAAATTCAACAAGGTCTGGGTGGAAAACTTCAGTCTTTGAAAATTACTAGAGTATATTAGGAAATAATTATATGATTAAAAACAATCATCTGTTTTAGGATTAGGATTAGAATTTTATCAAACTCATCTTCTAGAATTCATTAAATATTATATTTCAGATAGATATTTTGATGCGTGTAAAGTGAAATTATAGATCATTTTGTTAATCTAAAATTTAAAATTATTTCCAAACTAGATTTTGGGGATTTATGATGGTATTATCTAGTCACTTCAAGTCAATAAAAGTGGGTTTCATTCAAAAAAGTTATTATACATCAGTACCTACATCATCACCATATTTAATTAAATTATTTCAAGTAATCACTTCCGTGATGCAATACATTAATTAAAGACATTAGTATCTATATTGTAATAGTGTACCTATGCATTTTCTATTGGACAATGAAAAATATATTATCAATAAGTTTATATCACATGATCCCCACATCAGATTGATAAATAATCAGTTCAGTTATAATCCTTATGAAGTTATGAAAATAGAGGAAATTCTATATAACTACCTAAATGTAAATATAATTGAAAATTTAAAAAGTGATTCCAGACTCAAGAGTTTTGTTATGAAAACTTCTAACAATATTTTAGGTTAAATGGTTAGATTCCATAGTTAAAGGATGTTTTTCAGGATTTTCAGGACTCTACAGAACATGAAAATTCTCATGAAGTGTTATCAAATTAAGAGTATCTCTTTTTATTACAATGGAAAAATATTGTGAAATTCTAATCAAATCAAAAAATGTATTTCATTAACATTATATTTTTTCAGTTTTTACAAATCCTATATTTCTGTAAATTACAATATGGGTTTTGGGATCATAAAAAATGGTATATTATTAGTAATGTAATATCCCAATAATACTCTACAAATTATATTGACAGTTATGCTCAAAAATACCCTTGTTTTCTTAATGATGATATTACATTATGTTAATTTGAGGAAACTAATATTCATTGTAATATTTATTGTGGAATTATATTTAATTTAATAATCTAAAAGAAATATTTTATAATATATCGGAATGTGTTGTTAACATATTTTGGAAACATTATTCAAATCCTATGTGGGAAAAAGATTTATAATAACAATTCCAAATGTTTATACCAATACTTATAGATCATATACCCTATGATTGATATAATTTATGGTTCATGAACACTACATTGGGATAGAACTATATGTTTGAGTAAATGTGAACGTATAGATCATTAAACATATATAAATAAAGAACCCTATATCTGATAAATAAAAAGCATAGTACATAAACCCTAATTTTATTGTTAGACCTATGTTTGGTGTTTTTCATTATGAAAAGGAACCATGTGCTACTTAGTTTAACCCGTTGTTTCACTATTGAATGATGGAGATTCAAATCCATGATTTTATCCGATATTTCTGTTAATGTCTTGATTGAGATAAATATTGATTGAAAGATACTTTAAGTCTAGATCAAAGGCTCATTTTAATTTATTAAAAGAACCATGTAAAATGGATTAAATCAATCATATTTATAGGTAATTTTACGAATCTCCTGATCAATTTTATATTGAATATCTATGATCTATCCGGTGAAATTCATGGTTATGAAAAACCAAAGAAATCTGTTTGCTCTATATATTCTACCATAATATCATTTTGATATAATTTTCATGAATTTTTATTTGTAAATAATTTTTATAGAGAACATTTTTCAAATATCTAACAACTTAGTCACCTTTAGAAGAGGATACGTGTGTAGTTCTGCATTTCAACCTCATTATGTGGTAACCACTACTTTTTATTGTTTTCAACTTTTATTGAATATCATTTGAAACCAGGATATTTTCAATGATATTTTTTCATGAAGATAATCATCTTTGAAGAAGAATATCCTTATTCTATCAGTTATATCAACAACAATGAAGTTTAAACCATCCCATCAATGAAATCAAACTTTTTTGATTTATTGGAGAATCGGTAGCTTAGAATCAGTCATGATGGAGTTTCAGATTCTCAGACTACACTATGAATATTTTTTATCCCTATAAAATAAACATAAGGCTATTATTTATTCTTGTTGTAAAGGTCTCAAATGGCTTCACTCAGTTGTGGTTTTCAAGGACTTTTGATTAGAGGAACTTTCTATGGAAAATCTCATTGATTTTATATTGAGCGTTGGTGGAGTAGAATCAAGGATATTTATTCCCCAAACCACTATAAAAATTTATTTGTTCTTATATTATATTTATCCACTACTCAAATACATACAATACAGAATGATGAATATCTACATCAATTGTAACGAAATGTAAAAATCTCAATTATTTCATGATTATCTAGAAGATACAAATCACCCCCACTCTTGTGTATCATTGTATTATTCCTACCTTTCAAATTCCACATATCCAAAAATACCCCCATTCATGCAACCTGGGTACTTCTTATACTCATGATTTGGGAGTAATCTTCTAACCAAGACATCACATGGGGAACTATTTTGACGAGGGAATTTTCATAACCTTATCCATTCCATTAATGACAGGAGAATCATCATTCCCTTCTTCATCCCAATACACATAAATACACACCATCCATTATTCCAAATACCAATTCGAAACAAACCATTCCCAGAAATTTCAAAAAAACATTATTTGAAAATGTTACCATCAAACCACTTCTATGATTCAAAACAAATTCAAATTTTAAAATAATTCAACATATAAATTTTCCAAAAAAACATAATGTCAATAATGAAAAAAACAATCGATAAAGAAAGTTTATTCGATGGTATTTTCATTCATTTTACAATCAATTTCTTGACAATAAAAAATATTAAAACAATTCAATAATGTTCAAATAATACAAGTTGAGTGTAAATCCACCAACATCACTAACATTGGGGAAAATAATTAATAAGACGATTTATTCAACAAAACTTGGTTGAAACTCTAAAAACCACCTTAGATATTGTTCCTTTATATAAAACTTCTATAACATGTCATTATTGGCATCAAATATCATAGATCTATCCCCAATGGACTAGATCTATGAATCTAAGAGAGGGGAGAAAAATATATCTAATAATAACCACCATGTAAAAATACAAACTAAGAAATATGTGCTTTCGTATAGTAACATTTGATAGTGCATCACTCCCATATCAAAGGGCAGAGTCTCCATAGCCAATGGGAAGAGAGAAAATTGAGTTAAGGCCATAAGAGTAGGAAAAGGGGTTTAAGGGGCTAAACTGGGTCAGATCAAAAAAATTTGGATCTCAAAGTATTCTATGAATAGTTTTCTCACATCACTAGGAAAATTTTGTGTTATGTATGCACAATCCTCTACCTCAAGATGAATGCTGCATAGTTAGACAAACTGTTCTCTTTCCATGAAAATGATCTATATCCAACATCACATGGGTTATCCTTGGTTAATGTATGTGATAGAGCAAATATTTTCAATTAATTTATATTTAATATCATTGTTTTAAACCCACAAAATTGTTCCTCTAAGATGAATTGTTTCATTTTTATGATAATGGTGTTATTTTGAGCTGAATAGTAAAAATTGGCCATTTTGGATTTTTAACAGTTTTAAATTATTTCGGTAGATTGGCCACAACATTATCTACACTGATCTAAATTTCAAACTTCTTTCTTTTTACGATTCTACACATCCAGGGCTTCATTTAATATATTTAGATCAAAATCTGAATCGGCCATATGGAAGCTCAAAAAAAGCTCACAAGTTGGCTCAAAAAAACTGTTTTCAGTTCTACCTAGTTTTGATGTGGGATCCATAACTCATCCACTATGGGGCCAAATCTTGTGAAATTCGGTGGGTGGACGCGCAAAGAGTTTTGGAGCATCTGTTATGAAGGAATCACCGAGTTAATTTGCCGTTTATGGGGCCATTAAAGCACCCTAATCCGGAGGAGTTCGTTTTGGAGAGTCTGACTGGACAGAATAAATTCTCATAGTAAAACGGCCATAACTCTCGGAATACATGTCCAAATCCTCTGAAATGTTTAGGGGACACGGCCAAGGGAATTATGAACAACAGTCATGAAGGTCTCAACGTGTGAAGATGTCATTTAATGGGGATACAACGCGTCGACATTTGGGGGAAGAATTCTGGATATAAAAGGAGGAGAGCTCCACCCTCTCAAAGCTTCCATTCTCCACCCCATTCCTTCCGGGACACCAAGAAGGAGAACTTTTCAGATTTCTCTTTTATTTATTTTCTTTTTCATAGTTTGTTAATGCCTTCTTCTTTCCCATTCAACTCGATTACCCTTACCATTGTGGGGTAATCTTTTGGAGTGATTGGGGAAGGGTTGGTTTTCTATATTGTAATGCTTGAGTTCTTGGACGTAATTGAATAAATTTCTTTCTTCTTCAAAGTTGTTTTAAATTTCTTATAGTGGATTTTATAATCAAGTGTGATCGTTCATGAATATTAATTCCGTTATTTATTTTTTCCTTGGTAAAATAATCAATATCTCCCTCCACTAATTTCTGGTTTATATACGATGGAATAAACTAGGAATTAGTGGTGAAGTACTCGACGATCGTCAGTACGTGTAAAAGGTGTAGTGAATGTTCTTGATTGTTTGGGATAAACAAAACCCGATCGGGAATTGCCCATTTCAATTAAGGATATTCAATACAACTATTTTACAAATGGAAGGAGAGTTGACCAAACCGAGATCTTGGTAAGGTTTTCTCTCACAATAACAATTTCACCAAGGAAGTGAGAGGAAACGATTGTGGAAACTCGCTTTAATCAACTAAGAAGAAGAGGTTTGAATTAAATCGAACAAGGATAGCATTATAATTAGGAAATCGACCCCGACCTAATCACCCTTTTAATTTCATTGTTTTTCAATCATTTGAATTTCAAGTTTCCTTTCACATCATTTTTACCCCTGTTTTAAAGTGACAACCCATTTTGTGTGCACTCCTCTTTGGGAGACAACCTAGGTCAACCACATTACTACATTTTAACTTAGGAAATAATTGTTTTTCCATGCCCTACGACAGGCGTGCGTCAAACTTGGCGCCGTTGCCGGGGAGGTAGTGCCACAATTTATTTGTAAAGATTTCACGTTTTCAAATTTAAATTTTTTTATAAAAAAAATCTTTTACCATGTTGTTTTCAAATGATTATTTTTTTAATTCATGGAACAGTTACCCACCAGTGAGAGATCTAATTATTGAATCACCTTGGTCTATAGAGTATAAAGTTTCTTTCTTGGCTAAATAAATTCGGGGAGCTCGAATCCAAATCGTAATCGAGGATGAATTCAAGGATCTCATTGAAAACCTTAAAGAGAACCTCGAATACCCAGTGTTGGAGGGATTGACCAGAGAATTAATTGAACTTCAGGAGTATTTTCCGGAATTTTATCAAGACATGATCAATGTACAACACCAAGAAGACGAAGTTCACAAAGATATTGAATCCCAATTTGAAAGAATTAGTCAAACAGTTCAAAACCTAGAGACCTCAATACAGTGGATTGCGGAATAAGTACATGCATCCCAGGATCAACAACAAATGGAGCCCGAACAAGATCCAGAACCAGAAAAATTGATGGAAGAAGTATCCCCACAAATCCTTCAAGTTAAAGAACCCATGGAAGCATTGATGAAATTAAAAGAAGATCTATTGAACCCATCTCAATCAATGTTGGATGAGATTGATGAAGAAGATTTAGCAATTGAAATACATATGGGAGATCAAAAGGATTTGGATAACTTCTGGAATGAGTGTGAGGAACTTATTGAGCCAACTATTCCTCATAATGTAGATGATTCAGCAACATTGAAGGAAGAAACCAACCAAGAAGTGGAATTTGAAGAGAAGATAGAAGAGTCTGGCTACCTACCTCTATCTATGGAAATTCAACTCCAAGAGCCACCTCCCATTGAAGAACCAATTGAAGCCAAACAATATCAGCGAGCCAATCTTTTCATAAACTCATTACCTTTTGATTTTGGTGAAACAAAATTGAATATTAACTCCCCTTATTTTAATTTTTCAGATTCATCCAACACAAGTATTTCCTTGGAGGAAGACGATGAAAAAGGATATTCATCCATGGAGGAACATCTAGAGCTCCCCAAACCTGTTGAAAAAATAATGGAGGGAGAACATTATAAGATCAAAGTGGATTTTCTGGAGGAAAATGAGTCACAAGACACATTATTTGAAAGGGAAGAATTTGATATAGATTCTTCATGCTTTAATTTTTTTCAAATAGAATTAAACTCTGACATTCCCTTTGATTTTTCCCCAGATGTATCATACCTTCAGCAACCACTGGAAAATAAAGAAGATTTTGTTCATGCGGAACCCAAGAAGGAGGATGCTCTGTACTTCATCTTACCCCCACCATGCACGGTGTACCATATTGATAAGGGGGTGGATCTGGTGTACTCTATCTATGGAGTAATCCTCAATAAGAACAATGAAATGAAAGCTGGGAAGAGCCACATGTGGTGGTTCAAATCAAAGAAACCTCACCCACCATCAGATTGGGGATAACTTATTAGAACTGCCCCTCTGGAGGCAGTCAAAACCCAAGGCCCACTTGGGGGATTAAACCAAGTTTTATCCTTCTATTCTCATCCTATTTCTATTTTTATTTCTTTCAATAAATATCTTATGTTTTCTTTTGTTCTTTTATTTGTAGGTTTTCAGAGTGCAACACTTGGAAGCTTAACTCAATGTTTCACTACGAATAAATCAGGTTGTACCTCTCTTTCACACTTTCTTGATGTTGTGATTAATTTGAAAATTGTCTTACATGTTAAATCCACTTGAATGCATCGAGGACACTGCATCATTTAAGTGTGGGGGAGGGAACCTTTGTAGTATAGGATTTTTATTTGATGTTTGTTTTCAAAAAAAAAAAAAAAATTGTGTGTTTTCAAATTTTTGTGTGTTTATTTTTCAATTTTTGGTGTGTTTCTGAAACTTATGAGCTGAAAATATTATCAATACCATTTTTGAAACCAATGTCAATGAGTGAACCAATCTATTTCATGAAACCGAGCTTAAATGAATGCTGAAATGACTTCTTTTCAAGTTCAAATCTTTTAAAATTTCATGAAAAGTACACTGATTTTTGAAACCCATGCCATATTTCACTGTCTATATCATTGAAATAACTTTCCTGTGAGGCTTCTGAACCATTTTTGTCATATTATTTTCATTCACCTCATTTCATGAAAGAACCAAACCATGCTTGCTTTAACCAGAATTTGATTTATTCCTTTCAAAACTTGAGGGTTGGGGTACGTGTGTTTTAAATGATTGAGGCACTTATTTTCTTTGAAGCCCCCTTTTCAAAATAATCCTTTTCATTATGGCCCACCTTTACATTTATCCTTCATTTTATCCCCTAGTATCCATGAATTGCCTGTTAGGTTAGCCACATTACAAGCCAATTTTCCCTATCATACCTGCTCTTGAAGTAAAATTGCATGATCTTGTTGAACTTAAGTGTGGGGGAAGATGTCTTGTGGTATACTACCTCATTTGGTTATACTTTGGGTGGAAAATAAATTGTGGAAGAGATGTGTGTGATGCTGAAAAATTATTCTGTTGAAAGCTGTGCCTTTTCTGGAGCTTTTATGACAAGAGAAGTTGTGCCTTTCTGGAGCTTCCAATGTAAAAAGAAAGATGTGCCTATCTGGAGCTTTAAAAAAATCATGTTTTAAAATATTTAAATGTTTTCTACTGAGCTGATTGAATGATGATGGAGCCTATTTTCAACAAAGGGGAAGTGAAGGAGACCATATTTGAGTGAAAACTAGAATCTTTCAATTTTGCTTCAATAAGAGCCAAGCCTTCCTTTTTCGGCCTCAGAACATTTAACATCTAAATCCTACCAACCGGAAGCCACAGAACAACCCTGAAAAGTCCTCATGAGAAACACATGTTCTTGACTCACATCGGGTGGAGAAGTAGGAATTTATCAAACCTATGGTGACTCTTGTGTGAGTTTGGATGAGAAAAACCTTGTTGAGCCTTTACATTTGTGAGATGAGAGAAAATTCATGTGAGGTAGGTGTTTTGTGTGAATGGGATAAGAAATGAAGTGGAAATATATTAAAATCTTAAATGGAGAACTTGAAATAACAGTTTTTGTTGAGGCATGATATCTTTTTGTTTCTTGAAATTGATTTGATTGATCTCATTGATATGTGTTTTGATTTTGATTTGATTTGATTTTTACTTGTCCAGGATTCCAAGTGCTATGTGTGGGGGAATTGATAGAGAAAATATTTTCAATTAATTTATATTTAATATCATTGTTTTAAACCCACAAAATTGTTCCTCTAAGATGAATTGTTTCATTTTTATGATAATGGTGCTATTTTGAGCTGAATAGAAAAAATTGGCCATTTTGGATTTTTAACAGTTTTAACTTATTTCGGTAGATTGGTCACAACATTATCTACACTTATCCAAATTTCAAAATTCATTCTTTTTCAGATTCTACACATCCAGGGATTCATTTAATATATTTGGACCAAAATCTGAATCGACCATATGGAAGCTTAAAAAAAGCTCACAAGTTGGCTCAAGAAAACTGTTTTCAGTTCTGCCTGGTTTTGATGTGGGATCCATAACTCATCCACTATGGGGAAAAAGCTTGTGACCATCGGTGTGTGGACGCGCAAAGAGTTTTGGAGCATCTTTTATGAAGGAATCACCGAGTGAATTGGCCGTTTATGGGGCCATTAAAGCACCCTAATCCGGAGGAGTTCGTTTTGGGGTGTCTGACTGGACAGAATAAATTCTCATAGTAAAACGGCCATGACTCTCGGAATACATGTCCAAATCCGCTGAACTTTTGAGGGGACACGGAAAAAGGAATTATAAACAACATTCATGAAGGGCTCAACGCGTGAAGATTTCATTTAATGGGGCTACAACACGTCAACATTCGGGGGAATAATTCTGGATATAAAAGGAGGAGAGCTCCACCCTCTCAAAGCATCCATTCTCCACCCCATTCCTTCCGGGACACCAAGAAGGAGAACTTTTCAGATTTCTCTTTTATTTATTTTCTTTTTCATAATTTGTTAATGCCTTATTCTTCCCCATTCAACTCGATTACCCTTACCATGGTGGGGTAAACTTTTGGAGTGATTGGGGAAGGGTTGGTTTTCTATATTGTAATGCTTGAGTTCTTGGACGTAATTGAATAAATTTCTTTCTTCTTCAAAGTTGTTTTCAATTTCTTATATCGAATTTTATAATCAAGTGCGATCGTTCTTGAATATTAATTTCGTTATTTATTTTTTCCTTGGTAAAATAATCAATATCTCCCTCCACTAATTTCTGGTTTATATACGATGGAATAAACTAGGAATTAGTGGTGAAGTACTCGACGATCGTCAGTACGTGTAAAAGGTGTAGTGAATGTTCTTGATTTTTTGGGATAAAAAAAACCCGATCGGGAATTGCCCATTTCAATTAAGGATATTCAATACAACTATTTTACACATGGAAGGAGAGTTGACCAAACCAAGATCTTGGTAAGGTTTTCTCTCACAATAACAATTTCACCAAGGAAGTGAGAGGAAACGATTGTGGAAACTCACTTTAATCAACTAAGAAGAAGTGGTTTGAATTAAATTGAACAAGGATAGCATTATAATTAGGAAACCGACCCCGACCTAATCACCCTTTTAATTTCATTATTTTTCAATCATTTGAATTTCAAGTTTCCTTTCACAACATTTTTACCCCCGTTTTAGAGTGACAACCCATTTTGTGTGCACTCCTCTTCGGGAGAAATCCTAGGTCAACCACATTACTACATTTTAACTTAGGAAATAATTGTTTTGCCACGCCCTACGACAGGCGTGCGTCAGTATGCTTTTAAAAAGTAATGTACCTAAACATGATCATAACCAGATCCCCCGACCTTACTTTCATATTTCTTTATATGTGTTTGAGAGTTTTTTTGAATGCATGCTTAAAATGTGCTCCTCCAAAAAATCCCAAAAAACATTAAAAGTCTAAAAAACTCTCCCAAAAATAACCCAAACACATTATAAACATAAAATACATAAATAAAGGGTTACATAAATAAAATTGGGGGGATATATTAGTTATTTTGAGTCAATTTATACATTTCATGTATAATTATAACCCTTCAATATTTAAAATGTTATTATGATAATTAATATTAAAATTTTATGTCTAATATGTTAAAACAAATGATAATATTTAGAATGAATAAATTTTTTTTATAGAATTAATATGATAATTATATTTCGACATCATACTCTTTTTATTTAAATCTATGCTAATTTGGAATCATTTTTTCTAGAATGACTTATTAATACTTTTTTCTTTTTATTTATTATGAGTGTTTCCTTTCCCTACATTATAAATTTATACCCATTATCTTTTTTCATTAAACCTTAGTAATCCATCTATATCATAATATAACTACTTTAATATCATCAAAGACTCATTTACCTCATCTTACATCTTCTATTCTTTCTAAAAGACTATTGTTTGAAGGATTAATGTGTTAGACAAAGGGGGTTTTTAATGAAAAGTATTAACTCCTAACCGATTTTTTTTACTTTTATTTCATCATCTTATACCAAAAAATATATCTTATAAATTATATATATATGATTTTATTATAAACATATATTTTATAATAATTATGTACAACCTTTTATACCTCTTTTCTATCATATGGAAAATGAAAATGTAGCTCATAAGTATATACATCCTACCACCTCCACGTAATGGTGTAATATTTTTTTCATCACCATATTTCAAGGATATTTCTAATAATAAATTCAATATTTATATATTTTATTTATGAAATAATTAGTCATTTCTAATTATAACATATTATATTCATTTTTACATTATTATCCATTAGAAAGGGAAAATGTTGTTCTTGTATACGTGTGGACTACCACCTCCACGAAGGGATATGATTCGACTATCATTTTATTTTTAAATGGATGTGAATAAGAATATATGTAATCAATATTTATGATATATATGATTTTATATTTATTGTGCAAGTGTTAATTATTATTTTCCTTTCATTCGCTCAATCTTGCAGAAATTGGAAACAACGTTCATGAGTAAGTACGACAAACCATCTCCAAGAATGGTGTAATTTATTTTCATATCTATACCTTTTTTGGATGATTATATATATATATATGGATATTATTTAACCACGATCAACATAAAATGATTCGGATTGCTAAACTGAAACAAGCATGAAAAATGTAGCAATTATCACACATAAAATTATTCTAATAAGAAATATTAAATAAATGGGTGCAAATTCACCAAGAATAAAACATAAATGTTATGATATATATGTTTATGGGTATTTAATATGTTAAAAATTAATCTCTAATTATTATATAAGAGGTTAAAATTCATATGAATAGATATGATATATGAGGTAAGAGATTTATGTCTTAATCCTATTTTAATCAAGATTTCTTATACTTGAATTTCCATTGTGAAAAATATATTATATTGATATAAAAATGACAATAATTTTATTATCCTATATCTATTTCTGTATAAAACATGTTTTATTTTCATATTTTTTAATTTAATTACTCACGATATGAAAATAAAATTACTGTTTAAGAAAATCTAATATATTATACTATTTAGTTGAAAATTATTTTTCATCCATGTCCATGTTTTAAATAATAAAATTTCAGACATGGATTAATATTATTCTATTATTTTTTTAATATATTTTTCACCCATTTCTAACATTCTAAAAAAATTCAATGGAGTTTTAAATTCAATTTCTAAACGAGGTAAATTTTGATTTTTTGATAAAAATTAAAGGGAATGTTTTGTTTTAACATATACAACATGATTATAATTTTCCACTGCTATGACAGTGTAATTATATGAAACTAATATTAAATATTTTCATAGTTCTATTCAAAAAAAATATTTTACATACCATTTGGAAAATTTTCATATTATAAATAATTTACATTAAAATGAAATTTTTATTTTCCTAAAGAAATATTCAATTGATCATTTAATGGAATGTGTCATATATCATAACACATGCCTTGATATTAATTATTTTATACATGGAATACTATCCAATTATACCATCATTATTATTTCACAATATTATTTATTATAATGATTATGTGACGTTTAAAATCCACTAATATTCAATGGGTAATGCTATGTTGAATTTATGAAATGATTATGAAACACGTTTTCTTATCCTTGGTTATGACATGATGAATGATTCAAGATCTTTTAGAAAACATATGAATAATTTTTATTATGTGATGGGTGTTCTTGGAATAACATATACCTCAAATTTATTGGGTATAATTTTATATCACATGATATAACTGTGGGATATATGACATTGTTCATGATCTAGTATGATAAATAGTTAATGATTAATGATCAATTATGATATGGTAAACACGTGTTAATGACAAATCCATAATGATTTATGGTATCGATGGTCAACTATGTCATATAAAATGGTTTCTATATCTATGATGGTGCCACAATTTAATGAAATGAACATGTGGTTCATGATTGAATTTTGATGACTTTTCACTATTATGATACATGTATTTTAAAATGAATCTATTTTAAATCACAAATAATATTTTTCATCAATGATTGATTGGTATTTGACTCTAAAAGTTATTTTCATGATTTTGTAACATTACACTTGCCATACTCTTTCATATGATGATTGATTGATAACTCTAATGTTTACCCTTACTAGGAATATGAGATCACACATTCTTATGTTTCCATTCCCAATGTTATGATAAAATGATTATGTTGGGTATGGTTATGAGGAGTACTCTGTGAAAAGTTATTTATCAGATATTATTAGTATCTTCCCTGAAATAAGAAGATTTTGTATCTAGTATTCAAAGGCAATAAACCTTTATGGTCCTCAAAATTTTATTTGTTAAATTTATTGACTATTAATCTAAAACAGTTCTTTTGTATGAAAAGTATTATTCAGTGTAAAAAAGATTTATGTTTCATATGGATTAATCATGGTAGGATGATATCAAGATGATCCAAGAGATCATTGATTTTTTGTCTATGAAAACTATCCTACAGTATATGATTTGTATTAAGGATATATTCCTAGTATATATATGTGATGATGAACTATTTATCATGTGATATACAATTATTGTATAATGATACAATTTAATTATCAAAAATCACAATTGGAATTTATATTATATCTTAATATATAGGATCTAGTATGGGTGATCTTGAATCATCTAGTGGTAGTTGATTTCTGAAATAGTGTTAGTGTATGTTTTATCCCCTGATGTAGCTAAATATATAGTTTTCATCCACAACAATTTCTAGGATGTTGATGTAGTGACTAAAAGTAATTTTTCTATCACATTATGTCATGAGAATACTATAGTGATGTTTTTTTCATATGATACTTGGTCACATTAATAGATAAATCATATTCCTTGGATTTTATCACTTCATTGATGATATTTTTAAAGGGAATTGTGGTTATAGTTAGTAGATGTTCCATGAAGGATTTCTTTGTTTAAATGTTGACTAAATTATTATCCCATAAGAATAATGGAGGTCATGTGATTGTTAGGGGACTTAAATTCATCAGTATCTTTTTCAAGTAAATTAGTAAGTTTTTAGGTATTGTTCTATATAACTTACTACTTTTTTAATTTGAAAAACTTCTATATTAAAAAACATTAATTTTTATTAATATATTGTAACATGATTGTTTTTATTCAGTTTAACATTTATGTGGTATATAATTAGTGTATTTATCACATCTAATTGTTATAATAGTTCCCTTCTATAACTAAATTTTTTTATCATTGATGGAAATATTCATTCTTAAGAATAGTTTTTAGTCTAGGAGGTCTTTGTGTAAAGGTATTACAATCATGTTTGGTTTTCTTTTTTTGTACAATCATAATCAGTCAATTCCCTTTAATACAGAGGAAAAAAATAATTTAATGTAGATATCATTAAATTAAGCTCTTATATATCCTCAAAAGTTGAATATTTATCAAATATTTTTGTTGGAAGTGATTTGGATATCATCTTCTATAATATGTTGGGTGGGATTCTATGTGTCGATATTAACTAATCCACTTTTCATGATTTATTTATTATTTTTTTCACAGTGTTTTTGGTGATAATTATTCACCTTATTGTCATTTATTTATGCAAGCGGGGTATTGGTCTTTTTGGGAGGTGCACAATAATGTGAGATTAAATTATCATCGATTTTCTTTCCTCACTTTGAATTTGAGAGCTTGTTCCCATATTTTAGAGCTTGGTGATCTTCTCAAGTGGAACAAAATATCCCCTATACTAAGGTCTCTCATGATGTATTCTGAGTCCCATCATGATATCTCTATTGGATATGGTTATTCAGTATGCTATATTGAGTCAGTTTGTGGTAGGATTAATAATATGATAAGTCCTATGATATCGGTATTATTAGTGTTGGTGGGATAGAGTGAGACATGCATCATTCTATGACTATTTATTTTAGAAATTTTTATGACCATGGTTTCTCTCTTCTTTCGAAGGTAACAACCCTTATTAGTGTTATTCACATATGAAGTCATTAGAACAATAGTATTTATGAAATTGAGTTGGACTCATCCTTGTTGTATAGTTCACATACATTCAAGAGTGCTCCGCATTGGCCCATTATTTATTGGGTATTTTCTTGCAAAACTATTTTGAATGACCATGTTCAAATTCACCATTCATGTCCTACGGGAGACATTTCCATGGAATGTTTGGCTTCTCAAGGAACATGGAATGAAAATATTATTATCTAAATTTGTATTGTGTCATTGCCCAAGGGTTGCACGAACGTTGTAAAAGAATACATATAGGGTTTTCATCAATTTAGATCATATTTATTTCAATGGTCTATGATCCTTTAATAAAATTTATGTATTGTGTGAAAACACAATATGATTAAACATATTTTTTGTGATATAGATAAATTGTATATGATGGTTCATAAATGATTTTATTATTTTATCTCTAGAAGTCTAATATGACATTGAGACTCATTCTTAGAACGAATGAACATGGTAATTTCCATGATGGATTGTTATGAGGAAATACCAAACAACATGTATTACACAGTTTTTTTATTTTTTTGTATATTATTACATTTTAATTTATTTATTTTCCATTACATGTGACATTATTATTAATCGATATCATTAATTACATACATTTATATTCTAAAATAAAATTTGATGAAATATACTCATGTAAAGCTATGTTATCTTATGTGAGACACAATTGAAATGGAATTCATGAATATATCGTGAATGGATTTTCAATTCCAGGATAACAAGATGATAACTTCAGCCCTTTGATTTAAAGAAACTATCTTATTAAACACAATAGACATGAAGGATTATAAAACCTCTCATTTTAGGTAATTAAGAACATATTAATCATATAGGTTGATGAAAAAAGTAAAAAATATTTTAAATTATATATTTATAAGAAGTTATTATATTTCAAAGTCTTTGTTTATATCTGGTTGTTGTAATTGATAAATTCTCAATTTTCTAAATAGTTTACATGAAGTCATTCTAGAAAATGATCATTGAACTTAGGTTAGGTCATCTAATGCCACTGAGAAATAGCCTTTTACGGGTAACACATTAAGAGTTTACAGAATAATAGTTTTTTTTTACTATAAATCAATATTATAATTAATATTATTCTCAAAATAAAAAAATATTACTTAGTTGAGTTATTTTGATTCTATAAATTCAATTACAAGGTATATGGGTTTAAATCTATATGGGATGAGTATAAATGAAATATATATTTTTATATAAGTGAAAATAATACTTATTCATTAAATATTGATAAATATTTATTCACTAATTCCTTAACATAATATTAATTTAATAATTGAATGCATAATTTGGAGATATTTATTTATTTATACAAATAATTATTATTCATGGTTTCATAAATGATATAGAGGATTTAAAGATCACCTTAAGGGCCCAAATGGAAAAAGATATATTTTATTTAATATTATTTAACAAAGTTGATTTATTAATTTATGAAATTATATTAAATATCTATGATTTAGTGCATGACATTTAATATAATTGTTTCGGTGCGGATGTGCGTCGGGTTTCTGTTCCGATGCTGTTCCGCCAGGACGCGTTCGCGCATGCGCCCGTCGACCCGAGGGGATGGTCGCGCGGCTTGTGGCCCCGCAGTCCCGCTTTCCAATGGCGGGCGGCATCCGTCCCTTATTCAGGGGCGTCTGCTCCTTGATCGAAACCGGGATGATGGGATGTCGGCTTCTCCTTCCGTGGACGTCTCCTCGGAACTCGTCGCCTAATCCGGGTCTCCCTCATAGATTTAAGATGTGCTCGTGAATCTCGTTCCCGGCGCCATGTCTCCATGGACACCGGTTAATTACGCTGCTTCCGCCCAGACCCTCCAAGGAGTCTGGTCGGGGCAGCAACCTGCGGTGAGGAGACCGGTTAACTCTGGGTGTTGGGGGCGTGTCTTAACACTGCGGCTCTGCATGTCTGCCTTCCGTCCCTAATAGGGTTTCTCGAAGGCATGATGGCCTGAGGCATCCCGCGCTGGGTGCGGGGAACTGTGTTACCTGAGGTTTTCTTCAGCTTCCCATGTTTAACACGGGGTATGCCGCGAGTTTAACGTCCAGCGGGGACGGCATCGGACTGATCAACACGAGAAGTGGATCAGATGACAGAACCCCTTGCGGGGAACCTCCGACGCTGGGGCCAGCACATGGGCGGCTTCCCGAGTGAAGTGGAGTGGAATGAAATGGCATGACCCCACCGGGATGTGGTGGCCCGGGTAAGGATCAGGATGGATGATGGAGTGAAGATCTTGGACCCCGTAGAGGCTTCCTACGTACCGCGCGTTAGCGCGGATCAAAGTCAGCGTAGTTCGGGTATACAGTTTAACGTCATGCTGGACGTTGACAAGCCGACTCACAAGGAGGTCGAGGCTGCTGGGCGGAGGATTGAACCGAACCACCTCGCACAGAGGGGGATGGAACGGCCGGGTGGATCACAGTTTCACGTCATGCTGGACGCTGAAAGGAGAAATAAAAAAAGGCAGTGGGGAAGCACAATGGAGATACACATGTGCAGTCTCCCACAGGGGCGGATTCATAGGTGAATCGACGCAAGTGTGAACCCGGGAGGGGTCCACTGATGGACGAACCGACGTGAATACGATCGGGACGACCAGGTGGTGGGCTTGAACCTCAGGGAGGCTTCCTACGTACCCTGTTTAGGAGACAGGGATCAAAGTCCACGTAGTTCATTCTGTCAGGACTTACGCACTGAGGCAGCCCGGATGCGGCAAAGCTCAGTTGGAGAGGGACTTGGGTCGAAGGTGAGATAACTTGATCCCTGTCACGCCCTCTACTGGCTTCGGCAGTGGGGAAGCACGATGGAGATACACATGCGCAGTCCCCCACAAGGAACTAGGGGTTTGTAATACCCTACCCCCGTGGGCGAAGGCCACTCCAATCCTGACATCCCTGTAGAGACGAGCGGGTGGAGGCCACATCCAAACCGGGAGGGACCCTGCGTGCGAGGCAAGGGATCGGGTGATGCGGACGGTTTAACGTCTTGCCAGAAGAAGTACAGTTTAATGTCGTGTGTTGAGGACGAAGCGAACGGTTTAACATCTTGCCGGATGAAGTACAGTTTAACGTCGTGTGTTGAGGACGAAGATGCTTGGCAGTTTAACATCTTGCAGCGCGGACGAGGTGCAGTTTAGCGTCATGCAGGACGAATTACATTTTAACGTGTGCAGGACGAATGCTGTATAGTTTAATGTCTTGTAGCTGGGACGAAGTACAGTTTAGCGTCATGCGGGACGAATGCTGAACAGTTTAACGTCTTGTAGCTCGGATGATGGAGGATAGGCAATTTAGCGCCGTGTAGCTTGGACGTGGTACAGTTTAACGTCATATTGGACGAAACACTTGGCAGTTTAACGTCTTGCAGCGCGGACGTGGTGGTTCCGCCGATGGGTCCGTGTCACTTCGCGCAAGCCTAGAGGGCCGCACGGGAAGACAATGCACGGTGCGGGCACCCGGTATGAATATCATCGGGCGCCACGCAGGCGGGTACCCTCAGGGGGTCAAAGGGGGTGACCCTGGCAGATTGCGCGCAAAAGATGAGCTTGGCGCGCAATACCGTGGGTCGGAGCGCAAATGGATGGGCTGGGGCGTAATTCGGCCAGCGCTTTGCGCGCGAAAAAGAGCGATTGTGCGCACTGGGCTTCGGATAGCGCGCGGGGGCAACGACTCATTCCTTAACGAATGGCCACTTTGAAAAAGGGGGTGTGCGCGCAATCGGACTGGATTGCGCACACCCGGGGGCAATTGCACGCAAGAGGCTTCTTTTGCGCGCGAAGGCCTTTGGGTGAAGAGTTAATTCAAAAGAAAGGAGTCAAAGGGATTGTGCGTGAAGGCGAACCCCGAGGCTTTCTTGCGCGAAAGAAAGGAGGTTACCTGAAGATCGGCATTGCGCGCGGAAGGGGTTGGATTGCGCGAACGAGCAACACTTCGAATTCCGGCAACCTTCAAAACGTCGAGGGTCGCCTTATATTTATAGGCAACCCCGGGCGCGGAATCTGGTTCGCGGGCGTGCAATTTCCTTTGCGGTCACGGAATCAGGCCCGGTGAGAAAGGGAGTCGCGCGGGCCACGGGCGCGAAAAATTGCGCGCCAGCCCAGCGCATTGCGCGCATCCCGGGAGGTTTGCGCGAGACACTACAACTTTGCGCGCGGGTCTCCAAAATTCTGCGCAAGGCCTTCGGGCCCTCCGAAACATGCTTCTGACTCCAAATATGACCTCGCATTCCTTATCCGGAGCTTCGTTTGGGAACAACGGACTTTTTCCGGTGTCTACAAAAGCCCCCCCTCAGAATCTGATCGGCGAGAGGTCGCAACGATCGGGTTCCGAGGGAGACGCCGGAATGCCGAAGTCCTGGGTGGCGCGGGACTGTGGCGCGCAAAAAGGGTGTTGGGCGCATAATTCGCTGTTGCGGTCGCGCAAAGCGCTTTCCGCGCAGCGCGGACACTCGGCCTCGCCTATAAATAGGGGCCCTAGGTCCCCCGTACCGTACACCGGCCTTCCGCGCGACAAGCTTTCAAGCTATCGTGCGCGAAATTGCCATTGCCGGCGCGGAATTCTCCCGTTCGTCGCGCAAACCTTTCGGGATTTTGGCCTGTTTTTGCGCGAACACCCGCGGTTTTACGCGACATACTTCCCAATTGCACGCTGGCCACTAGGATTGCATGCCAACTCTCAAACTTCTCTACCAGCCTCTTCTGATTCCGCACGCTTCATCCCTTAACCCACACGACTCCCGAAGATTCTGAGATGGCCGCGAATCAAGGGAATGAGGGGGATGCCGCCATTCGCAGAGCTGAGATGGCGGCGAACGGGGAGGTCTACGGAGCCAAGGAGATTGTTTCCAACAATCACTCCTTGTTCGACTTGCTGACGTCGGCCCAGAAGACATATCCGCTGTCGGACAACCTGCCGCTCTGGAACTATGGCATCCTGGATGAGATTCCGGTGCCAGGGTTCGAGGTTGATGCGCCACGGACCTGGGTGACTCGGAAGGACGAGCTTCTCCGCTATAACATCACCAACAATGGGCATCCTGCCAGGGATACCAGACACTTAGATGTCTATGTATTGAACCCGAGGACGCAAACCACTGCCGGGAGTGAGCCTACCGCGGAGAACTCTCCAGCCCTCTACTGGAGCACATACCGCCAGAGTGTCACTGACGACACCAAGGGCTGGCTGAAGGACTGGGACTTGCGGTCTGGGGAAATTTCACCAGTGAGTGGGCCTGGGCGTTCTGGGTACGCCACACCTGCGATCACTTCGCGGAGGAGCTGCGGTACATCGGCCTGTTTGAGGCGGTGTGGACGTCGCAGTTCCACTTCTACCAGCAGTCCGAGCTCGGGCCGGAGCTGTTCACCCGCTGGTCCCCGGATACCAACACCTTCCATATTCACCATGGGGAGGTCAGCATCGGTCTCTGGGACATCCACTGCATCGGAGGTATCCCGCTGGAGGGTTACCAATATGATGAGTTCCTGCCCCCGAAGAACACCTGGGATGACAGGTCACGGACTCCCATTCTGACATGGCATCTACTGGACCTGGCTACGCAGCGGCTCGGGGTCAAGGAATTCCACAAGGACATAGCCTACAAGGAGTGGTTCGGCCAGTTCTTGGAGCATGACCCAGCGGTCAAGATGCCAGGTAGGGGGAAGTGGTGCCCGACCGCGGCTCAGAGGAGCCGGAACGGGTCGTACTGGCGGGTCCTGGAGACGGGGGACTACCGCTCATGGGGGTATCTCATCATCGAGGCCCGGGACCCAAATGTCCGGTACGCGGCGTTCCTGGCTGGCTTTCTGAGTGGGTGGCTCCTGCCAGTGCGGGATGCGAGAATGGGCATCCGCCCGGCGACACTGGCAATGGCGGGCGCCATGTCTGCCAACAAAAAATACAACCTCGGGGTCCCGGTGCTGGTTAGGTTGTACGCCATCCTGGGACGCATCTCGCGAGGGGGGTCGCCACGAAGGATCTGTGGGCCCTTTCAATTCTTCCACGGCTGGGTGGCTGCTCACCTCGGTGGGTACACGTTTCCAAACGCCGTCATTCCTCCGGGCAACGGCCTGCGACCCTCCCTGCTGAACATTGCGGGGGTCGCTCTGATGACCCTAAATGAGGAGGGCATGAGGATTCGGATTGGCAATCACGCCAATTTCAACTTCAGCCTGTTCCCCACTCCCGTTGGCCAGATGATCGACAATGGGCAGGGTCCGCTGGAGCAGCACGAATACTTCCTGAACATGCGGGGCGGGGTGCTCGTGGCTCGGATCGACGGGAAGGTGATCTACGAGCCTTACGTGCCAACCCGGTTCGTCAGGCAGTTCGGGTGCCTTCAACGGATGCCGAAGAGGGTATTCACTGTTGTCCGGGAGGAGACGAACCCTTGCGTCCTTCGCCAGATGTGGCTAATGTTTGCTGCTTTCGGCTCTGGCGACGTCATCACTCTCCCTCCTACCGGGGTCGATGCAGGCTTGGCAACCGAGTACGCCGAACACTGGGCCATCGCGTACCCCGAGGGGCTTCTACGGAAGCCAGTTCGGCGGCTCGAAGTCACCCGTGCGGAGACTGGGCGTCAAGGAAGGAGGCGAGGCGCCGTTATGTGGTGGAGAACGGAGGCGCGCCAAGCAGTGGAGCCGGCGCGAGTAGGGACTTCGGCGGCGGGCACATCGCAGGCTGCTGCCACAGCCTCGGCGCCCAGAGAGGGGGCACGTGCGGTGGTCGAAGAACGGCCCGGGAAGCAGGTAAGGCGTCTGCTCGAACCCTCCCACGATGCAGTCTTCCCAGCGCTGTGGTCAGCCTGGATGACCCTGCGGCAGTCGCTGGGGACCGAAATCATCTGGCAGAAGATAACCAGCGAAGGAATCCATCTGCCAGAGGTCGGGCGCCTCCAGGTCGCCGACAGGGTGAACTTCCACTGGCGGCATGCGTATCTGACGGCCATGGACGAGTACGCGCGCCAACGTGGTCAGCGTGCGGAGCCTTCCCTTCTGGTGAAGGTGATGCTCGGTCTAGAGCCTGCTCCAGAACAGATGCCGCCGGAGGAAGATGACAGTAACGACGACTCCGAGGAACAGGAGGAGACTGGGGAGGATGAAGGCTCCGAGGGAAGGTCCCATCAGGGGATCCCGTGGGAGAGCGGCGAGGTGGCCGGCTCTGGAAATATTGATGTCACTGAGCTCCTCGAGGTCCGCTTCTATCCCTACTCAACCTGCTCCATCCATTCTCTTATGCGGCTTGTAACCCATTTCTTTACCTTCCTCAGGAGTGCACGGATGGTGGTCAGGTATCCTCAGTAGGAGTAGGAGAGGCGCCATCAGGACAGGGCGGGGGACAGACGCCCATCATTGAATTGACAAGCGCTGAGGGGTCCCCTGCTGCAATTGCTCTTGCGGCGGCCGGGATAGCGGAAGATGACGCTTTGGATTCCCGTAAGTCTCCTTACCATACTGTCGGTGCTTGCCGTTGACGATTCGTGACTAACCACGGCATGCCCTGCGCAGTGATCTCAATACTGGAGGCTCGTCGGGCTGCCGAACCCGGGCCATCCACGAGTGGACCAGTGGCAGACATGCCACCTGCTCCGGAACAGACTTCCCACACCGAGTCGGCCCCACAAACTGCTGATCAGGGGGCAGCGGACGCCGGCGGTGCTGCCATCGGAGAGAGGTCGGGGGCTGACGAGGGTGTCAACACCGTTGGGGCGAGAGAGGAAGGTCGCCCAGATGTTGGGGAACCTATCCCCCGTGAGGACAACCCCGGGGCGGACCCTGCGACAGATCTGCTGGCCGCTTTCCCTGCCTACCGGCCTGCCGAACCTGAGGAGATGGACGACTCGGACGCGGAGGCGGTCGAGGAGAGCCGGATAACGTGCCGCAGGGGGTGTAAGTGCATCCAGCGCTTCCTCAAGCGAGACCCATCAGAGTGGCTGGGGCGCATGGGATCGCTTCAAACCTGGCTGCGCTTCCTGTGTGCCGGGGGAGCTGATGCTCAACGCCTCCATCTGACGGTCCTTGATTTCATGGACGAAAAGATGCGCGAGAGCCACCGACGTGCCGACGTCGCACAATGCCGGGACATGTCGGAGAACACGCGAGCGCTCCTCGTGGCGGAGCAGGAAGTCCGGCGTCTCGATGGGCAGGCGGCAGAGAAGGAGGCCTTCGTCGCAACGTGCATTGAGCTTGTGAAGCAACTAACGGCCCAGCTGGTTGACGCCCAGGTACAGATGACGGAGGCGGGCCAACAGATGGTCACACTTCAAGTCGAGCGGGAGCGTGCGCAGGCCAGGATCGGCGAGCTACGTGTTGCGACCGCCGATGAGGAGAGGGCACGCAGAGAGCGAGAAGCAGCTCCGGAGGCCGCCAGACAAAGGGTAGTGGCGTTGGAAAGATTCATTCAGCACGCTAATCCCTAGGGGCTTTGTTTTTTCCATTCCCAGAACATTTTTCATTGGCTACTCAATACTTCGATCCATTTGTATGAACCAATACATTTATATGCATCTTTTGGCTTAACGTGCTCAACCACAATTCATTGTCTTGCGGGAGTGTTAACCGAGCTTCAGGCATCCACAATTGGGCCTGGATTTCTAGAGAAAAGAGGGAGGTCATTCCTAGGAAAGGAGACCTCAGACCTAATCAATGTATCATCCCCCCAACTTGTTCCGACACATGAGCGGGACAACGCTAGGGGCGTTAAGATTTTATCCGAACATAGGGAAATGAGAAAGGGTGAATCGCGTGTCCCGAATTCCAAAATCCATGACGGTCGGCCTTCCTGGAAATGCCCAAGACGACAAGTGGACAATGGATCAATCGACCATACTACTGCAATAGACGGACCGAAGGTCATCATTCATATTACAAGAGGCGGATCACATGTCATCATCAATACCGCTTTGGGGGTTCCTTCAGGCACAAGGGTGGAAATCCAGATCAACAGGGCATGCGAAGCGTGGGGCGAAGTGACGATTTGTTCGGACAGAATCTAACGCTCTCAAAATTATGCCACCGTGGGGAAAGCGTATTAGGCGGATGCACTAATCTGGACGTAAATCACCCCAATTCTCAGACAGAACCTCCTTGACGAGGAAACTATCGCTTCCCATCATTGCAATGGGGCATCCCAAGCTGCATCGGGGAGAATATCACAACTGCACCACTCTACCGGAAGCCAGGCTAGACGATCGGCGACGAGGAGGGGCGGGACTTAGCGATCCCTGAGGCTGGACCCGAGCCGAGATGCCCGGGCGTTCCTACGTACTCCATCAGGCTGGAGATCAAGACACACATAGTTTTGAAAGTGCAGTTTAACGTCATCCAGGACGTAGAACCCCGATTAGGGGAGATCTTAGTTTAAGGTCATAGAGCTTGGACCATAGGGGCAGATCTTAGTTTAAGGTCTTAGAGCTCGGACCATAAGAACCTCAAAGTACGCCACATCGTGGTCCTATCCCCTGGATATGCGAAGATGCACTGAGGGTTAGTGTCAAGGGTGTCGAGGTTTCGCCTGGCCAGAATGGGAGGTGGAAAATGTAATGTGAATCATGCGGCCATTCACTCAAGGACTGGGGGCACCGGCGTAACGATATGGGAGTACTGCCGACCGTGGCGGAAAAGCAGCATCCATATCGCACTGACCGTTGATGGAATGAAGCAGCAAACGAGCATCAACTGCTCAAGCGCAGGATTCATATCGATTTGCGGCCCAAGGCCCTTGGGGGCACCAGCCCGAGTCAGTGGGAGAGCACTGAGGCATTGTGTCCAAACCGCTCACGGGGGCTCCACCCAGGGCGTAGGCGATGGGTCCAAATTAAAGGGAGAACAAAGCCTGAAAAGTGGAAGGAACCTGACCAAGATGAACCTGACCCTCGTGGCAATAAACCAGAGTACTCTTGACACCGGTGGACCACTGCAAGGGGTCGAGGGAGACGCCTTGAGGGTGACCCGAAGGCGGCAGATTTCCCAGAGAAGGGGGAATCTTTAAGAGGTGGGGGGCTGGACCCGAAGTTCCAAACATCCGGGCATTCCTATGTATCCCATAAGGATGGGAATCAAGCCACACGTAGTTCTTGAAGCGCGGCGCAACACAATCGGGCACCAGCGCAGGGAAAGGTGCGGGTCTGACCCTCGCACACAGAAGAAGCGGTATTTGATATTTCTTGTTTTTCCTTAAAGGTGGATGGTTTTTTTTTTGTGTAGTGACATGCCTGTGATTAAGAAATCCCTGGCGTCTCCACAATAATCAAGCCATGAAAGACATTGATAAATGGCGTGGTTATTAACTAGTGCCCAACGTGAGTGTCCCCTGAGGAGAACATCACGATGCAGTGCCGTTTCTCGTCGGGCGGCCAAGACGATCACAGTTTACGGTCGTGTGGTAAGACCATACAACACAGTTTAAGGTCGTGTGGTTCGGACCATGGAGGAATCCGCTTATTGCGATACGGCGGACCTAGCGGAGGTGGGAACATAACCCAGCCCTGCGGTCACGCACAATTCCAGGAGAAGGATCCTGGGATAGGGGCCTGCACATGTCCATCACCCGAGGGGAAAAGATGCTAGCCTCTAGCTATACTGGGCCCAGAACGCGATTGTTCGGGCGACTCCTTTCTCCTTATGGGGACGAGGGTCCAGCTACACATATCCCTTAGGGAGGACATCAGCATATATCCTTGGTGCTCAGATTGTGGGAGCCTCGAAATACACCATTACCCTGGTTGGCCTGCCTAACGTGTAATGGTGTACTGAAGGTCAGTATGAAGAGAGGGTCGAGATTCCACTACAATGCACGAAGGCGTAGTGTGATGAGAACTACGCAACCAATGTTCAGAGCCTGAAAGAGACGACATGGCGATCAAGGATGTCCCTGACCATATTCGCAACACAACATCTGATCGCGTCAGCCTAGGATGGGGCAAGCAAACGAGCATCAACCGCTCAAGCGCAGGATTCATATCGATTTGCGGCCCAGGACCCTCTGGTAAATCGACCCGGAGCGGTAGGAGAGCACTGAGGCATCGTACCCAAACCGCTAACGAGGATCCCTTTGAGTGAAGGCTCGAACAAGAGGAAGCGTGATGCCCGACAAGCAACACAGGACTTGTCGGGATTGAATCCGACACTACAGGTCATAGACCTGAGTACCCACAACATGTTAACAGATTGCCGGAAAGGGTCGGAGGACTCACCCTGAGAGCAACCAAAAGACGATAGATCCCCGTGATCAACCAAGAGACGGGGCTGGACCTGAAACACAAGCGTCCAGGCGGTCCTACGTATCCCATAAGGATGGTAATCAAGTCGTACGTAGTTCTTGAGAGGCAGTTTAACGTCATGCAAGATGATGAGGGGTGTGAGGTAGTCCCACACACGGGGGGAGGCGTACGGCGCGGCCAGTAGACCAACGTGAATGAGGACATAATCCCCCACTCACGCCACACGCCTCGCATAAAAAGTAGGGGAACTGGGGCCAGAGGCCCAACGTGGGATGGAGATTCCCGAGAAATGGGGCTGGGCCTAAAAAATGAATGTTCAGGCGGTCCTACGTATCCCGTTAGGATGGGAATCAAGCCGCACGTAGTTCTTGAAGTGCAGTTTAACGTCATGCAGGACTAAAAGAGAAAGGGGGAGCGGAAGGCATTCCCAAACGTGGGGGGCGTACAGCGTGGCGAGAAAACCGATGTGAATGGGGCATAGCCACACCATACGCCGCATACCTAGAGGCAACTGGGCCAAGGGCCCGAGATGGGATGGAAATTCCCGAAGGATGGGGCTGGGCCTGAAACATGAATGTTCAGGCGGTCCTACGTATCCCATAAGGATGGGAATCAAGCCGCACGTAGTTCTTGAGGGGCAGTTTAACGTCATGTAGGATGAAGATGCTTGGCAGTTTAACATCTTGCAGCGCAGACGATGTGCACTCAGGCAAAGTACTGCTTGAGGAACCTAGCGTTGGTGGGAGGAGTGACACGCTCACCATCCATAGTCGCTAGGGAGTACGCACCATTGGGATAGACCTTGTGGATGACAAATGGTCCCTCCCACTTGGGCTCCAACTTGGGCGGCTTCCTGCCGGGGATCATTGGTGCTCTTAGGGCTAGTACTAGGTCACCCTGCAGGAAGGAGCGGAGGCGAACCTTCTTATTGAAAGCTCGAGCCATTCTGCTTTGATGCCTCTCCAAGTTGTGCAAAGCGCGAAGCCTATTCTCATCCAGTGCTTCCAACTCGACTAGACGGGCTTCAGCAGCTCTGTCCGGCGCTTGCTGGTCATAGACCGCAGTGCGCAAGGACGATAACTGGATCTCGATGGGCAAGACGGCCTCAGCTCCATACACCAGGGAATAAGGGGTCATCTGGGTGGAATTGCGAGTCGTCGTCCGATAAGCCCAGAGGGCGTTGGGGAGCTTGTCCGGCCAACTCTTCTTGTTCTGACCAACCATCTTTTTTAGAATGTTAGAGAGGGTCTTGTTAAATGCCTCAATCTGTCCATTCGCCCGCGCATGATAGTGAGATGTATGGTTCAAGCGAATGTTGTACTTGGCATACAACTTCTTCAACTCGGCTGCTCGGAAGTTGGCTCCGTTATCCATGAGGATAGCGTGAGGCACTCCAAATCTATAAATGATATTGGAGGTCACGAAGTCAGCGATCGAACAGGATTTGACCTCTCTGAGCGGAATGGCCTCTGCCCATTTGGAGAAGAAGTCCGTGGCGGTCAGAATGAACCGGCACTAGCGAGCCGTCGCCGGCGGGTAAGGTCCCACAACGTCCAGACCCCAGACTGCAAAGGGCCAGGAATACCTAGTGGTATGGAGAGGCTCTGGCGGCCGATGCACAAAGTTTTCATGAACCTGGCACGCATGGCACTTCCTGGCATACTCGATGCAGTCATGGATCATGGAGGGCCAGAAGTATCCCAACCTCCGAATCTGGTGGGACAGCTTCGGCCCAGTCTGGTGGGCACCACATGAACCAGCATGAACCTCTTGCATGACTCGTGGGATCTCAACTCCTTGAAGGCAACGGAGGAGAACACCATCAAACCCGCGCCTATAGAGGATCTGCTCCAGGCCGGGACTGCTCTGGAGGACAAACTGCGATGCACGGCGTCGAACTCAATCGCGCTCGGCCCGATCTGATGGGAGAATGCCATATTAGAGGTACTCAACCAAAGGCTCCCTCCAATCAGGTGCTGATTTGAGTGCCATATCTGGGGTACTCGGGGCTCCGGGCACAGGGGAAACTACGGTGAGATTACTTACCGACGGGCCGCGATCTCCCTCCGGGATAACGGGGGCGATGAGCCTGCGGTGCGTGACGTGGACGATCAGGTTGTCCTGTTCAGGCTCTGCGAGTGACGCAGCAAGGCTGACAAAAGCATCTGCTCGACCGTTCTGCAACCGGGGAATATGGACAATTTCTGGCCGAGAAGGGAACTGGGCCATCAGAAGGAGGGTGCACTCCAGCAATGGCACAAGTTCCGGCTTCTTGACAACATAGTCGCCATTGATCTGCATAACGACCAGCTCAGAGTCCCCTTTCACACACAGATGGGGAACGTCGATCTCGAGAGGTAACTCGAGTCCAGTGATGAGGGCATGGTATTCCGCCTCATTGTTGGTACAGCCCTCTGACAGCAGGAAAGAGTATGGCAGCACGACTTGCTCCGGGGTAATGAAGACGATACCCAAAACCACTTTTTGAGATTATGATTATCGAGCCTTCTGCCGGTGGGGCTCCGGGAGGCACCGTCAAAGTGCATCTGCCAGCATGGATCGACACGATCGACCGAGAGAATGGCCTCATCCGGAAAGCCTAGATCCAGCGGCTGATCCGCGGAGGTCGGGTGAGCAGCCAGAAAGTCTGCCAATGCTTTCCCTTTGATGGCCTTCTGAGACACATACCTGATGTCAAACTGCTGGAGAATCACAGCCCACCGCGCTAGACGGCCAGTCAACATAGGCCGGCTCAGGATATACTTCAACGGGTCTACCCGAGAAACCAACTGTACCTCGTGGTGCTGTAAGTAGTGCCGTAATTTCTGTATGGCAAATACGAGCGCCAGGCAGCTCTTCTCGATGGGGGAATACCTAACTTCCGCATCCAGGAGCATGCGACTAAGGTAATAGAGGATATTCTCTGTTCCCTCGTTGTTCTTCTGGGCGAGAAGGGCACCAAGGGACCGTTCCAGGGCGGTCACATAAAGGACCAGCGGCTTCCCAGATACAGGCGGCATCAGAACCGGAGGTTGAAGCAGGTACTGCTTGATTTCCTCGAATGCGGTCTGACACTCCTTATCCCATACATAGGTGGCACCTTTCTTCATGAGCCGAGAAAAGGGCTTACACTTGCCGGCCAGATTCGCGATGAATCGGCGTATATAGGCTAAGTGGCCTTGGAACCCTTGCAGTTCCCGGATGTTACCTAGGGGAAGCATCTGGATAATTGCCCTGGTCTTCTCCGGGTCGATCTCAATACCCCGGTATCTTACCACAAATCCAAGGAACTTTCCGGAGGTGACCCCGAAGGCACACTTCAACGGGTTCATCTTCAGGCAGCGAGACCGGAGGAAGCCAAACACTTTCTCAAGATCTTTGAGATGGTCCTGACACTGGCACGATTTGACCACCAAGTCGTCGACGTAGCATTCCACCAGTGTGCCGAGGATTGGCTTGAATATGCGGTGCATCGCCCGTTGATAGGTGGCACCTGCATTCTTCAGGCCGAAGGGCATGACCTGGTAACAAAAGATACCTTGGGGGCCCCTGAATGCAGTGAACTCCTCATCCGCAGGGTCCATCCAGATTTGGTTGTATCCGGAGTATCCATCCATGAAGGAGAGGGCTTGGAACCCTATCGTGGCGTCAATCAACAGCTCTATCACCGGAAGGGGAAAATCATCCTTCGGACAGTGGCGGTTGAGATCGCGGAAGTCGATGCAGACTCTAATCTTCCCGTTCTTCTTCTTGACCGGCACAATGTTGGCCAGCCATTTGGGGTACTGAACTTCCCTCACGATGTTGGATTTGATAAGCTTGTCAACTTCGGCCTCAACCATGGCACCATGGAAAGGGTGCATCTTCCTGGGAGGCTGCTTGAACCCGCGATGGTTCGTCGGGAGACCAAGGCGGTGGACGGCTACCTGAGGATCTAGCCCCGGCATCTCGTCATAGCCCCAAGCGAACACATCACGGTGCTGTCTGAGGAAGTCCACGTACTACTACCGCTCCTCAGAGGGCATGGCGGCACTGACCAATGTGGGTCTTGGATCTGCTTCGGTTCCAAGGTTCACCTGTACTAACTCATCGACCGTGGCGGAGACGCCCTCCTCAAAAGCTGGGGGAGCATCTTCCACGTCCTCTCTACTCAGGGAGGGATCGTCCATGGGAGAGACTGCGCTGGGAACTGCATTGGGGCTACCAGATCCTGCTGGGCTGCCGGTGCTGGCACGGGCGGTCGCGGTCATCTCATCAGGAGACTCACAGTCCGTCGAGACCATGGCTACGTCCAATCGATGGATCGGGAGGACGTAAGCGTCATCCAAACTTGCCCAGGGATCACCTGCAACAGCGACAGGCTCAACCTCACCTTCCAGGATCTGCTTATCCTTGCTCTTGTAATAGTCCGCGTCTAGATAGCGGGCTTCACATGAGGCAAAAGGAGAGGCATCTCCCTGAAGCATGCCTACTCGACCATTGAGGGAGTATTTAAGGCATTGGTGGTAAGATGAGGGAACCACTGCATGAAGGTGAAGCCATGGCCTGCCCATCAATGCGTTGTACGCAGTGTCCTGAGAGACTACCATAAATTCGGTGTTGGCAACCAGGTCACCGAACTGGGTCTTCAAACGTATCTTGCCGACCGGAGTTTTCTCGGTGCGGTCGTACCCCTGGATCCTGAGGTCGGAGGGAATCAAGTCATCCTCAGACAACCCCAATCTCCGGAGCGTCCGAGTTGGAATCAGGTTAATCTCGGACCCCGTGTCGACAAGATAGCGCCAGACATCAAGGCCATTGAACTGGACGGTAACATACAGCGGATGAATGTGCCCCTGTATAGGAGGGTGTTCATCCTTACCAGAGAACGAGATAACTGTCTGACACTCGACGTCCTCAATCGTTTCGGCGTGAAAGGCCTCTGCAGCCGCAACCTCTGTCTCAAACTGGAGGGGGCTCTTCAGGGCTTCAGCGAGCACCTCGCGCATCTCAGATGACATGTGCAGAGCCTCAAGGATGGAGAGCCTTGCTGGGATGTCGGCCAAGTGCTTCAGAACGTCATACTTTTTGGCCAAGCGCGAGCCCCTGGTTGCAGGAGGTTGCTCTGCGGTTAGAGGCATGACGGGCCTTGCCGGTTGGACCGGCGGCCGACTGGTGTTTGGCGCATCTTGCTGTTCATTGGTTGAAGCCTGGGAAGTAGTCACCGTACTGGGGTCAGGAGGCCGGGATGGACTCGCGGCAGGGCGGAGCTGATCGCGACGCGGCTGAGGTGGTTCTGCCTGGTCCCACACATCAAACAGTGGTAGAGGCGAATCCGTCATCCCCGGAGGGGGGGGGGGGGTTGCGCACGCTGAGCTCGGTTTTGAGCCTGCTGCCTAGTCTTAGTGGCGTGCACGACCTGGCTGGAGGTACCAACTGTCGTGCCCCAGCGACTCCTGTTGTTGCGGCTCCTCCGACGGTAGCGACGACCGGGGACACTAGTGAGGTCCACCTGGTGTTCTTCAACGTCGGGAACCGAAAAGGGATTTACCAGCTCAACGGTATTAACCGAAGCGTACCCAACACTGTCATCGGACAAATCATCCACCGCCGGGCGGATCCGAGGAGGGATCCTCATCTCCGGGGGCATGAAATCGCCGAGAATGCGGGATAGTGGCGGAACTGGCGGGGCGCGCTCTTCCTTCTTGCGTCGCCGCCGTTTTCTCTTCTCGGAAGAGGCAGGCTGGGACGACAATGCCGAAGTAGCACCCGCAGATTCTGGTGGTTCAGGCTGATTCAAGCGTGCACGGATGATTCCATGGGCACGAATGATCGTCTTGCGGGCCATCCAGTTATTATACTTCTGGGATCCGTGGTCAGAGACCAGCTGCCATTCGTCCTCATTGCCACTATCGTCATCTGATCCCACGAACACGCCCGCCACTTGTGCTGGGGCTGGGCCCAACCTGATTACATTGTTGTTAATCTTGTCTTGGATCCAGTCCTTAAACACGTAGCACCGCCGGATGGTGTTCCCCAGGGCCCGATGGTAAGGGCAGTAGCGAGGGTTATCCGTGAGATGTGCCTCCTCTGGCCTCCAACACTCAGGCAGTCGCACAATCCTTTGCTCCAGGGCGCTCCGGAAATAACCGGGGACCTGATCCTCATGAAATGAGTAAATCAGGTAACGCGGGCCCCTGGGAGCGTGGTCTTGACGCGGGGCTGGAGGGGCCTGCCGAGGAGGTGGACCCTGATTATCTCGCCTGGGTTGCGGCGGTACATTACGCGGAGGGGCCGGCCGATTCTGGGGCTGCCGCTGCTGGGCCTGGAACTAAGCCCGTGGAGGCGGATTCCTGTGAGGCTGTGAAGCTGGCCTCGCCGACAGCAGCTCCAACGGCCTGGGGGCCTCTATCTGGGCAACAGCAGCGGGCTCAGCCCTGCTGACTCTCCTTGTAGGAATCATAGGGGGCAGCGGGTGTGCCTGACTGGCCTGTTGCAGGGCTTCCTCAAGACGTTGAGCTTTGTCTGAGAAGTCCCTGAACCCTCCGGGGTAATTCTGAGTGATCAAGGAAGGGACCAGCTCGGTCTTGACGCTCTCGACGCACATTGTCGGCAACTGCTCCTGAGTCAATGGCATGTCAAGGGATTACGTGAGAACCTTCCATCGGGCGATGAAATCCGCGACTCGCTCATCAGGCCTCTGCTTGCACTTGAAGAGGTCTGCGATACTCGTCTTCTGGGTCGTGGAACTGAACTGGTAGAGGAACTGTCTACGAAGGTCCTCCCAGCTAGTTATCGACCTGACGGGGAGCTGGCTGTACCAGACAAATGCTGGCCCTTCCAGTGTCTGGACAAAGCAGCGAAGCTTAGCGGCCTCCTTCTGCGCCAGAGTCCCCAACATAGGCCCGCACCTCGAGTTGAAATGGGCCAAATGTTGTGGCGGATCTCCAGTCCCGTTGAAGGGGGCGAAAGTGGGGTTCTCGAATCCCGAAGGTGCCGGCATGTCATCCACCCATGCTGGGTATGGCTTGCCGTCCGGTGGGATCGCCACTTGCCGAGTCTCCAAGGCTTCCAAGTGGGCGATGAGTGCCGCCATCGGATCGTCCAGACATGGGTTCCAGTCCTGGCGAGGATCTCTAACCACGAGCGCATTGCATGGCCCTTCAATCGGGTCGTCGACCGGGTCGTCGAACTCGGCAGCTCGTGGGATGGCGGGCGGAGCGGCCCTTGGGGCAGCGGGAGGAATCCGAGCGGGGTCTCTCAAGTAGTCACGCTGCTCAAGAGGGTGTGGTGAAACATACCGTGCCCTCTTGCCATAGGAAATGGACTCTCCCCTGTCGGCGAACACGGCGCAATCACGGTTGCCCGGGAGAGTCTCGTCGAGGAGTGGTTGTTCCGGTCCCTGCTGTCCTGGCCTAGGATCACCATAGTCAGGCCGTTATTCTGCAGCGCGCTCGGCGAGGAGCTGGTCAACTAGCTTCTTCTGCTCGGAGAGCTGTGGACGTAGCATAGCCTTCTCGGGATCCTCATCCGCCCTCTGCATGGAGGCAGATGGGTCGGCGGGCTTTACAGCCACGCCGTGCTCTTTACCTTTGCTGACGTTTCGGCTCAACGTCTGTGCTTCAGTGGGCGTGGGGAGACCCAGGAGGTTCCTCTGGTGACGAGTAACTCTCACCGATGGATCCAATAACGGCTTGTCTTCGGGGGGAGAGCCCCCGTCGAGAAGTTCCAAGCCGTTCCCCTCTTCTGACAGGTCAGCCATATTGACTGTTTCCGTCCCTGGGGATGTACCCTCAGGGCCACCCAGTGAATCGGGCTGTTGGCGAATCGCACTGAAGCGTAGGGCAGCGTACTACCCCCATCCACGGATATACACGTGCGGGGTGGCTCCTTCGATAACCTTGAGGAGTACTTGAAAACACTCAACGCATCATTGTTGGAGGGCCTCGTGGTGCTCAAATGACCCGGGGTGCCGAACCGCGGGGAGCGTGGCCAGGTCAATTTGACGGCACTGCTCACCAATATCCTCCAGGTGCACTTGACTCCCGGGATATGGCATTTGTAGGCAGAGAAGACAAGAGTGAGTCTCCTGGAGAGTTCGGCGGAAGCATTCGAACTCATCCGGGGTGAGTGATTCGGGTGCATCAAAGTCCGGTCCTGCGACTAGCCAAAACTTCTCAGGGAAGTGGCCCTCTGCAAGGACGGTCCAGAAGCTCCACGACTCAAACTCGGGACCGAGGTCTCCTTGGTCCTCTTCAAGACTAGGAATGGACGAGGAACCGGCAGTGGTGCCGAGGCGGGCCGCCGGGCCGACGGGCTGGCCGGCGGTGAATACAGCGAGCAGGCCGATTGGCCTCCATATCCCGGGCCGCCCTTTGAGGGTGGCGGTGCCCCAGCTACCACATTACGATAGGATGGGCCGGAGAGCGAACATCCTGCCATAGCGTCGGTGCTCGCCGAGGGTGCACTAGATCGTGGTTCGACCGTCGGTCCCCAGAAAAAGTCTTCGGCTTCTCCGATCGAGGCAGAAGGCGCTTCCAGAGGGGCCGGTACCAACCGCAAGCTTGATCCTTGGGGGTCTACCAGGCCCTCGCTACTCTGGATATACCTTCGGAGAGAAGCGGGGATCATATCGATCTCGCTCTCGGGAAGTACGAGGCTGACGTGCCGCATTCCTACCCCTGCCCCTGACTGGAGGTATTGGGGGGGGGGGCTCTGTCGCCGAATCATACTCCGCCTCTGTATCAGAGAAACGAACCGGTTAGATCTCTGTCCGGAATTCCCTAACATTCTTCCCTCGACGTCGACGTCTCGACCTCCTGCCCCTGGGTGGTTCTTCGGGGCATGGCTGATCTCTGTCCTGGCGTCCTCTGGCCTCACCGGTGTTGGGGCCAAGAGGACTAGAAACCAAGGTGCGAGGAGCACCAGGACAGATATCAAAGCGGACACGGGGAGAGATGCTTCCGGGCAGGCCTCCGGGCCGGGATCGGAAGGTGGGATGACCCATGCCTCTTGGATCGGCCACACAGAGTAGAACCTGTTGGTGAATAGCGCTACCGCGAGGTGGTCCGCGGTGGCTATTGCCTGTACCAGCAACCAGGAGAGTCAACCCAACCTGCCTTTGGGGCGGTCGGGGCCTCGATCCAGGTCGGGCATAGAAGTGCCCCTGCTCAGGATGCGCAGGGGCCTGGTGACTGGAACCAGCAGTGGCTTGAGCCAACGCGGCCGCTGTTTCTAGGGCCCCAAGGTGGGCATCCTCTTCCGCTCGTGCCCGACGTTGGCGTCGGGACAGACGAGTCGGGATGAGCGGTGCGGGCCGGTGGAGAGCCTGTTCTTCGACTTGAGAGGCCTGGCGGCGATGTCGTCGTGGCCTGACAGGAGCCCTTATCGCGGATCCCTGGAGCGAATCCCGGATAGGGTGGTCCCGGGCATCTTCCACCTCGTCCGCATAGGGGAAGGAGCTGTTGGAGCGTTCCGGGGATAAACTCCCGAAGCGGTTGGACGTCAAGGTAGGCAGCGGTGCCTCCCTGCGCGGCCCTCAGGGGCGGCATTGGTGGCGAGGTGCAGCTTCCTCGAGGTCTAGGAGAGCCATGTCCCTGGTGGGGGTGACTCCCTCTTCCTCATATCTCCGCACCAAGTTGTTGATCACCCTTCTCTGGATGACCTCCGAGGGGGAGAGAGGGCGTGGTTTCCCCGCAGCTGCGGCTGCTGGGATGGCTGTGGAAAGGGCGGGACCGCGTGGAGTAGCCGTGTCGGTGTTTCCCCTACCCCTGCGCCAGTGGGCGGGCGGCGATCGTCCACTGGATTGGGCGACCTGATTCCTGAAAGCAGGGAGAAAAACCCATTAACACTGACAGGAAAAGGAATCGACAACCAACCATTAGTGCCACGACGCCTTCCGTGGGGGGAACCCAGGCCATCGACGTCGTGAGACGGAGTGCCCGATTTCCCGTCCCCATCCCCTGGCGGGTTCCGTGCCCCGGTGCTGAATGCTTGGTCGAGCAGCATGATGGTCTTCCAACACCTCTGAAAGCCATCGGTCTTTGTATTGAGGAGAAGAGATTCACGTCGGGTTCACCATTTTTCTGTTTCGGTGCGGATGTGCGTCGGGTTTCTGTTCCGATGCTGTTCCGCCAGGACGCATTCGCGCGTGCGCCCGTCGACCCGAGGGGATGGGCGCGCGGCTTGTGGCCCCGCAGTCCCGCATTCCAAAGGCGGGCGGCATCCGTCCCTTATTCAGGGGCGTCTGCTCCTTGATCGAAACCGGGATGATGGGATGTCGGCTCCTCCATCCGTGGTCGTCTCCTCGGAACTCGTCTCCTAATCCGGGTCTCCCTCATAGATTTAAGACGTGCTCGTGAATCTCGTTCTCGGCGCCATGTCTCCATGGACACCGGTTAATTACGCTTCTTCCGCCCGGACGCTCCAAGGAGTCTGGTCGGGGCAGCAACTTGCGGTGAGGAGACCGGGTAGCTCTGGGTGTTGGGGGCGTGTCTTAACACTGCGGCTCTGCATGTCTGCCTTTCGTCCCTAATAGGGCTTCTCGAAGAAATGATGGCCTGAGGCATCCCACGCTGGGTGCGGGGAACTGTGTTACCTGAGGTTTTCCTCAGCTTCCCATGTTTAACACGGGGTATGCCGCGAGTTTAACGTCCAGCAGGGACGGCATCGGACTGATCAACACGAGAAGTGGATCAGATGATAGAACCCCTTGCGGGAACCTCCGACGCTGGGGCCAGCACATGGGCGGCTTCCCGAGTGAAGTGGAGTGGAATGAAATGGCATGACCCCACCGGGATGTGGCGGCCCGAGTAAGGATCAGGATGGATGATGGAGTGAAGAGCTTGGACCCCGTAGAGGCTTCCTACGTACCGCGCATTAGCGCGGATCAAAGTCAGCGTAGTTCGGGTATACAGTTTAACGTCATGCTGGACGTTGATAAGCCGACTCACAAGGAGGTCGAGGCTGCCGGGCGGAGGATTGAACTGAACCACCTCGCACAGAGGGGGATGGAACGGCAGGGTGGATCACAGTTTCACGTCATGCTGGACGCTAAAAGGAGAAATAGAAAAAGGCAGTGGGGAAGCACAATGGAGATACACACGTGCAGTCTCCCACAGGGGCGGATTCATAGGTGAATTAACGCAAGTGTGAACCCGGGAGGGGTCCACTGATGGACGAACCGACGTGAATACGATCGGGACGACCAGGTGGTGGGCTTGAACCTCAGGGAGGCTTCCTACGTACCCTGTTTAGGAGACAGGGATCAAAGTCCACGTAGTTCATTCTGTCAGGACTTACGCACTGAGGCAGCCCGAATGCGGCAAAGCCCAGTTGGAGAGGGACTTGGGCCAAAGGTGAGAGACCTCGATCCCTGTCACGCCCTCTACTGGCTTCGGCAGTGGGGAAGCACGATGGAGATACACATGCGCAGTCCCCCACAAGGAACTAGGGGTTTGTAATACCCTACCCCCGTGGGAGAAGGCCACTCCAATCCTGACATCCCTGCAGAGTCGAGCGGGTGGGGGCCACATCCAAACCGGGAGGGACCCTGTGTGCGAGGCACGGGATCGGGTGATGCGGACGGTTTAACGTCTTTCCGGACGAAGTACAGTTTAACGTCGTGTGTTAAGGACGAAGCGGACGGTTTAACGTCTTGCCGGACGAATTACAGTTTAACGTCGTGTGTTGAGGACGAAGATGCTTGGCAGTTTAACGTCTTGCAGCGCGGACGAGGTGCAGTTTAGCGTCATGCAGGATGAATTACAGTTTAACGTCGTGCAGGACGAATGCTGTACAGTTTAACGTCTTGTAGCTGGGACAAAGTACAATTTAGCGTCATGCGGGACGAATGCTGAACAGTTTAACGTCTTGTAGCTCGTACGATGGAGGCTAGGCAGTTTAGCGTCGTGCAGCTTGGACGTAGTACAGATTAACGTCATGTTGGACGAAACACTTGGCAGTTTAACGTCTTGCAGCGCGGACGTGGTGGTGCCGCCGATGGGTCCGTGTCACTTCGCGCAAGCCTAGAGGGCCGCACGGGAAGACAATGCACGGTGCGGGAACCCGGTATGAAGATCATCGGGTGCCACGCAGGCGGGTACCCTCAGGGGGTCAAAGGGGGAGACCCTGGCGGATTGCGCGCAAAAGAGGAGCTTGGCGCGCAATACAGCGGGTCGGCGCGCAAATGGACGCGCTGGCGCGTAATTTGGCCAGCGCTTTGTGCGCGGAAAAGGGATATTGCGCACACCGGGCTTCGGATAGCGCGCGGGGGCAACGGCTCATTCCTTAACGAATGGCCACTTTGAAAAAGGGTGGGTGCGCGTAATCGGGCTGGATTGCGCGCACCCGGGGGCAATTGCGCGCAAGAGGCTTCTTTTGCGCGTGAAGGACTTTGGGTGAAGAGTTAGTTCAAATGAAAGGAGCCAAAGGGATTGTGTGTGAAGGAGAACCCCGAGGCTTTCTTGCTCGAAAGAAAGGAGGTTACCTGAAGATCGGCATTGCGCGCGGAAGGGGTTGGATTGCGCGAACGAGCGACTCTTCGAATTCCAGCAACCTTCAAAACGTCGAGGGTCGCCTTATATTTATAAGCAACCCCGGGCGCAGAATCTGGTTCGCGGGCGTGCAATTTCCTTCGCGGGCGCGGAATCGGGCCCGGCGCGCAAGGGAGTCGCGCGGGCCACGGGCGCGCAAAATTGCGCGCCGGCCCAGCGCATTGCGCGCATCCCGGGAGGTTTGCGCGCGGCAATACAAATTTGCGCGCGGGTCTCCAAAATTCCGTGCAAGGCCTCCGGGCCCTCCGAAACATGCTTCTGACTCCAAATATGACCTCACATTCCTCATCCGGAGCTTCGTTTGGGAACAACGGACTTTTCCGGCGTCTATAATAATAATATTACAATTATAACTTGTGTGGGTTTAAATTGAATATTAAATTAGTTGATGGAAATTATTCCCTAACTAATTTTCTAACCCTAATTATATAACCCATCAGATTTCATTTGACTGGTATGAATAGAATCATTCTAAAAAATAGTACGTATATAAATAATACTCATAAGATCAATTGTAATCATCAGAGGGACAATCCTAATAAAATAGTTGATCCACTTCCTCCTTGTCAAGATCAAGGGAAAAGGATAAATAGTACATCAATCTTGAAGTAATTTTTATTACGATCTGGGTTCAATGTCTCATAATGAACAACACATCTAGTTAATTATAAAAATGTTCATAATTGATATTTTGAAAATTGTAGACAATCCAGAAATAATTGTAGAGGGAACCTACAATGAGGATTATATCAAATTTGTGTAAATTTTTTTTCAATAAACAAATAATTATAATGAAAATGTAATTAATATGTATAAATTAATTATATGATATATTTAAGTGAAACACTCTTAATATATTATGGGGAGTAATTTATATAGTTCTAAGAATTTATATAAAGTAAATGAAGAAAATAATTATTGGGCATGGGATAAACTGCTTCCACTATGACCCAGACCAATCAAAATTTTAGAAATATTTGCTAAAATAATAATGTGTTTATGATTATCTTTTATTTATTAGTTTTTCATTATTTTTGGTCAAATAATTAAATATTTTAACTTTATATTTATTGAAGTCATTCAATTATTTATTATTCATGAATATAATATTCATACTATTATGTGTTGTATTTTTTTAATGTTGATGAATTGCTTCTAAGTTATCACACATGAATCTAAAGTGTTACATTATTGTTATTCTACATTGATTTTTTTCTTCTACCATGAATTGTATTTTTATTGAATTATAAACTTAGATTAACTATTTAATTTTTATTTATAAGTACTCAGATTTGGAATTACGACAGAATTGAATTCTATACAGAGTAATGTACCCTCACATTGAGTGATGTTGGGTGAGACTTTCCACTAGCACGAAAGCATATGATTTGTTATTGGAATGTGTGGGGATAAATACTTATGGATATATTCTATCACTTTTAGTAATTATTGATTGGGTACAATTATTATCCTTTTTCATTAATGATTTCCAGGTGGTTTATTCATAATATTAATTTAGTTATGTATACAAATACTTGGATTATAATATGTGTATGTAACACAATATATGACATTATAAATAGTTACACATCAATATGGATTGAACAGATAGATATGGTGAAAGGGTTAATGGGTTCCTGAAATGTATTATTGAATTTCTCAACATGTATTGGATATTGTTTTGGTCATTGTGATATCTCAGTTTCGAATATGTATTGAAAATAAATTTGGTTAAATCATTAAAATGAAAGAAGGAAGGATAGTTGGAAATATAATGATGTTTTTCTTAGTTAGTAAATCTCATAGAGACCAGGAAGTAGATCAAATTGTTCAGGGTAGTTATCCTTTAAATGTTATTATATAGAGTTTTTAAATAAATGATTCAATGGTAAATAAAAAATAAACTAAGATGGATCAATGTAAAAAAAGGTTATTGTTATGTAATTTTTCTTATAAGATAAGAGAAGTTCATTCCCAATAGAGTTGTTATTGGGTGGTCCTGTATTGTTATAAGATTCAAGATTCATTGGGAATTCAGATATTAGTCTTTAATCTAGGGAAATTCGAGGAATTAGGACATAGATTAAATATCAATGTTATTGGGAAACTCTAGAATGTGTTTGGGTTAAGAATCGATGCCTGATAGGCATTTTGGGTTCCTAAGTGAACCACAACAAAGCCATATGAACTGCGATGTGGTGATAGGTTGTTGATAAAAACCAGGGAGTAGCCAATTCTAATTTATCCCTAGAGAGGGAAGGGGGTTGGGAGGTTGACACTATCATTTGGGGGAAAAAGGTGTCAATCTGTTTAGGACACACCACATCGTGATCAAGTGGGGATGTCCCATGCTCTTGGATGTGAGCAATGCTAGGGAGGGTCCTCGAGAAGTAGGGTGATGGTATACCCCTTGATATTCTATATTCTATTTTTCCCTTCTCTATAAAAAAATAGGGGATTAGGTCTTGTCCTATTAACCACAACACATTGGGTTTTTTCTTAAGGAATCATAATTATGGTGGAGTGTTTTTGTCTTCCTAATTGGCCTAGTAGAATGAAAACTATACCCAGTTTTTTAGAAGGTCCCTTTGGTATTTCAAAGGTGTTTCTATTAAGAAACCCCCTGTTACCCATATAATTTAATTAAGATAATGGAATGGATATAGATAACATGATTCTCTAACAATCCCTTTTTTTATCTCCATTGATCTGGGTATTTTTCAGTGTTATTTCTCAATTATTCAATGTAAGGTCTCTCCACACTATTGCCTTATTTTTCTCCCTTGAATCTATTTTGATTTCTATTCACTCATGATAGGGTTTTAGTGATGATTTCATCATATCATGGTGAAATTACTGTGGATGAATTGGATTCCATGCGCGACATATTGAGGAGTTCCCGATATGATGTATTGAATGATATGTTCATGATTTTTCTAAAGTTATACTAGCATCATTATTTATTTAAATTTTTTGTTTATTTTCAGTAAAATTATTCATTTTATAGTGTTTAATTTTTTGTTATATTGTGTCCTACGTTTAAATGTTTTTGGGGAATGGGACACCTATTTAATAATTGTTTTTATATCATAAGGTCATACTATGAGTTCAACATCAATTATAAATATTTTATCTTTTCATTTATATTTTTTTAATTTTTAATTTTATTTGTTAATGATAATGGTTATTGTTGAATTATAATATATCATTATGGTCATGGAATGATTGTATAGATCACTTATTTAGTTAGGTGGACCTAAATTTATTTTGAGTCTCTAGTTTGATTGGTGATTTTATTTAAATGATATATCATTATTATTAATTTATTCATCATGCATATTTTTTTGTATTATTATGCATAGATTGAGACATGCCCACATCATCCAAATAGTCAGTATAGAACATGTATTATTTTAAACTGTTTGATGGTGGATCCCTTTTAAAACTTATATTAGTGTCCCATTTTATGGATTTCTCAGTATAATGAGTGATTTCTTAAGAATAAGAAGATTTATTAATAATTGTTCAACAAAAATAGAGATTACACAAATGGTTATCTCAATGGATAATGTGTGATATTTAATATGGGTTTTAAAATTGGTATTTTAAATCTAATATTGGATTTTATAAATATTTTTTTAATTGATTATGTCCAAGGGCCTATTTTTTATAAGATGACAAAAGATTACATTTGAAATGGAATAAAAGAACATAATTTCGTTTTTATTATGGAAATATAGTAATAATAGTGGAGTTTTTCTTTAATATTGACCTCATATGGGTGATTGTATGATTTAATAATATTCAATGAATATTGAAATTATTTTTTGTGGTTTATTTTTATATAAATTTTCGAATGAAAATGTATTTTATAGGTGTTTTAATATGATGTTTTATTCTATATTGAACTTATTGTATAGAAACCCAGGATTGATATATATGGATATTTTATCATTTTAGATGAATATTTAGTACATTTCAAAACTTCATGCTCGATGACCATAATTGATTTGTGTCTTTGGAAACTTGGAATCAAAGTCTTTTATCTTGTTGAAGGATATTAAATATCAACGATTAAAATCTCAATATTTTTTAATTCTACATAAAACCATTCCTAATAACCCAATGAATATAAATATAATAAATGGTTGAGCTTAGATGCTCAGTAAGGTTAAATAACGGAAATACTTAAGAATAACATGAACAAAAGTGTATGGAACTTGATCATAAAAAATTAAGATCATACCCTACTTATTTGTGATCCTAAAAATGATTGGTTTCTTTTAAGACATCAATCATAATGAAATATAGAACATAATTCATGAAAAAATAACAAATTAATAAAACATGTAATTATGTAAAACATGTCAGAATAAAATAAACTTATTTCAACGAGGCATACCAAGGCCTTTGTAACATGTTAAGATTGGGATAATCACCCTAGTACCTACTTCTATATTGGGATGCACTCCCATTTACCCTCCTATTTTAGGATTGGAATGTCCCCCATGTCCACTCTTATTTCAGGCTTGATATTTCATCCTACGTACGCTCTTGCTTCATGATTCATATGTCCTCCGATGTACTCTCTTATTTCATTAATAGGATGTCCTCCTGTATACCCCCATTTTTTGGGCTGGGGATAGAGTCATGTATACACCCTTGTTTCAGTCTTGGTATTCCATCCTATGTACCCTTTTATATGATGAAACAATTATCATTATCCAATTCATTAAGTGAATATATTGGTCCCACCAATCACATAACAAAATCATATATACAGTCCCATCATAATATAAAACATGCATCATTTCATGACCCATAAAAAGAGATGGGTTTTATAAACAATAACTATAAACCATGAAATGATATGGATATCATTATCATTTCATCAAATAATAACCCATGGAAAACATATTAGTTTCCTGATTATTTCATTAAATAATAACCCATGAAAGGAAGCATGATTCAAAAGTATATAACCCATGGAATAGAAACATATTTCATAAACATATAATCCATAAAAGAGAAATAGTTTTAATAAAAATTTAACTCGTTAAAGAAAAATGGATTTCTTAGGGACCATGACATCAAGCATAACCCATTCGGAGAAAGAACATAAATGGGTCCTTTTGATCATTTCCTAGATAGTCATGACTAACATCATTAGATGACATCTTAGACGGAGAATAATTCTGATATGTCTTTCAAAACAATTTCATAATGAAAATATCCTTCTTATTTAGAAAAATTTTGCTAAATGTATAAACCCATTTTAAAATAATTTAATTATAAAATACCATAAAAATTATAAAGAATACCTAAAATCATTTGGAAAAAAAATTCCTTGGAAACTTATAGAATAGCCATCAAAATACTTTAAAAATTTTTTCTTTGAAAACACTTTTAAATCATTAAAATAATGTATGCAAATTTTTTGAAAACCATTTCATTGAAAATACATTCAAATCTTATAAAGAAATATCGAAAATGTTTTGAAAACTTTGTAGGTGAAAACTTGTGAATGAAGGTTAAGAAAAATTTTAAAACAAATTTACTTGAAAATTAATTTTTAAAAAATTTCATTGCAAAATAACCTTTTATACTTGGAAATTAATCTTCATAGAAATGATAGCGCTGAAATCTACACGTGTCATACAAGGTAAAAAAATATTTCTTTTGCACTGTATAAACGTAAGAAAACCTCCTTTTATAGAAAGAGAAAAAAATATTCCATTAAAAACATTATTGAAATTAAATAAGGCTAAATTTTTTACTTTAATTATTATAGAATAATAATATATTATTCATGGAAACCCTTTTTGTAAAAACTATTTTGGAGGATCATAAATTTCCAAACAAAGATATGGTAATGTCCAGAATTCTAAAAAAACATCCATAACAATATGATGTACCCAATAGTTGAAATATTGTACCAATTCATTGATTTATAAATAATAATCATAGGGGAAGAAAATTCACATGTTATATTAAGAGAAAGATAAAATATTTCATCAATGGAAGTATAAAAATAAATATTCTTGAAAAGAAATAAGACTACTTCAATATACTCTAATCACTTAGTGACATGGGGTCATACACTCCATGTATGAAAATGAAATTACATAAAGCATATTATATAATAAAAAATGGTAATTAATGATATATCATGTAAAATTGTAGTATATACACCTCAAAACGAATTTTGGCTTACAACAAAACGTGTGTCTCAAAGAAGGCAAATTGAGACAAAACTATTATACAGATATAGTAAATTTTGAAACTCAAACCCCATGAAATAAAGTCATATAATTGATATATAAATAATAAATAGTTTAACTATAAGAAACATTTAATACATACATGGGTATTATACACACCACAGATAAATAATGGTTAGTTAATTAAGCATGTATCTAATGGAAATAAAAAGTGAGATTAAGTCCCATTACAATGTTTCGGGACTCTATTCGTTGTTGTAAAAAACACAAGTATTATGAATATAACTATATTATAAATACATTACAGAACCATATATTTATATCTAGTATCACATATTGTTTTATTATGAAATTATATTACCCAATTGATAAAAATGTTATCTTAAGGTTTAACTTCAGGTATTGTACGCTTTATCTTTCGCATGTTTCGTAATTTTATATATCTTCGATCGTTATAATTATTCAATGATTTCAGGAATTTAAACCAAGATAAAAATATCATGTATATAAATTATATTCTTATTATAATAATCCATATAATATATATGTATGAAATTTAATACACCGTTCATGGAGACGATAAGTTGTACGTAAGCATGAATACTATTTCCATTTAATTGTCATGTTGAATGAAAGAAAGTAAAATAATTATATTTAAATGTATGCATACATATAACTGTTATATTATCCTGATTATATCATATATATATATATCTTATATATAAACTAAACCCATCTTTAATATATTCCATGTTGTGTATGAATGGATCACATCGATTTGAGGGGGAGGTAGTCCACACATCCTAAAAAGAAATTATCATATTAACAGAAAATAGAAAGTATAATGAAATTTGTTTTATAATTATTATATAAGATTTAATACATAATAAATATAATATATAACATATATAAAAATATTATCCATCATAATTTCTACCATGAGAGGTGGTAAAGGAAATATGAACAGTCACTGTTTCATGAGGCGGTAGTTTGTCGTACACGTAAACAATATGTTTGTTACCCACTATATGGAGGTGTGTGTATGTGTAGGTAAAACGATAGTGAAAAACAAAATAATATATTTATTATACTGGTTTTTTATACAAAAATGTAATGTAGAGAGTGGAGGGGTGTAGAAATAAAAAAAACAAAGGAGCTTAATAGAAGACATTACCTCTAAATTATTTAACTCCTTTTGGTTTGTGCCAAATGGCTTCCTTGGATTTATTTATATCCAAATATAGGATTCACGGAGTAAGGGAGGGATGTTTATATGTTTATTGGGTATATATTGGCAGAAATACTGTGTTTTTATTGGTATGAGGAGGTGGGAGTGGTGATAGAATTTTATAGGGAAGGAATAGGAATCACTTAGAATTTTTTAAAACAATTTAGGTGTATAAATATTATTACCTAAGAGAAGTCATAAAAAATAACCCATAAAAATATTTGAAGGTTTTGGGATGAAATATTTCTATAAAATGGGTTTTGGACAGGTGGATAGGTCATCTGTGACAGTATGAATATTGTTCAGTCTTTAATTAAACTGAATATGACCTTAATCATTGTGATTAATTTTAGTCAATTTTACTAATAATTTTGGTCAAAAATTAACGTGATATAACAAGAAACTAAATATTATACAGATTAAAATTGTTTATGTCTATTTTTTTTATAAAATTAAAATAACATTAGTGGAAAAATTAATATTTATTTTATCTCATAGACTAGATGAAAAACATAGCTTTAAAGTAGTAAAATTATTAATGATTTGTTATGTTATTATATTCAATTTCAATGATAAATTTCTAATAATTACCTAAATTTTATTAAAATATTTTAATTGATCTAATGTGACCTGAAACAAAATATAAATTTTAATTATATATTAATAACTTATCAATTTAAAAGGTGGCTATTAACTAAAATGCAATGTTTTTCACTATTCATCAAAAAATGATGTTTCTCAAACCAAAACACCAAATATTCACCCTAAGATAATTTAGGCATTATAAATTCCAAAATACATTTATTTTATCAAATAAAAATTATATATTTGACAAAAAGTAATTTTTTTCCTTTATAGAAGGACAAGAAAATATGTTCTTTCGAGGAAATAGTATTTGTGAACATATAAAAAATTTACAAAAAATTGTATATTTAATTATCAATGATTAATAAAAATCCTTTATAAAATATATGAATTATTTTTATTAGTATTTATATTACTTTTTTAACTACTATGTTGTTACTAAATTGTATAAATTATTATAATAAAAAAATTGTTCTGTAGAAACTTGATATTGTGTGCAGTGTACACCAAGTTAGTGTTGCGTGTAATGCAAGTCGAGTCAGTGTTGTGTGTAGCATAAGCCAAGATACTGTTATGTTTAGCTTAATCCATGTTGGGTTTTCATGTAATGAAATTCAATTTAGATCCATGTGAATATAATTTTTGACAATGTGGTTTGATATATATATATATATATATATATATATATATATATATTTCCAGTGTCAAGTGAAATGAAAAATATCAAAAAGATAAATTAATTTGAAAACAAATCAGAAAATCTTAGGGTGTTAAATTATACTCCTCATAAAATGAATTAAAATATCAAAATTCTCCAAGTTATCAATGGTTTAATACATGAATTTTCACATTATAGAAACCCTCAATGTAAGCATTTATACCAAACCTTCATTTAAAAATGGAAGGTTAGAACAAAAATGGTTACCCAATGTGAAATATAACTTGGTTTACACTTTGTTGAATATAAGTTGTAAGTGAAAAAGTGGTCCTAGAAGAGAAATCATAAAATTAAGATCTGATGGAGAGTGATAGATAACATGGTCAAGAGAATGTTAACAATCACAAATCCATGAATCTTTAATGACCTAAGGGACCTTTTAATTCATCATAAATAAAAGTACTAGGAAAAAAATTCTTGATGATCTATTTTCCTAAAGGTAATTAAATTTAATTATATTATATACTTGCATTATTTCAACAAAATGTGACCCCTTGGTATTTTGTTGATCCACTTCAACTATTTATCAAAAAATGAATAGGACTTTTTTATTCCGTAAGTAATAACATGTCATGAGACCCATGTTATTCCATCCAATTAGTTCTCATCAACACAAATAAGTTTGAGTAGGCTATCTAATATGAATAAATCCTCATATGTAAAGATAATAATTTAATCTTATTAACATCATATGTGGTTTAACTGTAATATTTCAAAAATATTTAACCTTGTAACCCTTCTAAAAAATAATCAACCCTTTATTACTAAAATAATATCATATCTTACATGAAAATAATATTTATTAGAAACATGGGTGTATCCTTGTAATAATAGAATAAAAAATGTGATTTTATTATTCAATAATCCATTTAGCGATGGATAATCATTTGAATTATCACCAAAGGATGAATAAGAAGAATTTCATAAGTTTTATTCACACATAATGAAATATAAAATTCCCAACTACAGGGGGAAAGATAAGTAATTATTAATTATACTAGTTTACTTCATCCATTATGATCACATAATATTTTTCTTTTTCTATTGTCTCCACTATTTTTTGAGGATTATTATTAACATTAGTCCTTATATTGGGGAACTTATCAGCATAATGGACAAACTCTATGCAATTGAAATAGTGAAGTGTGGGTGGTGAATTATATGGGTATTTCACATTATTTTCTCAATTATTTAACTTCAACCCATCAATTAAATATTCCTTGAGTCAATTAACATCCCATCTATACATAAAAAATTTAGTATTCCCCTTAATAAAATTTCCTCCACGTTTCATCCCACAATTTGTTCATAATGGAAGAATGATTTTCTTTTCTCCATAGTTGATATATTTTCCATAGAACTCTGTCAGCCTTTTCATTTCAAAACCATGAGTTTCATACATAACTCAAACCATAATTTTCACCTTTTAGCACATCTAAACACGTACTCGTAGATTCTAATTTCCCTTATTGACACGACCTTATGAATACTAGGTTTAAAACGACCATAGAATCGATAAATTTTTCTTTCATTTTGAATGATAATACCTTAAGATTACCTCACAAGTCTTGTAAGAATTTATTCATAAGAACGAATAGATTCATTGTACATATTCATATGCTCAATGAATTATTTTCAAATATTTTTTTGAAGAATATGAGTGAAAAAATTAATTAAAAAAATAATTTTTTGAACTCATCCCAATCCATTAAGTCAATTTCATTTTACTTCCTAGTATTCTTTATTATATTCCACCACTAATCGGTTCTACCTTCTAACCAATAAATATCCAAAAATGACTTTATCATGTTCTGGAAATTTGTGAACGAAAAATATCTTTTCATTTGAACTGGCCAACTGTTCAGCAAAATGTGGAATATGGGACCCACTGAAAGAAGGTGTAAGTTTTGTCATGAAGGACTCAACCTAATGTTGTTCCCTCTTTTTCTCATTTTGGAATTCAACATAGTGTATAGCTTTAGAAATTTTGGTAAGTATAAAAACACGAATTTTCATTCGTAATCCCATATAATTCTTTTTCTCAGAAGGACTATAAATGAATTTTCCATTTCAATAACCATTAACGATGTTCCTTCAGGTTTCATCCAATGACTAAAACCAAAAAACCTAGAGTAAGAAATAGTCATCAATGTGGGGAACCACTTAATCCTAAAATCAAATTATTTGATGTCTAAATTATGTCACCTTTCTTAAATAGTGAATCATTATTTCTCTCTTAATTAATTCTTAGAAACATCTATTTAAATAATTAATGATATTTGATGAAGATTTTATGAATTCCCAAAGAATATGCCCCAGGAGTTTCAAAATAGTTCTGTAGCAAGGCCTGTTTTCATGCATCATATTACCCAAAGTCAGGATCGAGACATTTTATCAAAGTTTTTACCCCTATGTATATATGATCTAGAGCCACATCCACTTTTAGTATCTTGATAGAGAAGTATTTCTACGAAAACACTTAATCTATCGATTAATAAAATTCTACGAAATTTTACAAAATGTTAACTCATTTTATTCTTATCCTTAGAGACATCCCATAACATATCCTTAGAAATATAACTAGGGATCCCACTAAATATTTATCAGCCTATTTTACAATGGTTGACTATAAATTTACTTTGATACCGACTATATCAGCCCAAGATTAACATACATAGATGATAAATCATTTTAGATGAATATTGAGCACATTACAGAAATAATTACCCGATGAAGGTAATGGTTTAGTGTCTTTGAAAACATGAAAACAAAATTATATGTCCTAGAGAAAGATCTTAATCATCTCCCATAAATATATCCACCATTATTAGATCTACCTAATACCATTCTTCATAACATTGGGAAAGGAAATATAAGAAAGGGGTGAGAATAGATGCTCGGAAAGTGTAAATAATTGAAATGCATAAGAATAACATGAACAAAAGGTTATAGAACATGAGTTTGACATTATTATATCATACTCTAAATATTAGAGATCTCAATAAATTTTTTTTCATAAGACATTAATGAAAATAAAATATAGAACATAGTTAACTAAATAATATCATACTAATTAAACATGGAAATGTGTAAAACACATAAGAATAAAATAACCTTATGTCAAGGTTTCTTACAAAGTCTATTGTAACATGTTATGATGGAGTTAAAAAATTGTCTACCTACTTTAGTATTGGGATTCCCTCTCTTGTACCCTATTATTTCGGGCTTCGGGTGTCATTTTTTGTACTATCTTGTTTAAGGCCTGGGATATCCTCCCATGTACCCATTATTTTTAGCATTGGGATGTCCTCCAGCATACCCTCTTTTTTGGGCTTGGGATGTCCTCCTGTAAACCCTATTATATTGAGCTAGGGTTTTACTCTTGTATAACCGATTGTTTCAATCATGGGATAACCTCCCATGTACCCTTTGATCTCATTAAGCATTTTTCATTACCCAATGCATTGTAGGGAGATATAGGTCCCACCCGTCACTTAACAAAATGATACATACATGTGTCATTGGAATATAAAAATTGAATCATATCATGGAACATAAAAATAAATGGGTTCTCTAAAAAACCATAACCAATGAAATGAAATGGGTATCATTAACATTTCATCACATCATATCCTATGATAAATAGGTACGTTTCCTAATAATTTCATTAAATAATAACACATGAAAATATTCTGGCATTAAAATTATATAACCCATGGAAGAGAAGAATATTTCAAAAATATATATACCAAGAAAGATAAATGGGTTTCATAATCATATAACCCATGAAAGAAAAACATATTTCATAAGGACTATGACATTGAGAAAAATATATTCAGAGAAATAACATGAATTGGAATGTTAGATCATCTCATAGAAACACATGAGTAATATTTTTAGATTTCATTATATATGGAAATTAATATTGATATATCTTTGAAAACAAATCAGGAAAATATTATTATTTTTTAAAAAACTACTTTTATCTCATAAAACCATTTGAAAATCATTTTCTTAGAAAAATAGCTTGATGAATTATAAATAATACATAAAATAATTTTGAAACTTTTTATACATGAAAACAGATAGAATAAGTTACAAACCATTTCAAAAACATTATTCTTTGAAAAAAATTATAAATTTTAAAATAAATCACGATTATATTTGGAAAACCACATCATTAAAAATTATTTGAAAACATATAAAGAAATATGGAATATATTTTGAATTACATTTTACATGAAAACTTACAAATGTAAAATAGAAACATTTTGAAAACAATATTCCATTAAAATTAATTTTAAAAACATTTCCTTAATATATAACTTTTTATTTAGGGAAAATAAGCTTCACAGAAATGATGGTGGCTAAATCCATACATTTCGTATGAGGTAAAATTAATATTCCTTTTTTACTGCATAATAGTAATAAAAATTAATTTTTCATAAAGAGATACTAATATTCCTTTCAAAACATTTTTAAAAGTATAAATGCTTAAACATACCTTTTACTGATAATAATAGAATTGTAGAATATTCTTGGGAACCATTTTTATAAATCAGGTTTTTGAAGGAATGTAGATTTCTGTCTGAATAGAGGGTAACGGTGGGCTTTCATAAAAACACATTCTTATATATATTTTTTACCAATGTTTGGGATAATGGTACCAATACATGATTATATCATCAATATCTATAAGATAAAAATATTCAGAAGTTTTCTTAAGAAATGAATCATAATTTTTCAATTAGGGAAGCATAAACATAAAAATTATTGAAAAGTGATTAGATTGTTTCAATAAACTATTATCACATGGTAAATTGGGACCATACTCTCCATTTATGAAAAGGAAAATACATGATTCTTAGAACGTAGTGGCTCATGTTTTTTTATCAGACTTTGGAATGTTTCTACAAATATTTTTGAAGCCATGCGTCTAGTTGGAAAAAGAAGCTAAGGGTTGGTGAGCCTTTATGTGGGGATATTAAAAATATTAAAAATATTTTTATCACCCTTGTTAAGTATCTTGGGGAACATGGAGTAACTCTTGAGAAGAGTCTCAGATCGTATTTTTGAGACTATAGTTGGGTACAAAACTTCATGTTTACCATAGGCAGGACATAAAATTTTTTGGGGTCGAGTGTTAGATCGAAGGTGAGTTTTCCCAAGTTGTTAATAGGATACTATTTTCAAAAATTTTAAAACAATATCCCTCTACCACATCTCCCCATATTTGTGCATGCAGGGAGCTAAATCCCCCTCTCCCCCAATTCCTCTTCCTTCAGCTGACAGACAAACCAATGAAAAATGGTATTTTTATGTGCCGTTTTCTACATTGATCATCACAAATTTAAGAATCAGCATACCATAGGCATTGTTCTCCACCCAATTCTTCAGATTTTTTCGTTGATTGAGCTTGTATTTTCTTATCCCCAATATACATTATAATTAATTTTTAATGTCAGAGATCCCATAGACTACTTCAAGAAACCCCCGTGGGTCAATATGTGTCTTGTGGGGATGAACTTCTATGATCCAGGCTATTTTTAGGGAATTACCAGATGAATTTATCTTCTACACAGTGTGTAAAACAAACCTACAAGTTTTATATTCTTCTCATTGAACGAATAATATTTTTTAGTGTCTATACACCATTTACTGATGGATAAAAAACATATAGGTAACCTCATTATGTGTTTGGAAGAAATGACTAGTATAGCCATGTAACTATACACAGGCGTGTAGAGGAACACAATCAATGTACATGGTCACAGGGTCCAATACATGGGTTCAGGAAATACAAACAACTAGGTGGTTGTATAACCCAAAAATGCCATGTATTATTAGATTTATGGTGTATAATGTACATGGTTGGATGGGCCATGTGAAGGGGAGACATGGTAAAATGGTGTATAAAGTAGGATATGAAATTTTCTTTTAATGCACATTGTGTGATCTTAAATGGGTTATAAAACCATGTAAAATGGTTACACTGCTAGTTGTTCATATGGGTTCGCATGATGTGGGTATCCCTTTGCACTCCATGTACTTATGGATGGTCATCTTATGATCATTGGTCTCTAGTATCTCTTCCTTCATTTCTCTCATTTAGTCTCATGAGTATCTTAGACTAAGTAGTTTTCCATGTTGAACGTGGGGGTGGCTTTTGATTTTGTCTTAGGAGTTATTTCGTCCCAAAGGAATTGTGTGGTTTACATGGGTTAGTGATGTCGGCTGGTAGGGTTTAATGGATCCCCCCTGGTTTCTGTTAGTGGTGTTTACACTGACATGGTTGAGTAGTTCTCTTGGTCCTTTCGATATGACAGGTTTTAGTATCAAATTCTCTTAATAGGATTGTGACCCTTCTTTAGCTACATTTTGTATGTACAATGTGGATGAATTTCTACTTTCTGGAGTGATTTTTCTCAACATGCTTCAAGAGTAGACATAGTAGATTTAGAGTATGTGTCACCCCAAGAGGTTCAGTGTGATCCGCACGTTCTTACATTTTCCCTGGTATAGTTCATGGAATCGGTGTGACCAATATTTACCCACACATCAATCATATACCAATGATTTTCCTCAACTACGGGATGTATCACCCAGTGAGCTCTAGTTGTAGAACCTCTATTTGTGTATGGAGATCTGACACATCATTCTATGATCAATCGAGACATTTTCCTCGACAGAGTTCTTGGAATCCTCATGAACAACACTACATGGGTGTTAATACTTGGATAGCCGATACTAGGTGGGATCCTCTACCTGAGGTTTGGAGTTGGTCTAGCGACTGGGTGACTAATTCTATAGCATTATCCATGAAGTGTTCCTTCACGGATAGGTTCCATGAGGGTTGGTTGGGTGGTTCTATTAGTTCTATTTTCTTATAGAGTGATAAATCTCGGTTGAGTGCCTTTACGTATGGGGATATTGACTCATATACTTCGAGTTGTCGATGTTTTTTCCCTCCAATTCTATATACCACTAGGGTAGGATGCGATCTTGTTTTGTGATCTTTGAGGAAGAATTATAAATTTAATCCACGAGTATCATCTGGTTGTTTTCTATTATGTCTCTACCCTAATAGATCGTTGTGAGTGTTGCGTTGGAACCTATGATTTGAATACTGTGGAAAATATATGGTTGAGACCATTAAACCTGATAGTATGTTGTGAGTATGTCTAGGTATTTTATGGTAGTCCTAGTTGTATGTGTAACTTCTTTGATATTCTAGTGAAGTATAGAGGAATAGTTTTGTTTATCTGAGGATGGTATCAAGATGAAGTTTATCTCACATTTAGGTTCCCTCAGGTTGGGAAAATTTAACTGATGCATATCAGTTACTCCCTATTTGGTTTATGATTTGCATCGCGTACTGAGTATTTTTATACTCACACATGAATGGGATTTTCCCACACATGTTGTGTCTTATGTAGACCATAGTTCCTTTGAAGAAGTCTATAAAGACCCAAATATGGCATAGCAATGTAGTTGGACTGACCATGATTTTTACTGGAAAATGGTCGTGGAGCTTACCAGTGGGTGTTTGATAGTGATTCCCTCCATCTGAGAAGGTTGAATGATTATAAAGTTTTCTTTTTATGGAACCTCTATTTATCCTTGTTCACTTCCTCTGTACTCTGGTTTTTTATAGATGTAAGCATTCATTTTAGCTTTAATTTTTTATATATCTCAACACTGTTGTATAGAGGTATATGTGGGTGTGTGCATGAAGCTACCTAATGCTAAGGCCTCCCATGTGTGTGATAGCCTACTCAGCTCTAGACAACATCATAATTCATATTGGATGAGGGCTTAGGGAGTCCTGACTCAAGCCCCATTTGATGGGGTCATGACAGAATAGAATCATAGTGGGTTCCACATTGGGATTGTAGTCGTTTGCACGGTTTTGGTTTCATTTCATCTATGTTTGCTTGTTTTAAGTTCAGATTTTAGGCCAAGGACTCTAGTTTTGGTGAGGGAAGATATCATATCAAATCAATAGGACATCGATATCCTTCCCTTCAACTAGGTTCATTTGGACCCTGTTGGTAAGGATAATAATGGTATAAGCAGATATTGGACTCTGTTTTTGGTTTTTTCTTATCCTCCATTCATTAGCTTCCCAGATATACTCTTTAAATGTGGTGCTTCTTGAATTGATTTCAGGATGTTTCCATGATGACAGATTTTAAGGTTTCTATATACTATCATTGAGTATGACCTGATGAGTGATGAGGTCTCTTTTAGTGGTCCTAGTCATGACTTAGGTTCTAATACAACTGTATAGTCGGTGAAGCCACCACCTGTCGAGTAACGTGTTGACCCTCCATCATGTTTATTGTTGTATTAGTCATGTAATGTTGAGCTGTGGATGTCTCTATTGGTCTTTGAAAACAATGTGTTGGAAACCAATGTGTTGGGGTCTCACACACACTAGAATCTTCAGAGACCGAGTTACCTTAAGGTCCAAGTTGTAGAGGACCCAAAGTTAGCATGCGTGCAACGCAGAAGGTACCATCATTTTCAGAGTCATGGCCATTCCCAGACTCAGGATCCATTCAATGGTTTTCTTAAGTGGTGGGTGAGGTTCTTCTATGATTGTGAAAAATATGTAAATCATGTGAGATACTTCTTGACCCATCGTGCAGCTGAGGGAGGGAAAGTCGACAGACTATCTTAGTAGTGGAAACTATTTCATTTAGGTTCATCGATCAGTGGATGAGTCGTTGGACCCAAAGCTTCTATAATTGGTTGGTTCATTCCATTACGATAAAAACTACCCTATATGGTTCATCTTAGTCTTAGGGAGCAATTGTATAGGGACTTCGGTGGTTGCAGGTGCTGGAGGGTGTTGAACCAGAGGTTCCAACTCAATAAAGTTATGCTATATGTCCTTTCTACTTTCTGCATTGGAACAATTTTACACTCTTTAGTGGTTCTATTCACTTTTATTTTCTTGCATGAGGGTTTTTTTTGAAATACACATGGAGTTAGTGGATCCTTATGTCTGTGTAATTCATTCTCGCTTCGAATGCATGAGGAATAGGTATCCTTCCCCCACCAAGTAGTGATTTTGTGTTGTGACAAAAACTGTGTGGGTGAGTCAGTTCCAACCCATGAGGATAGTTTCTAGTTGTGGTGGATAAGTCCCTTATCCAAGTGTGTTTGAATCATTTGTGTGATGTTGGTTGGTAAAAGGAGGGCCTCGTATGACCTAGTTTGTGTTTCTGAGATGGCCTTTTTAGTTCATGAGTACCATCACATTCTCAACATCATCTTGCATATGAGACATGTCAGGAAGTTGTGGTGTGGTTCATTCTTCTTTCAAATTCTTTAGAAGGATGTCCACTTCTCCCACTAAGGTGTGTCCTTGTGACACGATATGAAACTATATCTGAGTGTCAGTTCCACCCAAAGTGGATAGTGTTGAGGTGTGGTGGTGAAGTAACTTCGACATGTTTATTCGAGATCGGTTACGTGTGTTGGTGGTAGTTTTATAAGGGCGTGTAAGAACAATTATATCCACACAGACAACCATGTTTTTTCTCCAAGTTGTGGAAATGTTTTTTTGGATGATGAGGTGGTATCATTTTTTTAGAGTTGTGTTGGACATAGGAAAAACGATTCAGAGGTGTTGGAGGTATGTTGAGGCTCATACGGGGTAGTTGTATACTAAAGAAGGTGGCCCTAGGTGTTTGAAGATGACGTTTGGTGTTCAGTTGGATCTCAACTCATTTAGGGTTAAGTGTTAGTTGGGAATAAAATCTATCTCCAAGGTTTATAGACCCAATCATTCATTACTGGTGTGTTGATGAGATGTTGTGTTGGTAGGCCTTCTCGTAATCATGTTTTAGGAGTTCAGTGTTTTCCAACTATCACAACTGAGTAAAAATGTCCCACTTGTTTCACGGTGTTAACCTTGTTGTACCTAGATGGTGTGTGGTTTTTCTTAAGGGTTCCTCTGAGCGTGTTCTTGTGAGCAGCATGATAACCCTTAGTGGCCCATGTAGTGATCTAGAAATATTTTTAATCCTTTCGGTATATGTTTGTTACAACAGAAGAAATTATTTTGAACTTTCTAACATTGGAGTCTCTGTAAAGAGATCATTCCCTTTCCCATGTTCCCAGTATTTCCCTTTTCAGGAAGAAAAGATTTATGTTGGGGATGATTTGGCGACTTGGGTTTTTCCCAATCATGTTTTTGAATATTTTAAACAATCTTTCTGATGCCAGGCGCTAAGTCGGCGTAGGAAACCAAGGTCCAGTGTGCCTCGACATGGTGATATTAAAAAATTTAAATATATTTTTATCACCCATGTAGAGTTTATATATAATTGTTGAGTAACTCTTGAGAGGTGTCTCGAACAAGATGTATAAGATTGTGGTTGGGATCATAACATCATGTTCACCCTAGGAGAGATAGAATTGTTTTCAACACCGAGTGTCAGGTCGATGGTGCATCGGGTTAGGGTGTTAAGAGAATATTATTTTAATAAAACATAATATAATATCCCACTCACCCATCTCCCCTTTGGTGCACATGTGGGGAGCTGAGGAACCCTCTCCCACACTTCATCTCCATTAAACCAATAGATTAACTAAGGCAAGGAGGTACCTCCAGGTGGTGTTTTTTATGCTAATCGTCACCAGATTGAGATTCAATGTTTCTCAAGCATTGTTATTCACCTAAATCTTCGGTGTTTTTTCCATGAGGAATAGATTTTTTTGTAATAGTCTTGGTCTCACTTTTATGGATTATTTTAAAGTTATATACAATATAGAAAACTACTAGGGACCCACCATTGGATGATTTTATGTGTTCCATGGTAAGTGGGGGGTGATCAATGGTATTTTCATAAATTATCGATTCAGTTTCCCAAATACATGGCATGTAAACCAATCCTACATGTTGTGTGTTCTTCTTATTTGAGGAGGATGCTGTTTTAGGTTGTACATGTTGTGTATTGAGGGATACACACCATGTAGGGGCCCTCATGATGTAGTCATGATAAACGACCAAGGTAGTTGAGTAACTGTACATAGTTGTGATGGAGAACAATGAAAATGTAAACAGACATGGGTCCAGGACATGGGTTTGGGAAAACCGCACATCCAGGTGGTCGTATAATTCAAACAGTCAATGTAGTATGTGATTCACTACATGTTTGGGACATGGATGGTCGGGCTGTGTGAAAGAGAAACATGGTAATGGGAAAGTTTAATTAGGACACAATATGTCCATTCATTTCACATAGTGTAATCCTACGTGGGTTGGAAAACCATGTATAAAGGTTACATGTCAAGGTTCTTATCTGGGTCACACACCATGTGTATCCCATTGCACACTATGTACTTCTTGAGTTTCTTCTATAAATCCTCTTCCCCCCCCCCCTCACTCATCACTCATAGCTCAAATTCAGGCTCATGAGTAGCCAACGCTATGTAGTTATAACTATAGAACATGTTGATGGCCTCAGTTTTGGGATAATATTTGAGGTGGTCATGCGGAATTGTGTGGGTCACTTGGGTTAGTGATGTCAAACGGTAGGGTTGAGTGGTTCCCCCTGGTCTATTTTAGCAATTTTTAGATTAGAAGGGTTGAGTGGGTCCCCCAGTTCCTTTCTCTATAATGGTAATTGGTAACATGTCCTCTTCACTAGATTGTCAACTCTATTCATCTACATTGTATATGTGCAGCATGGATGAATTTACACCTTCTAGATTCATTTGTCTCAGTCTACCTTGACAATAGGCATAGTGGATTTGGAGCATGTGTTTCCCCAAGAATTCAGGTGTGATCCTCGCTTTCTTACATTTTCTTGGGTAGGGTTCTTGGAATTGGTGTGACCAATATTTAACCAGACATTGTTCAACAACCTAGGTTATTTTCCAGTAGGGGCATAACCCCTTTTGAGCCCTAGTGTAGAACCTATATTTGTGTATCGAGATATTATTCTTCCATCTGTGATCTATCATGTCATTTTCCTCGACGGAGTTCTCAGAATTGGCGTGATCAATGCTCCATGGTCATTCATCCTCTACTAGGTGAGTTTTTTCCGATTTAGGATGTTGTTTAATTTTACTTTTTTTGTTTAGTGTCTCTTACTAGGGTTATAGAGTCCCCCCAATAGACCCTTTTTTGAATCCCCTACTTAAGGAGTTGGAGTTGGTTAGTCTCTGGGTGACTTATTTCACGACCCATCCCCTGGGGCTCATGTCGTGACATACCTCAAGCCTTCCTCCTAAAGGGAAGTGGTTGGTGACTATTGATGAAGGTGTCAAACTACATGTGGGAGGTATTTTCCTGAGTACTTATATTCACGCACACATAACCACGCCCCAAATATGTAAATGTAAACAAACATGCCACTAAAAATATCTATCGAGTACTAGTACAACTGAAAGTAAAATGGGAAAGAATATAAACCCAACCAAATTCAAAATCAAAAATGGGAAGGTACTAAAATGAACTCTAGATACCCTTCTACTAAAAACCCCACCTGATGGGTTAGTACAGTGTAGCTTCTGGAAGTCGTACAAGTACGTCCCATCTACCTGGTCTTACTTGGAGCCATAGGGTCCTGGGTACCAAATCATTAGTCAAGGTGGTGGTCTTTTGCAAAAGACACAACACGTATAGGCGAAGGTCGTGCAGGGGTGAGTAACAAAATATTTAGTATGGACCCCACAACACAAAGGAATGACTACACAACAATCCATAACTAAACCACAAATCTTGATCACAAAGCATGATCATGAAGCAAGAGAGATCACACCAGGTATATTCTAGAGTATGATTGTAGAGTCATTAGTCACATCATCGAACACCATGGGATGGTGGATAACTCATTCTCAATGAGTACAGTTGGCATATTATGTCACACAAAAGATGATACCCACTAACTGTAAGAAAACTATGGTACTCATCTCTGATGATTACCATGGGTATGCTGGGTCACACCGAAGCCTCTCCCCACCGTGGATATTTTGTGTCACACAGAAGATGATTACCACTAATATATGGCCATACTATGGTACTCATCATGTCGGGTACCTTCAGTGTACTAGGTCACACAAAAGTCGCTTCCCATTGTGGGACTACCAGGTCACACAGATGTCTCTTCCCACTAGTCCATAGTATCTAATCCACATAGTTTCGCTCGTTAGTAGTTTTTAGGACTCAACCAATAGTAGGGTTTCCGCACATAGCATGATTGATATTAAGAGAACCTCTCCTCAATCCATCCATCAAATTTCAACTTCCCATAAATCCTTTATAGACTATTACAAAAGACCCTCAACGTTGTGAGGGTTCTAATTCTACAAATGGATCATCAATCGAAAGTTTGTTTTTCTAGTTATGGATGTTTTACCAAAAAGGGGATGGTTGCATCCGGGTCCTGTCTAATCTGGTCTGATCGACCTGACCCGCGCTGGGTTCCACTGACCGAACCCAAGTACCTTGAACTGACCCGGACCCAGCATGACCTGGATCCTCTCCGTTGGGTCTCTATTCTGGCCTGACAGGGTGGGTCCAGCCCACTAGAGTGGGGCTAGCCCCTTGAGCACGTCCATCCAACTGGCTTGCCTGGTTCACCAGAGGCAGACTGGTGTGTCGCCCGGGTGGGACACAGAAGGCTTCCGCATCTGACTCCCCATAACCCCATGGGTTGTCCATTGGGAAGTATCACAAATGAGATCAGTTGACCATGGGTTCTCCACATGGGACACGGTCTGGTGTCGCATCTGCAGTGCACCGACACGACTGGGTGGCCCTGTCCACATGCCACTAGGCACCGGTCCATACGGAGGCTCTCCCCATAGAATCGTAACCTGTGCTGGCCCTGGCCTGAGCTGGTAACAGTTGTCTTCTCTGGTGTGCCGTCATGATGTGGTGTTTTTGGTCGCCGTTATAATAGAAGAATACTTTGTGGACCATTGGGTCCACTCCGTTGGTCTGTTCATCACGCTGACTATTCCTACAAACTTTTTAAGGTTTCAAATTACCTTCAAAGACCCCAAACATTCCTTGTCACTGTTTTTATAATTCTTCCACCAAGAATGCACAATGTGTGTGGGGGGGGGGGTCAGGCCTTGTTCGTATCGTCCCACACACTCCGCATTAGATGTTTAAAAAATGAGAGGATTCAGTATGATTTTCCATCAATAATAATTTAACCCCAAAAAACCCATGAATCTTTATACTATGGCTAGAACAGAGGATGCATGGATCAAGCGGTTTGTGGGTTGATCCACATTCTTCATTTAAAATGATGAACATGGATAACATAAACCAAAACAAACCCCATCCTCGAAGAATTTTGATGATGAAGCGGTCTGTCTGCGAAGGTTCTAGAAGACGAAGTCCTTCATTTCCCAACGACTCTATTATTCGAGGTGTGTCGATGTTGTTAACATTTTTCTAGTGTTCTTTATTTTTCATTGGAGATAAAACCTGTCGGTGTTTCGTCAGAGAATTTTCCTCCATTTAACCCTTAATTCTCCAACATGTTATTCCATAAAAAGGAAACATGTTGTATCATTTCAGTTACACTGTGACATTTCATCACTAGGCAGTTTCATTTATGACATATCGTAGTGGTTACACGTTCACAAAAAAACAATTAAGTATATTCCATTAATGAGCCTCATCACCATGCCATATTTCCATCATTCACTTCCCAATGGTGAGAAAAGATTTAAAATAACATTTCAGTTATTTGAATATTATTTCAATAATTATGAAAAATAACTTTTCCATCTACCCTTTATCTATCGATATTAAGATCTTTCGACATGTATTATAGAATTCCATGTTCAAAAGTGCCCTCATATTTTTGATCATATCACCAGTTAAAAAGTTATCAAAATCTGCTCGCACATTTACTTATGCAAACTAAACAAGTTCAACATTCGATTCTGGGCTCATCGGGCCTCATAAACATGTTCTGTAAAATCATGTTGTCTTGAAATAATTCGATATAATTTAAAACAAAATTATTTGGAAATTCCTTCACATTACATTCTCCCCACCTTAGGAATTTATGTTCTGGAAAGAAAAAATAAATGATAATAAAACAAATGGGGATACTAAGAACGGATCTAAACATCCCGCTCCCATGTGATGTCCTTCTGATTCTCGTGCTTCTAGAAAACAGGCACTAGAGGAATCTACCATAAACAAAGGACCCACTATTTTCGATCCTCTATCTCTACTAAGAACTCCACAAACGCCACCCCACCATCAATGTGAAACATGCCTCAGTCGATGACGTGTAATGGATCATTCATGTACCTCCTTAGATACGACACATGGAATACATCATAAACTCGATGCATCTGTGGGGGAAGATATAGGCAGTATTCCACCTCACCTACTCTATTAAGAATATAGAAATATTTGATGAACCTCAGAGATAGCTTGCCACCCTGGCCAAATCACTATAATCCCTATCAGAGTGAGACCTGATGGAACACATGGTCTCCCTCCTTGAACTCTATGGGTCTCTACCTCCTGTAGTCATATTATTTATGTCTTCTCTGTGCAGTCCTCATACACTCTATATGATATTCATCTTCTAAGAGGTTTCTCATACCAACTCCGGACCCATGAGTGCTCACTCATGTGTGTTTGTCTAGCACAGAGGTGATATGTATGGAAACTCATTCAAGTCCTCAAACGGTGCCATGTCAATGGTGGAGTGATAACTATTGTTGTATGCAATCTCAAAATGTGATAGGTGGTTCTATCAAATATGACCATAATCAAGGACTCAAGCACGAAGCATCTCATCCATGGTTTGTATGGTCTGCTTTATATGACTATCAGTCTAGGGATGGAAAGATGTTCTCATGCATAACTGAGTCCCAAATTCCTCCTACAACCCATTCCACAACTGGGATGTAAATCATGAATCACAGCCTAAGATGATTTTCAAAGGCACTATGTGAATCCACACTATCTCTGGGACGTAGAGGCATCAAAATAACTCTACGCATATCTATTCCTAGATGGGTAGGAAGTGAGTTGACTTGTTGATTTCATCAATGATCATCCAGATAGAATTGTGGCCCCTATACGTGCATGGTAACACAATCATGAGGTCCATGGACATACCATCCCACATATATTCTGGTACCTCATGTGGTTGTGCCAATCATGTTGGGACCTGATTCTTGACCTTCAATTGATGACATGTGAGGTATCATAAAATGAACTCTTCCACCACTTTCTTCATACATGGCCTCTAGTACAAACATCAGAGGTCCTGGTACATCTTTGTCACACCAGGGTGTACCTCCAGAGGGGATTTATGGAACTCCCTCAACACCTCCTCCCTTAACATCACTAGTACGACTGTACGTCCTCGAAAAAGGTTGATGTGCTCCCCACCTATCCAAAATACATCATGGGATTATCCTAAGGATAACAAAGAACATTGGGCCTTGTAGTGAAAATCACCAAGTTGTTCCTCCCTAACTCATTGTAGGACTGGAGGAGTCACATTCATCGACTGAAGGAAATATTCTTCATCCTCATCCATGAAGGATATATAAATCATGGATAACTACTCTGTCTCTTCACTTAGCATTTGTAAACCAGACCTCCTATTGAGCGTGCCTACCTCCACCTTCCCCTTCCCAAGAGTATAGACTATTTCAAAGTCATAGTTATAGAGAATCACAATCCATCACTACTATCTAATTTTAAGGTCCTTATGTGAGAATATATACCTGAGACTCTTTTAGTTGGAGTAGATGGTAAATTGTTCACCCATCAAGTAGTGTTGCTACATCATCAAGGAAAAGACAACTTTTGATAACTCTAGGTCATGGGTTGTGAAGTTACTCTCATTTTACATAATCTTCTATGAGCCATAAAAAACCAAGTCATGCCCTGACGCTTCATAGAAGTATACATACCCAACACCCTCATCTGGTATTCTAAAGATAAGGGCACTCATCAGTCTCTGCCTCAGTTCAAGGAAACTCTAATAGCACTTATCCTTCCACACGAATATTTTTCACTTATTTTTCAAAGATGGCAAGGGTGATTATTCACTAGAAAAGTTGGGCATGAAACATTGGCAGTATCCATCCAACCCAAAGAAACTTTGCACCTCAATCACGTTTCTGGGTGGCTCCCAATAAAGCACTGCCTCTATCTTTGATAGATCAACTGCAACTCCGGCCTCCAAGTCAATGTTTCCCAGAAATTAGACATCCCAAATATAGAACTGGCACTTCGAGAGATTTCCTTAATGCTGGAACTCTCAAAGTTTATACAAGACTCTTCGTAGGTGTATAGTGTCCTCCTATTACGATGTCAAGTACACCAAGATTTTATCAATGATGGCCACAATTAAATGATCAAGGTAATGTTGGAAGATCATATTCATGAGTCCCATGAACTCTTTTGGGGGATTGGACATACCAAATGGATTTATCATGAACACATAGTGGACATAGCAACATCTAAAGGTTGTCTTTGGTAAATCTTCATCTCGTGCCCGAAGCTGATGATAGCCGGATCTAAGGTCGATATTTGAAAAACAACTCACTCACTTTAGTTGATCGAAGAAGTCACCAATACTTGGAAGTTGATAATTGTTCTTAATGGTAACTTGGTTCAGGCGCTGGAAGTCCATTCATATCCTTAAACTCTCATTTACCTTCTTAGGGAAAAACATTGGGGCATTCCATGGTGAAATGATGGGCCTCACGAAGCCCATATCCTACAATTCCTCCAGTTGTACACTCAATTCATGATGCTCCATAAGGGAATATGATATTTTGGTGTGGATGTTGTTGTTTCACCTAGGTACAGTTCGATGTAGAGTTATACCCCCCTCTGAGGAGGTAGTCCCAGAACATCCTCTTGAAAGATATCATCTTACTCTTCCACCACTACAGGAAATCTTGGACTCCTCTCGTCCACTGAAACAGGGGTGAGGGTATCCAATTGTTGAGTTATCGACTTCAACTTCCTCCATGAAAGTCCATTCTATGATGTAAAGGATCCCTTCGCACCGGTGAAAGAAAAACGCATCCAATCCTCATGGACACAGTGCACTTTGCACATAAAACACTCAATCTGAGCATGAATTGTGAATAACTAGTCCATACCCAAGATGAATTTGTAAGGCCTCGATGCCACTAATAAGATATCCCAAACAAATCTATCACCAACTAGTATAAGGTCACACTACCAACACAAATCTGTAATCATCCAATCCCCTCCTGTAAGAGTCTCAAATCCTAAGGATCAAGCTGACAGATCCACCAGAATCTCTAAGCCTCGAACAAGGTCCATGGAAAAGAAAAATATGACTTGAAACTTTGTCTATAAGAACATCATCTAAGTTGGAGAAGACACAGATCATACTTGTAATCATATCTGTTTTCCATAGTCATAAGCCTCCGTCACATGAAGTGGGCCTCGCCCCTATCCGCTAGCTCTCTAAGGACATAGTTGACCACCTAGGGGTGGTGGTGTAACACCTCGAACCATCGTCCATTGCCTGCTTCTTGACATGCTCCCCTTTCATGTCTACAACCATGCAGACATTCTCAATCGAACCTCTGACTCTTCCTTGGAGGTCCCTCGACCATATGTTTATCATCTATGTGTTGGGTTGGGTATTCCCGAGCCATGATTACATGCCCACCACATGTGAAGGATATCTTGGTTTCCTACTCACAACCTCTACTATGGGATCCCCTAACTATCAACCCCCGAGTCCTGGGGTCACCCCCAAAATGACCTAGAATTCTTGGTCCCCAATGTCTAATTTCTGTTTCTCACCATTGGAGACACCATCGCCTGATGTCTATTGGTGGCTCTGGTTTTCGGCGCCTTCTCTACTGTGAATCTCCCTATAAGAAGGGCTCGCTGCAGCCCTTTCGCCTGAATGGGGATGTTGAGAGACATCATGGATTCCCTAATCTCATGTCCGAGTACCTAAAAAAGGTTCATCCCGTGTTGAAAGGGTCTGGAACCATGTTTGTGGAGTAGAATGTGATGTTTGTAAACCACGCAGAGTACTCAACCACTGACAGGATTCCCTGATGCATTTGAATCTGCTCTTATATGTGCACCGAGCAAAATGTTGTGGGGAAAAATTATCCTGGAATAGTCGCTTGAAGTCTATCCAGGTGAGGGTCACCTCATCATGAGTCTAAATCATCATAATCCTCCATCTCCATTTTGATTCCTGGAGAAGGAATGTGGCCAAGATCACCATATGGTCAAGCGATGTCCTCACTAAGCGAGAGAATTACATCACTACCTCTATCTAGTCCTCAGCGACCTGAGAATCTATCTCTCCCCTATACCTAGGAGGTCTCTATCTTTGGGACTCATGCAATCCATCGAGCCTACGTGCGTCCTATACCAGTGACGATAGTAGTAACTGCTGATCAATAGGTGGTGGTAACACCGATGGACCACCCGGAGGGGCCATCTCTTGCAGCAGTACCTAAAACGATGCCTCATTGCTAGGAAGGTTGTCCATACGATCGTGTATCGGAAGCCTAACTGGTTGTCTGTGTGGAGGCGTCCTGAAATAGATCAAGATGTGCCGTAGTCATAATTTTATAAATGATTATATGAATATTATTCAAAAATATGATAAGGAGACACTTATGCAACCATTGTTTTCATGTATAGAGCTGAAAAAGTAGAATAGAGGGTCCGAGTGTATGGATACATCAGCTGCCACACCAACACCGGAATCCCCAAATCTGAAAGTCAATCTCGAAACAATTACCCCTATTATCCCAAACAAAAAAACAAAATCTTAGTCTCTAATGTATAACCGACCACCTTTGATATCACATTGTTATGACCTGTCCCTCAGGGCACATGATGTGACATACCCCATGCATGCCTCCTGAAGGCCATGGGTTGGAAACTAGAATCAGAGGTGTCAACCTACAAGTGGGATGCATTTTCCTGAGTACAAGTACACAGTCACACACAACCACATACCACAACTAGAAAATTAAACTACCATTCTACTACAAATAACCACTGAGTATAAGTACAATTGATAGTAAAATCGACTAGAATACAAACACCAAAAAAGACTAACTAGAAAATGGGAAAGTAAAAAAAAGAAACTTTGGATAGAAAAATGATGAAAATACCACATGATGTGATGATATATAGTATCTTTTGGAAGCTGTATAAGAATGTCACATATGCCTGGTCTCACTGGGTGCCACCGGGTCCTGGGCCTCTAAATCCTCCATCAAGGTGGCAGTCGTCTGCATCAAACACAACATGTGCGGGTGAAGACCATGCATGGGTGAGTAACAAAATTATCAGTATGAACCCAAGAAAAGGAAAGACCACAAAAAAAAATCCAAAACTAACCCAAAAATAATGATCACTAAGTATGATCTTGAATCAAGAAATCTCAAACAAGGTATATTATAGAGTATGATAGTAGAACCATTAGTCACATCATCGAAAACCTTGGGCTACTAAAGAACTCCTCTAGAATGAGTACAATGGGAATGTCGGGTCACACAGGAGTCGCTTCCCACTAATCTTAGTACTGTTGTGGTACTTTTACCTATTCAGTACCGAAGGTATACTAGGTCACACAGAATACGCTCCCCAATGTGGGCTTTCCAGTTCACACAGAAGCCGATTCTCACTAATCTATGGCCATATTGAGGTACACCTCATATAGAGTATCGTGGATCTGTTGGGTCACACAGAAATCTCTATCCATTTTAGGGCTTCGTAGTGCCAAATAAGTCACTTTCCACTGGTCTATAGTATTCGATCCACACAGGTTCACTCATCAAGAGTCTTTAGGTCTCATCGAACTGTAGGGTTTCACCACGTAGCACACTTGATCGGGGGATGAACGCTCCTAAATCCATTAATAAAATTTCAAATTCCATAAAATCCACCACATATTATTGAAAAATATCGGCCTAATTGCGAGGGATCCAACACCACAAATGTCTTGTTAATCAGTTATCTGGTTTGAATGTTGTGGGGTTTTTCCCAAAAAGGGATTGTTTTTTATGGGTCCTGTCTGACCTCGGTTGTACCAACCTGACCCGAACTAGTGTCCATTGACCCGACCTTGGTCCCCTACATACCGGGTCCACTAGAGGTTTTTGGGTATGTCTCCTAGTAGGGACATGGTAGGTGGCCCCGTACGGCTCTCCATTAACCCACATGTCATCTAGAAGGTTGTCCCCCAACCGTATGGGATGCGGTGCGGTGCGTCCTCCATGGTGCATTGATGTAGTCGGGTGGTCGTGTCCACCCGCTATGCCTTGGCCTGAACTGACCGTGACGGTCTTCTCTGGAATGCTGTCGTGGAATGCTTATGATGTTCGTCGGCATCGTCGCGCAAAAAAAATACTCTTTGGACCACCGGGTCCACAATGGTGCTCCGTTCATCGCGCCGACTACGCATATGGCCTCTGTGGGGTATCGCCTTCCCTACAAAGGCCTCGAAAACATTTATTGCTGCTTTTTTGAAAATTCATCCACAAATGACGCATAAGGTGGAGGGGGGTTTGTAATTTTTATTTTCAAATCGTGCTCTCCATGAAAAAATTTTAAAATAGGGGATGCATGGGTATGATGGTCCATAAACAACAACGGAACCCTTAAAAGAAAACACATGAAACATCTTCCTCCCACTAGAAGAGATGATCCGTGGATCAACCTTTTCATGAGTTGATCCACGTTCGTCATTTAAAATGATGAATGGGGAAAATATAAAACAAAACAAACCCCTACCTTGAAGCAGTTTGACATTGAAGCAGTCCTCCCATGAATGTTCAAGAAGTCAGTGGCATTCGTTGATTCTCGACTCAGTTTGTCGAGGTTTTTTGAAGTTGTTAACATTCTGTTGGTGTTTTTCATTCTTCATTGGAGAGAAAACTCGCCAATGGTTCATCAGATAATTTTCCTCTATTTAACCCCTTATTATAGAATGTGTTATTCCATAAAAAGGAAACACATCGAAGCATTAATGTTACACTGCAGCATTACCTTGTTACACTGTTTCATTAATGAAATAGCGTAGCATTTTCACATGCACAAACAAGTCATTAAAGAGATACCATTAATAATCCATGTCACCTCACAACATAGACGTCTTCCTATCCTTAATGGTTAGAAAATAAATAAAATAAAATTTAATGTTATTTAATTATATTTTTCGAAAATTCTAAAAAATAAATTTTCCGTCCGACCATTGTGGGTCGATGTTATTTTTTTTACAGGTGAATCCCGCTGTTCTGAGTTCAACGATTCCATCAAATATTTGATCTGATCACTATTTCAATAGTTATAAAATCTATCTCGCACGTTTACTTAATTTAACTAAAATATGTTCAAAATTCTATTATGGGATCACCGGGCATCAGAATCACTTGTCGTCAAAGCATGTTGTCTTGAAATAATTCCATATAATATAAAAAATTATACGGAAATTACAAGACAGTAAAACTTCTTCAATGGATATATCCATTGAGGGTACCCTCGTTAATAGGTACCAAGAGGGTTATTTGGGTGGTTATATTAGTCTCTTTCCAAATAGAGAAATATCTCTCAGTTGAGTGACATTTGGTATGGCGAGGTTACTCACCAACTTTTAGTTGTTGGTGTTTGTCCCCTCTCGTTCTGTGAGCCATAAGGGATGGTTGAGATTTTGTTTTGTGTTCTTAGAGGTGGAATTCTTCCTTAGGTCATTGAGTAGGTTATTCTTCAAATCAAAGAGTTTATTAACTCATGATAACATTCCAAGTGTTTTGTTGGAAAAATTAAGATGACTAGAATATAAATTCTATGGTCAGGACTATTATACTAGAGAGTCTATTGTGAGTATTTCTATGTATGTTTTGGGAGTCCATGTGGTATGTGTCGTTTTGTTGACATCCTAGAGATATCAGGTTGACTAGTTATGTTTAGCCAGGGATGGTCTTGAGATACAATCTCTATCTCATTTGTGGTCCCTCAAGATGGCTCAAGTTAACTGATTTTTGTCTATTACTCCATTTTCGGTTTGGGTTTTGGGGTGACTACTGAGTAATTTTATACTCACCCATGCAATGTAAATGCTCGTATGTGTTGTGTCTTGCATAGAACATAATCCATTCGACAGAGTCCCATTAGGACCCGATGTAGGAAGATCCTAGATTCTAGAATGACCACATTTTTTATGGGATCTTATCCATAGATATTACTGATGGGTGTATGATAGTGATCCCCTCCATATGAGAATGTCCGATGCTTTTACAATATTATTTGGGTGGCCACCATATGTTCCTGTTTTGAACTTATTATGTACTATTGTTTGGGATAGATTTAATCATACATTTAAATTTTAGTTTTTTTATATATCTCTCCACTGTTGCATAGAGGCTTATCTGGGTGCATGTATAAAAATATAATTATACTAAGACATACCATGACTGTGATAGCCTACTTTGCATTAGTCACCAACCCTTAACCTATTGGAGGTGGACTTTGAGAGTGGCATATAGAGCCCTGTTGGGTCGGGTCATGACATAGAATATCATGAAAAAGAAGGAAATTCATGATATATCATACAATATGGACATATATACACCTTAGAATTAATTTAGGAGAATAAAAAACATGAGTCTCTAAGTATTAAAATTGAGAATAAACTATATTAACTATTTGGTATCTTTTTAAACATAAACCCCATGAAATAAAGATAAATTGAATACATACATGGGTTGTATACACACGACGTAAAAGTAATGGACGGTGAATAAATCATGTATCTCTTGAGAATAAAAAGAGATATGAAGTCCCATTACCTTGTGTCTTGACTCTCTTTGTACTTATAATATCAATTTATATAATAAATATAAATTTATTATACATATATTATAGAAACATATTATTATATCCAGTACCACATATGGTTTTATTATTACCTTATATTACCTTCTTTTTTATAATCATATTTTATGATTTTAGTTTGGGTAATATTCGCTTTATTTTTCGAATGTGTCTTAATTTTTTAAATCATTGGTTCTTATTCTAATATAATTATTTACATAATTTAAAACAAGCTAAAAATATAATTTATATACAATATTGTTTTATTATAATAATCCATATATTATATTAGAATAAAATGGAATAAACTGATAATGGAGATGGTAAGCCGTATGTACTCACTAACGTTGTTTCTGTTTAATTATTTTGTTGAAATAAATAAAGTAAGAGAAATATACATATATATATATAATTATTATAATAGATTTATTATATCATATATATTCCCTAAACCCATCCTTAATACATTCAATGTTGTGTATAAACGAATCACATTTCATTATGGGGGCGTTTGTCCACACATCCTCAAATGAAATTATCAGAATAATGCAAAATAGAAAGTATAAATAAATGTTTTGTAAAGAAATTAAATAAGATTAAATTAAAAATATTTATAATATATAAAATATATAAATTGAGTTCCTATCAAAAAGTTAATCGTGAGAGGCATTAAAGAAAAATGATCAATCATCATTTCATGAGGCGGTAGTTTAATGTACATATAAAAAATATGTTTGTTACCCATTAGAAGGATTTGTATGTAAGTTTAGGTCACAAACATGGCATAAAAATTACTTATTACATTTATTATAATGGTTTTTTTATAAAGTAACATATTAAAGGGATTTTTGGTGGTGGAGAATGATAATAAAAAGAAAGGGTCTTGAGAGACTAAATTACCGCTTAATCGGGTAACTCATTTGGGTTTGTATGAAATGGATTTCCTGGATTACTTTCTGCCAAAAAGGTGTCTCTATGGATAAAGGGAGGTATTTTTAGATTTGGGTTGTTTAAATAATGGCTGATATTAAAATGTTTTAGAGGTGTGAGGAGGTGGGAAAGTTGGTTCCCATTTATAGGGAAGGAAAAGGACTCACAATGATTTTTTTTAAACATGTTAGGTGTAACCATGTTATTACCTAGAAAAAAAGTAATTAAAATCCAAAAAAATCATTACATGATGATTTATTAACTAAATATGTCCAATAAATGGGTTTTGGACATGTATCTTGGTCATTTGTCCCCAAATATTATCTTTTAGTCCCAAATTATGCTTAATTTGACCTTAATCACTGTGTTTAATTTTAATTACTTTTACTAATAATTTTGGTCCAATTTAAGATATTCTAGTTAGAATATAAATATAATACTGAATAAAATGGTTTATTTACATTTTTTAAAAATTTAATTCATATAATCATAAAAATTAAAATTAATCATAATCCCTCAGACATGATGTAATAATAAGTATCTAAAGCACAAAAATGTTCAAAAGTTTGCTACATTTTTATATTAAATTTCAAATAGAAATTGATTATAATGACCTAAATTGTATTAATATATGTATAAATGATCAAATTTGACATTAAAGAAAATTAATTTGTAGTTTAACATTAATAAATATTTAAACGAAAAGTTACATATTCACTTAAATGTAGTATTTTTTCATTATTCATAAAAAATGATGGTTCTAAGAAAAATCCCAAAAATTTAACCTATGATAATTTTGGAATTATAAATTCTAAAATGAAAAATATTAAAATTATATATGTTTCTAAAATTATTATTTTTTGTTCTTCATTGAAGGAAAGAAAAATCAATTTATTTGATAAAATTAGTATATTGTTAACATATAATGACATTACAAAAAATCATATTTTTCATTATAAATATGTTATATCTAACATGTTCAAATATTTATAACAATTAAATGATGTTCTGTAGAAACTCAATAATCCATTAATGTACGCCAAGTCAGTCTTGTGTGTAATGCATGACAAGTCAGTGTTTCATGTAGAGCAAGCCAATATATTGTTTTGTCCAGTGCATTCAAATTTGGTTTTTCGTATAACACAATTAAATATGGCTCAATGTGGAAGGAATGTTTTAAAAAGTGTTTTAATATATATATATATATATATTAATTTCATGTGAAATGAAAAATAGAAAAAAGATAAATTATTTTGAAACAAAAATATTCCAGAAAATCTAGAGCTGTTACAGGTAGGATGTATGATCTAGATATAAAATACATATTAAAAGGTTGAGATTTGTGTTTGGATTTGTTTTAGGTATGAAAGTATGTCTTGTGACATTATTGACCTTACAAAGTGTTTTTGAGCTCATGAGATGGGTTCCATGATCAGTTTCTTTTTTCCTATATATAGAGAATGTGTTATTATATTTATTGAATGATTCTAGGGTGGAGGTGTGGATCCAATCCCTAGACCTTCTTTGAGTGAGAAGGTGTTAATATGAACTCCATAAAAATGTTGAGGTCCCATTATTTTGTATTGTTTGGTCTAACCATGAGTGACAATGTGTGGATGGGTATGATATATTTAGCCTCTCTTAAGTTAGAATATTTTCTTATATAAATTCATGTGTGAAAACTCTTCAATGATAATATGTGTCCATGATACTTAGTGTATGGCCTCCCATAATTGAGATGTGATAAACATAGGATTAATGATATGTAAACCTACACCTTCAGGTAGTGGTTGACATGAACTATGACATCATATCCAGATTCATTGTGCATGGATCCACATATGTGGCATGAAATGATATCTTACTCCTTCCTGTGTAGAGTCAAAGTAGAAATGGTTAAGTATCATGGTGGATCAGTTTACACATGATACACAGAACTGTATGTTTATATGTGAATTGTATGTTATGATTATATATGTATGTGTTAAATGAGTATGAATATTCACCATATATGTATTTAATGAATATGTAATGTATTATAGTATACCATATTATTTTTATAGAATTTATGATTCTTACATGGTCATTGGAATAACCCATACATTGTTTTTTTATATATGGGATGACCCTCATATTTTCTCCTTGGGAAATAATTCCACATTGACATTGTCGCATGATATCAGTCTATTAGGCAATTTAGTCTAATGATTATTCAATTATATTATATCATTTTATTTGTAGGATAGTGTATTTATTTTAAAATTTGGTTTATCATGTGTACCCTCTACTGGGTAAATTATTTATATAATGATTTATGTATGTTTATCTTCTCCCATAATTATATTTTTCTATCAATCTCATATAGATTGTTTACTGCATTATTTTATAGACTATATTTTCCCAAATTTATCCTTGTTTTTCTGTAGGTTTTTTAATTTATTTTTTTATGGAGGGGTCATGTACACTTTTCAGAAGAGTCCAAAATGATTTTTAGGCCTTATTTTCAATTGAAAATTCACCCCATGACCCTTTTCGACCCTCTCCACTTATAGGAAGACTCTAATATAAATCTATTAATGATTTCTATCAAGTGAAATCTCTACTAGGGTTCTACTTAGGCGATCTAGGTCAAATCATTACAATTGTAAACAATATGAAATGATGGATCCAATATATTTTCTCATGTATGATATGTGATATTTTTTAATAATAATGAGATGATATGAAAATCATGAAAAATATAAATTATATTAAAATGATATTTTAATCCCAATGATAAATAAAATTTTCTATTAATAATAGAATTATTAAAATATTTTATCCATGATAATGGATTGTTTCAAGATATTTATTAAACTCATATAACGTTTAAAGAGTATTTTTCAAATAAATATTTTTAAAGTGTTATATAATTTTAATTTAATAAATTAAATTCATCCATGTGGATTTATTTTTATAATAAAATGTTTCAATGTATAAATAATATATTTTCAGTAAGTTAATTAGAAAAAGGAATGAAATATGACTAAGAACAAACAATATTATAAATATGATTTTTTATAAAAAAATATCATTCAATAAATATATATTAAATTTTCAAATAAATTTTAAATTCATATTAGAAATTGAAATTGATTAAATAGATAACAAATTTTTTGTCATCATTTTTATATTATTTAATATGGTCAATTTATTTTTTATTTATAATGATAAATTTATAATAAAACAATTAAATCAGCATGATTATGGAAAAATTAGACAAAATGGTTAAACTAAATGTTATATAAATAAAAAATAGACCATTTAATAAAAAAATGGATAATAATATGCATGAATAATGTCTATTATTATAAAATATTTTAACCTCATTCTTTTTTAAATGAATTCCTTATATGTTATGGAATAGATTTTTTCAGATATGACACTCAAAACACACCTATAAATGTTCCCCTTCTTTAAAACTACATAAACACTCATTACCATTGGTTCTATTGTAAATACATATACATTTCTCATTTACCAAAGCCTTATTAGGCATCTGGTATCCTTTCGACCCAATAAAAAAGTAGATATCCTATATTTTAAAGGATCCCCTTTTTAGGTGATAATTCATCAAAATAAATACCTACTGGTTCACTATTTTGTTAAATTGCATTTTCATATTCAATAGTTATAAATCCCATTATAAATGATAATTATATTCAATTAACATCATTGTGATTCTATGAAGTTTATTTTACTAGTATATAACTCTAAACTAATAGTCATTCATTAATATATCATGTTCTAATTTTGGTCAGTTCAACCATAGACCAGATTAATATAGCAATATCATTATTGTTTAATCATTAATGTTTATTTAGAAATTAATAATTTTAATATATCATATTTAGGAGTAATGTTTTTTCATGAATTTGTTTCTATAAGTTTAATTAAAAAATATAAAAGGTCAATATAAAGTAACATAATGTCATAGGAAGATTACCTGAAATAAAGTCATAAAGGATTCTTTTCTCACAAACCATACCCATATATCCCAAAATATAAACTTGTTAATACAATAAACATTGATAAAAATTGATTACATAAGACTTATTATTATATTATTGTCGAATTATTAAATAAGTAGGACCAATATCTCTTTAAAATATTTTGTCTAATAATAAAAAATACTACAATTTGATGATGAATATAAAGAAATACTGACTAATATATCTATAATTAATTATTAGAATTTAAATATACTTTAGATAATGTATATGAATATTGTTCTCAAATATTTCATTAAGTATATTATGCTTAATATATTGTAGTTCAATATGTTTTAGAGGATGATTGATTTATAGTAAAGGGATTATTTTCAAATTAGACATTGATATTAAGATGTTTTTTGTTTAAGAATACACTAAGTGAAATTGAATATTATTTACACATAAAATTTAATATATTTTAATAATATTTTATCATTTCTTATTTTTACATTTATTATTATGATTTTATCTCCCTTTGGTTCCTAATTTGATCAAACGGATATTTATATGTAGAGAAAACCCTTATCTCATACTTTTTCATAAAACATTGTTCTCTATGTATATATTGTTTAAATAATTTTCTATATATCCATCCATATATAACAATTATTAATTAATGTAATTTTTTATTTTCCTTGAATTTATTTACTGTAAAATAAAATGAATATTTATTTAAAAGTTTTCTATATAATTCATTTTCTATTGTCTTTCAAATTTTAAACAAAAGTGTGAAAGTAAAATATTTTTTAAATGTTTATATAATTAAAAAATTACCATTATCTTCAATTTTACTATTTATGAATCAACATACATATATTTTCAGAGTTTTCATATAGAAATTATTTTCAAAATTTTTAAAATGATTTTATATTCATATTAAGAGGTATAAACAGTAAAGAATACTTCCATTTATGTTTCAAAGAAATTTTCTAGTGCTTTTATAAAAGTGTTTATCATACATTACAATATATATTACTATTTTTTATTATCCAATAGGGATATTTTTTAATTATTCCATCAATAAGTTTTCTTTTTTTTTATTAGGAAAATAAATTATGGTTGTTTTTATAAAACCCATTAATTTATCACATGTTTTTCAAGCTAAGATGGGATTATAAAAATATTCATGTTAAAATAGTCCACCTATGTATTCAATACCATTATATGATGTGTAAGTCCAATATATCCCACCAATAAATTGGGAAATATTTTATATTTCATGAGATAATGATGTTCTAGATGTACGTGATTGCATTTAGGTATGATCAAATGTTTTTGGGTAGACATGATTACCGTTTTCTATCTTCACTATGTTATGATTTTCTATTCTTATAATTATTCCACATTGATATGTTATTCCACCAGCCTATGATATGAACCATTTATCATTATTAATATACAATATACTATATTATTAATCAATTATATGGTAGTTATCCTTCCCTTAAATCACTATGAATAATTATTTACTACTCCAATGATATTTTAATTAATTATTTATGTTATGCTCATATTCATAGATTATGATTATTTACTCACATTTACACACATCATTGATTAATGTATTACATTATAAAAATATCCTTATATAATGACTCTTTTTTTGAACCATCTGTTGTTGGGTGTGATACATTGATATTACGATGATGTATATTGTTTATTTTATCATACCTATACGATCATGTTATATTAACATAGGATCTCCAACTGTATATATTTTATTTACCTTTACCGAGAACCTGATCCCAAAACGTTATTATGATTTCATTCTCTAATATATGATTTATAGATTAATTTATGATTATTTCTAGAAGGGGTTCTAGAGTAGTAAAATTATAGAGAACTTTTCTCAATGCTGAATTAAAATATTTTTAAGCATTAAATCTCCAAAGACACCAAAATAATAGTTTATGAGGAGTTATTTATTTTTCTATATAATTAATATTCATGTAAAAATTGGGAAAATGTATTCATGTTATGGATCAGTCATCTCAGTTGGTATCAAATCATAAGTGTATCATTTTTAATTTAGTAATGGTGACAGGAGTCTGTGTCTGGGGAACATCAGTTTTTGTTAGAGTAGAGTTTTGTTTTTTTAAATATTATTTTATAGGGAATAATATGATAGAGCATAATATGGAAAATGATGAACCATGTTCTATATAAAAAGAACCAAAAATGTAATTTTTTGAAATTATTATTTCATAATTTGGCCATATTTTGATTGATTTCTTATTTTCCATATTTTTGCTTTATACACACATTGATATTTTTGGTTTTAGTTGAAAACTAAACAGACAAGGATTTAAGTTAACAATGAGTTTGATGAGAAATTTAATAAACTTCATAATAATCAATAAAATGGAATGGAATATAGATACTAAAACTCCATGGAAATGAACTCTTTGGTTATGAGTATTAACCTAAAAAAAATTGAGCTCTAGGAAACACTAAAGAAGGAGTATCAAACTATCAATTACTACATATATCAATGAACACCTTACATTAGAGGGTATTTTGATCCATTGGTTGATGTGAAATATATTAATAAGATAGTAATAATAGTTTTCATTATATATTTTCATGTTTTATAAGAAGTTTTATTTATTTTATTATCATTTGTAAAAAGAATCATAATAACAGTGAGCACTCATTATTTATAAAAGGAAATAGGCACAAATCAATTGAATAGAATGGGGGATTTTAAGAATATATTCCTCATACAATATTTTCCCAAAACACATCACACTAAAACATGTAGCTAATTGTTGTAGATGAATCAATAGGATGATGAATCCCATTGGTAACTGTAATATAATAATAATAAGAAATTCAATGTATTATTCTGGTATTAACAATAACCTAAAAAAAGAAATAGATATGATTTTTAATGTGTTAAATACATGCCTTCAAAATAAATTATTTATAAGGTATGTTGGTATCTATGAAGAAATTTTGAAATGGTATCACAATATATAAATATATATTAGAGACTCCAACTATTATCCCGGTTTTGGGGAAAATAAGATAAAAATGATATTTTAAAGAAACTAAAATTGTAAAATTGATATGGATGTAAGATAAATAATCATCCTACAAAGAAATAATGTGGGATGAATCATGGATGGACATATCTAAATAGGATATGAAAATTCATCATCTAAATAAGTGAAATTATTCAGGAACATGAATATATATAAGATATGATGGGGTGAACAAATGAAATAGATGAAGATACAACTCAACCTAAAGCACCACTAAGAGTCCTATTTCATAATTTTAGAGAGTATAAGCATCGTGCCATCTAGTGAACCCAAAATGGGAATATGAAAACAATAATTTATTGTAACCAAATTTGATAAGGTATAATGGGATGTTTTATGAAATCAAAATAGCTAATGAGTAGAGACCCAAATATTAATTTACATAGACATTACATTAATTTTTTGAATACTTAATACATAACAAAAACCAACAATCAAGGATTGTAATAGTTTAGTGTCTTTGTAAACTCGGAACACAATCGACTAATCATGGTGAATGATCTTCAACATCTCCCATAAAGATCTTCCCCATTTTTTCTTACCTAAAACCATTCTTTATATCCTTGGGAAAAGAAAGCATAAAACAGGTGGTCTCAAATGCTCAGTAAGGGTAAACATAGAGAACATAAAACAATATATAATCATTTTAATTCAAAAACAAGAACATAAAATCTAATCATAAAAATCTCAAGCAAAGACATAAATCTTGGAAGTACATAAGGTATATATCATAAAGGAACATAAATCATGATAAAATAGAATGGTAATAAAACATGTAATTGTGGAAAACTATTAATCACATGATATGATTTCCATAGTATCCAAGTCATTGTTACCAATACCATCATAGTGGAAAAGGCCCTTACTGAATCGAGTTCACTCCTCGTTCCAGTCCTATATCACTGAATCGGACTAACATACCATTCCAGCCATGTCTATCTCATGAGATATAAATCTTTAACCAATTCATTGGAGGGATATATTGTTCCCATCCCTCTCATAATAAAATCATTCTTACTTTTTCCACAATATAAACATAAATTATTCATCATAACCCAACGAATAAAAATGGATTTCATAAACATCAATACATCATTACATAATCCATATTAAACAAATGGATATCATTTCATCATAAGAAAAGTTAAACCATGTAAATAATAGAGATATTATACTTGAAACATATACATATGAAATAATGTCATCTTAGATGGAAATGGTTTTGATAAAACACTTGAAAATAATTCTTGAGGAAAATATCCTTTCTTATTAAAAAACATTTTCTTTTCACAAAATGACATGAAATTTTAAAATAAAATGATTTTTTTGAAAATAGTCATGAAATATTTTAGAGTAAAATTCATGAAAATAAGTTGTTATGAAAACGTAAAAATCCGTTCATGACGTATAATTTAAGAAAAACATTATCCTCAAACTTTTAACTGCGGTAAAAAAAAGGCAAAAGTTACTATTAAACAAAAATTATTTTCATCTTATTGAACCACATTTTACTTCTTGATAACAACCATGTATGTCAATTATTTTAAATTTAATTCACATAAGTGGTAACATATTATTTAAATGAAAGAGTCAGTTTTTTAACTACCACTAAGTGGTTTCACTATTCATCAAAAATTGATGTTTTTCATAAAAATACCAAAAATTCAGCCTATGGTATATTTGATATTCCGAATTCAAAAATGATGACAATTTATCCAAATTCAAAACATATAAGTGGAATTAATTAATTTTAAAATTAATTCCCATCATCAAAACAAATAGCATGTTTTAAAGAAACAATAACAATCAAAAGATCGACACTTATTTATGTCCAATTTCAAAGTGAAATTAATTTCAATGACCAGAATTAGATTAAATGAAAAACATATATTCTAATTAAAATTTAAAACCAATTAGAAAGATAATATAACCATATAAATTATTGCGATGAAAAAAGTTGTTTTTAATTTAAATATAGCGTATTTTTACAATTCATTAAAATATGAATGTTATCAGAATAATATGAATAATTTATACAATGTAAATTTTTATATAATAATTCCGAAGATAAATTTTATTTTGTAAAATAGAACTTATAAACATGTCAAAAACTAGTTTTAAAGTGGGTGGGCCATCAAAAGGATACAAAACTGTATTTTTTGAAAAATACTTATTTTACCTGAAATATTTATTTTGTTCTCATACCATGTTCTAGAAAATGTTTAAGATGAATAATTATGTTATAAAACTCAAAATTTAGTTAATACTATTCATAATGCCTTTTCCATAATAATATTATAACAATATATCATTGTTTAGTGAAACCGGGTATTGCGTACTACACACGCTATCCTGGAATGGTCACGATTGCGTGTAATACAAGGAAAGTCAAGGTTGCGTGTAGTGGAAGCTCCCTTTGTGGTTTCATATAACATAATCAAAAATTATTTTATTTATACATTAAACAAAATCTATACTTAATGTTGCGTAGAATAATTTCAACAAAATGAACTTGAAATCGTGTGTAAAATGAGCCATGAATAGTGTTTCTTATACTGCAAGCTAATACGGTGTTGCGTATAGTACAAGCTAAATTTGATGTTGCATACAACACAAGACATCAATTAAATTAAAAAGAATAATTCTCATAAAATCACGGGTTGTTACATTCGTCCCCCCTTAAAATGAATTTCTCCCTTGAAATTTATCGGCGTTATAGATGGTTTACTACTTAAAAGTTTCTTTCATAGAAACCCATATATTAAAAAGGAATACTAAAACATAATATTAAAAAATTGAAGTATGAAACACAACAGTTACCAAAATTAACTCGTCACTGGGTTTCCACATAGAATAACATAAGTGAAAATATGGATATGGAAGAGAAATTTAACCATCAAGTTCTGATGGAGAGTGGTAGAGAACATGGCTATGAAAAATCCAACAATCACAAAGACATAAATTTGTGATTATGTAAGTTACCATATAATTCATCAGATATAAGAGCACTAGGACAACAGTTTTGGTTTTCAAGATCATTTCCTTAATGTGGAAGAATTTTTAAATTAAAAGAAATACTTACTTGACATTGGTACAATCTCACTGTTGTTTGTGTCGTGACCAATTTCCACATTATCCCTTAAAGAAATGAAGTTGAATTTGTCTTCCGTGAAGTGGTAGCAGATCACGCGATAGAATGATAGGTCATTCCATCTGTCTCAGACATAAGTTTAGAAAAAGTTATATACATAAGTCCATCTAGGGTGAGATTAATCATATATGGTTCCTAAAATGAAATTATACATCATCTATCTTACCATATAATAAAATAAAACTAGTTTCTACTAACTAGGGACTTCTTGTAGGCCAGTTGTAGGCGATAAACCATGTTGTACTTCAGTTCTAGGTTCGATTATCACAACCTTGTCTAACGCGACGGGTTGTCACCCATCTAATGGGTTGTCCTTTTTTTAAACTACATTATTACAACATTCCAGAAATAGTATCGAAAAAATGTTCTATCCTTAAACAATTATATTTTATGTCCAACATAATCCATTCTAACCTTTAGGCTTATCGAAATTACTTCTGTCCAATATTATAGTATAAAAAAACGATTACTAGAAATGTCCTCAACCAAGCATGTGAATACCATCATTTATCCCCCATATATCATAAAATATATCTTGTTGGTCACATTCCAAATATTTGAATTCTTTAATCATGTATTCTCTTGAAAAATGAATACCCATTGAACCATAGTGAAAACATGAATGCTGTCAAAAGTTAACTCCTTCCACATACCAAAATCCCAAAATTTCTATATACTCAATCCATGATATCACTTTGTCCTTATATCATTCATGAACTCATTAATACTATCAAACATCTCTTTATATCCTTATCCTTTCATTATTCACATATCATCTACCATCAAAAAATATTTGAATAACCTTTCATGGTTACCGGTACCATTCATCAAATACTTTAAAAAACTCAAGGAAAGACAACAGTGTAACAATCCTTAGATGATTCTTTATTCTATAGTACCATGACATTACTTATACAAAATTACTCTTTATAAACATGTAATCATTCCACTACCTTCTTAAACCATGGACCTATCTAGATCAATTCTTTAATCTCACGTATCATTTGTAGTCTCCTCCTCATCATCAATATAAATACTACCTATATGACCATGTTGAATCTCTACATGATATTTTCCTTTAGGGAATTGGTTTTCATAATAACCTTAAATTCCACATTTAAAACAGTTAACCATTATTGATGTCTTAGCAATACCATTATCCTTGTCCATGGTGTTAACAAAACCTTTTCTTTTACAATTACTAGCATTGTGTCCTTCTTTTCCACACCCAAAGCATCTTCCAGTTCCTTTGAAACATTCTCCCTGATGCCTCTTCCAACATGATTTACATGAGGGAAATTGAACTTTCTTTCCTCTATGATCATCATGAAACTCCATCTTTATTTTATTAGCTGAGTCAGGAAACTAACCAAATTTGAGATTATTGATCACATTATGAGATTTATGATTAGGCATAATAATGATATATGGACATCCAGATTCAATTTCATTTGGTCACTCATGAATAATATCATTTCATTGTCCATCATATCCTCCATTATCATGAGTCTTCATGATTCCATGCATTTTCTAAAACCCAAAAACAATAGTGTGAGAGACAAAAATCATGCTAGGGAAAAAACATAATAAAGGGGGCTTACCTTAGATATATAAAATCTTAGGGTTAATTCTATTATTGTTAACATTATTCTTGGACTATAACCTATACGTATACGTAACCTTAGGTAAATCCCTAGAAATACCTTAGAAATAACTCTAGGTATTTCACTAAAGTTTTCGCATCCTAGTTTCCAAATGTTAACTAAACATTTCCTCTGATACCAACTGTAGAGGTCTAGAATTACTTCCAGTGGACTATAATTGATAACTATCAGGGAAATCCATGGTCGGATACACCCCCTAGGTGGGATACACCATCCATCCCCAGTGGCAGCCATTTCCTCATTAATCCCTTAGGCAGAGAGCCATTCATCATCTAACACTCACATGTGAGAGTTCCAAAGGATCAGATTCATTACTACCTCCTTTACCTCTGATACCAACTGTGGAAAACCAAATCATGACGTACATAGACATTACATTACTTTTTCGGAATACTTAATACATAATAAAAACCAACACTCAAGGATCGAAATAGTTTAGTGTCTTTGGAAACACGGAACACAATCTTCTAATCATGGTGAAAGATCATCAACATCTCGCATAAAGATCATCCCCTTTTTTCTTACCTAAAACATTTCTTTATATCATGGGGAAAAGAATGCATAAAATGGGAGAGCTCAAATGCTCAGTAAGGGTAAACATAGAGAACATAAAACAATCCATAAACACTTCAATGAAAAATCTTGAACATAAAATATAATCATCAAAATCCTTATCAAAGACATAAATCTTGGAAGTACGTAAGGCATATATCAAAAAGGAACATCAATCATCATAAAATAGAATGGGAATAAAACATGTAATTGTGGAAAACCATTATTCACATGATATGATTTCCATAGTATCGAAGACATTGCTGCCAAGACTATCTTAGAGGACAAAGTCCGTTTCTGAATCGATTTCACTCCTCATTCAAGTCCTATATCATTGAACCAGATTAACTTACCATTTCTACCATGTCAATATCATGAGATATAAATCATTACCCAATGAATTGGAGTGATATATAGGTCCCAAGTATCTCATAATGAAATAACTCTTACGTTTTCCACAACATAAACATTTATCATTCATCATAACCCAAAGAATAAAAATGGATGTCATAAACATCATTCCATCAAAACATAATCCATATAAAACAAAAGGATATAATTTCATCATAAGAAAAGTTAAACCACGTAAATAATAGAGATATTATACTTGAAACATACACATATGAAAAAATTTCATCTTATATGTAAAATGGTCTTGATAAAACACTTGAAAAGAATTCTTGATGAAAATATCCTTTTTCTTAAAAATCATTTTATTTTCACAAAATGCCATGAAATTTTAAAAGAAAATTATTTTTTTGAAAATAGACATGAAATATTATAGAATTAAATTCATGAAAATAAGGGGTTATGAAACCGTAAAAATCCATTCATGCCATATAATTTAAGAAGAACATTCTCCTCGTACTTTTAACGGAAAAGTCAAAAAGTTACTCATATGGAAAACAAAATAATGATTCCTTCCATAACACTATATAAAAGTCAAAGAGGGATAAAAATAAATTTAAACATACATGGAAGACAATTAAACATTTTATGAGAACATTTTGGAAACATATGGACATGAATAATAAACATAACCCCAGTAAATATATACGAATAAGCAATCTCAGATAAAAATGAGATTGAAAAATTATCCCTTACCTTAGGTCTGATATGCTTCGTACGTGTCCAAAACTCCTGTATAATGATTTAAATACTTTCATTGAATTATTAAACAATCATACTCATTGTTATTATATCATATATGGTTCAATTATGATTTTATATTACCCGTTCTTCTGTAAATTCCATGTTAAAGCAGCGTTTTGGGTAAAATGGTTTTATTTATCGTACGTTATTGGACTTGTTGTTCTTGATATTATTATTACTTATATCAAGATTTAATTATTTCCATAATGTAAATCATGATTTTTATATCATATATATATATATATATTAGATAGAGAAATGAAATTAAATACACTGATCATGGAGACGGTAGGTCGTACGTACGCATGAATGCTGTTTTCTTTTCCTTATTGACTTGAATGGAAGTAAGTAGATGACACACATATATATATATCCAGATACTTTATCATGTCAAATATTTCATTATTATTCATTATATATAATTTATAATCACTCTTGAGTGGTTAACATTGAGAATGAATCTCATCGTGTCGTGGAGACGGTAATCCGTACATACACACGAGCGATGATATCGTTCCCATAATAGTTGAATTGAATTGGAGTGGATTATATAATATCTCAGAATCAGTATGATGTTATAATAACTATATATAGTCATTCATTACACCATTATACCCATTCATGTATGATGGTGGTGGAAAAAAAGATTACACCACGACATGGAGACGGTATTCCGTACGTACGCACGCGCGATGATTTCGTTTTCCATAGGATGAATAGAAGGTGAAATGGGGTTGTTTTATATTTATAATAACATATTAGTATATTAGATATAATGATTTTATTACTTTAAAATGAAATAACTAAAGAAGAATAATTTGAAGAAGAAAGAAACATGAAAGAATCAGTAGAAGAGATTACCTCTTCTTCAACACACCTCTTTTAATCTTCCATTTAAGGCACTAGAGTTGGTCTTTTGAGAAGAAAAAAACCTCAAGAATGTTTCTAGGGACGTGGAGAAGAGAAATGGGAAGGTTTGGCCAAGCTTGAAGTCTCAATGTTGTGTAAAGAGGTGAGGGAGGAGGTTCCCTTTTATAATGGAGGAGATGGGCACCTTTGGAAAGTGTGAAAATGTAATTTTATTATAAACTTATCTTCAGTTTTAAAAGGTCAATAAATCATTAAAGATGAAGATAAGATGACTCATGGTTGAAATAAAATAATCAAATCAAAATTGGACTTGTTTTGAATAATATTTTATTCATTATAATCTTATTTATCTAAATCGTTTATTAATGAGGTAACTACTGCATAATAATTGTGTCATAAATAATTTAATTTGTTTGATGTCTAAAAATTATAAAACAAAATACCATCAGGTAGGAAATATTTTTTATTTTTACAATGAATATTTATTGTCGAAAATATAATTTATATAACTCCTTATAAAAATTAATTACTAAAAGATTTTTGTTAATGTAAATTCTGTCTTTACATTATATTAATTAATCCAAATTGTCATTATCACTACCTAGTGTCACAATGGGGTCCCAAAATCGACCAAAGTATGCCCATGGTCAGCCAATACTCATATAATAAGGTTTGGAAAAGTGTTAAGGTAATTTTTAATTATTATAATATTCTTTTTACATTGAATTACCCTATTTACCTTTAACCGCGGTAAATGAAATTCATAAGTTACTATTCACCGATAATTATTTTCATCTTATTGAACCACATTTTATATATTGATAACAAAATTTTATGTAATATTTTTCAAATTCAATTCATAGAAGTGGTAAATTTTTATTTAAATTAAATAATGTTTTTAACTACCACTAAGTGGTTTCACTATTCAACAAAAATTTATGTTTTTCAGAAAAATACCAAACATTCAGCCTATGATATATTTGATATTCAAAATTCAAAAATGATGTCTATTTTTCCAAATTCATAACATATAAGTGTCATTAATTAATTTTAAAATTAATTCCCGTTACCAAAACAAATAGCGTGTTTTTAAGAAACAATAACTATCAAAAGATCGACACTTGTTTATGTCCAATTTCAAAGTGAACATATTTCCAATGACCAACATTAGATTAAATCATATAAATATATTCTAATTACACTTTAAAACCAATGAAAAATATAATATAACCATATAAATTATTTCTATGAAAAAGGTTGTTTTTAATTTAAATATACCGTGTTTTTACTATTCACTAAAATATGAAATTTATCAGAATAATATGAAAATTTTCTCCAAAGTAAATTTTTATAACCTGATTCCAAATAAGTATTTTATTTTGTCAAATTGAACTTATAAACATGTCAAAACTAGTGTTAAAGTGGGTGCTCCATCAAAAGGCGGCAAAACTGCATTTTTTTAAAAATATTTATGTTACCTGAAAAATTTATTTTGATCTCATACCATGTTCTAGAAAATTTTTAAGATAAATAATAATGTTATAAAATTAAAAATTTAGTTAATACTATTCATAGCGGCTAGTCCATAAAAATATTATAACAATATATCATTGTTTAGTGAAACCCGATATTGCGTACTACACATGCTATCAAGGAAGGTCGTGATTGCATGTAATGCAAGCCAAGTCAAGGTTGCGTGTAGTGAAATCTCCTTTTGTTATTTCATATAACATAATCAAAACTTATTTTATTTATAAATTAAAAAAATATATTCTTAATGTTTCATAGAATAATTTATACAAAACGAACGTGAAATTGTGTGTAACAAGAGCCAAGAATAGTGTGGCGTATACTGCAAGCTAATATTGTGTTGCGTATAGTACAAGATAATTTTAGTGTAGCATACAAAACAAGACATCAATAAAATTAAAAATAATAATTCTCCTAAAATCTCAGGTTGTTACATAATGTGGGTAATGAAAATTAACTGTTGTAAAGTCCACTCACCGCCCAATAAGAATTGAGAATGTAATATTTTTTTCTTCAAGAAAATTTATATATAGAATGTTTAAAAAAATAAAAAATCTCTTATATATATAATTATCGATGAAAACTGTTAGTTCGGTCGTCATTACATCAATTATATATAAATCATCTCTGATAGATGATTGTGGTAAAAATTTTCAATAATATCATAATATTCACCCATTATTAGAATATGATGGTATTTGGGCATGAATTATCTGTATATGTATATGGTTATCAAATTAATTATTATGATAATGAAGTAACATTTCATATCCAAAATCAACCTAATTTCAATAATCTGTGCATGACTGATTATGAAAACCAAATGAAAATTACTTCTACTATATTGGACTTCATTCCAAATAATGAGGGTTGTATAACATAAATGGTTGGATAAAGGATGAATTTAATAGAATTAACATATATTATACCATATATATCTCAATATAACTTATTTATCAAGTCATAAAAACAATAAGAATACACTCATTTGTGAGAAAAATTAAAACTAAAAGGAAATTATTTATTTTATGATGGTTGAATATAACACCCTAGGTTTTAAAAATCATTATCTTTCCTAATGACATATAGATATCCTTTATAAATATACTTTTTTCATTATTTTTATAGAATTAAACTAGAGAATAAAATAAGTCATACAAGAAATGAATCATACTTTTTTACAATATTCATTTATAATAGAACGTGAAGACAAAGTTCAATAAAACATGGGTTTTATAGCATGAATTTGTACATACCATGGATGATTACATCCCTTAAATATTAAAAAATTAAAATTGGTAAATAAATAGAATATTATAATATCGTTATACCTAATAAATCTACCAAATTAACTTATCCCAAAAAAAATCATTAGTAGAACTGAAAATATAATTATAAAAACATCATGAATGGAGAAATAAAGTTGTAACATAAAAAATTTAAACATTGGGAATTAGAAGAGTTCATTGTGATCGTTGAATGGGATTAATTTATTTGATGCAATTATAATGACCCAATCTTTTATGAATTATATTTTCCATATGAATTTAAGTGTGTTCCACACTTGATAATATACTAAAATATAAAATACATGAAATATATTATGAAAATAAAAAACTTACTATACTAATTTTAATATTACATTCATAGAACCAATATAATAAATATAATTTCTCATATTATAATGGAATAAGAAATTAAATAATATTACAATAATATGAAACATTTTATTGGCATAGTCCTGAAGAATAATTTCACTCACAAAAATAAATATTGAAATAATAAAATATATTATTTATAAAATATCCATTATAAAATTGAAGATATATATTAGCATAACACCCAAATAGTTGAGAAACATAATCGATGTTCAATGTCATTTTTGACATACAACACCGAGAATAAATGATATGTGATATATATAACCATTATAAACTATCTATTATGTTCGTGTGCGTGAATAATATTAACTAAATTCTGAAATTTATATATATATATATATGTGTGTGTGTGTGTGTAAATCCTACTGAATAAAAAACATTGATTAATTTTTTACTAAAAAATCAATCAATTTTTTGTAATGTAATTTTATTCTTCGAAATCGATTTTGGTTGACTTTAATGAAAAGTGTTATATTTAATTTTATGTATATTAAGAAAATAATTGATAAATTAATATCATTTTTTAAATTGTAATATCAAAAAAGTATTGGGTGAAATGTTATAATATTTCAAAAAATGTAGATTTTTCAGTGAATAGTGAATAATACATTTTTTGTGAAAATGTTATTTCTCTTCAAATAAATTAATAAATTTAATACCGCATTATGTATTGAATATGATTTAATGTAACATAAGTTTTATTTAATTATATTTAATGAAGAAAAATATTTTTTCAACTTCCTTTTTGAATTTAGTATAGGATTGTCATTGGTTTGAAATCATGATTTTTCTGTAAACTATTTTAATGTATATAATGTTTCACATTTTTAATTAATTAAAAAACTCGTAATGTAGAGTGATTAAAATAAAATTTTTATATTATATATAGATATAAATTAATTTTATTTTTGTAAAATTATTTTTATTTGAAAAGTTAGTATATATCATCTTTTCTAGGAAAAATACACTTCTTGAAACCCCAGTTTTTAATCACGGTTGTGCTTAAAACGGGTTTACTAGGGAATAAATTAAAACGATAAAGGACAAATGACCTAAAAATGTATAACAACAATTCATGTACATATTCACAAATTATCATTTTTATGTATCATTCTTTCTCAGTTTGGGGTCCATTCAGCATGTCAAAAATCTGGGTACACATTTTTTTTAAAAAAAAATAGAAGTGTGCCACCCACCTCACTTATAAAAGGCCACCCTCTCCTATCTTCTTCACAACTTCAAAAATATTGGTTTAAAAAACTACCTATGTAACATCCAAAATTAAATCCCCAAATCATATAATTCTTATTTCTCTCATATGTAAATTATAAAAATAATTAATGTGTAATTCTAAAGAGGTGGTCTGAGAAGAGGTAAAATTCCTTACTATGATTTTTTTTAAATTCATACTTCACATACATACAGTATTATTCCACTTTGTTCTTATGATATCACCATTATCTCATACATACATAGATGCTATTAGATTAAGGTAATAAACTAAATATGTATCCTCTTTCATCCAATGGCATACGAAGTTATTTTTTATGTGTAGGGTGGACTACAAGCATATGAACCTATGTCATTTGATTTCTATCATCGCCTATTAAGGATTTATGTAATGATTCAATTGATGTATATATATTCTCTTTTTAGCATATTTATACTTATGAAATTATTATTTCACATATAACTGGTATATTCCATTCCTTGGGGAATATGATAATGCAACTCGTGTGTACGATGTTCTCCCTCTTCACGAAGCGCGGTGATTAGATTCTCCCTAAATCAATACAATGATGGTAATAAAGAACTATTAATGAATATAAATGATAAAAATTATATAATGATGATATTGACAACATATTTATCGTTATGAAAAGATAATATATCATTTTCCTCCTTACATTTAGAAATGATAATGTCATTCATGTACATGTGGACTACCACTTCCAAAAAGCGATGTGAATCTTTTTTTCATCACCACCTTAAAAAATATTATTTTATTTAAGTAAATACCATTCTATTTATGATATTATTATAATTTTCAAAATATAAAATAATACATACCTTATTTCAATAGTGATCTTTGGAAAATTGAAACATTACTCATCTGTATGTACAACCTACAAACTCTATGATTATGAAGTTGTTATTTTTTCATTACTAATTTTCATGATTTGTTTTAATATTATAAATTATTAATAAATATGATATTTTATGTAATTATTATTATTCTATATATGTTGAAATAATAACCACTTTGACGATGGTAAACATAATGAAGCTGTTTTGAAACAATGATCCAAACATCTTCAAAAAAATGTAGACTTGACTAATTAAATATTTAAATATTTCATTTAAATGAACTAAAATATATGATATAAGTGTAATATATTAAACATGAAAAAAATTATAATGAAATAAAATAATAAATTCAATAGTATTATACATGAGTAATGGATATACAAGGAATATCTGGACTCAAGGTATATACTTCTCATTTTTAATTTTCTTATGTTAGACATATTCTATATTCACTACATTTTTTATTATTTGTTGTTTATAATTTCTATTTTACATTTTATATAATTAATCCTTTATAAATAATGGTATTTTATGTTATAATTTTATATAATTTATCCAAGGGTATTGACTTCAATGTAACCACTTAGAAAATAGTTTCATAACTCTATTCCCTTTCATTGGGTAATAAGTATCCATAATTGACTCTATTATTATATTATTATGTATGAATTTTTATCTAATTTTTTATTCTATTTTTACACTTTTTGGTATAGATTAAAATATGATTCACATAATATCTAACTTGAACAACTATCAATCTAATGATATGATCTTTTTAAGGATTAATTGTTAGAGATTCCATTCACTGGGATATATGTTTATGAAATGCACCTATAATATTTATAAAGAAAACATAGTAACCTTTTTCCATGTTATATCATGTATCTACTTATTTTCATGATATTTATATTTTTATTTGAATTATTTCTTTTGTGAGAATTACATTTAACGAGTTACCAAGGTGGTAAAATAAATATGTTACATTCACCTTTCATTCATGTTTCTTTATGTTCATGGTTATTTTTATGATATAATGAGATATTATTTTATTAGACCACATATATGTTATTCTCATACTGTTATTAATGTGGTTCACATTTTTAACTTCAATTTCCCCCCTTATTTATTGAATTATCATAAATATATACTTTTTAAATGATACCATTAATGGATTTTTCTTTTAGATTAGGTATAATTCTCTTATATAACCATGTTTTTATACATATTTTCAAAAGGGTTGTTTTTTAAATAATAAATATTTTTAGACATCCATTTTACATAAATTTTTACCTTATTTAAAAAATATAAAATGTAAATTTATTAATTTTTTATAAACATTGTCACTTTTGTCACCCATTTTTAAAATGGATTTAAAAAAATAATATGTTTTAACACTTATTACAAGAAAATATTTTCTCTACATCATATACATTATTTTAAATGATGCTTCCTTAATATATTTCCATGATTTTTTGAAGTAAATTTTTTTTCTCAACTGTTTTTGTATTTTTTTAATGTTTTAAAGTGATTATAAAAATAAAAATATTATTTTGCACAAAAATATTTTTAATTATCTTTTTTATGGTATTTCCATTCATAACCATCAATAACAATTTTTATTTATTAATCTTAAATGGGGATATTTTTTAATGATGTCATCCTTATTATTTTTATATTTGAACTATGATATTTTCAAAGAGATTATTATGGAACCTGTTTCATATCTTCTGGTTAACCATTGTTCAAGGAGATTGCTATTGGTCCCGATAGAACCCATTTATTTTCTACATGTTACTCGGGTTTCAAATATAATATCATGGATCCCATTTATTTTCAATTGGTTAATCAAGTTATGAAAATAATAAGTGTTTTTTCTATGAGTTTATGATTAAATGAATTCTTTATGAACATTATTCATGATATAGTTTGTGGAAATTATTTATGATTATGGGTGGTCATATTAAAACCCAAGAAAATTTTGTTATGTTATTATACATGGATGGGTGGTTCTATGATAAATCAATGATGGGTGGTTCTGGTACATCCCTCCAATTCATCGGCTACTCCAAAGATAGAATTTGACTATTTTCATTGTTATATTTATAACAAGTGATGTGAAGACATTGTTTGAAGAGTTCAATATTTTTTTATAAATTCATTCCATGGGTCTATAATATTTCTTGTGATCATGATTAATATCCCATGGCTCATGATTATTGATTCATATGACTCTTGCCTTTATTAAAGACTTTATAATTCTTTTGGGTTTGAAGATATATGTATTTATGGGTATAAAAATGCTTATGTTATACTGATCCACCTTGATTACGTGATTATACCATTATTATCTTCTTATGCTCCCCAAAGACATTCAATTGTTAGTAGTTGAGTTTACCCGTACTGATCATTTAAGATGACCCTTCTTAAGTTTCCTTTACCCCAGGTAATAAATAATTTGGTTGAATTAATTATGTATAGAAGGGTTTCACATGGTTTATAATCATATGATAATTAGGAATATGAAAAGAAGGGTGTAGTGGGATATATTATTCATCTATATAAATAAGTTGTTTACAAATCAATAATGGTAATAGTTTTTTTTCTAATTTTATAAAATTCTAAAACATGAATTTCATTTAGAATATCACTAATATAGATTTTTCCTTTTTATGTTGAATTTTGAAATAGAAAAAAGTAGTTTAAAATTATTGGCATCAAATCCAAAAATGTCATTTTTATATTATCAACATCGGATCTGAGTCTACATGTTCGGGGTTTTTATAATAATGAATAAATAAAATATAATAGAATTAATATTATATAAAATATAAGATGTTTATATTTGGTTAGAAAACTATATGGCCATTATAAAATAGACTCTTTGAATATTAATCTGATTTTTGTAGTAGTTTTCTCACTATTATGAAGAGTAAATTGGATGTTTTAATTGTAAAACCTCCTCTGAAACTTAATGAAATTTTTTTTATTATAAAATGAAAATATAGAATATTCATATAATGATACAAATAAATTAATGATAAAATTATTTTTTATAATTATATAAGAAATATATCATTTATCAATATTTTTATGAAAAATATAAACAATTTAAAATAAATTTTATTTTCATAAAATGGGTTTATAAAATATTATTATGTTTCACTATATTAAAAATATAATCTCACAAGGCCATAAATAATTTTTTAAATGGAAGTAAAATTTCATAAAATATAGAAATAGTTAACTTTCAAATAAATTTTGATTTTATTTAAATATTATTAATAACATATTGAAAAAATTATACTCATTAAATAATTATCATTTTTTTCTATCAGTAAAAAAATGATATCTTGAGTTTTCAATTTTTTTAATACATAAATTTTAAATGTGTAACGAAGAATATTAAAATACATTATTAAACATTATTATATAAATACATGAAAAACAAATCCAGGACTAATGTAAGATGATAATATCTCAAACTCACAATCATAAATTACAGTATTTAATCATAATAATCATCACTATTGGTAGTCTTTAGTAAAAATAATAAATATACAATAATATATTAAAAAATTCCCCTCTCATCCACTTATAAATACCAGACCTCAAAAACACTTCGGCTCACACCTTCTAAGACATATATTTTGGAACATTTCTCCAAATATTTCATCCCAATCATCTACTATATATTATCATAGTTATTATATCATCAAAAGATCATCCAATAGTGCTATGATGTGTTTTCTAAGGGAGGAAATTACAAGAGGTTATATTCTCAACTTATATCTATCAATACTTTTCCTCAAATACCTCCACCGCTTATCCTCCATCCAAAATGAACTAATAAGATCTATTTAATATATATATATATATATATATATTATTTTTTGATAAGAATCCATCCATTTTCTAATGTTTTCTCAATTTATTCAAAATGAAAAAAAATTTCATAATATGGTTGGATCAATGCTCCGAAAAACGACGAATTTTTTTCCCACCTACATATTCATTAAATGTTTAAGTTCAATTATTATGGTTTATATGATCTAAATAATTGTATTATATATTCTTGAACATTATTTAGTATTTATAGATCCATATAATTAATGGATCCCAATATGTTCATCCTCGTCATAGAAATCGCCTCCTGAACATTTCGTATTGAAATAACACATATACCCTATGAATCATGCTTATATATTGATAATATTGAAATCTAAGAACCTTTATGACATCTTGATACACATAAAATCCCAACCATTATAAATATATATTTATGTAAACCATTTATAATGATCATTAGTAATCTTATACATTTGATGAAACCTTGGAACTATGCAATGAATGACCTTGGGACTATGGAAATTAAGACAATATTTATTTAAAATACTGATAAATTGTAATAACAACATAATGAATAAAGAAATACTTATTTAATATTCCCAATCAACTTTTCAATATATCTAATTTAATTGTTCAGTTTTTAAGTGAAACTTTAGATAAAATCTACACCGGAGGGGAACTCTCTAAACCGTAATTTTTTGTTTGAGTTATACCTATTCTCACAAAACCTCACATTCAATAACAATTTAGCATTATGGAATTCGTATAAATATTTAATATATCACTCTTACATATATAAAAAATTACTTTTTCTTCCCTTATTGAGGTTATATGTTCCTTATGTTTATTTCAAAATTCCTTCCTTCAAATCAAACTGGATTACATGTAATTTTCTATCACTTGATCAGTTAATGTAACAAAATATTAATAAATTTTAATCATTCATTATTTTATAAAGATAGTAATATTTTTCAACCAATTTTATTTTAACTCTCATTTCAAATGAAATTCCATATTTTTTCTTCTTCAAAATTATTTTACTGATTCCTTATATCAGTATTTTAATGATTATATTATTTTCCCAATTCCCTACGCATTCTCGTGAAATTTTCAGATGAAATCAATATTTTAGACCAATTCACATTGATTCAACTATGAAGATCCAGAATATATAGTTCCTTTTCCCTTCATAATCTTTATAAAATTTCCTTTCACTATGTTTTGATGATATACTATATAACAGATTGCATTCCATAGATATTTCTTATGGTTATGCATTATATTTAATTCCATTATGTGGTATACAAATGAATGTATATATTATAAAGGGTGTTCCTAGATATTTATCCAATTCTATCAGTAATTTTTATATCCCATGAGATGATATTTTCAGGATTAAGTAGTATACATAATCCATTATGGGGCATTATGCACCATGTTATTATGTCTCTTCACCGAGACTTGACTTGCGCTTATGATTTATTTTATAACGATGTTTCCACATTAACACTTAACATTGATTCTATGATATTATGATACTATATTCTTCTATATAATTATAAACTAATGTTATTTAAGTACATTTAATTTTATTTTATTAGTTTGTGACATTAGGCTCTAATGAATTGATTCATCATCATGCTCATTCCCATTCATGGAATTATAGATCACCCTTTTTTTAATTTATTCCACATTTTATCATATATAGTATTTAAAGATAAATTTTGTAGAGACCCGAAGCCTGACGTACATGAACATGACATTAATTTTGCGTAATACTTAATACATAACAAAAACACACACACACAGACCGTAATAGTTTAGTGTCTTTGGAAACTCGGAATATAATCTTCTAATCGTGGTGACAGATCTTTAAAATATCCCATAAAGATCTTCTTCATTTTAAAACCTAAATCCTTTCATTATATCCTGGGGAAAAGAAAACATAAAAGGGTGAGCTCAAATCCTCATTAAGGGTAAACAAAAGAAATATCAATCACATCATATTCATAAGAACATATCTTTTGGAAATATTAACCTGCAAAAGAGATCATAATTTCATAACATGGGATAAATCATAGTAGTGAAATGTAATCCCAATAATCATAAAATAAAACATGAAACTTTGTGGCAGACACACATAATCATATAGAATTATTTCTTATTAGTCAAGACTCATTTCCAAGACTATCTTAGTGGACAAAGTCCCTTTCTGAACCGAGTTCACTCCTCATTTCAGTCCTATTTCACTGAACCGGTATAACCTACCGTTCTAGCCATGTCTATCTCGTGAGATATAAAATCTTTACGCAATGCATTGGAGGGAGATATAGGTCCCACCCATCTCAAAATGATACCATTATTATGTGTGCCACAAAATCATACATCATTGCATAACCCATATAATAAAAATGGGAATCTTAAACATCGTGACGTCATCAAACAATTCATATAAGATAAATGAACTCATAAAAATAATTTCATCACAACATAATCAAATCAATGTAATAATAGTGATAAAAACATAACCCTATATTATCTTATATGGAAAATAATTTTTATAAAACACTTGAACACCATTCTTGAGGGAAATATCCTTTCTACTTCAAAAACATTTTCCTTTATTAACATGTCATACAATTTGAAACTAGAAGAAGTTGTTTAAAAATAATCTTGAAAACTTGTAAAGGAATATTCTTGGAAATAATGTTTTAAAAATCCATTCATGCCGTATAAGTTAAAAAAACATTCTTCTCGTACTTTTGTCGGAAAAGTCAAAAAGTACCTCGTACGAAAAACGACAAAAGATTCCTTTCATGTCTTTTACTAAAAACTCACCGAAGGGTAAAATTGGATTTAAAAAATTTTTGGTTGATGGAAATAATATTTCATATTGTGGAAACATGGATGTGGATTATAAAATACACCCCAGTAAATACAGAATTATAAACAATCTCGGATAAAAATGAGATTGTGATATTTCCCTTACCTTAGGTCCGATTTGCTTCGTAAGTGTCGAACCTCCTATATAATGGTTTAAATAATGTCATTGACTTATTCAAGAATCATACTCATTGTTATGATATCATATATGGTTCACTTATGAATTTATATTACCCGTTCTTTTGTAAATTCCATGTTAAAGAGCGTTTTGGGTAAAATTGTTTCATTTGTCGTCCGTGTTTTGACTTGTAATTATTCATATGATTACTTATATCATGATTACTTAATTCTAGAATATAAAACACGATTTATATATAACATATATTAATAATATACATATAAATAATAAATCAGTAAATGGAAAGAAATACACTGTTCATGGAGATGGTAGGCCGTACGTACGCATGAACACTGTTTTCGTTTCCTTATTCAGTTGAATGGAATTAAGTAGATGACATACATATATATACACATAAATCTAGTATCATTATTATGTCATATATTTAATGATTACTTATTATATGTACTTTATAATCATTCATGAATGGTTAAAGTGGAGAATGAATCTCATCGCGTCGTGGAGACGGTAGTCCGTACGTACGCACGAGCGATGATATCGTTCTCATGATCGTGGGACTGTATCGGAGTGTATGTATACTATTTCAGAATCAATATCACTTTAAAATAATCATATATAGTTATTATTTACAACATTTTACCTATCCAAGTAATGTGGTGGTGGAAAATAGATTTCACCACGGCGTGGAGACGGTATTCCGTACGTACGCACGCGCGGTGATTTCGTTTTCCGTGGGTTGGATAGATGGTGAGATAGGGTTGTTTCATACATATAATAACATATCAATATATTAGTGATACTGATGTTATTACTTCATAATAAAACAACCTATAAATAAGAGGTGGAAGAAGAAATAAAGTTGAAAGAATCGGTAACGGAAATTATCTCTTCTTTGAAGCGCCTCTTTGAGATCTCCTTTTAGGGCACTAAAATTGGTCTTTGAGGAAGACCAGAATCTCTAGGATGTTTCTATGGAAGTATAGAAGATAATATAGCAGGGTTTGGCCGATATTGAAGGCTCAATGTTGTGTGAGGAAGAGAGGGAGGAGGGTCCATTTTATAACGGAGGAGAGGGGCTCCTTTGGAAAAATAAAAATATTATTTTATTATAAAGTCATATTCAGTTTTAAATAACTCCAAATTGATTTATTTCGAAGATAAGGTGGGGATGGATCGAAAGCCTCTCATCCAATTGAATTTAGACAAGGTTATGTTCCTATTTTAACCTTATCATTTAGAATTAACATTAGGTTAAATAATTTTACTTTTACATTGTCTTCTTGTGATCATATACTATAAGGTTAATAAACTTACTATAATAAGCCAAACGAACCCCATGTTGTTTATGATTAAGATATATAACCTTATCTATGTAATTTATCAGAACCTTATATTTTTAGGAATAAAATAACAATTAATAATATAATATTTGTTTTAAAAACTATTTTATGTCAATTTTGACACTATTTGGTAATTGTTTTTTGTGAAAATCATAAAAGAATTATTAGTTCAAAAAAAGGTAATTACATCAATACTAACATGTCATATTAACCTAGATAATTTTTCTAATTCATAAAAAGTCTCAAATTATATTTATTTGGGTATTTATAATATCAATTATTCTAATTTTTCACTATTATGGTAATTACTACATCATCATTGTGTCATAAATAAATAAAATTATTTAATGTCTAAAAATTAGAAATAAAATATCATTATGTAGGAAATTCTATTATCTTGCAAATGAATATTTACAATCGAATTTATCTTATGTATAACCCTATATTAAAAATGTTTTAGTAAATAAACTTTGATTTTAACTCTTTTAACTCTTCTTTGAATTAAATAATAATAAATGTCCTAATCTAATCCAAGTGGGCCTAAATGGTCATATTTTATTCCTAAGGTTGTTTTTGGTTGAATAACACTTATCCATTAGAAATAGGACATGTTTTAGGGTAATAATAATTTCATTTTACCCTTAATTACCCTATTTACTTTTAACCGTGGTAAAAAAAATAATAAGTTACTATTCACCAAAAATTATTTTCATCTCATTGAACCACCTTTTACTTGCTGACATCAACCGTGTGTCTCTGAATTTTGAAATTCCACTCACAGAAGCAATAAAATTATGTTTTATGAAAAATTCATTTTTTTACTACCACTTATTGGTTTCACTATTCATCAAAAAATGAAAGTTTCCAGAAAAATACCAAAAATTAGGCCTAAGATATATTTGAATTTATGAACTAAAAAATGATGTCTATTTTACCAAATTAAAAAAATATCAGTTACATTAACTAATTTAAAAATTAATTCCCGTCGTCAAAACAAATGGCGTGTTTTTAAGAGATAATAACTATCAAAAGATTGACATTTGTTTATAACTGGTTTAAATGTGAAATTACATCCAATGACCAAAATTGTATTAAATTATAAAAATATATTCTAAATATACTTTAAAACCACTCAAATTAATAATTTATCACTATTAATTATTTCGATTAAAAAGGTTGTTTTTAATTAAAATTTAGTAATTTTCACTATTCATCAGAAAATGAAAGTTATCCGAAATGTACCAAAATTTCACCCTAAGCTAATTTCGATACTCCGAATCCAAAAATGAAGTCCATTTTGAAAAAGAAAATTTAAAAAATTTCAAAAAGTGGTTATTACTATTCATAATGGATAGTTTTAATAATATTTTAATAGCATATAGTTGTTTAGTGATCCTCGGTATTCCGTACTACACACGCTATCGAGGAAGGTCTTGATTGCGTTTAATACAAGGAAAGTCAAGGATGCATGTTTTGCAATCTCCTTTTGGTGTAGCGTACAACACAAGACATTAATTAAATTAAAAAGAATATTTTTCATAAAATATCGGGGTGTTACATTCTACCCCCCTTAAAAAGAATTTCACCCTCGAAATTCATCGGGGTTATAAATGGTTTACTATTCTAAAGTTTCTTTGATAGAAACACACATCGTAAAAAGGAATACCAAAACCAATCTTTAAAAACAAAAGTATGAAATGTAACGGTTACCCAAATTAATTAATCACTCGGTTTCCACATAGGTGAAAATATGGATATGGAAGAGAAATCTAACCATCATGTTCTGATGGAGAGTGGTAGAGAACTTGGCTATGAAAAATCCAGCAATCACAAAGACATAAATTTATGATGATCTAAGGTACCATCTGAATCATCAGATATAAGAGAAGTAGGACAACATTTTTGGTTTTCAAGATCGTTTCCCTAAAGTTGATGAAATTGGAATTAGAATAAATACTTTTGTGATTTCGATATAGTCTCATTGTTGGTCATTCTTTGGACAATTTCCACTTCATCTCTTAATGAAATGAAGTTGAATTTGTCATTCATGATGTGTTAGCAGATCATGTGATAGAATGATGGGTCATTCCATCTGTCTGAAAAAAAAGGTTAGAAATGTTATCAAAAAAATACATAAGTCCATCTATAGTGAGATTAATCATATATGGTTCCTAAAATAGACTTATACTTCATATATCATACTACTTAATATAATAAAACTAGTTTCTACTAAACAGGGACTTCCTGTAGGCCAGTGGTAGAAGATAAAGGCCAGTCGCACTTCAGTTTTGTGTTCGATTCCCACGACCTTGTCCGACGTGATGGGCTGTCGCTCGTCCTGCAGGTTTTCCTTTTTCTAAAACTATATTACTATAACATCTCATCAATAATATCGAAAAAACATTTATCCTTAAACAATACTAATTTATGTCCAACATAATCCATTCCAATCTTTAGGCTTATCCATAATACTTCACTCCACTCTCATAATATAGTGAAAACGATTACCAGAGATTTAATACCATCGTTGATCCCCATATATCATAAGATATGTCTTTTTGGTCACATTCCAAACATTCAAAGGCCTTAATAATGTATTCTCTTGAATACCCATTGAACCTTTGTGAAAACATGAATGCAGTTAAAAGTTAACACTTTCCACATACCAAAATCTTCAAAATTCTATATACTCAAACAATGATATCACCTAGTCCTTATATCAATCATGAGCTCATGAATACTATCAAATATTTCATTTTCTCGTTTTACCTTCATTATGCACATATCATCTTTTTTTCCAAAAATATCTCAATCACTTTCCATGGTTACTGGTACCATAAAATTATTGAAAACCACAATAGACCAATAAATAAATATTCCAATATTCCACGATACTATATACAACATTATTTTGTAATCCCATTACATAAATAATAAATCATTCCACCACATCGTTATCATATTCAACATCGCCAATGGTGATCGCATGTTACTTCCCTTTGTCCTTTGCCTTAAGTGGTTACTCATGTAGATCATCACTAACCCTTGGATTAGGGCATTTATTAGCATAATGCCCCATTTCCTTGCACTTGAAGCCTTAAAGTGTAGTAGGTTCATTCGGTGTATCCCTTACTTTTTTTGCATCATTAGAAATCTTCTTCCCATCATTGCGGCATTGAAATGCCCGATGACCTTCCTTTTCACATTTGAAACATCTACTTGTCCCTTTAAGACAATCTCCACCATGCTTCTTTCCACACTTTGAGCATAAGGAAACATTAATCTTCTTTTCACCATTATTCTGAGATTTCTCCTTGAACTCCATCTTTCGTTTCTTGTCAAAACTATGAGATGGATAAGTAGTACCAACTTCCATTTCTACCTTGACAGCACAACGCACAATTTCTTCATAGCTACTGAACTCTCTTATTGCTAATTCCCTTCGAAGATTTGGTTTTAAGCCACTTAAGAATCGATCCACTTTACTTTCAGGTTGGATGATAAATCCAGATGCATACCTTGCAAGCATCGTAAAATTCGCTTCGTATATACCAACAGATTCATTATCCTTTTGATTTAGTTCATGAAACTCCTTCTCCATCTTTGTTCGAAGAATACGAGGGATGTACTTGTTGAAAAATAAGTTCTTGAACTCGTCCCATTCCATGGACTCAATTTCATCTATTTGCCTCATATTCTTGATAAGATTCCACCATTGATCAGCTTCACCTTCCAAACGATATACTGCAAATATGACTTTATCATGTTCAGAACATTGATGAACTGAAAATATCTTTTCAGTGGTACTGATCCATTGTTCAGCAACAAGTGGATCAGAAGACCCACTGAAAGAAGGTGGACGTTGCCTCATGAAGGACTCAATAGAATATTGTTCCCTTCTCTAATCATTTGGAAGTCCAGAATGATTCATAGATTGTGTAAGAATGGCAATAAGATTTTTCACTCCATCTCCCATAACATTTGTTTGTTCAGGAGGACAATCATTTCATTGTCCATTACACTGATCAACACGGTTCCTTCGGGTTCCAGCCTTCGTCTAAAACCCAAAAAGAATAGTGTGGGAGGAAAAAATCATGCTAGGGAAAACAATATAATAAAGGGGGAGTACCTTCAATATCTAACATCTTAGGTTTAATTATAAGACTATTAGCACAATTCTAGGACTATAACCTATACTTATACTTAACCTTAGGGATATCCCTAGACATACCTTAGAAATATCTCTAGGGATCTCACTAAAGTTCTCACATCCTAGTTTCCAAAGGTTGACTAAACCTTTCCTCTAATACCAAGTGTAGAGACCCGAAGCCTGACGTACATGAACATTAAATTACTTTTTAGGAATACTTAATACATAACAAAAACACACACACACGGACCGTAATAGTTTTGTATCTTTGGAAACTCGAAATATAATATTCTAATCGTGGTGAAAGATCTTCAACATCTCCCATAAAGATATTCTTTTTTTTAAACCTAAGTCCTTCCTTTATATCCTGGGGAAAAATCATAAAAGGGTGAGCTCAAATGCTCAGTAAGGGTAAACAAAATAAATATCAATCACATCATATTCATAAGAACATATCTTTTGGATATCTTAACCTGAAAAATAGATCATAATTTCATAAAATGGGATAAATCATAATAGTGAAGTGTAATCCCAATAATCATAACTTAAAACCTGAAACTTTGTGGCATACACACATAATCATAGAGAATCATTTCTTATTAGTCAAGACTCATTTCCAAGACTATCTTAGTGGGCAAAGTCCCTTTCTGAACCGAGTTCACTCCTCGTTTCAGTCTTGTTTCACTGAACCGGTATAACCAACCGTTCCAGCCATTTCTATCTCATGAGATATAAAATCTTTACCCAATGAATTGGAGGGAGGTATAGGTCCCACCCATCTCATAATGATACCATTCTTATGTGTGCCACAAAATCATACATAATTGCATAACCCATGTAATAAAAATGGGAATCTTAAACACTGTGACATCATCAAACAATTCATATAAGATAAAGGAATTCAAAATAATAATTCCATCACAACATAATCAAATCAATTTAATAATAGGGATAGAAACAAAACCCTATATTATCATATATGGAAAATAATTTGGATAAAACACTTGAACTCCATTCTTGAGGAAAATATCCTTTCTACTTCAAAAATAATTTCCTTTATTAACATGTCATACAATTTTAAACTAAACGAAGTTGTTTAAAAATAAACTTGAAAACTTGTAAAGGAAGCTTCTTGGAAATAATGTTTTAAAATTCCATTTGTGCCGTATAAGTTAAAAAAACATTCCTCTCGTACTTTTGTCATAAAAGACAAAAAGTACCTCGTACGAAAAACAACAAAAGATTTATTTCATATCTTTTACTAAAAATTCACCAAAGGGTAAAATTGGATTTAAACATTTGTAGGTGGATGGAAATAATATTACATATTGAGGAAGCATGGATGTGGATGATGAAATACACCCCAGTAAATACCGAAGTATAAACAATCTCGGATAAAAATGAGATTGTGATATTTCCCTTGCCTTAGGTCTGATTTGCTTCATAGGTGTCCGAACCTAATGTATAATCGTTTAAATAATGTCATTCACTTATTCCAGAATCATGCTCATTGTTATGATATCATATATGGTTCACTTATGACTTTATATTACCCGTTCTTTTGTAAATTCCATGTTAAAGAGCGTTTTGGGTAAAATTGTTTCATTTTTCATCCGTGTTTTGACTTGTAATTATTCATATGATTACTTAGATCATGATTACTTAATTACAGAATATAAAACATGATTTATATATAATATATATTCATAATATACATAAATATAATAAATCGGTAAATGGAAAGAAACACACCGTTCATGGAGACGATAGGTCGTACGTACGCATGAACGCTGTTTTCGTTTCATTATTGAGTGGAATGGAATTAAGTAGATGACATACATATATATACACATAAATCCAATATCATTATTATGTCATATATTTCATGATTACTTATTATATGTACTTTATAATCATTCATGAATGGTTAAAGTGGAAAATGATTCTCATCGCGTCGTGGAGACGGTAGTCCGTACGTACGCACGAGCGATGATATTATTCTCATGATCATGGGACTGTATTGGAGTGTATGTACACTATTTCAGAATGTATATCACTTTAAAATAATCATATATAGTTTTTATTTAGACCATTATACCCATCCAAGTAAGGTGGTGGCAGAAAATAGATTTCACCACGGCTTGGAGACGGTATTCCGTACGTACACACGCGCAGTGATTTCATTTTCCGTAGGATGGATAGATGGTGAGATAGGGTTGTTTCATATTTATAATAACATATCAGTATATGATTGATACTGATGTTATTACTTCATAATGAAACAACCTAATAAGAAGAAGTGGAAGAAGAAATAAAGTTGAAAGAATCGGTAACGGAAATTACCTCTTCTTTGAAGGGCCTCTTTGAGATCTCCTTTTAGGGCATTAAAATTGGTCTTTGAGGAAGACCAGAACCTCTAGGATTTTTCTAGGGAAGTGGAGCAAAGAACTTGGCAGGGTTTGGCCGTGCTTGAAGGCTCAAAGATGTGTGAGGAAGAGAGGGAGGAGGTGCCCTTTTATAAGGGAGGAGAGGGATCCGTTGTAAAACTAAAAATATTATTTTATTATAAAGTCATATTCGGTTTTAAATAGCCCCAAATTGATTTATTTCGAAGCTATGGTGGGTATGTATCTAAATAATCTCATTAAATAGAATTGAGACAAGTTTAGTTTCATATTTTAACCATATAATTTAGATTTAACATTAAGTTAAATAATTTTACTTTTACTGTGTCTTCTTGTGTTCTTACACTATAAGGTTAATAAACTTACTATAACAAGACAAAAGAACCCCAAGTTGTTTATTATTAATACATATAACCATATCTAAGTCATATGGCCAAACCATAGATTTTTAGGAATAAAATAAAAATTAATAATATAATATTTGTTTTAAAAACTATTTTATGTAAATTTTGACACTATTTGGTAATTGATTTTTGTGAAAATCATAACAGAATGAATAGTGCAAAAAAAGTTAATTAAATCCATACTAACATGTCATATTAACCTAAAAAATTAGTGTAATTCATAAAAAGTATCAAATGATATTTATGTGGGTATTTATAATACCAATTATGCTATTTTGTCACTATTATGGTAATTACTGCATCATCATTGTGTGATAAATCAATTAAATTATTTAATGTCTAAAAATAATAAATAAAATATTATTATGTATGAAATCTTATTATCTTTCTAATGAATATTTAAAATCGAATTTATCTTATTTATAACCCTATATTAAAAATGATTTAGTAAATAAACTTTGATTTTAACTCTTTTAACTCTTCTTTGAATTAAATAATAATAAATGTCCTAATCTAATACAAGTGGGCCTAAATGGTCATATTTTATTCCTATGGTTATTTTTGGTCGAATTACACTTATCCAATAGAATTAGGACATGTGTTAGTGTAATAATAATATCATTTTTACCCTTAATTACCCTATTTACTTTTAACCGTGGGAAAAAAAGTAAGAAGTTACTATTCACCAAAAATTATTTTCATCTCATTGAACCAAATTTTACTTACTGACATCAACCGTGTCTTTTGGATTTTTTAAATTCCACTCACAGAAGAGGTAAAATTAAATTTTATGAAAAATTCATTTTTTTACTACCACTTAGTGGTTTCACTATTCATCAAAAAATGAAAGTTTCCAGAAAAATAAAAAAAATTAGGCCTAAGCTATATTTGATATTATGAACTCAAAAATGATGTCTATTTTACCAAATTCAAAACAAATCAGTTATATTAACTATTTAAAAATTAATTCCCGTCGTCAAAACAAATGGTGTGTTTTTAAGAGATAATAACTATCAAAAGATTGACACTTGTTTATAACTGGTTTAAATGTGATATTAGATCCAATGATCAACATTGTATTAAATTGTAAAAATATATTCTAAATATACTTTAAAACCACTCAAATTAATAAATTATCACTATTAATAATTTCGATTAAAAAGGTTGTTTTTAATTAAAATTTAGTAATTTTAACTATTCATCAGAAAATGAAAGTTATCTGAAATGTACCAAAATTTCACCCTAAGCTAATTTCGATACTCCGAATCTAAAAATGAAGTTCATTTTGAAAAATAAAAATTACAAAATTTCAAAAAGTGGTTATTACTATTCATAACAGCTAGTTTTAATAGTATTTTAATAGTATATCGTTGTTTAGTGAAACTCGATATTCCGTACTACACATGCTATCGAGGAAGGTCGTGATTGCGTTTAATGCAAGGCAGGTCGAGGATGCATGTTGTGCAAGCTCATTTTAGTGTAGCGTACATCACAAGACATTAATGAAATTAAAAAGAATATTATTCATAAAATCTCGGGGTGTTACAAATGGGATATATAATCACATTATAGATAATAAAGTAAATATTTAAACATTATTTTTCTAATGTCAATGTTATATATACCTAGTCTTCCAAATACACTTGGCCTCTAGATCTTTGTGTTGTATTTATTAGATATTTGTGTCAAAATTCATGTACTATAATGTGTAGGAGGATACGTTTTTGATAGTTGGTATCATATAATGGCCATATTATATTTTTTATTAGAACAATAATAAAGTTTTAAAAAATAGTAGGGATAAATATAAGTATAAGAAGAAAATCCAATTATTTATTTCAAGTATGAGGAATGTTGTTTCTAGAAAATGAAATCCATATATGTGTACTTCATGTAAATGTGGTTTTGTCTTAGATATACTATGGAATAATAACACAGAATGGTATCATTGGCTATTAACTAAACCTAGACCTACTAAATGATAATTACGCATTGTAGTGAACTCTGTTTGATACTCTCAGGTGATATGATTTATGAAAATTCTTATTCTTTATGAACCATTACGAACCACTTGAATAGATTTTTATAAAACATAATACAATTATAAAACTACCATGGATAACCTATATTGATAATTAAGGACTCATAAATTTGGGTATATATTTCATTCATTATTTATTACTATCAAATTCATATTTTCCTTTTCTATATGCTTATCTGATTAAGTATTCTCATCCTTATATTTATTTATATATATAAAATGACAATAATCAAAATAAAATAGAGAAAGGGGAGTTCATTTTCTATTCATGACCATAAAATGATATACATGATTATATATAAACATATTATTTCATATCATTCAATTTTAATATAACTATTCAACCACTACCTCAAAACTTGAATGTTTATTATCTATGAAAAAAGAAAATTAGGAAATTATGGAATCCAATTCATGTAACTCATCTTCAGTTAATTTTTGTGGAATATACATCCCATAAAATATTTTTAAACATCCCTTAATTAAATTTTATTCCCTATTGGTAATGTATTTTACTACCTTATATAATTACATCATCAACCATTGAGAGATAAAAAATCTCTCTCCATGTTTGAAATCATCATCATACAATATTAAATTTATGGACTATGATGAATATAAATTTCTATATTGTTTTAAGAATGCATATTAATGACATGTGATTAATAATATCTAGCTCAAATGATTGAGAGAAATTATAAACTCATTATTGTAGATATATCTATTATGAGGGTCAATACTATTGTATTCCTTGAAGAGTTACTTAGTCTTTTTCATAACTGATAGGTTGAGTTCTCAATTGAATTTTTTATTGAATCAAAAGATATGTCCACAAATACCTATATAATAAACATTATCAAATTGTTAGAATAAAATATGTAGTTAAAGTAGAACATGGAGATGGGTTTTATACACCTTAGTTCTTCTCCAAGGGGCATGTTGGATCTCTTTATCGAGAATAATGTTGGGTTAATGCACGAATAAAATGATTATCACGAACTAAAAAATCATGATAAATAGAAACTATCCCCATACATAGATTGATGACTTGTTCAATATACTATATGGGACCCAATACTTCTCTATGTCTGAATCCATTAAGGAAATATCAAATTAAAGGTGAAGGGGAACGTTATTACCAATACTACCTTTTAAAAAAGTTATAAACATTATGAGTATATAGTGGTTCCCTTAATACTCATTAAAGCTCCATTATTAATCATGGAATCGATAACCATGATAAATTTGTGGTTTGCTTAAGAGATTATATATTGATATACTCAAATTGTATCAATGAACATGATGAAAATTTGAGTACCTTGCAAATGAAATTATGCATATGTGGATCTAAATGAAATTTATTGTAAATATGTGTATTGTAAAATGAATTATAATTAATGGGTAATTTTATCACCAAAAAGGATAACTATTAATCCTTATATGAAAATGGGTTTTAAGTAATAACTTAAGACAACATCTATTATAGAGATATATAAAATCATTGGAATAGCTGAATACTATCAATGAGTTTTTGAGAAACTTCTCTAAACATCAAATCGATTATCCAATTTAACATTTAAGGTTGTAATGTTTCACTAGAGAAATAAATATGAAGTGTTATTCAATTAATTTAAGAATTGTCTTATCAAAACACGAGTACCCACACTATATTTAGTTGGGAATCCTTTCATTGTATATAGTAATGATTCAATGAAGTTATTTGGTTGTGTACTGATGAAAATGATAATTTTTTTTATTATGTCCTATAATTGTTGAATTTAAATAAGAACATCAATCTAGCATATGATCTTGATATAAAAATAATTATTTTCACATTAATAGTTTTATGGAATGATATCTATAGAGGTATGTATGAAATTTTTATAGACCATACGAGTGTCAAATATATATTCACATAAATGAAGATTAATATGAACCATATAAGATGATTAGAGTTGATCAACAACAATGACTTATCAATCCATTACCATTATGGGAAGGTGAATAATTTGTAAGATTATCTAAGTAGAAAGGATCTTGTGAGTTTATTTAGAATGAAAATTGAGCAAGATTGATTCATCTTTGACTTGTCAATGAAATAAATATATGTCCTAAATGAAGGAAAAGAACCTAACACACACACAAAAATTCCCAACCATCCCTTATAAAAAAGATAAGGGATTATGAATGTGATGTTGTGGGAATATATAAGATGGTGTAGGATATAATATAATGTCTTAGACCTAGATTCCACAATACGGTGCCTTGGGCCTGGTTGGTGAAATCACCCCAATCGTATACCTCAAAATTCTAGAGGCTTCTGACTAGTAATGAGTACATATGGTGTGTATGTGGGGATACCATTCAATGTTTTTAGACTTTAAGATAGTAGAATAATATTTACAATCAATGGATAAAACAGATACACTAACTGAAAGAAGATAACCATCTTGAGTATAGAATAAATAAACAATACGAGAGGTAATATCATATACAGATAATGATGATGATACATTTTGTGTCTCTACAAAGTATTCATAATAGGTATACATGGAATGTGTAAAATATAGATATCTAAATTAAAAAAAGGTAAAAATAATTATCTCATGATAGAATCATTTTCCTCAGTTCGGCCTTATTCTCATATGCTCTTAATCATGGCATAAAGTTCAGAATCAGTTCTTGGTGCTTACCTCTGTCCATACCTACATTCATATATAATGTATGAGTTCCCAACAACAGCCTAACAAGAGGTTTATGTACAATCCTATTAGTTCACATACCAATGTATCTATAACAAATCATGTCTTTGAAATAAAATATATTGCTAAGTGTAGTACATATCATAGCTATGAAGTAATAAATGTAATATTCACATGGAATACATACTACAAAAAAAGTGATACTTTACTTCCCAACAAGTCTCCCTACAAATAGGTTTCAACCTCCTATAATGTGGTATGTACAAATTACACAAAAATTACTATCATGTTGATATTGTACATCCAAGCATATCATACCTACCACACTATACCTTATAACATGTGAATTAAACAATTATTTCCTTTTCATATAATAAAAATTATCTTGTCAACCAAGGATGCACCGTAAATCCTAGTATATCTTATTTTCTATGGATGTGTCCTGTAGTCAAAAGTACTAGACCACAAAGGCCCATATCGAAGTTATAAAAGGCCAAGGAATCCTCATGGAGTCTGAGGATAATCCCAATGGAAACCTTGTTACACATATATTGGAGTCCCAGGAGAATGTCAACTAAACATATCCTTTACGAGTCCAATAAATTCAGAACCAAGGGTAAAAAGGATTTCGGAATCCCACAGAATCAAGACCCAATGAGAAATCTCAACCAAGGCATTAATTATCATGTTCATGACCCATGGTCGACCTATCCAATGACTATAAGGGAATCAAGTTCCATGGTATACCATCCTAGGCCTTTACTACCATTTCAATACATCATATCCACACGAATCCAATTTCGTGAGTTTACCCACTCATATAACATTTCAAATTACAATAATTAAAAAATCTGACATCATATATAATATGTAGAATGAGGCATAGAATCTTCTGATCAATAATTTCAATTCAATGCATTTATAAAATGGATTCCTTTAACTAGGAATGGTTAACAAATTACCCCATCAGTTGTACAACAAAGTTAAATATCAACGACACACCCCAAGGGGGAATTTTTTGGAGAAACGACCTCCAAAAATTATAAATTAACTTTTAGTTGTACCTATAATGTTAAATTATGTTCAATTCCATTATTCATATTATTTTATGGTCCCTGCAAAAAAAATCCAGTAGGTGGAATAAAGTAAAATAGATCTTTAAACCATCAATCCACTTAGGAAAAGTATAGACCATGTTACATTGGTCAATATTATAGTGCTCATCTAGTGTAAACTTCTTATTTGACTCATATCAAAAGAAAAAGATTGAATATATAAAGAAACATGAAATAGGGAATATTAAGATGATATAAATCATCTCTGTCAATCCAATGACCAATTAATAATGACACCAAAAATAATTGAGTACTCGCCAATTTGAATCTGACGAGATGATCAATGCATTAATCCAATTTTGAATGGAATAAAAATTGGAAAACCTATATTTAGGCTTTAAATGATATCCAATAAGAATAAATGGGAGGCCACTATGACTGGTGAAATCCAAAGGGACAGTAGGTTTAAAAACTATAAGGCATTAAGGGAAATTTTGTAAATTTTCTACAAAATAATGCATCTTACATTTTGGTCGTATGAATAGCCAAACTATGTGCCAACTGTGCACACTATACTATGCTATGGGAGTACCTGTATGATCATTGTGCATGGTTTGACTAATAGTGAGAAAATTGTGAAAAAAAACTATATTAAAAACACTAGGTTCTTCTACATGGATGTGTGCATGTATCATCATGGTTTCTTAAAATTGTATGGGCTCATCAAATTCATTATCCAGCTACTAACAGTTTCATCAAAAAAATGTTGATTACATCACACTGTGTCTCCCAACCATAAAACCCTAAGGTTTTTCTCACGTAGTTTGGTTATGGGATCTGAAAAATCCCTAGACACCAATGGGAATCCAATGACCTCAAAAGGAACTCACATTAAGGAATAAACATTCATTAAAACCAAATTGAAAAAGTTTTATACCTCACATGAAAACCTAAGATCGTAACCCCCCCCCCAACTAAACAATTCTTCTCTGAATGTACCTATCATGGGTGTTCAATAATCATTAGAGAATAAATAAGGCCATTTAGCATTTACATTAGCCTCCCACTCCCAAGTATTTTCCTGTAAATGGTCGTTCTACCATATCACATATACTAGAGGAAGTGAAAAACCTCTAAGAACCTTCATAATCCTATCAATGAAAGGATTAAGATGCTCCTTAATGGATTCTTAGTTCTATAACTCAACCTCCTCATGTTGAAAATAATAAAAAAAATACGAATTATAGAAAACAAGTTGAGATATATGGAAGATTTCGTGAATAGATCAGTACTTCTAAAGTAAATACAATCGATTGGATACCACCCCAAAGCATCCCAGAATGTCGAATGACCTGGTATATCGTGGAAAATTTTTTCCCTATCTCATAATATATCTATTTTAATCCTCATTAGGACATATAAAAATACATTATCCTTGATGTCAAACTCTAGACATCATATTCAGCGATAAACATAGATTTATATTGAGATATTGAAATATCCATCCAATAAATTATCAATGAGACCTAAAATATGTCTTCTACATGAAACGTGGTCCTAGAAAGATACCTCACATGTATCTAAACTACACATGGTTTTTTTTTCATGGACTACCTTATAATGCCACATAAGGTTCCATATGTATATTTTATTAATTAATGTTAAATTAGGAGAACTAATCTAGGGGTATTTTACTCTACCAAGATCCCCCAAAATATAGGACGCACGCTCCTAGTTTGTCCTCATGCACCTGTTTCTTATGATCTATTTTTTCATCTATGTGTGGGTGGTTTTTTTCACTAGAAATCACCAATGTACTCAATGACCTCTACAAAATCTATAAAATGATATCTTTAAACCGACCTTCTCTACCTGAAACAATTGAATATGGGACCCTGTGAGATTATAATATCTAATGGATTTACACACTCGTAAGATAATCTGCATTGATGGTATCCTTAATCGGAAGGGAATGATCAACATTCATGATCCTGGACACAACAACCTACACAAAATAACTTCCACTAGGAACCATCGACAAATTGATCCCTAAATACATTGGTACATCATCCCATTTCCACTCCGAAATAGGTAACTGCTGTAAAATCCTATTTGGTCACTAATTTACTGCCTTCACCTGCTGATTAGTGGATAACCTCATAAAAAACCATATATATCTCACTTCATACTATACCACCAGTACTGACAACATAAGTCACTATACATTTTTCAGATGTGGGTATGCCCTTCCCAATATGGGGCATGAAAATCTTTCATCATCTCCTTATGTATGTTCAAAAGAAAAAAAACAAATCTATTGATATCTTGTATCCCATCCTCACATAATGTCCAACCAAGATATGGTTCCTCGCTTTCCCCACTCTCCTATAGAACTAGGTCATTTATATCTGATATATGCCTCATACTCAGTCAATCCAAAATGGTAGAGGTCACATCTAATAATGAATGAAAATTCTATCCCTGGCTATTCTAAACCACCATGTACATTTTTAAGAACAAATCCATAAGCTTCCACTCTCTAGTGTCCTCATTAAGTACATGTATTTGAGTACTCCTTCTTAGTTAATTGGCCACAACATTTCCCTATGTAGGAATCTAAGGAATATCAAAGTTGAAAGACTGTAGGTACTAAGTCCACTTTCACTACATCAAATTTCGATAATTTTGATTAAAAATTTACTTAAGTATTTTTTTATTCAATATCAAAAAATTCTCTCAAAATAAATAGTGTATCCAACGGTGCATATCATGAACACTACAAATAACTCATGATTTTTTATGGGTAATTCCGCTTGTGTGGCCTTAGTATTTGAGACCAAAACCCTTAGAATATATCAGCATAAATCAAAACTTCTATCATCCTGATAACTATTATGTCAAAATTTATAGTTCATCTTCTACCATGCTCTGGAAGAATCAACACTAATGCTGAAGTCAATGTCCATTTCATCTACTAAAAGGCTATCTCGTAAAAATTATACCATAAAAACATCACCACCTTCTTATTCAATCCCAGCAAGGACACTTCTATGTGTAAATAGTAATTTATGAAATTATTATAATATCAATCTCTCCCAAGAAACTCTATTTTCTCAAATATGTTCTTGGGTTTCTCCAGGGAAATTATTGAACTCACCTTCTCTAGGTAGACTGATACTCTTATATCTTAGATATTATATCCCAGCATGTAAATCTTATCCATCCATAAGTGTGAGATTGTGATCATATCATATAACTACTACTCTTTCATTATATTCAAAACAAACTCATGATGTTTGGAATATTTTTGTTGATTATAAGAATAGACCAAGATATCATCCATGAAAACAATAATAAATGAATCTAGATAAGGATGCAAAACTCATTTCATCATAAACATGAAGAGTTATAGCATGTTCATGGGAATGTATTTCTTAAATAGATACTCATATATACCATAACTACTATAAATAGTCATAGGATGTATGTATGAAGTTCCAACATACAATTGATGATATATGGATCTCAAATAAAATTTTAAGAACACCTTATCTCCTCAAAGCTATCAAAAAAGGTTACCTATCAATGGAAATAGAAACTCGGTATTAACCATCAACTATTTCAATTTCTAATAGTCCACACATATCCCAAGGGTACAAGTAAACATTTTTGTAAAAAGGAAAAACAAACCCAATGGATAAGTACAAGGTAGAATAAACCATTATCCTTCAATCCTATAGCATCCTCTTATGCAAAAAGAAAATAGGTCATAACCATCCTATAAAAAAGAATGGATATCAATGATGTTCCTAGTACCAGATTGATGGTGTACTAAACCTCTCTCTCAATAGGTAAACCATAAATTGTTTTCAGGAAACAATCCCTAAAATGATCCACCACTAGAGAAATGTGTGCCTGAAAATCACCCTAACCATCTAGATACAAACTAGAAATATGGGTTATCATCCTACCCAAACAATTTTGCTCTAGTCTAAATAAACGTTCATGGAATTCCCATTCGACCATGTGAATATATACTACACCCTATAGTGTTGTGAATGTTAGCATTATGTGATATAAATCAAAGTACACTCAATGAGTAACTAGACGTCCCATCCTAAGTATGATGTAAAACCCTATAATCTCGAGGAAAAAAATATACAGATGAGATGACACTCACCAATATCAAGGGGGAAATAACTTCACTAATTTATATAATCTATTTTTATCTAAAAAAGAGTGTCAATCATTATATCTCCCATGGAAAAAATAACAAAAAAACCAAGGATTTCCACCATAGATGAATATATAATGCTATATGATGCACCAGTTTCAAAAATAGAAGATAAAATAGAAGAAGATACTAATATTTTACATGTCACGGTTGATAGTATTGCACCCGAATCCTCATGAGTAGTATGTACAAAAAATATCTTTCCTGAATTGTATCTTAGTGACAGAGCTTCACTCTACAAATTAGGCCTAATATAATGTCACAATACAACTGGAAGCTGGATACCTAAGCCACATAAATCACTACCCCACACAAAATAACTAGTATTGTTGCAGAACATTCTTGAAATGGAGCTGTAAAACCTGCTTCCAAACTTGTTGTCAGAGATGAACCACTTTTACTATGTACATGAGGGAAGGCCCTTTAAAACTGTTTACATGTTCCATCCTACCACTAGCTTGACACTCGACTGTGACTTTTTCTCCCTGATTCCTCATATGTCATTGTCTTCCAAACTAAGTAAAAAATACTAGAGATCTAGAACTAGTGGTCTAGCTTGTAATCATCTCACAAGAATCATTAAAATGGAACTTTCTACCAATGGAAGACAAATTATTGGGCTAAGAGACTATACCATTTTGCTCTGTACCCTCAGTTTACCTCAAGTTATACTATGTGATCATCACTTTATTCATTATCTTTGTAATGATTGTAATCCTGAAAAAAATGACTATAGATTTGACAACATTTTGGAGACATTCTTCGAATGATCTCACCCTCGATATCACATCATCAATGTATGTCGGTGGAAAATGATGAAGCTTAATAAATCATTCCAAATACTCCGTAACAATCATGGAGGCCTTCTCTAAAAACCTGAAAATCATTTTCCCTCCCTTAAATAATAGTCTTGGGATAATATTACTTATAGATTTTGGTTTTTAAATTAGACAAAACCATATATTGTATCCTATCTACCTAGTTCAAAACATCCTTCGATTTATATTATTCTCCGAGAAGTTGATATGTCACTAGATTCACTCTCCTCCTAGGAGGTGTCTCTAGATTCTCTAATATCGTTAGATTGGTCTCAAAACATAGCTCAACATCCTATAGACAATCATCCCATAGAATCATGGGAGGTTTTATCTACTCTATAGCATGACTATAACTTTTTATAGATTGGGTATCATGTAGTGCTTCTTAAAAAGTCATTATAAAATGGAAAACCCCTCGTGTAACTATGCTTCATCAATTGTGTCAAGAAAATAAGTCGGTGTCTTAGCTAGCACTAAATAAGGATCCACTTGTAGCCCATGGAGCACTACCTATAGAAAATTGGCCTCACCACCCTTCTAGCATATGATTATAGGACATCATGGTGGATTTCTTCTATAATGATAAAAACACTCCTCAGAAAGGATTGATATTAATGTTCAAAGCACAAAATCATAGGACCAGTCAAAACCATCCTATTACAAGGTCACACCATGTATCCTACTCCCTAATTACGGATTGGTAAAAATTAATTTCTCTATAATCTACTAGATAAACATACTATTTTCCACTCAAAACATACTTTTATCTCATGTTCTCTATTTTACAGTACACTTTTCCATTTTAATTCATATTTATTTAGTAGTTCATATTAAATTTTGAAACCAAATAGTGCATCACATACAATAAATGGGGGTTGATACTCTTCATGAATGTAAATATAGAATCCATTCAATTCACACCATAACACGTTCTAGTCCATCTTGTTAAAGATCAATGACTCATTGTTCAATAAATGACTTCTTATGGTGTCTATTGTAACCTAATATAGAAAATTTTTATTATGTTACAATAAGAACCAAATGTTCCAACTATGTCCTCAATTCCCTACACACAATATCTATCATAAAAGCAGATATTTCACATAAGGGACACAATACAGTTTCATGAAATCAATAAATTCACCCAATATGGAAAATAATAAATCATGGAATTTAAATTAAAATAAGCTCATAAATGATGAATGATATGGAATAACCTCAACTCAGTATGTCTAATAATATATATCCCACAATCATATCAACATTAACAATTTAATTCAAGTGCTTCAACAAATGATGGAATCAAAAAAACATTAATAGTCAAAATCCAGAAAACGAAAATTTCCATTCGAGGAAATTTTGGTTTTTCTAGTTTGTGAGTTATCTTCGCCCAAGAAATGGTAATTACAAAATTATAATACCAGCCAATTAATTTCAAAATTCACCATATAATAAACTAAGAAATAAAATACCTATGGTACTTCTTTGTATCATCCCATACCTAGATGGAACTATATAGTGCCCTGAGACTGGTTGCTCACATGGCCTCAAGCGCATCTCCCCAAATGCCAGAGGCTACTGACTAGTAGTGAGGTCATAGGGTGTGTATACTGGGAGATTACTCTATATTTTTAACTTTTAACATAGTAGAAGAATATTAATAATCAATTGAATAGAAATATACAACAACTAAAAGTAGATAACCTTCTAAATGAATGAATATATGAAAATTCCATAAGTAATCACATATATAGATGAGGATGATACATGTAATGTCTCTACAAATCATCCAAATAAGTTTACATATAATTTTTACAATACATATATAAAAATTTCTAAAATTACAACAATTAATATATCCAGATAACATCATGATCCTCATCTCAGTAATGTGCTCCCCTTCTCTTAAGAATGGTAGAAAGTCAAGCATTAAACTGTGGGTGATTCCCCTGATCCCTAAATGTGTCCATATAATATGTCTGGTTACCATGTAATGGTACAAACAGGGTGTGACATAAATTCCCTATAGGTCACCACCTAAAGTGTCTATAAAAAATCATTGCATTACAATACAAGCTAAAACACAGTGAAATATACATCACCTGTAATATGTAATAAAAGTGATGTTCCCATGGAGTACGAACAATAAGAAAGTGATACTTTATAACCCAAAAAGTCTACATTGAATCAAGTGTCAAGAACCTATATCAAGGTAGCCATCAATTATGAAAAAAAACCATCACATCCCTTCCATACATCCAAGCACATCATACCAACCATGGACATGTCATACAACTAGTGTATCAAACAATCATGACCTTTTTGAAAAACTAGATATTTCATGTCATCTATGGTTGCGTTGTACAACCAAGGATATCAAAAATACAATTTTTGTTCTATATAATCAAATATTTAGGACCATGAAGGTTTGATTCCAAGGTATAGAAGACCTATGCATCCTCATCGAGTCTAAGGAGCATCTTGATGGAATGTAAATTAGACTAGTATTGGAGTCCTAGGATAATGTCAACTAAACATTACCTATGTTAGTCAATAAAATACATATCCATGTGATATAAAGGTCGAATTCATCCCACAAAATCAATACTAAAGGAAAAATATCATCCATGTAGTATACTACATTATTCCATACCCATGGGAAAATTTCTGATGGTGTCTAATGGAATCATGATCCAAGGAATCAACCACCATTTCAATTAACTATATTCACTAGTATTAAATTCCTTGAGTTTACCCACTCATATAAAAGTTAAATTGAAACATATTTAATGTGATTACAAATTGAAAAAAAAAATTACATTTCAAAAATTAAACAGTTCAATTTCATGTATCAAAAGTAAAAGGAAGCATAACATATACTAATAATTCAATAAATTCAATCCATTTATAAAAGTGATTCCTTTAACTAGTAAAACGTCAAACACACACACACTGGGTGGTATAAAAAACTTAAATCTCACAAATAAACCCCACGGGTGACCTTGGTAGGAAAATGCCCCCCCAAAATGTCACATGGATCTAGTGGGAGTCTCTATGAGGATACATTATATTAAATTCAATTACAAATTTCTTTTTTAATTCCCCACCTGAAGGTTTGGAGGGTAAAATAATGGAAACTATCTCTATAAGGCATCAAACTAATTATAAAATTTATTGAATACCTACTGTAGGTCCATAGTAGAGTGGAATTCTAGTATCATCTTCTTATTCAACTTATATCAGATGAAATAAAGAAGGGATGAAAAACCTCGAAATATTGAATATTATCCTTCACCTAAATAACCCCATAAATATAAAGATAAATGTATAAATACACCAAAGGAATTGGGTATTAAATAGTGAATATCACATGAGATGAACAACACTCAAATCTATGATAGGAAGGATGAATGGAACAAAATCGTAGTTTTTTCCTTCAAAATGTCTACTATGGGAGAAAAGGGGAGGGTTCGATCACTAGAAAAATCAAAATGGAGAGAGGGTTGAAATTTTTTAATAAATTATAAAAAATATAGTCATTTTCACAAAATATAAGTCCACATGGTTTTTCCTCATTTTTGGCCAAACTATATGCCAACTGTGTCACCTATACTTTACTAAGGAAGAACGTTCAAGGTCACAAAGCACAGTTTGACTAAGAATGCAAAAAACATTAAAACAACCAATGTAAAAACTACAGGTTCTTTGGTATGGTTGTGCACAACCATCCTTCCTCTTATCTCATATAATTTTTGATACTTCATGCCACTATCCAGCCATGCATGGTTTCTCTTAACCGTGCAGTCCAACAGTTTTTATCTCGAAGTTGAATTTGGGCTCTAAAATAGCCCAATACACCATTATAACACCCATGGTATCAAAAGTAATCCACATTAGGCCTTAAAAATTTACTGAAACATAATTTAAATATATCCCTACTTCTTAGGAAAACTTGGGATCTTCCATATAGGAAAAATTAAATCATCATAATTCCAAATCAATGAATTGCTAGTTGTATGAATTGGGACACACCTATGTATACAATAAAGTATTTAGATTAAGTAATTTTTGGATGATTCACATAGATCAATATTCTTTATCCACCCAAAGTGAATGATTTTATTTTAAAAATATGACAGCATTTTTGATTTTGAAAATATATAATTGTATATCATTGAATATACAAAACACTACATTGTAATTGAGTAATTGAAGGCAGAAAGAAACAATTATCAGGGGTTGATGAAAAATTTAATCATGCTTACATGGAAATAGAAATGCATGACTATGAAATTTGTAACTGGCCATATAATGAAATATAGATGAAATAATGTTATATGGGTTGTACTAGACCGTCTTATAAATACTTCTCACTGGATTACCATATGTTATGTATTCTAACTCTATACAAATACAAGGATATATGTTAGAGAAGTGTCACGTCTACCTGAAACACTAATATATATTTCATATGATTGTAATATATTATTCCCCTAAAAATCATGACAAATATCCATCATGTTTAGAGAATATAGTTGAACTTATGTATGACCAATCACCCTCATAATAATTGATAATCTGAGTGGATTATCCAGATAGTTCAGGACATGTTGAGGTCAGATTAAATAGACTCCAAATTAGGATTGGATAAAAATATTCATCTAGTAATGTTCTCATAAAATATTATTTTCTATTGAATCCTCAAAATGGATCCATATGAATCCCTCTATTTAAAGAGATTTAAAAAAATCTATGTGTTGGGATGATGTTTGTGAACAAAATAGACTAGAAACTATAATGGTCAAAGATAGAGTAGAAAAGTTGAAGAACATTTAACAAAAAATTATGAAATTTTATAGTCGAAAAAACATATATAAGGATATCCATTAGGGATAACTGAAGTACGGGGATGGTGATAATGCTTTACTCTACATATCTCTATGAATGTGATTCATGATATTTTAAAATAAGGGAAAAATGAGTCACACATTAATCAACCCCTTTGATATTCATTATTCATTGGTTCCATATCATTTTTAATAGAACTCTCACAAACCCTTAATCAAATATATGATGTGTTCCAGATATCCGTCTTGAGCAAGTACATACCGAATACCTCACACGTACAAAATCCATAGGCTGGAGAGTTAGAGCATGATCTCTCTTACGCAGAGTGGTAGAAGAATATGTTGGACTAAAATGAAAATTTTAAATACAACCAGAAAACTCATCTATTAAAAATACTATGGTAGAATCATAAGTTTGAAGATGTGGCATTAGAACCAAAGGAATTAATGAACCAAAATTCCACTAAACTATTTTTATCTGAGTTTCTGAAATGAATTTTGAGGTTAAAAAGTAATAAGTGGGGAATAATTTTTTGTACCATAATTTTATGAATTAAATTTCACTTATTAATTTTTGTTTGTGACATAGATGGTAATATAGTATAATATAAAACACATCCACCATATAATTAAATTCAACAACACTTAATTATATTAATTTAAAACTAAATTTTGATTATAAGTATAATAAATAAAATATTAAATATTATAGTGGGTAAATTAGAAAATATGATAACTATTATATGAAAAAATATGTATTCATGACCTCTTGGAAAAATTTCAATGATGAGTAACTATATAAAAAATGAAACAACAATCAATAATGAAATATTTATCTTTATAATGAAAATATATATAACATTTAGAGAAAATATATGTTAATGAAGAATGAACAAAATATGAGGTCTTTATATAAGGTTTTAAACTCATATAATTGTTTAAATCATGTAATTTAAATATTAATATAAACATTGGAATAGTAATATTAACATTAGGAAGAGTAACCTGACTATTATAATTGTGACACCCTAAAATTTTAAAGTAAGAAAATTGAATTTGATAATGTGTATGACACACAACACTAAGGGTAGAACATAATATAACAACCTATGACATTAATATATATTTACTATCTTAAATAAATATAATATTTCCTATAGCATTTTATGAACACAATACTGAGTGAACTAGTATTACATGAAAAATTATTTTCATTGATAACAAGTGTTACACGCAAGATCGAGTTCCACCAAATACTATTAACATAATTATTATAAATTTAAATTATCCCCTTATAGATAACATAGAATTTATAAATAGTATTAATTAACGTATTACAATATATTGTTGAATTAATTGGTTATGAATTAAAATCCAATTCAATATAAAAGAAAATGTTTTATAAAAAAAACTATTATTATGAACCAAAGATGTCTTATCAAAATAAATTAAATTATTTATTTTTAGTGAATTGTATTAAATAATTTTAGATGTTATATATTAAAAAAATCACATTAGTCCAATATATTTTATCTTCATAAGATAATAAAAAACCAATTTTATGCATAAATAGCTATATTTTTCTAAAAGTTGTTTTTATACCTTTTAATGGAAAAGTTATGTTAAATTTTTTTTTTGGCAATTTTATAAAATTTCTTTTAGAATACAAACGTAATTTAAGAAATAAATACATCAATATTAACTTATGTTTATTTATTTATAACTTTTCGTAAAATTTATTTTTTTGATAAATAGTAAAAAATACTTAATTTTAATTGAAAACTGATATTTCAACTTTCTAATTATAATTTAAAATAATATTTTTATTGGTTTTAAACTATTAGAAGTTAAATTATACATATATTAATCTAATTATGTTATTCTAATCATTTTTTCATTTAATTTAGAAATAAAAACATAGTGATATTTTGAAAATATTCACTTTAAAAACAAGCTTTCTCGTTCTATCTATAGGATTGATTTTCAATTAATTTCATCAACTTATGTTATTTGAATATATAAAAATGGATTTCATATATGGAATTATAATAATTTAAAATTTATATTATGGTAAACACTGTTTTTGATCAACGTGATCAATGAATGAAACTAAAATTAACTATATTGATTAAAGTGAAAATGAATTTACATAGTTTTTAAACATTAATCATATGGGACCAAATAACAAAGAAAAATGTAAAATAATAATTTTATGGAAATATATCTACCATATGACCTATTTTATAAAAAAAAAATTCATTATTGGAGGCAAATTATGTAATGGAGATATCTCAATAGTGTTTACTTTTCGGTATTTACAAGAATGTCACTCCCCCACCACTATAAAAGGGACCGCTTTCACTTCATCACACATATAAAGAAAATATCAATATAAAAACTTGGAGAAAATCAACTAAAAAAATCCATATAATCATACTAGAGTCATTTTTTAGATATAAATTAACCAACTCATGATTATTCAACAAACCAAAAGGATTTACCAGATGAAGAGGTAACATTCATTAACATGCATTATTGGTTTATGTATAAATCAGCCAATTGAATTATTATTATATAATGACTATATAATACCATAATACTTATAAAGAGAAAAATATTTTTTTATGTCTATGATATGACCTACACCCACACACACTTCCATTAAATGGGATACGCAGTCATCGTTCATGAGTACAGTCGACTACAACTCACGAACTGATGTCCTTCACTCTTCCATTACCACCTTTCAAGGATGAGAATAATTATATAAATATATTTTATATGTGATATATATTATATTTAAAATTTATTTATGTTTATGGAATTATTATATAACACATGCATTCATGCTTTCCCTTTTATGGATATAAGATAAAGTTACTTGTGTGTACGGCTGACTACATCCTCACAAAGCAATGTGATTCATTCACGAATTACATGGAGTGCATTAGGTTGATTCTAATAAAAATATCTGTTATATAAGACATAAGAATATTTCTAAAATTAAAAAATATATATATAATTAACATTTCATTATTTCAATATGAAAAACAATTGAAACTGCATTCACGCGTAAGTATGGTCTACCGTCTCCAAGAACGGTCTATTTTATTTCATATAAATAAATTTTATGGATAATTATAAATAAAAATTTAATGATTATATATGATATATAAATTAGATATTTACTTCAAGAATATGATTAAATCATGATTTATGTAAGACGGAAAAAAATTACAATTCAAATCATATTTGAAAAATGAGGATGCTAACACAGAAGACAATTAAAATAATTAATGATTATTACAAAATTAGTGATAATTTGTAATAGAATAATTATATAGGATATTAATAATTTCAATTAGGTTATGTTATAAGTTAAAAACATTATTTAAACCATTATAAAATGGGTTATGGTGTTTATGACATAAATGACACAATATGTAATGGATTTTTTCTCAATTGACAATCTGTTAAGACTTATTTGTTATTATGAACCAATTCACATTAATGTGGTATATATACTCACCCTTTTCAATATAATAATATTATTCAGTCTTACTTCACGGTATTATAAAATTAACATAAAATTACATTATCCCAGGGGATTGACTTGAAAATTGAAATGTCGTAGATGTTGTCTTTTTAATATTATATTATTTTATGATTGTTAACACTATATTGAAAGAATTACATATTTATGATAATTTTACAATGTAAATCTAATTTTAATCAAATATAAATACTTTGGGGTGATGGGTATAATTATTTCCTAAACTGTATATCATATTTATATATAGTGTACACTTTGAAGGATACATGATTATATGATAAAATATTGACAAAGAGGTATTATTTAATCAATAATAAAATATGATAAGGAAAATTTTTATTGATTTAAATAATTAACATGATATATGAAAATTTTTTGGATAGGTATCACATGTTTTGTGGACCATTTAATGTAATCCGTCAATGCATCAGTAGTATCATCTGGAAAAATTAGTTTGACATACACTATGCATTTGTAATCAGTATATTCTAAACTATCTTGTGAATGTTCATCATAGAAAATATATGGTTTTCCAAACCAAATCAATTTTTAACTTGTTTTATTTATACTATCCTGTGAAATTTCATCATGATAAAGGTTTCATATACAATGGAAACCTGGATTCAAATAATTTACAATTTTCATCATTGAGAATTCTTTTATAAATATTTTTTATACCTGATTCTTTTTCTTTGAAATTATCTATAGATGCCTTTAATAATATTTTTATTTATTAAATTTATTATGTTTTAGTTATTTATGATTCAATATTGATTATTACTTGTCCATTTATTTAAAGGAATGTGTAATCAAATATAAATCATTCCACATAGATTATCATTGATTCATTCTTGCTTCCACTATACATTAACTTTAATGATTATTTTACCTCACCCATATTTTGTTTCATTTAGGTAGGATATGAAGATGAATTATACTAATTATTTTTAAGGATTATGATATATTTTTTTGATTTATTTTCATTTCCCAATGTAATATTGGTATCATGTATGTAATATATTTTTATAGGTATGGTAAACTTTTCAGTCCTTATGGATTTTAAAAGTGTATCGATACCATTATGACAAAATAAGGTTCTAACTCCGAGATACTTTGGTTGGTGTCATTATAGTTTGTATCATATAATTTTCAGCAGAAACCATGGAAAATATATTTATTAAAACATATATTAGAGATCAAAACCATACGATAGACTTTATAGAGAAATAGAGAAGCACATCCCAAATAAACCATGTTTATTATTATGATATTAGATACAGAAATATTTTTTTGATTAAGTTGGGTATTTAATTGATTTTTTGATTATAAATTATTTTTCATAAGGATATTATCTAATACTATATATTCATTCATTATAAATGGTACTTGGAAGGAATAAGGGTATCGATATTCCTGTCCAATATAGTGGATACCCTTTTGAGAAACTAGATATAGATAGTATTGTAATTGATCATGTTATTGATATATTTGGGTGTCTTAATAACATTATAACAATTAACCATGACTGGGTGGAAAAACTTGTTTCGAATAAAGATTTTCTAATGCTTTAATCAATTTATTTTACAATTGAATCCATAATGTTTTGGGACTACAAATCCAATGTAAGCTGGGAAATAGATTATGTGTTTGGAGATGATATTTATGGAGCTCAGATATAGTGAAAAAGAAATATTTTCACTTTAATTTTATTGCATCAATAGTCTATATGATCAATGGTTGTATTTGATACTGAATACTATGGGATAGTAGAAAATATAAACCACATAACAAAAATACTTTAAGGTTACTTTCATTGATAAATATATCCCTCATGCGCAGAAAACTATGATGAAGAAAACTTTCTATATCATAATAAAAAATGAGGAAGAGATTGTTTCTGATTATGAATTTTTTTACATGGTTATCTAGGTATTATACATATTACATATTCAATATTGAGTGAAATATTTATCCCTTTATTAAAGAGCTTAACCCAAGTACCCGAAGGGTGTTGTTGTTCAATCCATTTATTCATATGATGAAATTGTTTTATTTTCTATCAACATAGAGAAATAAGTATCTATGTTTTATTGGTAAAATGGAAATAATGCTAATAAGAGGATGTAATATCCTACAATAGATAAAGGGGGTAATGGAAAAAAATATTTCCACACATATGATAACTGTTGAAAGAATCACTATGTGAAATGATTAAAGGTTTGGTATTTTTCTATACATGTGGAGATAATGGACACTAAGATAATGATTATAAGTGAAAGAAGAAAATATACAATGATTAATGCTTGAATTCTATAAATTTCAGGAACTATGAAAATTAATTCACTAATAATCATGGGAACATAACTCATAAGAATAAAATGAAACAAGTTCAAGATTATGATATTGATACCACCGTAGTGCAATAATTAATGATCCTATATATTTGGATCCTTGGAATATATTATAAAATTATTTTGATAATGATATTAACATAATAATAATTAGGAAATATATAATGATAGTCTTGTAGTACAATTTCATAATGGATTTGAAATCACAAGTTGAATGGTACAATGAAAATTGATTCTGTAGCAAGTGGAACAGGTTTGGAAATCCCATGGTTGAGTGAATGAGAATCCTTAATATGTTCTTAATTTTTATATAATGATTTTTAATAAATACATGATTGATATGGATAAAGTAAAATGTATACTAATTAATACCTTAGAAATAATTATAAATTTTAAGATTATAGTCTTTTGGAAAGATTATCCATTTAAGAAATGGTTTACATTGAATGTTGGATGTGGTTATATAGATTAATGTATTAATTAATTATATCATGAAAACTATGCTAAGAGAGGAAGTTTAAATATTTTAAGGCACAAAAATAGGATAATACTTTATTAATGAAATAATTATATTTCCTTACAGTCATATTGTGTGAAATAATTCCTCAATAATAATAAATAGTTCTTGAACAAAACTTTAGTCCTAATATCATTGTCTTTGATCATATCAATAAAATTTTACACGAAACAATTTTCTACGAATTTGAGGTTTATATATTTTTAGGATCACTCAATTTATTTTGATTAATGCTCTATATCACTCCCTATCATTATTTGGATGTTATGTTTCTCTTCAACGTCTATGTTTTCATTTCCTACCAGTGTTCTCTTATCTAGAAGCAATGTTATGTGATTATTATAGATGATATTTGTATATACCATTATCTCTTATTAATAGGAAATTTTATTAACCCTCTTAAAATTTGGGTTACTAAAAAAAATTAAATTTCCAATTATTAATTCCTTGATTACCAATTTAAACATTAAATTTTGAAGAAAAAATTTAATTAAGGTTGGAAAATGAAACAACATAAAATTAAAAAGTAAAAAAATTATTTGACAGAATATTTGAAACAAAAGCATTAGTGTACAAGGGAATATAAAATTATTTAAATTTACTATATATTTTCTATTATATGTTAATTTAATTTATTATATAGATTAAAATTCACTCAATAATAAGTTATATTTCATTACACACTAGAATAAATTTCTGTGATACCATTCATTACATGCAAGACTATGTTTTAACAAGTAATATTTATAATATTTTATAAAATTTAAATTATATCATAGTTCTTAAATTAGTGGTTATACAAATATTTACAGAACTTATGATATTATATGGTTTAATATATTGGATAAAAATTAATAAAAAAATCAATATAAAGGAAAGGATTTATAATAAACTGTTATAACTCACCAAGGGGATTTGATAATAATAAATTAAATTAATTACTATTATTTATTGATCTTAATTTAATTTATATAATTTATATTTAATATTTTTTAAATTCATAAAATAGATTTGATTTTCAAAATATATGAACAAATAAAATTTTACATACAAAAGATGTATTTTTCTAAAGGTACATTTGAATTTTATTTATTGGAATACTTTATTTAAAAATAAATTTTATAAATTTTATTTTACAAAAAATAACTCGTTCTTGGTGGTATAATTTCAATATTTAAATAGGATACTTTTTTTATTTTATGTGATGTTTCATTTCTAGATGAATAGAGAAAACCTGATATTTTATTGAAAAGTAACATTTCATTTAACTAATTAATAGTGATAGTTATAATTATAATTTGTTTTAAAGTATATCTAGATGAATTATACATATATTAATCCAATTTAGGACATTTAAATCATTTTACATTTAATTGACATATAAAATTTTGGTGAACTTTCGAACAATTTAACATTAAAACCTCGCTTTATCATCCCTACTGTGGGGTTAATTTTCAATAATTTCTTCCAATTATATACCTTGAATTTCTGAAAATGGATTAAATATTTGGAGTTATAATATTTTAAAATTTATAGTAAGACAATCATAGTTTTTTACCAACATTATGACTAAAATTAATTTAAATTAACTACAATGATTAAAATGAGAATGAGTATACTTATTATTTCAAATGTAATCTTAAGGGGAAACTTTTTCAACAAATTTTTCAAAAACACATTGGATGGAAATATTTACAGCATATCCCCTAATTTAAATAACATTGATATGTTTTTAGGCAAAATATGTAAGGTATTCCTCATAATTGATTTGACCTTTTTGTATTTATAATAATGTCACTCCCCCTTCAATATAAAAGAGAAATCACCCTCCCCACCCCCTAACTTCTTCTCAACTCTAAAGACATTTGAATCAACCTTACCCTACCAATATAAACTCACTAATTCCATCCCCTCATAAAAGAATGTTTTTTTTGGATAAAATAAAACCATGTAAGTCTTTTGGTATAAACAAAAAGTATTTACCTGAAAAAGAGGCAACATTCATCAACATGAATCGTTGTTTCATTTCATTATCCCTCACATATATTATTATTACATAATTATTATATAATAACAACATTGTAATGAATATAATAATTTGTTTTTATTTTATGGTTATGAGCTACAACCACACACAATTTCATCAAATGATATACAAAATCATCATTCATGTGTATAGCAGACTACCGCACCGCGAATCGATGTCATTCATTCTTCAATTTTCACATTCCATAGTTGGTAATAATTATGGATTTATAGTAAATATATATTATATATATTATATTATAAATTATTTATTCTTATTTAGTTATTATATAAAACATACAATCATCTTTCTATTTTGTGGGTATGTGATAACATTGTTGGTGTGTACGGTAGACTACCGCCTCATGAAGCCATATGATTCGTTGACTATTTACATGAAATGTATTCTGGGTGGTTTTAATAAGTATATATGATATATATGAGAGAATAATAATACTATAATGAATATATATTTATATAGTATTTGCCTTTATTTCATTCAATATGATAGGAAACTTGAAATAGTGTTTATACATATATACGTCATATAGTCTACGTGAATGATTTATTCCACTTAATATAATCCAATTTCATGTATAACATTAGATAAATATATATAGAAAATATATGATATTAAAATAATTTTATACACTATTTAATATGGTTAAATAATTATATATGTAATAAGAACAAAAAAACAAGTCAAAACATGCTCGAAATGCATGGAAGCTAAGAACCAAAATAATGAAATTAATAAAATATTAATAATAAAATGGTGAGAAGATGTAATAAAATCATCATATATTAAATTATAAATATTAACTATATTATATTTTATGCTAATAACATTCATAAAACCATTACACTAGAGTTTAAATACCATTCATCCAAAATGAAGAGTAAAGTACTGCTGAGAATTATTTGTTATTATAGACCAATACACTTTAATTTGGTGTATATACTACAAAGTTTTCATTTAATATCATAATTAACTCAAAATTAAATTCATTTTATTTTTTTATTTGAATTATATCATCCAAGGGGGTTGAATTGAATATTACATAGTTGTTGACGGTATCATTGCAATCTCATGTTTTTTGATTGTTTGCATTATTTTGAAACAATAACTTCCCTGTGATCATTTTACATTGGAAATTAAATTAATTTTAAATATAAATAAACCTGGATTATGGGTATAATTATTTCCAAAACCTTATAAAAATTTCACATATGTTGTACAAATTGAAAGATATTTGATTATCTCAAGAAATATTGATAATTTTGTATTCTTTACACAATACATAACTTTGATAAGGCACATTGATTATGAAATAAATAAATTAATTTATATATGAAGAATGATTTAGATAGGTATTTCATGGTATAGGTATGGTTTAACGTATTCCCCTTAATGTATCTATAGACTCATTATGTGAAATTAGTTGAAAAAACCCTACATGTTTGCTATAATATTTTTTGAATTCTCTTGTGAAAGGTCTTGAATATAGAGGTAAGGTTGGTCCATCCAAATAACTTTGTACCCATTTTTTTATACTATCTGTTGAAATGTCTTGATTTTAAATGTATCATATACCAAGTAAATTTTCTATACAATACATAAGAATTTTATTCATTGATAATTTTTTTATTATTAATATATATCTGTGATATTTTCTCTTTAACATTATCTAAGGATGCATTTCATTCATAGTTTATTTATTAAATATAATGTGTTTTAGTTATTTGGATTTCAATAATTATTATAAATTATCCCATTTTTTAAATGTAATGTGAATTTCATTTTCAACATTTCCATGTTGATTATGCTTATTGTTTCATTATTTATTCTATTGTACATTACCCTTCCAGATCATTTGGTCGCATAATTGTTTTCTATAAATTCCCTAGGATATGAAGATTAATTCATGGATTTAGTATAAAGGATGGAAATATTTTTTTTAATTCTTTATTTTCCATTAAAAATTTAATATTTTTATCATGTATTTAATTTATATTTCCAAAACCTTTAAACTTTTCATTTCCTTGTGATTAAAATATTTTAGGTATAAGAATGTAATAATGTAAGGAACCAGCTCTTGGCTGCAACGGAAGGGGTCATAAAAATTATAATAAAAAAAAAATTAAATTATAAAATATCATTTAGATATTATATAAAATGTACTTATATCATATTTATATCATTATCCAAATAAATAAGTGATAAAATGACCATTTGGATTTTTTTTAAATGAATAACATTGAATTAATTTGTTTTATAAATATAAAAATTAATAAAAATGTTTTATTTTTTTGAATAGGATAAAAAAATATTATTATTTTTCATTAAAATAATAATATAATTTTATGAGACAATAAGTTGTTCTTTAATGTGTCTTAACGTTGATCATAATATAAAAACAATTATTTTCCAATAAATAAGGATTTTATATAGAAATTAATTTTTAAATTTTTTAAAATTATTTCCAGAAAATAGATCTCATTTTTCTAATATACATGTATAAAAATCTTTACTGTTTATTTTTTATGTTTTTAGTAAATATTTTATTTTCTTTAGGAGTGAGACATATAAAACAAAGGTAATTATAATTATATGTTTAATATGAGAATGACTGAGTAATAGATGGTGTAAGAATTCACTATCTCAAATTCACATGAATTAATTACTATATTAATTCACAATAATCAAATCCATTGGTATTATTAAGCCAAAATAATATTCTAATAATAATATTATAAAAAAACATTCCAATCATCCAATTATAAAAACTACCCCTCACCACCCCTTCTTCTCAAAACATCAATGAATTTAAAAACTAAAAATTTATAACCCATTCATCAAATATCCCAACCACCACATATTTATTTTGTTTTCACCCTAATATTCCTTCTTATGGATTCGTATATTGTTTTGTAATAGATGATATCAAAAGAGGTAATATTCTCAACTTATCGCTCTCAACTCATTCCCTCCACTACCTCCTCCAAATCTCTTACATCTTGCGTGAAATAACTAAATCAATATAACAAATCAATTAATAATTTTTTTGTTAATGTATTTTTCATTTCCCCCCCCCCCCACAAATTAATTTATTCTAAATGAAAACATTATTCATAATATGGTCAGATAACTACAACCATGATCAATAAATTTCAGTTTGACACCACCAAATTCATTGTTGGATTAAATTTACTAATTTTTTTTCATGATATAAAAAGGTATATTATATTTTATTTCAATTATTTTAATGATATATATCTATAATATTAATGGAAATTCAATAATTATAACACGGTTAGGATACTAGAAAAAATGAGCTAAGAATATTTCAATATTACATATATCATAAAAATTATTAATAATTAAGAAAAATACTGGATTTTATAAGCTTTTGATATTATGGAAACAATTGAAATCCTTATCATTATACTTATAACGTCTTGAAACTATTACAAAATAAATTCTATAATAATATACAAGTAATTCGATCTTTGAACCATGAATTGAATGACCATATGACAGAAGAAATTGATAATGTATTTTATAAAATGATATTAAAATAATTAAAGACCATAATAATAATTCATATATACATGAATAAGGGTCTTTTTTATTATTTAAAGAAATATAATCTTTGGATTATGGATTTTATGTGAAAGTGCATGGCGAATCAGGACCTGAGATCTGGGAATTCCCCAGACCACCAACTTTTCATTGGATTATTCTATTTTTCTATATACATATATTTCTCTACTTATTTAGTTCAATTTAATTATTAAAAATATTTTAAAAATAGTTTTTATATATATACCTATATTATTAACCCTGTGGAGGTGGGTTTTATACATACCTTACGTTAATTTCTCAATACATTCATAAAAATCAGACATGTTTAAGTAGAAATTTTATATTCCTAAATAGTTTCATTTTACACACTATTAATGAATTTTTACCGTTAATTATTTAATATTATAGGTACTATTTTTTGAAACACCATTTTTGAATTCGCTAGTTTAATGTAAAATATATTATTCTTACCTTATTTTAATGTCATTTACTTATTTCCTAGAACACAATTAAATTGATTCACTTTGAAAACAAATCATATACCCATTCTCATGGTTTTTTAATATGACCTGAATAATTTAGACCTACTATTGTTTTTTAAAAGTTAAAATTATGAAATATTAAATTTATTATTATATTTTGAATTATTATATAATGTTAATTTATTATGCTCTGAGGTTTATTATATAACCCATTAATTTACCTGAGTATATTTCATATTCTAATTCCTTATTATTTATCACATATGTATAACATACATGCATGTACTTGTTATGATTGATGTTCCCAGACATCTCTCAAATGCATGGGGTTATTATTATATCTTATGAGATGGTATGCATGCTATTTCAGAGTAATAATAATCCATTAAGAGACTTGTATTGATGTCTCAATAGTGAGTCTAATATTAGCCTTATGATATTTTGTATTATGATTATTTCTCTTTTATATGATTACATAAACATTTTATTACATATTATTTATGTTGTTCTACAAAATGATTATTTATTATCCTTTACTTTGGTGATATTATGTTATCTCTTTTGACCTAATGTTATATATCATTATCATATGCATTCCCCTTGGGGGTGTTAGAGATCACATCTTTTATTTATATATTCCCCAAGTTATCCTTTTATGTTTTTGAATCTCGAATGGTTCTAAGAAGACATTATGAATATTGAATGATTGATTTTATATTTTGGTTTCATATTGATCATTCATTAACCTAGTCTTCTAAATATCCCTAGTTATTTTATAATTAGGTTGTGTTTTTTGGATATTCTTATTTAAAATAAAGTAATATTATCTGTAAGAGTTTTGGATCAATATATAAATAGTGGTAATAATGTCATTATATAGCCGTTACAAAGGGTATATTACTATTGGGTATAATAAAATTAATCATGTTTCTAGTTCATAATAAAAATATGTAGTTAACAAATAAAAATTTTATTTAGTTGTCAAATTTCTATATTTTATTATATATATTTTATTTAAAATTAAATAATTATGATTTCAATAATAAATAAATAATACTAACTCATTTAGAAAAATATCGTTGACTATAATGAAATGTTTTTTATGAATTACTTATTTTTATAAAATTTATTACTTTTCAAATGATACTGGTAAAATATGATGATTAAATTACTATAATGACTAGTAAAATAAATTAATTACATTGAAGAAATAATTAATAAAATATAATAAATATTTATTTATTAATTAGTGGATATGTATTTTTGATAAGAATTATTAATGATGACGTGTTTTGTTAAGAATTAATCTTTCACCTATTTTGAGAAAGAATTTTTGTTTACGAAAACAGTTATATACATAATAAATAGAATAAAAATTCTATACATGGCTATTAATTAGTTTTTAATAATAATAATTTCATTGAATGATACAAAATATAATCCTTCCAAAATTTCTCCAATGTGTTGTGTATAAATATCTTAATGAATTAAATTTTTCACTTTTAATGAACTATTACAGTATAATGATTCAATGTATAAAAATATTGTTTACATTGTTTTGTTTAGTAACTGATATTAAATAAGATTAATTATACTTATTTTAAAAAACAAATTCCAATAGAATTTTTTTTACATTATATTTTATATTTTCATTTAATAGATAAATTTAATATATTTATAAATTTAATTTCATTAAATGGATTAAATGTATTTATTAATCATGTATAAATTGGATATGAAGGTCAATTTGAATTTTCTCTATACAAATATTTTTCCATGATAATAGTATAGTCCCCATTATAATGGTAAAAGAAGGTAAAAATAATTAGACTAAGCGGTAAAGGATTAAAATAATTTAAAACATTATAATTAAATATATTTTATAATAGTATAAATGAACCGTGTCTATTATTTTCAAGTTCTTATCCACTTTATTTTTAATATCAAATAATTATACATCATATAATAAATATTTATTTGAAATGAAACTAAAATATCAGTTAACAAAGGCCCCTTCACAACACCATTCAAACCACTCTTTTATCTTGGACATCAGCCAAATACCTACCCACTATTTACACTCCCCATGTGTTTTTAAATGTTTTTATCCAATCATAACTATAAAAAATAATAAAAATATTGTTTCAAAGAAAACCATTTCAATAAGGAGATAAATAATCAATGTACCTAGTTTTTCTCAATATTTTCAAATTAACTAATCTTCCCCAGACATGATAAATATTTTTATCCACCCTAACGATGACTTATTTACATAATTATTCTTTTGAGAAACTGAAATTACAAATATATTAAACTATAATATTACTCATTCCTTTCTATAACATGTTCTTGTTTAGGTTGGTTCAACAATTAATATAAATAATTCTATAATGTCATCATTGGTTCCATTATGAATGAGTATTGAGATGTTAATACAATAATATATAATATTAATTATTATTATGATCCATTAACATATTCTCGTATGTGGAACAAAAACAACATGAATGGTCATTAGAAACCAACAAAATGTTGTCTAGAAAATACTCAAAAGATACTCATCATGGATTCTATTCTCACAGACCATACACATACCTTCCACCAAATGAATATGGGACTATATTAATAATTGTAAAATTGTTATTCCCTTACCTTAAATAATATGGGACAGGTGAAATTTTTTATCAATGAATAGGGATTCAAAAAGTTTTTATAAAACATGTATGAAAAATAAATATTATTTACTTTTAATTACGAAATGAAATAACGATAAAAAAATAAATTTATGTGGAATAATTATAGTTAAAAATCATAATGATTCATGGATTTTAATATTGTTATAAAAAAATTTATTAATAATGAAATAATTATTATAAAACTGGTTAAATACCATTCATTCATGTCATTAGTAAATGATAGGGGTAATTTTCCAGTCTCATTTTTAAATTAATATTTCATATTTTTAAATTAAACTTAGCATAAAGTGTCTATTAATTATATATATAAACAAATCTATTTTCATTAGATATATTTATTGATTGGTTATAGATATATTCATAACATTTCATCTACCATTGGTTTATAAGTTCACTAAAAGAATATTTATAATTTGAGTCGAAGATATATATTATTTTTTTATTGGATTCAGTATCATATATAACTATATTCCATAAATACTATTACGATTATAATCCTATAAAAGTCAATTACAATTGAAAATTTTATAGATTCCATGCATTTAACTACAATATAATTAATGGAATGTTATTTTCAATCATTATATGAAAGAGTACCTTTTTTTCATTGATATTCCTAACAAAAGTGGTAAAATATTAATTTTTATACATTTAATTGTGAATTAACATCACCACCATATTCATTAGTTTTATTTATGAAAATCTTATCCATGATCTCATGGTATTCCAAATTAATTTCTATTCCAACTATTTTTGAAATTAGTTTCTTTATAAAATATTATCTAGAGTATTGGATATTTGATCATATTTTTAAATTTCATATTTTTTATATTTTAAAATTATTTTTCATATATATGAACATACTTAATGTTTTTTATGTTTCATTATGGATGGGTTTTAATGATAAAATCCTCCATCTTCATTCATATGTAACAGGATAAAATCTTATGGATATTTTCATTAAACTCGTCATATTTCCCAGAGATTCTCTAGACATAATGGGATTTTAATATTTTCTTATTTAGAAGAAATATATATATATATATATATATATTATTTGATTAGTGGGTCTGATATAGAAAACCTATTCATTGGGTAATGAGTTATATGTCATTATATAATGAGTGTGTGTGTGGAGATTATTCTAGGTAGCTTTTTCAAAAAAAAAATAAAGTGAAAAATAATTATAGTTATACATGTGCATAGTGATATGATTTCCTAATGTTATTATTTTGGAATATTTCTATATTATATCACTTTCAAATGATAATATTCATGGATCATGGTAATTTTCCCATTATACCACATCCTTATTCAATGAAATGCAAGTTATGATTTCTTGGAAACCCTTTCAAGGACCTATGATCCAATTTCATAATCCTTTAGTATAATATTTCTCTAAAGAAAATGTTCCTAGATCATGATTATATACTTGTGTTTACACACTTCCTTTACTCATGTATTATGTAATTCATAATTCGTTATGTAATGATTTGTTTTTTATGAACAATATTTTTTGGAATGGTTCTCTGGGGTTATCCCCATACACCATGATTATGTTCTCATACTCATAATCACATCTTATACACACTTATAATCTTATATTCTTATCTCTTATTTTACCCTTATTATGAACATAAGATCACCCATTTATTTTAATTATATTCATTAGGATATAAAATAGTCTATACCGTATGATATGTCTCGAAGGGGTTCTATGATGGTGGGGATATTTATAAATATTCATAGTGTTAAAAAATAATATGTTTATCATTTGGTAAAAAACAATTATCAAATTATTTGTGTAACGATTGAATTTTTCACATGATTTGGGAGTGAAATTTTTGGGAACCTATTTCCTAAATTATGTTTGGATGTATTAGTAAGTGATAATATAATGTTTACCGAAATTATAAATGGATATCATAGAATTTTTTGTTGATGAAATGGGATCCAATAATGATGTTTATGATACTCATAAAGTGTTCTACATTTAAAGTATAATTTGAAATCAAGACATCTTATGATTTAAAGTTAATGAATTTGAATATGTTTATAGAGATAAAGATTTGGAAAACAATTCCAAAGTATCACTATCATTTATAATTTATATATTTATAGATTTTACTCATTATAGAGATTAGTTGGAGTGTTTTAGTTGGCATTTATAGAGATATGAGTAAATATTTACAAATAGATTCATTGATTAAAGAACCCCTTAATGTTTGGAAACATATAGTGATCTGGTTTTCAATCATAAATTATATATTATACAGGTTCTTATATCTTCCTTTGAAATTATTTTTAAAGAGTTTTAAGAATTCTAAATATATCATATAATTTAAAATGAAATCCCAAATTTATCATTCATTCATGTTAGATTAATAATTTTTTATGTTTATATATATTTCATGAATATAAATGATAATTGTAATATTAATTTCTGACATTGAGTTATATATCTATTTTTTTATCAGGAAATATTACTCATTTTGAGGAAATCTTAAGGTTGGAATGAGTTGGATTCTTATATCTCGATTGAAAAAATACTCTCAAGGAATAAACAGGTTTTGTACACCATATTACTAATTATGTATAGAACATGGTTTGTCATACAATATGTTTTTGTTATACTATGGGTGTATGGATCATATCAAGAGTCCCCACTACCTGAACTAATTAAGGGGTTATTGGGTTTGTTGTTTATTATTTCATCTTTTGGAGCTCATCCAAGATGGTATTTTTTTCATTAAGTGATGTGTATGAAATCTAAGCCCCCCCCAGTTTAGATAGAATGAGGAAGTGTACTAATATAGTAAAATAGTATGCGACATATTATAATTAATTCAAGTAAGGTACATGTGATGTGGTAATCCATTCATACGAATGAAATGTGACATATTAATCAACCAAATTAGTCTATACATAGAGAGTTAAAAATATATGAGTTGGCTATATAGGATTAAAATACTCCATCTCCAATGGTTACTCACTATAATTGACAATGGGACCTTATTTGAATTCATGTTTTCATGTGATGAAACTACTGTACAAATGTATATAGGCACATGTTTTCGATAGAGATCATGCCTAATTTATTTGACGCATGATTTTTATTTTGGGTTTTCTATATGCCTCTCTTTACATACATTGTAGATTTAGAAATACGTATCTGAAATAAATGGAATAAAGGCATGTGGGGTTACACATTATTTTCAAATAAAATGGGATTTAGATTCATTAAAATATATGATCTAAATATATTTTATTGTATATCAATAAAATATTTTGATGGGTACTCATATTGATATCCACGTGTTATCATCTAAGATATGATATAAGGTTAAATTAGATGAGTTTTATTTTTGATTTAGTGGATAAAGGGGATTTATATTAATATTCCTAATACCCAAATGATATATTACAGTATTATATAGTGTGACATAGAGTATGATATATATATATTTATATTCATTTTTTAGAAATTGATTATATTAATGAATTTAGGGAATAACATGTTATATGATATAAGTGATACTATATAGGTAGTCTTTTCAAGACATATTTTTTGAAATGGAGGAATTAGAGTGGAAGGAATTAGATGGGGGAATTATTTTGGAACTACATTGATTCATACAAGTAATTGATGTGTAAAATAGAAAAATAATGAATATTATACACATAATTTATCATTTAATACTTTTTTCATTGGTCGAAACTGATGGGATATTTTTCAGAAATGATGTTTACAATAGATGCATACATTAACACATATAAGATAATTTAATATAACTTCACTTAAAGAGTTTCCTCAAGGGTATTATAAAGGTGAATTCAAATTGAGATGGAGATAATTAAATCCTACTGAATCCACTCCAAAATATATAATTCTCATTTATATCTTATCATACCTCATTTAAAAAATGAGGTAGCAACATTATAAAAGGAATAGAAGAGTCCAACTAATTTGATGAGTGATATAGAAAAACCCGAGGATTCTATTAGAGGAGGGATATCATTACCCTACAACCCAATTGATATTTATCAATAGAATTGGATTAAGATAGATAAAGTGATTATCCTTAGTGAAAGGTCTTTATAATTATTAATTTCACAATATAAAATATTTTATTATCATATATGGCTGATCTTGGATTTTTGTTTCAATATTTTATCCATAGTTTTTTAATAAGTATAAGAACCCGATTCTTATTCTTGAGGTATGGGTTTCCTATTTTCTCATTTACTTATGTTTTTTTGAGAAAATAAGGAAACTGAAAAAAAAACAAAATATTTTTGGACGTACACGCCGTGTGCTTTTCCACAAGCCGTGTACTTTTGGCCGTGTGGGATGAGTACACATGGTGTGTAGCCATGTCGGTGACAAAGGGTGTAATAACCGACTACATGTCGTGTAGTAGATTTTTACATGTCCTGTTGTTAGTCAGCAGGAAAATAGTATGGCAGTGGCTAGCTGGGCCATAGTACAGGCCATGTATAGAGGCATACACACCTTGTACTCATGTCGACAGATGAACAGTGCCACGCTGACGAGAAGTCGCTAGTGGAACAGTTAAAAAATAGAAAGTACACACCATGTACTTGAGATTACATGCCGTGTATTTTGTTTTTGTTTTTGATTAAAATAGGCAGTAGCCTCCTCTATTCACAGAGGAATCTTAGAACCGGAGGGAGGCTCAGGAGGGATGGCCGGATCTTCGAGGATCTCTAGATCGAGTACTGGGAATTCATTTTTTTCACTGTCAATCTCCCTAGAACTGCACAGGTAAGCCCTCTCCACTAATTGTGTAGTTCTTACAAATTATTTCCCTAGTGTAAGTTATTTATGATTGAATGGAAATTTTCTTATCCCATATCTACATCTTTCTTGGATGTTTCTGGAATCGTCATTCATATATACCGTTCAGGGGCCTTTAAGGTAGGTGGCTTGGTGTTTAATTTCCAACTGTTGTGCATTTTCGTGTACCGTTGTGCCACGATCCCATGTTGGGGTGTCATTTTCCTGATCCATTGGCTATTTTAAATACCTAGATTTGTAAAGGTGATTAAATTTGGTGATAAATTGCTGTTTGGGATCACTGCTTGGATCCAGGACTACCCCGAGGGTGCGTTCCTCCATTTAGTCATTTGGTCAGGATACCCGAGTGTATGTCTTTATAATAATGATTATAGAATTTCCTTGAGAGGTATTGCATGTTTATTTCTTGTTTACATGTTGGGAATGACCCAGTTACTTTTTTATCCTGAGTGCAGTTTTGTGATTAGCATGTGGGCAATGTACTACATAGCATGTGGGCAACTTCTTCCGTGCCTGTGGGTGACACCTCATATGCCTATGGGAAATATTTGATATGTCTGTTGGCAGATTCCTGTGTTTGGATTCTCTTTAACTGAGGGTAAGGATTTACGTGTCTGAGGACATTGGCTGTTTTACATAGAATATTCATTGTGGTGATATATTAAATTTAATGTCTATAAGAATAAAAAAATGGAAATGTTACTGGTAAAGTTAGTTACATTGAATACTTCTCAGTTTATTGCATTTTACTACTGCACACTGTTGTTGCATATGTTCACACAGTTTTTCATGGGACTTTGGTGGGTGCCTACTAGGATTTATTTCTCACAGCATGTTCGGGTCATGTCTTCGGCCCAAAGAGATTACGTTTCTACAGGGGTGGATAAGGTCAAGGGTCCCTATACAGGTGCTTGATTGTTGCTAGGAAGTAGGGGAGCATGGGGCCGAGCTTTGGATTGAAATTCCACTGGCTGTTCTATTTTGCTTTTATGTACTTGTGATTCAGTGTTATTATATTGCAGTGTAACATGTTTTGGCTATTTTATAGAATAATGACATGCTGCATTTTCATATATATATATATATGATTGTTAGTTTCCTTGTTATTATCAGTTATCCATTTCTGTTATATATATTTTTTACCACTTCCACATGTTGTATTCTATTTGTCTATTCCGCTGCGCTGCACTTTGACAAATGAGGGCATAGCTTCCCCACTATCATACCGGGGCCCTCACTGCTAGTCGGTAGCCTTTGGCGTTTGGGGAAATGCACGTAAGGTCAAGTGGCGAACCTGGTTCGTGGCACCCGTTGAGTGGCACCCAGAACTGGGACGTTACAAAGTGGTATTAGAGGGAGTCCTTTCCTTTGACTTACTATTTAGAGCCTTATTTAGGGATAAGACGAGAACAGTAGTTAGTAATAATTTGTGCCCAGGCATAGCTAACCCGTGTACAGGGAAAAGACAATATACCTCGTGTTGCAATTTTTCTCATTTTTCAATTTTACAGTTCAATTGTTTTTCACCGAAGGGTGACAAACTTGTGATTGTGATGTTTATATTTTATTCACGGGTTCTATCTAGTTACACCCCGATGATATGAGGGTATTCCATCTCATGCATCATTTAGGTGTATCCTAGAATCACATGCCATGCATAGTTTCCATGCCATGTTGGTGCATTAGAAATTTCTTATTTCTGTGATAGATGTTGTGCTAGTAAAAGCATATTTTTTTTGATAGCTTCTTTGATAGATACATTCTGATTGATTGGGTATTATTGTGTGACACTATTTATATAATGGATGCCATACTTTGTTTTTGGGGATTATGATCCCTCATTGATCAGAATTTGGTGGATCATTGAATTTATCCAGTCATAACACATATAAGATGCCATAATTTTATTCTCGGGGAGTATGGGCCCTCATGGATAGAAATTTGGCACATAGGTGTTGTTTTTCAGTATTTTCTGGGTTCTGGAGATGTTTTTGAGGCATACTATCCCGAAACCCAGTATAAACGCCGTGTAGTACCTTAAACACACTGTGTATGTTCTTCTGTTCGGGAAGAAATGAAAATTGTTTGAGTACACGGTATGTAGTCTCTTCCCGTGTCATAGACTGTGTGGGCGGGGACATGGGGAAGGGAAATTCTTGGGGTGAAAATGTCGTGTAGTGTTGACCCGGAGACCACCCGTGTAACTAACGAACACGGACAGAGGAGACCTTAAGACATACACGGTGTGTCCACTATAGAACACGCCGTGTAGTCTTGACCAGTGACAGACCATGTGAAACTGACCGTGAGGGTTGGAAACGGGGTAGTGTACATGCTATGTGCGGGTGTAACATGCCATGTAGTATCAAGTTGAGTAGTCGGCCGTGTCACAAATGACATGGGCAGTTGGAAAATAACAGCATACATGTCGTGTAGATTATATACACTCCATGTAGTTTTGTTTAACGAGAGTCGTGTGGCTTGGCCATGTAGAAGGACTCGGGTAGGGGAAGAGATGTCAGGAACACGTCATATAGTTACTATACACGTTGTGTAGTCTTTTTGTGCAATCTTAAATGCCTTCTTCCTCCTATTCCCCTTTTGGTTCCTTCGTTTTCAGACATTGATAATCTTTATCTAAGGTGTACATTTTACCTTGTAGTGTCATGCCTCCTAGAAGTTCATGCATTGTTCCCTAGGAGAGTGGAAAATATTTTATTCCAGATATGGTAGACCATGGGCTACCGGTGGATCCTCCCGAAGAGCCAAATGCGGTGCCAGCCGTTATACCGGACACAGGTGTAGAGGCGCAATTCCGTGAAGGTATTATACAGATCATGCACACCTTTCTGGGAGCACCGCCGGCAACCACATCTATGGTTGAGCTGACTCGTATATTCCAGCATCACTATCTGCCTACGTTTTCAGGGAATGGTGGACCATAGGCTATAGATTCTTGGCTGGGGGAAATGGAGAATATTTTCGAGCACCTAGAGACGCCTCCAGGGAGGAGGGCCATGCTCGTGACTTAAATGTTGTGTGATTCTGCCAAGAGGTGTATAGATGTTACCCCCCAGTCAGATCATCACAAAAACATGGCATATGATGATTTCCAGACTGCCTTCTATGACTTCTTCTTCCTAGAGACACTGAGGGAAGATTGAGCTTCAGAGTTAATGAATTTGCAGCAGGGTGCTATATCAGAGATGGATTATTCTGCTCATTTCACTGAGTTTCAGTGTTTTTCACCAGTTCTGGTGGGAAATAAGACACTGAGAGCCAGACTCTTTGAGGATGGTCTCCGATATGACATCCAAGAACTATCAAATTTTTTTTAGGTTGCCTTCAGTACATGATATTGTAAACCAGGCGCTGATTACAGAGAGGAACCTATGAGAAGCTAGTGGTGTGGGCCAGGGAGGTTCAGCACTAGTTCATGGTAATATTTCTTCTCATAATAGGAAGATATTGATAGAATTCTCTCATGGTGGAAGTACCAGCCAGAAGAATGCTTCAGGTGGCCAGGTCATATGCTACAAGTGTGGTAAAGAGGGGCACAGGAAACCACATTGTCCATGTGACACAGTGGAGTGTTGGTCTTGCGGTAGGATGGGTCATCTGCAACGCTTTTGCAGGGTGTTTCCACAAATGGCTAGTGATATGGGTTTTGTGCAGACTCCACATGTGGGGGAAGGACCATCAGCTTCTTACAAGTCTGGAAACTGGAATACATTAGGGTGTCTAGGTAGGGATGGTGGACATGGTCGTGGTATCTAGACACTAGGATCTCAGTGGCAGCAGGGTGGGACAGCTCAGGGTAGCCATGCTATGTCGCAGGGCCGCGACACTGGGTAGAAATATGCAGTGCAACAGGCCTAGCAGGAGCATGATCCTAGACCTTATACTGTCAGAGGTACTATTCTAGTAGATTTTGGTTTATCTTCAGTACTTTTCGATAAGGGTGCTACACATAGCTTTATATAGGTACCCATTGTGGAGAGCCTTGAGCTCTATGTTTCTAATTCCTCTGGTGTTATGACATTAGACACTCTGATGGGAACTAGAACAACTAGTGTGCATTAGTGAAAGGAGTGTCCCCCTGAGGTTGGTGGGTGTCACTTCCTTTGGGACCTCTATTTCTTAGAGATGACGAGCTATGATGTCATTCTTGGGATGGACTGGTCGATTCCCTTTCGAGCCTTTGTGGATTTCTATCGTCATAGGGTGAGTTTCATGTCACTAGAGGGTGGAGAGTTTCTATATATGGATGAGTGGGATGTTAAGGCAATTCGACCTGGAATAGAGCCTCATGGAAGTGGTGGTATCACAACCCAGATTGTGAGCATTTATCTGGTTGTCAGAAGGATTCCCCTTCAGTGGTTGACCATTTCAGGGATGTCTTCCCAGAAAACATTCCAGGTCTTCCTCCAGAGTGTGAGGTGGATTTCTCTATTGAGCTTGTTCCATGAGTAGCACCTGTGTCCATTCCACCATATAGGATTGCTACACCAGAGTTGGAGGAGCTCAAGAGATAGTTATAGGAGTTATAGGAAAAGGGTTTCATCTAACCCAGTACTTCTCCTTGGGGTTCGCCAGTCTTATTTGCGAAGAATGTGGATGGTACCCTCAAACTCTATGTAGATTATCGGAATTTGAACTAGTTGACGGTTAATAACCGATATCCCTTTCCAAGGATTGATGATATTTTTTATCAAATTCTTGGAGCACGAGTGTTATCGAATATTGACTTGAGATTATGATATCATTAGTTGCACATTAGACCATCTGATATACCTCTCCCAGCTTTCAGAAGTAGGAATGGTCTATACGAGTATACGGTTATGCCCTTTGGACTCATGAACACACCAGCAGTTTTCATGGCTTTAATGAATCGTGTGTTCCATCCTTATATGGATTATTTTGTGTTAGTATTTGTGGATGACATCTTGGTGTACTCTCACACTCTACATGACCATGCCACCCATCATGAAATCGTATTGAGTTCACCGAGAGAGAATCAGCTATATGCTATGCTCTCAAAGTGCCACTTTTGGATGGACCAGATACACTTCCTGGGTCATATCATCTCAGAGGTAGGAGTTATAGTAGACCTAGAAAAGTTGAGAGCAGTAGTTTCCTGGGAGAATCCTAAGAACATGTTTAAAATATGATGTTTCTTGGGGATGCCTGGTTACTAAAGATGATGTATACAAGACTTCTCCCTCTTAGATGTTCCATTGACGAGTTTGACTAAGAATGGTGTGACGTTTTCTTGGTCAAAATCTTGTGAGACAGCCTTCCAGGAGCTAAAGGGGAAGTTGACATCAACACCGATCCTGATACTCCCAGAGCATGGGAAGAGCTATACATTTTACTATCATGCGTTAGTTATTGTGCTAGGAGTTGTGTTGATGTAGGGCGAACGAGTAGATTCATACGGGTCTCGGCAGTTGAGGCCACATGAGAGGAATTACCCGACACCTGATCTCGAGTTGGCTGCAGTTGTTCATGCGTTGCACTGTTGGAGACATTATCTATTGGGAGAACATTTTGTGGTGTTCACGGACCACAAAAGACTCAAGTACGTCTTTACCCAGCATGACATCAACCTGAGACAGTGAAGGTGGGTTGAATACCTTCAGTCCTTCGATTTTGAGCTTGCCTATACTCCTGGTAAAGGTAATGCAGTAACTGATGCACTGAGCTGGAAGACTCAGATACAGGCAGTGAAGGAGGCCCATGGTGAATGGTATCTTATGGATTTGTCCTCTGAGATGCATTTGGAGGTGCACGACAGTCAGGGGAAGAGCTATCTTTCATCTTTAGCTATGACTTCTATCCTCTTGGATAGAGTGAGGATAAGACAGGTATCTAATTCAGAAGGCCTAGTTCTATGGGATTCGGTGACCAGTGAGGACCCTTCTCTGGGTTGGACGATAGGTAATGATGAAGTATTGTGTTTCCATGGATGAGTGTGGGTTCTAGGGGATATACACGAGGATCTGATGCGGGAGTTTCATGCTTTAGCTTGGGAAGTTCATCCCAGGGTTACCAATATGTACCGAGACTTGAGACGTCAGTACTGGTGGTCAGGAATGGAGAGGGATGTAGCTGGTTTAGTTATGAGGTGTTCCACCTGTCAGCAGGTGAAGGCAGAGCAACAGAGGCCATCCGGGATTTTGCAGCTGTTACCCATTCCGGAATGGAAATGGGATGATGTCTCGATGGACTTCGTGACTGGGTTTCCAAGGTCACCTCAAGGCAATAATGTTGTGTGGGTTGTTGTGGATAGACTCACAAAGGTATCTCACTTTTTACCGATTAGGGAGACCTTCGGAGTTGACTAGCTCGACAACTTGTATATCTGAGAGGTCGTACGTCTTCATGGGGTCCCCTATTCTATCGTTTCAGATAGGGATGCCCATTTTATGTCTCGTTTCTGTAGTGTTTTCCGAGGCCACTAGGTATACAGGTGCTTCTGAGCAGATCTTACCACCCTCGGACCGATGGTCAGTCAGAGCGTACGATACAAGTGCTTGAGGACATGCTGCGTGCATGCATCCTAGACTTTGGGGGCTCTTGGGAGAATAATATACACCTAGTTGAGTTTGCCTATAATAATAGTTTCTAGGCAACTATTGAGATGGCACCTTACGAGGCTTTATATGGTAGGACATGAACATCACCGTTGTGCTGATTAGAGGCAGGTGAGGTAGCTTTACTGGGACCACGTCTCATGCATGAGACTTCTGAGTAGGTATAGTTGATTTTGATGTGGATTTCTACCACACAGTCTTGTCATAAATCTTATGAAGATCACCGCAGATGAACCTTGGAGTTCGTGGTTGGGTATCAAGGTTTCTTGCGTGTTTCACTGAGGATGGGACACAGGTGGATCAGGAGATAGGGTAAACTTTCACCGAGGTATGTGGGGCCATTTGAGTTTCTGGAGAGAGTCGGGCTGGTGGCCTATCGGTTGCAGTTAGCATAGAGGTACCGAGCCTTGTACGATGTCTTCAATGTATCTTAGTTGTGTCGTTATCATTTAGACCCATCTCACATCTTTCAGCTCGAGGAGGCTGATCTTGAAATAGATGTGTCCTTTGAGAAGCATCTGATTCGTATAGTCGATAGGATCACGATAGTTCTCTAATTCCGGTCATTTCCTCTCGTACGGGTGTAATGGCAGCATGGTCGAGTACTGGACGAAACCTAGGAGAGGGAGACTGACATACGTGATCAGTGGCAAGAGTTGTTCATGACTATATATTCACCAAACATAGAAGGGGAATTCAGGGATAAAGTGCTTTAAGTGGAGATGTTTGTAAGAATACAGTTCTTATTCTTGAGGTACAAGTTTCTTCTTTTCTCCTTTCCATAAGTGTTTTTCAGAAAATAAGGAAAATTTGACAAAAACCAGAAAAATTGTGGACGTACACGTTGTGTGGTTTTCCACATGCCGTGTACTTTTGTCCATGTGGGGTGAGTACACATGGTGTGCACGCCATGTATTAGATATTTACACACCGTGTAGTCAGTCGGCAGGTGAATAGTAAGGCGGTGGCCAGCTGGGAGATAGTATACACCGTGTATAGAGGCATACACGACGTGTAATCATGTTGACAGATGAACAGTGCCACGCTGACGAGAAGCCACCAGCGGAACAGTTAAAAAATGGAAAGTACACACTATGTACTTGAGAGTACACACTGTGTATTTTGTTTTTTTCTCTTAAAATGGGCAGTATCCTCCTCTATTCATAGAGGAAGCTTATATTCAGAGGGAGGCTCAGGAGGGACTTCCATATCTTCGAGGAGCTCCAGATAGAGTACCGAGATTCTGTTTTCTGCACCATCAATATCGCTAGAACCGCACGGGTAATCCCTCTCCTCTCCTTGCATAGTTATTACCAATTCATTCCCAAGGGTATGTTATTTATGAATGAACTGCAATTTTCTTATCCCTGTTCTATGTCGTTATTGGACATTTCTGGAATCGTCGTTCACGTATACCGTTAAGGGGCATTTAAGGTAGGTGTATTTGTGTTTAACTTTCAACTATTGTGCATTTTTTCTGTAATGTTGTGCCACAAACCCATGTTGGGGTGTCGTGTGCCTGCGGTCATGTCTATTTTAAATACCTATATTTGTAAAGGTGATTAAATGTGGTGATAAATTGCTATTTGGGATCGCTGCTTGGCTCAAGGACGACCCCGGGGTTGCGTTCCTCTGTTTAGCCGTTTGGCCCGGATACTCGAGGGTATTCCTTTATAATAATGATTATAGAATTTCCTTGAGAGTAATTTCATGTTTATTACTTGTATACATATTGGGCATGGCCTGGTTACTTGTTCAGCGTGAGGTAAGTGTTGTGATTAGCCTGTGGGAAATGTACTACATAGCCTACGGGAAACTTCTTCTGTGCCTGTGGGTAGTTGATTCTGTGCCTATGGGCGACACCTCGTACACCTTTGGGAAATATTCGATATGCCTGGGGGTAGATTATTATGTTTGGATTCTCTTTACGCAAGGGTAAGGGTTTACGTGTCTGAGGACACTAGATGTTTTTCATAGAAAATTCACTGTGGTGATATCTTAAATTGAATGCTCAAAAGAATAATAAAATGGAATTATAACTGGTAAAGTTAATTACTTTGAGTACTTCTTAGTTTATTTCATTTTACTACTGCACACCATTGTTGCATATGTTCACAAAGTTGGGCATGAGCCTTTGCTGGGTGCCTACTGGGATTTATTTCCCACACCCTGTTTGGGTCATGTCTTCGGCCCAAACATATTACATTTCTATAGGGGTGGATAAGTGCAATGGTCCCTATACAGGTAATTGGTTGTTGTTGGAAAGTAAGGGATCATGGGACCGAGATTAGGCTCATGATGCCGCTTGCTGTTCTGTATTTCTTTTCTATACTTGTACTTCATTTTTATTGTAATGAAGTGTAACATGTTTTGGTTGTTTTATAGAATAGTGAAATGCTGCATTTTCATATATATATATGACTACTGGTTTCCTTGTTATTATCAGTTATCGATTTTTTTTATATATATTGTTTACCACTTCCTCTTTTTGTATGCTATTTATCTATTCCGCTATGCTGAAATTTGAAAAATGAGGGCATAGTTTCCCCAATATCAGACCTACGCCCTCGCTGCTAGTCGGCAGACTCTGGCATATGGGGAAATGCGCTTGAGGTCACGTGGTGAACAGGGTTCAGGGCACCCATTGAGTGGCACCTAGAACCTGGATGTTACAATAAGAGTCTATAAGAACTTCATAATTATAAACACACATATATATGACTTATAAGATATTATATTTTTAGATAAATTTATTTAAATTTAAAATTTAGAGTTTTTCTAAAAGGACTCATTAGATTGGGACCATATTGATTTTGACATTTCTCAAAATTAATTTTCATTTTAAATATAATGTATAAAATTATATAGCTTCTTCTAAAAATATTATGTTGTAACATTTTTATCAACTAATTTTTTTTTCATTCTCGAAATATATTCCATATCCTCAATTATTATTTTTTCAATATAAATTTTTATCACGAATCAATTTAATTCGACCACAATATTGTCTTATTTCAAAAAAATATATAAATTTAATAATTTTTGAATGATCATATTGTTTTACCATGAATGTAAACATATAATGTTAAAAATATTAGTTTAACCAACACACACTCAAATACTAAACACAGATTATATGTAACTCAGTACAACGTTTCACTAGAACGACTATTTTTTAACTAAATAAATAGAATATGTACAAAAATCTAATCATAGAATCATAGGGGTAAGATCATGGTTTTAATGTTAAATCAATAACTTGAATATATTTTATTTTACCATTTTCATGTGATTCATTTTATGAAATTTTTTAACATGAAAATGAATTCATTAACTATCATTTCATGAAATGAAATATTACCAATACATGATTTATGAATTAAATTATGTTAGGTTCTTATTATACTGTTTAAATATGCATGAGATATATAACATTAATAATTAATAGATATCATCTATGATCGGTCTATGTTAAATGAAATAAATATATATACATCAGTATTGTATTTTAAAAATGATAAATTTTAAAAAAAAAATATTTTTAAGAGTTGAAATATTGTATAGAAATTAAGAATATTGAGAGACATCGAATATCCATATCAGTTGGGTTTATAAAAAGATAAATTATTAAGGGATATCATGGCTATGTTACACATGATAAAATATGTCACGACCCGTCCTCGCGGCTCGTGTCATGACTACCCCAAGCCCGCCTTCCATAGGCCAGGGGTTGGTGACTAGCACCAAGGCGTAATTCCCGGTAAAAAGGGATCGCATTGCCTTTGTAACGTAAACAAACACCACAGAGCATGCATGCAGAAGAAGTAAACACTAAGTAAAAAATGAGTACATTAGTAAGTACGGAAAAGTAAGTGGGTGAGTATACAAACCCAAACTGAAAGTAAAGTACAACTGGAAAGGGTAAACAACAACTGTAAAGTAGAGTCGCAGCGTCAAGCCGTCCGCTGGAAATCCCACCCAAAGGGTGAGTACAGATAGCCTCTACTGCTCCTCGGGTCCAGCCGACAGCTCCTAGTACGTCCCGTTCATTGGTCCACCTCCAGGTACCATCTTGCTCCGCAAGCCTCAACCACGATCAGCGCTGTCTGTCGTCTGCAACCAACACAATGTAGTGCGGGCATAGCCCGTGCATGAGTGAGTATAAGCTACTCAGTAGAGTCCCCGAGACTCCCGAAGGTCTCCCAGAATCCACAAAGGATAATCCTAAAAGGAAAGATACAATCAAAAATTAACATCCGACACTGCTTAGGTATATGCCCATACATATACCTAAGTCATCAATTCTGGTTCGGCTCCAACATCCGTGCTCATGTACAACCCAGTCCACACAGGAAAGAAAAATGAAAATCCACACACGATAACACAACACAATCCACATAGGAAAGCAAATAGGATTCATCTCACACAGGTATACATCTTTGTATGAAGATAGAGACGATCAGATATTGCCACTGATTCATCTAAGCCGTCAGACCCAAAAGTATCAATAGGTACTAACCCCCGCAATGACCCACAAAGGATTGATAGGTAACTAACCCCCGCAATGACCCACACAGGATCAGACCCACACAGGATCTGTAGGCGCTAGCCCACACAGAACCGCTGAGCGACAAGCCACACAATATCGGACCCACACAGGATCGGTAGCACTGATCCACGTAGGATCGCTGAGTGTTGTAGTCGTCGCCGTCGAATCCACTGAGAATCTCTGTACAGTCGTCTTCATCACAGTCTCAGCCAGCATTAGGGTTCCTGCACACAGCAAGCTCGTTCTGGAGGATCCGCTCCATGAGCCGAGAGGCTGATACATCAACTGACAAATAGTCCATATTTGATGTATCCCAAAGTTCTGTATCTCCAACAGGAACTCAACATCGCAGACGACACGTCAATCGGACGCCCGGTCTGAGAGTTATTGGCTTTTTCGTTCCAGGGGCCCGGTTGGTTTTTAAGGCAAAACCAACCCGACCGTACTCCACCTACGTCCAAACCTCAGGCGGAGTACGCCAAAAGATCCGTCTCCCAAAGAGGAATCCAACAAAGTTGACGGCTCACCAATCGAACGTCTGGAGCTCATGTTATGAGCGTTTCCGCTCCAAGGGCCCAGTTGGCTTCGTGTACGAACCAACCCGGTCGAACCCAAAGTTCTCTGAAACATTGAGTGTGATATGTCAAAACGACCGACTCGATCCAATAATCACATCACCGTGGACGGTGCGTCGATCATAGATCCGTAGCTCAAGATAAGGGCAAAAGACCGAAGAGGGTCCGAAAATGGGGTTTTGGGCCAGGACTAACCCGGCCCGAGACCCCCTGGGTCAGCCCAAACCAGGTCGACCCGACCCGGTTCCGGGTCGGCCCGGCTGGGCGCGGTCCGGCCCGGCCCGGTGCGCTAGAGCGCGGCACCAGTTGGCTCGGCCGAATGGCGGAGCCGTTCGGTTAGCGGGGGGTGGGGGGGCACTACCCCCCGAGGTTTGTAACCGCGGCCCCCCTTAATAGGGGCCGCTCAGCTGGCCAGCCGGGGGTTTGAACCCCCGAATTTTCCTTGTCCTACCAGCCCACCCCGGCTGGCCGGTTTCTGCCGCCCCCGGACCGGCGACGGCCGGTCCCCTCCCTGCTCCGACACCAGTGGCCCGGTTTCCGGCTGCCGGTTCCCATGCTCCACCGCGGCCCAGTACCGGCCGCAACCGTCATTCATCCGGTGCGGCACGACGGCGACGTACCCCTCCGCCGTGGTCCCGCTCTGGCCGCGGTGCTTTTGCAGTTCTTCGGTGCGGTGCGACGTCGCCGTGACTTGGTTCAATTTCACGGTGCGGCGCTACGGCGCCGTGCATTCCTTGTCGCAAGATCCCGCGCGGTGTGATGGAACCGCGAAACTTCCCTTCATACCGCAACAACAAGAAAATAATAAGGGATGGGGGTCAGTCGTGTTTGTGTGGTCCGACCTCCTCTTGTAAATCGATAGCATGCGGTCCAAATATAGGCGGATAAAGAACATAGTAAATCATGAAAAGGAAATCACATAAACCCCTACCTCGAGCGTAGCTTGAACAGAGGTTCGTCGAACGAGGATTCGTCGGGGAATATTTTTTGTGGAATGAGATGTCGCGAAAGAAGACGTCATCGGCGTCGCGGTATACGGCGTCGCAGAGTCGGTTTCCGAGGACTTGGCGTTCTTCGTCAGAGATCGATGTCTTCTTCGCGTTCTTTGTCGAAGACGAAGAAGTTCCTCAAGTTTCTTAGCCTTTTCTCCCAAAGAATCCACAACAAGATTCCAACCCTTAATAAAATAATCCCACACTTATTTTATTAACTTGACAAAAGTTTGAAATTCAAACACTCACATTAAACTCCCTACATTAATATAATAAGTTATTAAAACTTAAGTTATCAATTTTAATTGTGAGTTGAGGGAGTTAAGGAATGTGAATGGGTGGGGTTCGTGTGGGTCCCACCACCCTCATAACCTTCCATAGGTTGTTGGGTAGTTACCCAACTTCCACCCAAAGCTTAAATCCACTTAGAGAAAACAAAAATTGTAGTTAAATTTTTTTTTTAAATTCCACAATTTTTATCAACCTCTCTCGTGAAAATGCAACTTTGGAAAAGGTGTTTCTATGAAATTACCGGCGCTGTGGATCCATCGGTGCCCTCAGAATTCGATTCCGAGTACGGGTTCAAAAGTTAGAAATTACCGCTCTTTCGTTTTCTGAACGTACCCGAGCTAAACTTCGGTTAGAAATTCTGGGCACACCGGGTCTCGGAATCTAGTTCCATCAGAAACTTCGTTCTTGTAAAATCCCAAAGAAAATTATGAAAAAAAATTTCTTGATTTTTACGGGTCATTACATTACTCCCACATCAGAGCTTTACATCCCCATAAAGATACATCATATGCTAGGGAAACAAATGTGGGTACTGAGCACGCATCTGAACCTCCCACTCCCAAGTGCTCTCCTGGAGGTTCCTGCTGCCATTTGATGCGCACTAGAGGAATCGATTGTCCACGTAGGACCTGCTCCTGTCGATCCTAGATCTCTACCGGGACCTCCGCAAAAGTCGCCTCATCATCAACGTCTAGCTCCCCATGGTCAATGATATGCATCAGGTTGTGCATGTATCTCCTCAGCTGTGATACGTGGAAGACGTCGTGCACCCGGTGCAACTGAGGTAGTAGAGCCAGGCGATAAACTACCTCGCCATTCCTGCTAAGGACCTGGAACGGTCCGATGAAGCGTGGAGACAACTTGTTGCATCGGCAAAATCTTCGTAATCTACGTCGAGTTGAGACACGCAAGAAGATGTGGTCGCCATCCTCAAACTCTAGTGTTCTCCACCTCCTATCAGCATAGGACTTATACCAGCTCTGAGCTGTCCTCATCCGCTCCTGGATGACCTGGACCTTCTCTGTCGTGGCCTGGACCATCTTCGGTCCCACGAGTGCTGACTCCCCAGGCATTGTCTAGCACAAAGGAGATCTGCAAGGTCGGCCATACAATGCCTCATATGGTGCCATCCCAATGGTGGAGTGGTAGCTGTTGTTATACGAGAACTCCACCAAGGGTAGCTGGTCCTCTCGTAAAGCAACTGGTACTAAGGTACGTCCTCTGAAAAGGACGTTGTGCTATACTCCAAAGGAGAAACCATCAGGTGCCTGTCCTGAGGATATCTGGGCACGCCACGTCTCACAGTCAGCGTCCCCACACTGTGCCTCTCTGACCTGCTGCAGTAGTGGAGAGGTGATTGTGAGAGACTGAAGGAAGGATGCTCCATCTCATTCCACGAAGGATATCTGCAAGGCGGCTAGCTGCTTCCTCGCCTCCTCATGTAGCGGAATGCCCATCCTCCTGCTGAGAGCATCGGCTACTACGTTCCCTTTCCCAGGAGTATAGACTATCTCAAAGTCATAGTTCTAGAGGAACTCGAGCCATCGCCGTTGTCTCTGGTTCAGGTCCTTATGAGAGAAGATGTACCTGAGACTCTGATGGTCAGAAAAGACTGTAAAGCACCTTCCCATCAGGTATTGTTTCCATGTCTTCAGAGCGAAGACCACTACTGCTAACTCCAGGTCCTGGGCAGCGTAGTTCTGCTCATGCGGCCTCAACTGACGTGATCCATAGGCGATCACCACCCGCTCCTGCATCAGGACACATCTGAGTCCGGTCCCTGATGCATCGCAGTAGACTACGTACCCTACTCCTTCCTCAGGCAATCTCAAGATAAGGGCGCTGGTCAATCACTGTCTCAGCTCCTGGAAGCTCTGCTGACATCTTTCTGACCACACAATGGGTTTCCCCTTCTTCGTAAGAGTTGAGAGTGGTTCCACAACTCAGGAGAAGTCTAGAACAAATCTCCGATAGTATCCAGCTAGACCCAAGAAGCTTCGCACCTCAATCACACTCCTAGGTGGCTCCCAAGCCAACACTGCCTCGATCTTCGCAGGATCCACTGCAACTCATGCCTCAGAGATGACGTGTCCCAAGAAGTGGACCTCACGTATCCAGAACTGACACTTCGAGAGCTTTCCATAAATCTGGTGCTCTCATAGTGTGTCTAGTACAACCCGCAAGTTGTAGGAATGGTCCTCCTCAGTCGTCGAGTAAATCAAAATGTCATCGACAAAGACCATGAAAAATCGATCGAGGTATGGCTAAAAGATCCTGTTCATGAGGGCCATGAACACTGCTGGAGCATTGGTTACGCCGAATGGAATAACCAAGAACTCATCATGGCCATACCGACACCTGAAGGTCATCTTCTTCACGTCGTCGTCTCGAACTCTGAACTGATGATAACATGACCTGAGTTATATCTTCGAGAACAACCGTGCTACCTGGAGCTGATCGAAGAGGTCATCAATCCTCAGTAGTGGGTACTTGTTCTTCACTATCACCTGGTTCAGACGACGATAGTCAACACAATGTCGCAAGCTCCTGTCCACCTTCATGGAGAACAAAATCAGGGAAGCCCAGGGTGAAACACTGGGTCAGATGAAGCCCTTTCCCTACAAGTCCTCCAATTGTACCCGTAGTTCACGAAGCTCAGCGGGGGCCATCCAATATGTTGGAGTTGATATCGAGGTTGTCCTGGGGTACAGGTCAATATAAAAGTCTACCTCTCTGCGAGGAGGTATTCTTGGAACATCGTCGGGAAAGACATTTTCATACTGATCCACCACTGCAGGAAAACTAGGACTCCACACGTCAACTGCTCCTAGGATGAGGCTAGCCAACTGATGGGTGATGGGCTGTGACTTCCTCTGTGAGAGTCCATCCTATGCTGCAAAGGCTACCTTCTCACCGGTGAAGGTGAACCTACTCCCGTCGGTGCGTACACATCGCACCTTGCGCCTAATATATTTGATCTGAGCATGGACTGTAGATAACCAATCCATGCCCAAGATGACGTCGTAAGGCCTCGATGCCGCTACAAGAAGATCCCAGCCGAAGCTCTCTCCTCCTAGAGTAAGCTCACACTGCCGACACTAGTGCGTAATCGTAGAGTCTGCTCCTGTAGGAGTCTCTAGCTGTAAGGATCGAGCCAACCGCTCTATCGGAATATCTGAGCTCCGAACAAGGACAGGGGATATGAATGTCTGACTCGCTCCTGTGTCTATAAAAACTGAAGCTGGGGTGGAATAGACACAGATAGTACCTCGAATCATCTCGGGTGCGCCGTAGTCGTAGGCCTCTACTGCCTGGAGCTATTCCTGTCTCTGCCCGCCAGCTCCCTGGAGCCGAGGTGGAACTCCTGGTGGTGGTGGTGGTAGGGCCTCAAAGCGTCTCCCACCACATACTGCTCGGCCAGCTTTTCTGCCTCATCTGCCTACTCCCTGCGGACCGCCACAGTCCTCCCTCTACCTCTACGTGGGTGGTCCCTCAACCATCTACTACTCCTCGGCACGGTGGGTCGGGCAGTCACGAGCCATGTGGCCCTACCTGCAGCATGAGTAGCACTGCCTGCCTCTCGAAAGACTGGTTCTGCGCTGTGTGCCCCACATTGCTGAGCCAGTGTCCTGAGGTCGTCTGCCTGAGGGTCTGGTCTGCCTGGATCCATGAGTCATCTTTCGACTGCCTGCTGCAGAAGACTCTGCTCCGTGTCGCCCCGCGGTAGGTCTCACTGCTGAAGAAGGCTCAACAAGAAAGCTCTCGATCAAAAGGGATCGCTCTTGTACTCCTTCCTTAGTCAGAATGCTGAGGGAGATCAGCGGTGCCCTGATCTCATGCCTCAATCCCTATTCAAAGGTCCGGGCCCAGAAGAATGGGTCACGTACCATGTCGGTAGAGTAAAGCGAGATATCGGTAAATCTCACCGAGTACAGGGCGACCGTGAAGCTGCCCTACCACAGCTGAAGAATCTCCTAGATGCGCACTGCACAAAGGGTGGTCGGGATGAACTATGAGTGGAAGAGGATCTCAAAGTCCGTCCAGAGAAGAGATGCCTCATCGTGCACCTGGAGCATCAAGCTCCACCATCTGCCTGCTGCCGCGCGCAGTAGGCTCACTGCGAGGATCACCATGAGGTCTGCTGGTGCCCTCACTAACTTGGAAACTCTCACTACTGCCTCCAGCCAGTCCTTGGCTGCCTGGGGGTCCGTCTCCCCGCGGAACATGGGCAATCGCTGGCGCTGAAACTCGTGCAGTGCACTAAGGTGATGTGCATCATCAGCGGCTAGGGCTGGAAGCATTGGTGGCTCGGCGGGTAGAGGTACCATCGATGCCTCAGCTGTCAAAGGGCCCTGCACCGAGGCCTCGTCGCTCAGTGGGCTGTCGTCACGCTCAACTCTCAGAACCCTAGCTGGCTGCCATTGTGGGGACATCCTGAAAAGGAAACAGGTGCGCCTCGGTCAGAACAATATACCTGGTGAGCTGACACAAAGTAATCAGAAAGAAAAGATTAATCACACATGCAATAAATGTTTTCATTTATTAAGTCAGAAATAAGAAGTCAGGGTCCTGGTGTACAGATACGTCAGCCGCTGCACCAACACTGGACTCCCTGGACTGATAACCACACCCAATACGCTTAACATTATTGCTTCACATAGAAAAAGATCAGAGTCCTAAGTTCTGTGGTAGAATCGAACTCCTCTGATACCAATTTGTCACGACCCGTCCTCGGGGCCCATGCCATGACTACCCCAAGCCCACCTTCCATAGGCCAGGGGTTGGCGACTAGCACCAAGGCGTAATTCCCGGTAAAAAGGGAAGGCATTTCCTTTGTAAAGTAAACAAACACCAGAGAGCAAGCAAGAAGAATAATTAAACACTATGTAAAAACTGAGTACAATAGTATGTGAGGAAAAATAAGTGGGCTAGTATACTAACCCAAATTGAATGTAAAGTACAACTGGAAAGGGAAAACATCAACTATAAAGTAGAGCTGCAACTTCGAGTCGTCCACTGGAAATCCCACCTAATGGGTGAGTACAGATATCCTCCACTGCTGCTCGGGTCCAGCCGACCGCTCCGAGTATGTCCCATCCAGTGGTCCTCCTTTAGGTACCGCCCTACTCCGCAAGCCTCAACCACGATCAGCGCTGTCCGTCATCTACAACCAACACAACGTAGTGCAGGCATATCCCATGGAGGGGTGAGTATAAGCTACTCATTAGGGACCCCGAGACCCCCGAAGTTCTCCCAGAATCCAAAAAGGATAATCCACAATGGAAAGATACAATCATGAAGTAAAATCTGACACTGCTTAGGTATGTGCCCATAAGTATACCTAAGTCATAAATTCTCGTTCAACTCCAACATCCGAGCCCAAGTACAACCCAGTCCACATAGGAAAGAAAAACATAAATCCACACAGGATAGCACAACACAATCCACATAGGAATGAAAATTAGGATTCAGCTCAAAGAAGTATACATCTTTGTATGATGATAGTGATGATCAGATTTTTCCACTGATTCATCTAAGCCGTCAGACCCACAAAGGATCGATAGGTACTAACCCCCGCAATGACTCATAAAGGATCGATAGGTAACTAACCCCCGCAATGACCCACACAGGATCGGAACCACACAGGATTTGTAGGCACTGGCTCACACAAAATCAATGAGCGCTGACCCACACAGGATCAGACCCACACAGGATCAGTAGCACTGATCCACGTAGGATTGCTGAGTGTTGTAGTCGTTGTCGTCGAATCCACTGAGGATCTCTGTATAGTCGTCGTCGTCGTAGTCACAGCCAGCACTAGGCTTCCCACACATAGCAAGATCGTTCGGGAGGGTCTGCTCCATGAACCAAGAGGCTGATACATCAACTGACACATAGTCCATAGTTGATGTATCCAAATGTTCTGTATCACCAACATGAACTCAACGTCGCAGACGGCGCGTCAATCAGACGCCCTGTCTGAGAGTTATTGGCTTTTTATTTCAGGGGCCCGGTTGGTTTTTAAGGCAAAACCAACCCGACCGTACTCCACCTGTGTCCAAACCTCGGGCGGAGTATTCCAGATGATCAATCTCACTAAGAGGAATCCAACAATGTTGACGGCACGTCAATCGTACGTCAAAAGATCAAGTTATGAGTGTTTCCACTCCGAGGGCCCGGTTGGCTTCGTGTACGAACCAACCCGGCCGAACCCAATGTTCTCCGAAACCTTGAGTGTGATTTGTAAAAACGCCCTTCCCTATCCAAGGATCACATCGCCGCTGACGGTGAGTCTATCGGAGGTCCGTAGCTCAAGATAAGAGGAAAATACCGAAGACGGTCCGAAAATGGGGTTTCGGGCCTGGGCCGAACGGCCCGAGACCACCTGGGTCGGCCTGGCCGGGCGCGACCTAGACCGGCTTCCCGGTGCACTGGCGTGCGGCGCCCGGTGGCTCGGCCTAACTGCCGAGCCATTTGGTTAGTGGGGGGGGGTGCTGACCCCCTGGGTTTGTATCCACGGTCCCCCTTAATGGGGGCCGCTCAGCTGGCCGGTCAGGGGTTTGAACCCCCGGCTTTTCCTTGTCTGGCCGGCCGGTTTCTGCCGCCACGAGACCGGTGACGACCGGTCCCCTCCCTGCTACGACACCGGTGGCCCGGTTTCTGGCTACCAGTTCCCATGCTCCGCCACGACCCGGTACCTGCCGCTGACTTCATTCATCCGGTGCGGCGTGACGGTGCCGCCCCCTCCGCCGCGGCCCTGCTCCGGCCGCGGTGATTTTGCAGTTCTCCGGCGTGGCACGACGGCACCACGAATTGGTTCCGTTTCATGGCGCGGCGCGATGGCGTCGCGCATTCCTTACTGCAAGATCCCGCGCGGTGCGACGACACCGTGTCCCTTCCCTTCGCACCGCCACAACAAGAAAATAATAAGGGAGGGGGGTCGGCCGTGTTTGTGCGGTCCGGTCTCCTCCTGTAAATAGCTAGAATGTGGTCCAAATATACTCTGATAAAGAACATATTAAATCACAAAAATAAAATCACATAAACCCCTACCTCGAGCGTAGCTTGAACGGAGGTTCGTCGAACAAGGATTCGTCGCAGAATATCTGTCGCGGAAAGAGACGCCGCAGAAGAAGACATCGTCGGCGTCGTGGTATACGGCGTCACGTAGTTCGTTTATGAGGACTCGGCGTTCTTCGTCTAAGACTGATGTGTTCTCCACGATCTTCGTCGAAGACGAAGAAGTTCCTCAAGTTCCTTAGCCTTTTCTCCCAAATACTCCACTACCAGATTCCACCCCTTAATAAAATAAGCCCACACTTATTTTATTAACTTGAAAAAAGTTTGAAATTCGAACACTCACATTAAACTCACTTCATTAATATCATATGTTATTAAAACTTAAGTTATCAATTTTAATTGTCAGTTGAGGGAGTTAAGTAATGTGAAGGGGTGGGGTTCGTGTGAGCCCCACCACCCTCATAACCTTCCATGGGAGGTTGGTTAGTTACCCAACTTCAACCAAAATCATAAATCCACTTAGAGAAAATAAAAATTGTAGTTAAATTTTTATTTTAACTTCCATAATTTTTATCTAGCTCTCTCGTGAAAACTCAACTTCGGAAAAGGTGTTTCTAAGAAATTACCAGTGTTGCGGATCCATCGGTGCCCTCAAAATTTGATTCCGAGAAAATTTAAGTCAATTTCTACATAAATATAATTGATTATGAAATCATTATTAAATTATTTAGTTTAATATGAATTATTTGTGTTTACCCAATAAAGTCGTATAATTTAAAGGGTTATCCTTTTAGTGGGACTTTATTCCATATAAATTATTGTCTAATATTTTAAACATGATTTGCATGTTACATATAATTTTTATCTAGATTATCATGAAATTAAAAAAAATATATACATCATCATTTCCTGATAATCAATAAATTATTGTGAATAAAATTTTTATTTGGTTTATTAACATAATATATTTTATTATTTATAAGGATAAATATTGTTTAGATATTTATATTACATTGAATCTGGTATATCATTCTACCATGCAAGGGAAGATATATGATTTGGATAAGAACCAAATAAATATAATGGATGTATTAAATTTAATTTTATCTATCATGCATTCAATGGAATAAAATAAATATGAAAATATATGAGCATTAAATATGATTAAAGAATATAAAGAAAATGTAATGAATAATTAGTATCAAGGGGCATGAATAGACAAACTGAAGAATGAACCAAAATAATACATTTGGGTGGTGGTGAATCAATGTTGGTTACATTAATTCATTTCAATTATGAAAATATTATCACTTTTATTTTTCTCTTTATCGTCAGATAAAGGGAATATGTCTCATAATTCTCTTTCCCCCCCATTAGATTCACATGAAACACATTCAAAACACACAAACACAAGATCACCTATATTTATAATATTCACTTCTCAGTATGATCTGGGTAATCTATAGTGTGATTTGGAAAACCCATGTTCACAAAAGTCACTAGTAAACCGCTATGATAATTACACTACTGTATTTTGACTGTGTTGAGTGTGATCCTTTCACACTTTCATTGGGTATCCCACACTCAGTTACAACTATTACATTTACAATGATATAGGGATAATAATGGGAGAGTATTCCAGTAATTTAGAACATTGAAATGTTTTTGGTCTCATTTATTTTTCATCTTCTTCATCTATTGCACGATAATATTTCACCAATTTTTGTATATATGAAAACACTACATAATTCCACATATATTTATTCTCTTGATAAATTAATGAGTATTATCATCCTTTAATGAAAATTGTAATACATAATACTCTATTATTGTAAGAATTATGGATAACATGGATTCTTAGACTTTAACAAATGTCTCTTCATCCTCTATATTAATGACAACATCATTGTAAACTTCTTTTATTATTCTAGTAAACTTCAAAAACAACTGGGTTAGTTCTTTTCCTTTTACTTATTTCTTCTTCTACCTCTCCTTCAAGGACTTAAAAACAGAACCAGATCTTCCTTCATGATATAAACTCAAAAAATATAAGGATAATATTGGATTAAATTATATCTTTCTGACATGATGATTTTATCCTAAGGAATAAATGTTTTCTCAATAACATACATAATTGAATTAATTAATAATATATATATATATATATATAATTTTTTTGGTTTCAATGTCAATTTACTTCTTTTTTCTCACACACTTCTTCATGTGTTTTTTGTGTGTGATGTAATCAAGAATGATGTTTAGAATCTGGATTTTTAATAATTTTTTTACATGTCTATGATTACCCATACATAAAATGATGTGTACATATTTCCTCATTCAATCATATTCCCATTGTAAGTATCCATTTGAATATCCCTTTAATATTATGGAATCCTATGAGTTATTTTTTGAAGGATCACAATAAACCATTCCCTGACGTGTATAACATTGAAGAAGAATTCAAATTTCATTAAAATATTTCATATCATTCTATCAATGAAGCAATCGAATGATGTTGATAATTAGATCAACCAAGAGTATTGAATTCACTAGATTGGTCATCAAGAATACTATATCTGTATTGACCTTAATCCATGGAGACAATTGATCAACTATAAGAAGAAACACTTAGTGGATCAATCTTATGATGCTACCGTATGATTATACAGTCAATAGATCATATGTAAGAATATTATTCACCATAATTCATCTTCTTCTATCATATATTCACTAAAACATTCTTCCTTTGTCATATCAGATTCCAAAAATAATAATTTATGTTTATTTAATATTATCAAATAACGTTTTCTGTGTTTATATTGTCCTTATGTTGTTTGGAGAGCTATGATTTGATTAATCATGTTGATTCTTGAGTCCTCACCTTTATTACTAACAAATGAAGTATGTAGAGATCATTTTCACTAATTTTTCCTGGAGGGTATATATATTGAGAATTGGTAGATTTATATGTATACATAATGTAAATGTAATATAATAAACAATACATAGATTAAGATCAAACTACATAATGATTGGATTAAAATGAAGAATAATTATCTTTTTAGTTTTCCCACATTAAAACTTCATTCTGCATGAAAAATAAAAATATTCAACAATTCCTTATCAGTAGTTCATTGATAAACAACTATATTTTGTCTTATTTAAGGGTGTTTCATAATAAAATAAATTATGCAGTAAGTAAAATTAACATTAACACACTTACTCCAACCTGTATAGGCCTATTTGTCCTTCTCACACTGATATCATCTAGTTGTCTCACCATTGATCTTTGTTATGTTGTCTTTATGGAATAACCTAGTTTCACATGATTCTTTCTAGTGTTGAGTTTTTTTTGGAAAAGTCCCATAATCGTTTTATATTGAAATAATATCAGTAATATAACTATTCTAAAAACAAATTGTCTATCCTTTTTATCATCTTCTTCATCAATATCAATCATCACCATCACGATCACTTATAAATATCATTTTTTCTAATTAAAAAATCCATAGTTGATTTAATGTGAAGCCACATTTTTCATTTTTCAAATGAAAGATTTCTTCACCAACTTAAAAAATTACCTTAGTAGATTGTACATTGAATTCATATACACATAGTAAGGATATAACACATAATTCATGAGAAAATATTTTTCTTTGACAAGATTGGGTTTTATAGCTCATCTGATCTTCATTGATACTTCTTCATATTTAATTTTTCTTCTTTTATATGTTGTAATTCCTTGGGAAAAATTAATCACACACAATGGGAGTTCAGAAAATACCCCCGTTTTATATCATTCCAATAAAAAATAATAGTATTCCAATGTATAAACAATTATCTATCTCCCCCTTTCTCGTCAATCATTAATTTAACCATATATCATATTTATTGAATGGAAGCACTAATTAAATTTGAATTTTTTTTCAATTAATTCATAATAAAATTGAAATCCGCCATTATAATATATGTCTTCATGATCCATGGTCGATGTAGAAATAAAGAGGGTTTTATCATAGAGAAAAAATATGTAATTTATAAAAATAACTTGATTCCAAATTAATTCATACAATTTAAAAATTATATTTAAGAGTTATTCCATCAATATTAGGTTATAACTAATTATACAACCCTAGGTAAAAGTTAAATTTCCTCATGAATTTCATACATCAACTTGAATAATTTTTTTAGACATTCGAACATTGTATTTTTTAAAATAATAATTGGAACTTATTAAATATGATCCTCTGTATATGTTGATTATTTTAACTCCTCCATATTTATATTGAGATTATATTTTTCATTAATCATGATTTATTGAATTATAAAACATAAAATCTAAATGATATTACATAAATAAGATTAAAATTAAAATCATATTTATATGAATTAATAACTCTATTACATTCATCCACGTCATCTTCACATTTCTCATCTCATGGATACACATTAAAAAATCATCATCATGATGAATATCTCCAAAGGTTGAATAACATGATGTTTCATATTGAGAATAAACTATAATGAATCCTCTTAACATGGATGTATAAATTTGAAAAAATTGGAATCTTAACCAATAATGATACCTCATAGAAAATATTATATGTAAAAAATATTATTTTAAATCGAGATGATATCTTCTTCACATTACATTTAATTTTTCAAATAATACACATTCTATTCATCAGAGATGATTCCCTATAATAATTTTAGCATACTAATTGAGGGACTAATCTTTAATGGTGAAATATTCATTTTGGTTTTCCACAATTGATAGTCATATAAACATTCCTAGGTTCTCCACATGATAACATAGTTCCCCTTAAATTTAATTCCTTATAGTCACAAACACAACATAAAATGGTTATGATAATAATTTGGGAACTCCTTACATATTATTTTAAATATAAATTTTTCTAGTATTGTATCAGTCATGTTACTCCACTCTTCATTATATAACATTTTTTTCTAAAAATTTCGTTTTCCTTGATGATTCATAAATATCCACACGTGATCTTATATTTTTTTGTAGATGTTTTGTTTTCAATATCCAACTTTCATAATTCATTATTAATTATTTCAAAGATTTATTATTGTGATTGGAGGATTTTTAAACAACCTATTTCATTATATCAAACTGCTTTTCTTATCTCAAGAATTATTCATTAAAATTTTGGTTTCCTTCTATTAAAAAACTCTGATGAAATTATTATTCTTTATTTGGAACATATTTTTCTCCTTTAGTAGTATAATTTTCTTATAGCTTAATGAAAATTTGTTTCTTTATTCTTATATACAGAAAAAATTATTGAAATATATACTCTTTGGAAACCATCATGGAGTCCCCACAAGGAATCTTATATATTATTATCATGTCATGATTTCTTTTAAATAGATTAATCTTATTGAAAATATTTGGTTAATTACCCGATATGACCCACAAATATTATTTATAATTTTATTGGGAGAATACATATTTGAATATACATTCAACCTCTTTTCAATGGAAATAATGAAATTCATATCTATAGGTATTATTATTATTATTTTCATTAGATACATATTGTGAAAAGTTTCATCTAATTTTTCAATGGAAATCATTATAAAAATCCCATAAATAATCTTGGTAAATGATCAATACTATATTATAAAGATATCATTTCTTTAATATGAGGATGTTTCCTCCACTATCGTCTTTTCACTATTGAAACGATGTTTCCTTGAGATTTTGAAATTAATTAATTATAACAAACATGAACTCATAAATTTTATAACATTTTACAACATCAAAAAGACCAACACATCTTGATATTCATTTGGAAATAAAATGCTATCTAGAATTCCTAGATTTGATAGAATGCAGATTTGAAACAAAATATATCACTATTTTGGTTTTTCTTGGTTATCCAACACTAGTAATCATTCTTTTCTCCACTATAGAGATTGTGGTAGGCTCCTCTCTATTTCTATTCAACCTTATTTTTAATGAATTTGATTTTAAATAATCAGAATTTATAGAAACAAATATAGTGATTGTACTTTTTCTTACATTACTATCACATCATTTTAAAGATACAAAACATAAAAAATTTACACAATGAGGATCTATGAGTTTGCTGTCTTGGGAAAACTAGGACCATTAATATCTTTTGTAACATTAAACATTAACATTTATTTAATTTCTTATTCTCTATCTTCTTATTGGACCTTGATTTATCCTTAGTACACGTAATATTCTATGTATGTACATCCAAAAGGGGTGAGATAAAATCCCAATAAGAGGATTGATAAGAACATAAAAAAATATGATATGGAGTGACAATAATAATTACCATCATAACATAGGCATATGATCATAATCAAGAGAGGAAATTTATGAAAATATTTGGAATATGGAAATGCATAAAAAGGAAACTTTAGTGGTCAACTACGACACATAGTTGTGAAAAAATATAGCATCATGTTCAAGAATATTTCACATTACTCATAAGATTGTTCAAATTACCTAATTAATTGATGAACTATTTAATTACAGGTTCACAGATCACATCATATCATTTACATTGTACTAAAAAATTTTGGGACCACCATCACATCATAACATTTACATTATCATGCATGAAACATAAAACATATATCAATATTGAACATAAAACAACCCATTTAAAGTAATTGGTTTTAATTCATAAATAATACGTTCAACAAAGTTTGGTTTCCAAATGAAATATCGGATAACATACATGATACAAGCACCATCATACTTGAGTGGGAAGTAAAAGGAGTGTTTTGAAAGAGAATTTCTTCTGGAAAAAAATTTGTTTGACATAAACACAAGTAAAAACTTTTATATCCCAAAAAATGTACGATAGGTATGAATAAATTATTTTAAAGTAATAACCATACTGAAAATGGAGTGAAATAGGGAAACCCCAAAGAATGAAATTCGGGTACACGAATTCACCTTACATTATGTCTGAATGCATTCTTCACTTTAATGTCCTGTGTAATCACCATACAATAATTAATTAACAACTAAAAAAATTTATACATGTAAATTATTCATTATTGTTTTATTAAGTTCTTTTATGGGCCTTTGGATGAGTTATATTGTTTAAATTCATTGTTAAGGATTTTTCTTTTTATTAGATTTCAAAAATAGTCCACTTCTGCACATGAATGGATGTTTGTGTATAACATGGATAAAAATAGAGAATTTATTTTACATCTTATTAATGCTATTATAATATCTTTAATTATCATAAAATTAATATTTTTATATACCATTAGGATTAATTATTAAGTATAATTCAATTATGATTTTTTAGGTTAATTTATGTGGTATTCGGATCACAATGAACATGTTTTGTTTTATCATTTTGTTTTATGTATAAAATTTGTTTCTTGAAAATAAAAGGTTTTTAAATATATATATTAAAATATTTTTTAAACCATTTAATGGTTTATTTAGATCCTTGAAGTCTTTTAATGAAAATTAAGGTGCATCACCCACGATGATGGTAAATTGGCATATCCCTAGAAATGATTATGTTTTTAAACATAAAATAGAGATAGGATGTGTTTTAATGAATAATATTCTATTAACATGATATCAAACCATTATATAAATCATACTAGAGTTATCATGAAATTTTTATAGGAGAAATTGAGGATAAGAAATGAAATGAAATGAGATTTTAAAATAAATTGAATGAAAGGAGAGAGAGGAATTACCTCTTGAATTCCACTCTTTAGATCCTCCTCACGGCAGCGATGATTGGTATTTTGAGAGAACATGAGACCATAGATGTGGGGGATTGTCTAGAGAAGAGTTTTGTGCATAATTTGGACATGCCTTTAATCTTGAGAGGTGATAGGAAATTAGGTTGTGTGGGGTGGTATTAATTGTGGAGGGGAGGGTTGTTTTCTCAATATTTAATGTTTTTGTTTAGTAATTTCCCTAAAGATGAGAAATAGTGAGGATTAATGTTACTAAATATAGTATAATGATCATGTGAGTTTGAACCAATATCCATTTACATATTCCATAGCTCTATAATGATGCATAAGTTCATTTATTTAAAATATTACGTAACTTGTCGAATTTCACAATTCAATAAAAATTAAAGTATTTCAGAAAAACACCAAAATTCTCCCAAACCATTTTTCAATGTTTAGAATTAAAAAATAGACTCCATTTTATCAAAATAATTTTTTAAAATTTTATTTTTCATTTTTAAATAAAATTATCATTTACTTGGAAAATAAATATTTTAAAATTATAATTGTTTTTATAAATATTTAAAAAACACTTAAGGTCTTATATAATTATCATATTATCGTAGAAAATAAAAATACTAGTTTATGAAAACATTTTATGAAAATAAATTTTCTTTTAAGTTATAAAATTCATCATTAAATATTCTTGACTTATAAAAATACCAACACTATAATATAATTATATTATATTTTCACTTAGAGGATGGATAAACTTTATTTATACTATCATTGGTAAGGTTACTATTCACTTGGATGGTTTTCAATTCATAAGGGTCATATTACTACTCATAAGTGAAACCTTAATATTCATATGGATATGTTACTATTCAATAAAAATTTTGTTTGTCCTATCAAACTCCACGAAACTTACTAATCGCAAACGGAAATGACAATTTTTTTGAAATTAAAATAAAAGAAGTTGAAAAACTATGTTTAAAAGTCATAGAAATTTTAGTAGTTCCTTTAAGAATGATGTTGCATTGTGTTTCCTAATGTGATTTTATGTGATTATTCTATATGATATTACTATAAGAACAAATAAATTCTGTTGATAAATTTTGGGTTTGTTGCATTCTTCCCACTTTTGAAAATTTACCCTCAAATTTTTTTTATATAAATGGGTGAGGGTAAATCCCTTTCATCGCATCCTTCAGTTCCTAAGATTCTTCTTCATACTTATAGTTCATCTACAACACCTTGACATGGTGGTTTGTCTTTTTACGTATAAACTTATGTCTCCAGTCCAGAATCATTACTGTATTCTCCTTATAAGAAATATTATCTTCCAGTTTTACTACCTATGAGTTTAGTACATGCGAGGGATGTGGTATGTACTTCCTCAAGAGTGATATGTGAAACACATCACAAAGATGAGCCATATTTGGTGGAAGTATAAGCCTATTTACAACAGATATTATGTGGTCAAAGATCATAAAAGGTTCAATGCATCATGGGATTAACTTCCCTTTATTTCAAAACCGCATGACTCTCTTTCATGGTGAAGTTCAAAAGAAGTCATTATCTCTAACGTCGAACTCCATGTCCTTTCAATAGATATAAACATAGACCTTTTTCCAAGTATGGGCATCATTGATATGTTGCTGGATGGATAGAACCTTCTCGGTAATCTCTTGTACATGAACTAGCCTGATTATATTTCTTTCTCCAACATTATACGATCAGGTAGAAGTTCTACCTAGCTTTCAATACAAAGCTCCATTTGAAGCCATATAAATACTGAAGTGGAATATATTGTTGTATGAGAACCCAGCCAATGGGTGTTGCTGATCACATTCACCATTTAATTCTATTGAGTAGTCTATATGCATTTCTTTGAGTGTCTGAATAGTCCTTTTAGATTTTCCCTTAGTTTAGAGGTGATAGGTCATACATATATTTAATTCAGTACTCAAGGAATGTTGAATACTCCCCAAAATTTAGATGTGAAACATAGATCATGATCAAATACATTCAAGAGTGGAAACCCATGCAATCTCACCACTTCCTTCAAATATTTATTTTCAAGTTGTTCATTTGATATATATTATTGAATAATGATAAAGTTGGAATTCTTGGTGAGTCTGTCCACTACAACACATATCACATTATCTCCTTCGGATTTCATCGAGATACACGTGACAATGTACATAATTAAATTCTCCCATTTCCACATGGGTATACAAAATGTTTTCATCATCCCTTTGGACTTCTAGCACTCTACCTTAACATGCTAACACGTCAAGAACCTTGAGATATACTCAGCAATCTGTTACTTCATGATATCCCTCCAAAATGATTCTCGAAGACCATGTTACATCTTAGTGCTACCATGATGGAAAGATAAATTTGATATATGTGCATTTTCCAAGAGATTATTATTTATCTTGGGGGATTAAGGCCCACAGAGCCTAGTTCTAAACCATATTTACCATCATCATTGATATGGAACTCTTGAGGCATCCCATCCATTACATCATTCACCCTTTTTTGCAACTCTAGATCATCCCTTTGTGTCTCCTCAATATTATATTAGATAGATTGTTTAGAAATAATTTAGGAAAGGTATGATTTATTCCCTAACATTATGATTTAGAAATCCATCCTTTTCATGTCCATGGATATATAGTCTTTCTCGATCAACTACATGGATAAATCAATATGGTCTTTTCTAGTATGATCATCTCGTACCTTGTTCACCTTGTAAGATGATAGGGAATATATAAATTATAGACTTTTATTAGATTTAACCATATCCTTTTGTGTGAATATATAATTTAGGCTCTTTTGATTGGTATATATATCACACTTCTAACCATTGAGGTAGTACTGCTGGATTTTCAAGGAAAACATCACAGTTTCAAGATTCAAATCATGCTTCGGACATTTATTCTCATGGATCTTAAAAATCCATGAGGCATGGGATTTGAAATTTTTATTTTTAATGGGTACACAACCTAAGACATTCTTGGAAGAATTACTGTATGTCATAAAAAAATCTCCAATTTTTGGTAATGTGAGTTTAGGTGTAGTGATAAGCCTTCTGTTTAGCTCCTTGAATCTTTCCTCACATTCTTCTATTCAAACCCAATTCACCATTTCTTTCTTAACATAGTTAGTGGGATTAAAATATGTGACCAATTTATCAAAAAACCTCATTAGTACCTTGATAATCTATGAAAACTATGAATTTCTGTGACACTAGAGGGTTGGGTCCATTCCTCAACCGCCTTTTTTATTGAATGGTACACTGAAACTCCCTCACATGTAATCACATGTACCATGAATGTGAAAGTATTCATCCAAAAGTCACACTTTTGGAACTTAGTATACAACTTATACATTTTCAATGCCACTAATACAAGCCTTATATAATCTTCATGTTCCTATTTTCTTATGCAGTAGATGAAAATATCATCGATAAACAATATAAAAAAATTCAAGCTAATGTCAAAAGACTCTATTCATCACATCCATGAAGATTATAGGGGAATTATTAAATCTGAATGACATCACCAGAAACTCAAAGTGGCTATACCTTTTATAGAAACAAGTATTATGAATATCTTCCTTTTCACCTTTAACAAATGATATCAAAAATGAAGATCCACCTTTGAGGAGTATTGACCTCATCACAACTGATCGAACAAGTCATTACTCCTTGGATGAGGATACTAGTTTGTTATGGTGTTTTTTTTTGAGTTTCTAATAATCGATACACAGCCGCATTGATCCATCCTTTTCATCACAAAGATAACTATCACAACCCATGGTGATACAATAGTGCATATGAATCCATTGTCTAAATTCTATTTCAGTTACTTATTTTACTCTTCCAGTTCGATAGGATCCATCTTATAGGGACACGTTGATATAAGAGTATCTCCTAGTATGAGTTCTATTGAGAACTCTACCTCATAATCTGGTGGATTTCTGGTTAACTCTTTGTAAATACCTATTTGTATTCCCTTACGATGTGAAATTCCACTAGGCTGACACATCCCTATGACTCAACCATTTGAGCGAGGTATGCATCTTCAGAGGTAATCAACACACACTCTATTGATGGATTTTCCAAAGGAGATTCATGATCTTCAATGCATTTTTATAAGATCATGGGATGTTTGAAATTTGAAAATGTATTTATTTTTTCCAAACGTTTTATGTGTCCCCAATATAAAAGAGAGATAATAAATCCCCATTATTTAATTGAATTCATCCCAGGGAAGTACTATGAGATCGCTGGAAGAATATTCCCACATACACCAATAAGATAAGATTCCAAAAACTATGTTTCAATTATTTTACCACTAGGTGTTTTTTATAGATATTTCTTCTTCATGGTTTTCTGGCTTCAATTCAATAGTTCAAGAAAAATTTCATGCTATAAATGAATTCAACGACTACAATGATTTTTATTACACACTTAAACATGATGTATTACATAAAACACTCACTTGATAAAACATAGAAGATCGGTATTTCTAGTGTCAATGGTTTTTAGGAACATTACATAACGACTTAAAGCATGAAACAAAACATCTTTAATGAGAACTTCCTTTACATGACCACTACATTTACTCATACTTAGCATTGCTTGGGATAACCTAAGGGCATGCATAAGAAAAGGCTGAGCTGTAAAACCCAGAAGGAGAGTAATAAAGGAATTACATAAACAATATAGGAATTTTTAGGCAATAGGCATATCAATGGAGGGCAAGAGAAACATGAACATAAAGGGATGATATATCATGATTATCATAACATGTAAATGTGGTGACAATAATTATCATAGTATTAGCATGACAAAAGGCTCATTGAACATGTATCATGAGTAAACCCTCATTGAACCCGACGTATCATGATAATAATCTTTACTTAATGCATTGGACAAATATCTGGGCTCACCCTTCTTAAACATTTCATTTCATGCATAAGTGTGCAACATGGTTCATACAATATGGAATCATTAAATATCGTCATTTTTTCCATGATAATTGAATGTGGAATTCATACATGAAACTATATAACCAATATTTAAATGTTCATAAAGGTGAAAACCCTTGTTAGAGAAATGGGAATGGTACTCACGACACAATGACTTTGGCATGGAATATCACGGTGCAATTTCGACAACATAACAACGTTACATAAGAATTCATAAAAATGGATGATGAGAGAGAAAGTGGTGTCTCATAATTTGTACATGAAATGGAAAGTAATTAGTTTATATAGATGCATGTCCCATCATGAGTAATGTAATTTTAGATTCATAATACACAAGAATTGCTTGAATGTAAATGAGGAGAGAGAAATTCCTTACGGAATTTCAGCATGGTAAGAGGTGTACATGGAAGTAATTAATGAGAGAAAAAGGGGTATCCCATAATTAATAAATAATTAGTTTAGTATGTGGGAGTTGAAAATCATACCCCAACATTTATAATTTAAAATAAAAGTACATAACAATATTATGAAACTTGGATAAAATGAGAAAGGAAGGAATCCCTTGCTGAAATTCGGCTTGGTAATGGGTGTACTTGGGAGGCATTAATGAGAGACAAAGGGTTATATGATAATTAAAATATAAGGAGGAAAATATAGGTTAGGTGATAAATCATACCCCAACATTTTTAATTTAAAATAAAAGGGCATAATAATATAAGGAAACATTGACATAAATAAAGAAAGTGAGAATACCTTACTTGGATTAGTGATCCCAAAGGCTTGGGAGAGGCTTATTTGGAGATTGGGGTCCTTGGGACGATTATAGAGAGATTAGAGCAGTGGTTGGTCGATTTACAAAGGCTTTTAGTGAAGATTACATGGGATCTTGGGTGGGGTTATAAAGGAAAGTATAGTATATTCTTTATTATTTAGGTTTGGAACACCACACATTAAACTAATCAAAACCACCAACCAAACCATGGTTTTTTACCATAGGTTTTGAAAAATGGTAGTGGAAAACATTATTTTATATGTAAAATGTACGAAACTCATAAAATAATAGTGTTTACTATGTGGAGGTGAGTCAAACTCTCAAGGAAATCAATTTAAAAAAGTTAAAATGTGTAATAAGCCTTCGAGGTTCCACTAAGGCTTTGTAAATAAATAAAATAAACCTAGAATCACATCATTTTAATTTTATATCATATATTGGATGATCATAATGTTTATAGTATTTTATTACATTACTATTTGGTCATTATGATGTCATTAGACAAATTATATATTTAAATGCTATTTAATTTTTACCCAAAAATTCGACTGTCCTAGAAAATCATGAAAAGTACACCGTTGGATAATTTTGACGTCCTGATTAAAAAAATAATATTAATTTTATCTAAATAATATTCTAAATATTTTAATTATTACTTTTAAAATAAAAATCATCATTTATTGAAAATTCATGGGTTTTGAAAAAAACGGCTTTCAAACCATAGTAAAAATCACAATTGTATTCATAAAAATTATATGCTCATATATATTTAATAAAATTAATTTAGTAATAATATTTTATAAAAATATTACTTAATTTAAAAATCCATTAATTCATCAAAATATAATTCTTAATTTAATATTAACAATAAATACTATTTGTGATTTCAAAATGGTTTACAAAGTAAAAATAATAAAATCAATGTATATTACCTATAAAAAATAATGTACATAATCATAGAGCCAGTGTATTTTTACATAACCTCTTATAACACCAGCATAATACCTAAGGGTAAGGTGTGTGATGGTGATATACTCTTGGTGTGTCTTGGATAAAATATCTCAGCTGGTAATCTTTATCAACTTCCACTTCTCCTATAATTGGTTCTGTTCGAGCTGAACATATTGAATCTCGGATTGAGATTTGTCAAGAAAGAATCCCAATGATGCCACCTCCTTTCCATGATCTGAAAAATGATCTTCATATGGAGAAATTCTACTAGATGAGGCCATCACTTCCTATTTCTGAGTAAATTGTATTTTTTAAATCCCTATAATTATAATAATCATGTGATCACTATTTAACGGCTATATTAGCAACGTTCATAAATTTTAACGGTATTTTAAAATCACAAAACAAAAAACCAAGGAAGTTAGAATTTTATATAACCATTTTACAAAATAATACATTTAATTATATCATGATGAGTTTTCATTGATAAAAGATTGGTTCGTTACAATCTACCCTCATTAAGAAATTTCACCCTCAAAATTTCATTTTCCTATACTAAAAGAGATATGGGTAACTCTGATTCATCACATCCATTAATTCCCACATTGCCTCTTCAAACGTTTTGTTTCTCCACAACACCATGATGAGGGGCATTGTCTTATTTTGTAGAACGTTTTCTCCATGATCTACGATCATCACCAGATTCTCTTCCTAAGAGAGGTCATTCTCCAATGTTACCACCTCTGGATTTAGTACATGAGGAGGGAATGGTATGTACTTCCTCAGGATTGATACATGGAACACATCACATACGGGAGATAGGTTCATTGGGGTTGAGAGTCGATAGTCCACTGCTCCAATCTGATCAAGGATCTCAAAATGAAAAATGTACATTGGACTAAGCTTTACCTTCTTCCCAAATCTCATAACTCTCTTCTACAGTGATATGCATAGGAATATCATGTCTCCAACATCAAACTAAAGGTATAATCGATGATTATCAGTATAACTCTTTTGTCGACTCTGAGCAGCATTAATATTGTGCTGGATGGTCGTAGCCTTCTCCACAATATTTCTACCATCTATGGACCTAGGAATTTTATCTCCACATCTTCATCCCAAGATATCAGTGTTCTTCACCTCGTCCCATACAGGGCTTCATAAGGAGACATTTAGATTCATGAGTGAAAAATGTTTATGTAAGAGAACTCAACTAGAGGAAGATATTGATCCCATACTACTTTGATGTTCAGTGAGAACACTCTCAACATGTCTTCAAGTTTTTGGATAGTCCACTCATATTAGCCATAATTTTAAGGATGATATGTCATACTGAAGTTCATATAAGTATTCAGAGAATGTTAAAGACTCTCCCAAAACATATATGTGAATCTTGGATCCGGATCGGATAAAATTGATAGTGGTATTCCATAAATCCTTACCACTTTCTTGATATATATCTGTGCCGGTTGATCTAATGAGAAATCCTCTCAAATTCCAATGAAGTGTGCAGTCTTGGTAAGACAATCCATAACAACCCGAATATCATTGTTTCCTTTGGATGTCTTCGTAAGTCTAGTGAAAAGGTCCATAGTGATGTTCTCCCATTTCTATGTTGGTATGGGTAATAGTTACAACATCCCCTTAGACTTATGCCTCTCAGTCTTCACTTGATAACATACCATGCACTTTGATAAATACTCAGTGATATCCTTCTTTATTTATCCCACCAATAATTCTCTCGGATATATTTGATACATCTTCGTGTTTCCTAGATTAATTTTAAAATTTTAACTATTTTATCATCCAAAATTTCAGTATTTATCATCAGATTTGATAGAACGCATAGTCTTGACCCAAATCTCCCAATTCCTTCTTCATTGACATTTAACTCCAAGGATTTTCCTTTTCTGATAGATTCCTCTACATTCTGAATTAGAAAATAATATTTTTATGCATCCTTTAACCTTTCCAAAAGTTAAGATTGAGAAATAATTTGTGAAAGGATTGATGATGCTCCCTTCTATATGTTTCCAATGACCATCTTCATCAAATATTGGATGATTGGATCATTTTAAATTCCAATCAATGATAGAATTGTTGTGTCCTTTCTATTTAGAGAATCTTCCACCTTGTTCGCTTTCCCAGGGTGGTAATGGATTGAGAATTCATAACCTTTGATCAGATGTAACCAAATTTGTTGGTGCATATATAACTCATTATGTGTGAATATATTGTTGAGGCTTTTGCGATTAGTGTATATTTCACACTTCACCCCAAAGTGGTAATGCCACAAAATTTTGAATGCGATGATCACTGCAGCCAACTCTAGGTCAAGTGTTGGATAGTTTTGATCATGAACATTCAATTTACTTGAATTATAGGAAATGACATTATCATTTTTCATCAACACACAACCCAAGACCTTATTCAAAGCATCACTAAATACCAAAATAAGTTCTCTACTTGTGGGTAATATGAGTACGGGTGTAGTGACAAGCCTTATTTTCAACTACTTGATGCTCTCCCCATATTCATCGCACCATGAAAACATTACTCCATTCTGAGTTACCTTATAATGAGGATTGGAAAATCCTGAGAAATTTCTCACAAATAGGCGATAATATCCAGTTTACCCCAGGAAGCTACGAATATCTGTTACCGATTATTGGCATCATCTATCCATCAATTTCAGCAATCTTAGAGGGATCCATAGATATCCCATTTCATGTGATTATATGCCCTATGAATGAGACCCCCTTAAACCAAAATTCACACTTGTTGTACGTTTCATAGCGCTTGTCGTTTTTAAGTTCTCTAGTACTTCTCTAAGATGCTCCTCATATTCCTCCTTGGTTTTTGAGTATATTAGAATATAATCTATAATGAATACCATAAATTTGTCGAGGTAATCTCTAAAGACTCTGTTCATCAAGTCTGTGCATATTTATATATCATTAGTGTGTCTGAAAGGCATTACTATGAATTCGTAGTATTCGTAACTTGTTTGAAAAGCAGGCTTGGGGATATCTTCCTTCTTCACCCTTACTTGGTAATATCCCGACCACAAATCCACCTTGGTGATGTATTGTTCCCCACATAGTTGATCGAACAAACATCAATTTAGGTAAGGGGATACTTTTTATTTATCTTGATTTTGTTTAGATCACGATAACATATGAAAAGGTGCATTGACCCATCCATCTTCTTGATGAAGAGGACTGGATAACCCTCTGTTGAAGCACTTGGGAAAATACACCCTTAATCAAGATTCTCCTGTAGTTGTTTCCTCAATATCCACAACAACCATTATATAAAGATTATTGGATATTGTCAATGCCCTATGTATAAGATCAATTTAGAATTCAACATCTCTTCTAGGAGGAAGACTGAGAAATTCCTTGTGAAACACATCAGTTAATTCCCTCATAATAGGCATGTCTTGAAGGATGGTTGATTCCTTAGGCTCAATCCTCTGAGCTAGATACACGTTATAATAGGGAAGTAATATACATGCTTGAGATTATTTTTTTAAAAAGGATTCATCTTCCTCCATGAACTTGTATAGAATCGTGGGTCGATTCTTCATATAGAGAGTGATTTCCCTCTCACGGAAATTTATGTTGTCTCTTTATAAGATAATCCAAAAAATGCCAAGAATTGAATCAAATTCCACCAATGTGAGGATGAAGAGGTTCACTGGGATGTTAAATCCATATATTATGATAGGGGAGGAGTTAGATTCATTGGATGAAATGATTTCCCCTTTTTCCGTACTCACACACATCTTTGCTTATATGGTTTTTTTGGTGTAGAGATTGTTATACGAAACATTAGTTATATAAAAGAATGTCTAGAAGCATGGAATATTACGCTGACTATAAATTTTTGATTCTGGTTATACATTATCCGATATATACATAGGGATGAGTAACATAAAGTATTAACACATAAAAGGGAATCTATGGACAAAACAGATGACTAATAAATTACTTTTATTCCTTAACTTTTGAATATATAGGCTTCAATCTATGTTATCCATGGTATACTTTCTAACATATATTATTAGGGGACTTTTTTTCATTACCTTATTATTTTTTCATACTATGATTCTGAATTTACCAAATCATATCCCCAGACAGTGTCGTAACCCAGAGTGTAGCAAGACCCATTACCGTGTACCAGGATACTTTGGGTCAAGCCTGAAACTCCTTGTCGAAGTTTTCTCTCCTAGGTAGATTTGTTATAGAGCCAACTCTACCTGCTCATATCCCGAAAGGGATGTATTTTCATGCTAAATGACTTACTCAATACTCACTAAAATTTAGGGATTTTTTTATTATACTTAGTTTTATCACTAATGATTTCACTAGGGTTTTTCTAATCCTAATCCCAAAAATAACTAAACCTATCCTATAATACCGACTATAAAAACAATGATTTTTATTACACACTTAAACATGATTTATTACATAAATTTTCACATGATAAAAAATAGAATATTGAGAGTTATAGTGTCTTTTGGGCTTATGAACATTACTTAACGACTTAAATCATGAAACACAACATATTTATTGAAAACATCCTTTACCTGACCACTGCATTACCATGTACTTAGCCTTGCATTAGATAACCTGAGGACATGCATGAGAAAAGAGTGACCTATAAATCCTAGTAAGGGAGTAAAAAATTAATAACATAAAGAATAATAGACATATTAGGCAAAAAGGAATATCAATACAGTGCATGATAAACATGAACATGAATGCGTGATATAGTATGATTATCATAACATGGAATTTTGGTGACAACACTTAACATGGAATTAGCATGATCCAAGGATAATTTCAGATGGATAATGATTAAACCATCATTTCACATGAATTATCATCATTACACCCTCACATTACTTGGAGTATCATGATACTAATCTCTACCCAATGCATTATTGCACTATCAGTGCACACCATTTCATTTCATGCATTGGTGTGCCACATGGATCATTCAACATGGAATCAGTAAGGATCATCATTTGTTCCATGATAAAGGAATTTGGAATTCATACATGAAACTATATAATATATATGTAAATGTGAAAAATATTGAATACCCTTGATAGAGAAATGAGCATGGTATTCACAACACAGTGACTTTGGCTTCAAAAATCGCAGTGTAATTTCGACGGCATAACGACGTGACATAAGAATTCATAAAAATGGTTGATGAGAGATAAAGGGATGTCTCATCATATTAACATTAAATATAAATAAATGGGGTCATATAGATACATTTACCAACATTATTAATGGTATTTTAGATTCATAATACAAAATAATTTCTTGAATGTAAATGAGGAGAGAGAAATTCCTTACGGAATTTCCGTATGGTAACAGATGTACATGAAAGGAACTAATGAGAGAAAAAGTGGTATACCATCATTTAAAAATAAGTATAGAATAATAGGGTAGGTGGGAAATCAAACCCCAAATTTTATAATTGAAAATAAAAGGAGATAACAATATTAAGAAACATGGATAAAATTAGAAAATAAGGAATCCCTTACGAAATTTCAGCATGGTAACAGGTGTACTTGGGAGGCATTAATGAGAGCGAAAGTGGTCTCTCATCATTCAAACATAAATATGTGAGTATGGTGGAGGTTCTAAATCATACCAAAACATTTTTAATTGAAAATAAAAGGGAATAATAATATAATGAAACTTGGAAATAAATAAGGAATATGAGAATCCCTTACTTGGAAGTGTGATGCAAATGATTGGGAGAGGCTTGATAGAGTCTTATTGGGAGATTAGGGAACCTTGAGAGGACTCTAGAGAGGGGAGTTAAGAGTTTTTTTAATATACAATGTATTTTAATGAAGAGGAAGTGGGAGCTTGTTAGGGTTTATATAAGAATGGAGAGGTAATTATTTGTTATTTAGGTTTGGGACACCACACATTAAACTAATAAAAACCACAAACCAACCCATGGTTTCTTCCCATGGTTTTTTCCAAATGCTAGTGAAAAACATAATTTTATACGGTCAATGGACTAACGTCTTGAAATAATTGGGTTTTTTATGGGGAGGTGGGTCACACAATCAATGAAATCAATTTAAAAAGGTAAAAATGTTTTATAAGTCATGGAGGTTCCACTAAGGGTTCATAAAATAAATCAAATAAACCTAAAATCACAAATTTTTGTGTTAAAACATATATATTTCGAACATAATGCTTATAGTATTTTGTTAAATAACTATTGGGTCATTATAATTTCATAAAACACATTATAAATTTTAATGGTATATAATTTTTACCCAAAAGTTCGACTGTCTCAGAAAATTATGAAAAACACACTGTTGAATAATTTCGATGTCCTGATTCCAAAAAAAAATATTAAATTTATCTAAAATATTTTATAAATATTTGAATTTTTAATTTTAAAATAAAAACCAACAAAATCGAAAATTCATGGGTTTTGAAAAACAAACTGCTTTCAAAACATAGTAAAAATCACAATAGTATTCATAAAAAGTATACAATATTTTATAATTAATAAATTTATATTAGTAAAAATATTTTATTGAAATATTATTTAATTAAAAAATCCATTAAACCCTCAAAATATAATTCTTAATTGAATATTGACTAAAAATTATATTTGTGCTTTAAAAACTATTTACAGAGTAACAATAATAAAATGAATGTATATTCTCTATAAACAATAATGGTAATAATCATACTATTTGGGTCTGGTTACATAACCCCTTATAAAATCTTTATAAGACTTAAGGGTAAGGTGTTCAATGGTGAAATACTCTTGGGGTGGCTCAGATTACATTGCTCGGGTGGTAATCCCTATAAACTTCATCTTCTCCCATAAGTGGTTTCGTTCGAGCTTAACGTGTTGAAGCTCAGGTTGGGATTTTTCAAGAGAGAATCTCAAGGACTCAACCTCATTTATGAGCTCCAAAAAATGGGCTTTGTATGTAGAAATTCTACTGGATGAGGTCATCAATTCCTTTTTTTGAGTAAATTGGATTTGTTATAGCTCTATATTTATATTAATAATGTGGTCACTATTTAACGTATATATTAGAAATAGTCACAATTCATAATGGTATTTTAAAATCCAAAAACATAAAACCAAGGTAGTTCAAATTTTATATAACTATTTATCATAATAATACATTTAATTTGATTATGTGGAATTTTCATTGATAAAAGTTTTGGTCAATACAAATTCATAGAACCAGAATCAAATAAGACTTTTTACATCATTTATTTAATAGGATGTTTATCTTGTAATACATTATTTTCAAGATCCACACCACCAATAGTGATGGTGTAAGCTTTCCCTTGTTCCTTTGGCTTTGGTGGCTACTGATGGTAATTACCCTTAAGGACTCAAGTTTTAGTGCACTGGCTTGCATAGTTTTATTTCTCGCTACAGTTATAGCATTGGACCATGGGTTGTGTTATCCATTCATCCACCAAATTCTCATACCTTCTCATTTATTTTCTACATTCACATTATTGGTTCCTTATTTCCCACACTTGAAGCAGTTCCTAGTCCTTTTGAGGAAATTCACATTACGCTTCTCCACACTTTTTTGACATGTGGGTCGTTGAGTTTTCCTTCCACCTTTCACATTAGATCATCCAGTATGAAATTCCATATTTCATTTCTTATCACCATATACATGGGGCCATTATATAAACTCCATTTAGGTTTTGAGATCACATCAAACAAATGTTTCAAAACTCTCATATTCATGAATTTCAAGATCCTTTTAAAGGTTTGGTTTTATTCCACTAATGATTCTATCAATTTTTTTAACTGTTGATAACAAAACAAAAAATATATATTGAAAGCCTTCTGATATTTTCTTTATAGGTAGTGACATATTATCCTTTATTTTGATTAAGATATATGAATTATCTCTGTATCTTCATATGAATAATTCATGGGAAATACTTGTTAGGAATCATTATCTTAAAGTCTTCCCACTTTATCAACTCAATTTTTTCCAATGCGTTATTGTTATTAATCAAATCCCACCATTTATTGGCCTCTCCATCAAGACAATAAAAATACAGAGTCACCTTCTCTATCTCAAAATAGTGAAGCACAAAAAAATATATTATCCATTGCGTTGAACCACTATTTCATAACAAGTGGATCAAAAGATCCCCTAAATTTCGGTGGTTGTTGCTGCATAAAAAACTTGACAGATAGTTTCTCCCTCTTAGGTTAAAAAGGATTTTCCACATTATTCATGTTACTATTCATAACCTGGGAAAATTGGGAAATCATCTCCATGATGTTTTGAACTCCACCTCCTAAATCATTGGTGATGACATTCAAGAAATCGCTACATTGTCCCTCGTAGGGGTTGTTAGCCTACTTTCTCCTATTTCCCAATAAATTCTAAAATAGAAAAGGTTAGAAGAATACATAAGTCAACATTTCATGAATAAATAATTTATTCCTTTTTTAGTTAATGTGTAAATGAATATATTTTGGGATCCTAATGTTTAGAAATTCAACATGGTTTCTTGCTTATACTTATTATCATACTAATTATTTTAACTAAGGTTCTTTAATCATAATTCTCCAATTACCTAAACTATCCTCTGATACCAACTATAGAGACAGTTCTTTTTCTGACATTAATATTAAATTATTTTAAAGACAAACTAATAAAAAATATTACACAATGAGGATCCATAGGTTTTGTGACTTGTGAAAACAATAACAATACATAACTTATTCAACATCAAACATAATTATTTTGTTAATTTCTTCTTCTATATCTTCTAATTAGCCCTTGAGTTCTTTTTATTATATGTAATCACCTAAGGGTATACATCAAAAAGGGATCATATAGATGCCTAGTAAGGAAATTGTTAAGAACATGAAAAAATATAACATGGGGTGAAAATAATCATTATCATCTTAACATAGTCATCAGATCATAATCATGTGAGGAAACATTATAAAAATAAATAGAATGTGTAAATTCATAAAAATGAAACATAATGTCTTCTTGGTCAACTAACAATCATAGTTATGAACAATGATGGCATCATGTTCATGCATATTTAACTTTACTCATTAGGTTCTTCACATTACCTAATACATTGGAGTGCTATATAATTCTGGGCGTACCTATCATATCCTAACTGTTTCATTGTGCTATAAAATTTCAAGTGCACCCTGAACATCGTAACATTTACATTATCATGCATTCCACATGGAACATATATAAATGTTGAACATAAAACAACCCATGGAAATGAATGGTTTTTTATTCATAATTCTTACATTTATAAACCTTGGGTTCCCAAATGAAAGTGGGAATGACATACTTGATACAAGCACCATCAACCTTGAGTGGGAAGTAAAAGGTGTGTTTTTGAAAGAATAGTCTCTTTGGAAAACATTTTGTTGAAATAAACCTCAGTGGAAAAAATTTATATCCCTTAAAAGTTAATATAATGATGAATAAATTATTTTTATGGAATAACCAAACTAAAAATGGAGTGAAAGAGGTAAAACCTAATGAATGAATGTTGGGTTTGAGAATTCCCCTTACCTTATGTCTGAATGCTTTATTCACTTTAATGTCATGTATAATCACATTAGATTAATTATTCATAACCCAAATGAACTTTTATACATGTAATTGTTTCATTATGGTTTTATTATGTTCTTTAATGCTCATTTGGATGAGTTATGGAGTTTATATTCATTGTTCAAGAGTGTTCTTTTTCATAGGTTTCCTAAATAATTCACAAGTGCACATTAATGGAAGTTGATGTAGAATATGGATAAAAATACATAATTTATGTTTCATGTTACTAATGAACTTACCAGAGTTTAAATGATTATATAATGAATTTTCTTATATACCATCAGTAGGAATCCTTAGTTAAAATTTAGTGATGATTGTTTTAGGATATGTTCGGTATTTTTTGGATCACATTGGACATGATTTGTTTTATAATTTAATATTGTGTAAAAAATTAGATTAAAAAACATTAAAGGGGTTACAATATACATATTAAATTTTGTTTTCAACGATTTATGGGTTTTATTTAAATATTTTAGTGCATTGAATGAAAATCAAGTTGCATCGCTCACGATGATGGTAAAATGACACATCACAGAAAATTATTTCTTTTTTAAACATAACAGAGAAAGAGGGAGGATTTAGTGAATAATATTACATTAACATTATATAAGAACATAATATCAATAACACTAGAGTTGTCATGACATTTTGATAAGATATGCTTAGGATAAGAGGAAAAAAGAAAGGAAATATGAAAGGAAATTGAATGAAAAGTGAGTGATAGAGAGGAATTACCTCTTGAATTATCCTCTTGAGATCCTCCTCAAGCCACCTTGGATTGTACTTCTGATTATATCATTATCCCATAGACGTGGGGTGGTATAGAAAAGGGTTTTTGGGAAGAATTTGGATAATTATTGAGTCTTGAGAGGTGTAACGAACTTGGGTTTTAAGGGGTGGTATTTATAATGGAGGGGAGGGGTGTTTTTTCAATATTTAATTCATCAGTTTATTAATTTCCATAAAGAAATGAAATAGTGAGTATTATTTTGAATAAATTTAGTAAAATTATAATTTTATTTCATACCAATACCCATTTACATCATCCAAGACTCAATTATTATGTAGAAATTCATTTATTTAGTATATTCCTTAAATTGTCGAATATCACTATTCCCAAAAAATTATTGTCTTTCAGAAAAATCCAAAAAAATCACACTAACCATATTTAAATGTGTGTAATTATAAAAAGTACTCTATTATATCCAAATAATTTTATAAATATGTGAAATTTAATTTTGAAATAAAATCATCATTTACATGAAAAATATAAAATTTAAAATTATAACTGATTTTTTAACACATTGAAAAATTAGATATGGTCTCATAAAATTATCATATAAACATATGACATAAAAATAATAGTTTATAAATAAATTTTCTGGAAATTAATATTCATTTAAATTATTAAAATATTCATTTAATATTCATGACTTACAAAAATACCAACACTATAATATAATTATATCATATTGTCACTTATAGGATGGATAAATTTTATTTGTACTATATTAGTAAGGTTACTATTCACATTACTGATTTACAATTCATAAGGGTCATATAAATATTCATAAATTTAAAAGTACTATTCATAAGGGTATGTTACTATTGACCAAAAATTATGTTTATCCTATCAGAATCCAAACATCATGCTGATCATAACCGTGATTTTCATATTTTCAAAAATCAAATCACAGAAGGGGAAACATTATGTTTAAAATTCAACGATAATTTAGTTGTTAATTTAAGAATTATTTTTCATTGTGTTTCTTAATTTTAGTTTATTTGATTATACTCTATGATATTACTATAATAATGGAAAAATCTCATTGATAAAAGTTTGGATCATTAATGAAAATTTATAAGAATATATAGATTTAGTAATGGATAGTACCATTTTTATTAAAACCATATGAGAGTGATCATTTGATTATGTAATAATCTTATTTAAACTAAATATATAACTTTTGATAGAAAAATTCAACATAAAACAACTTATAGAGCAATACCATTCTCAATCAACTGTGACTACTCAATATTTTTTATTCGAAAGTTGTCCAGTTTTATATATAATACATGATACTTCAAATTGAGGTCACTCATTATATATCCATGGAATTGCACATTTCCATCACAATTTTATATTATAAATGAATTTTAATTATGATTCATTTTGATAATTTCTTAGAAATTTTTATTTCTAGATCATCAATATTCATTTATTTAATATTCAATTGTGAATTCTTTATATAAATTCTATTTTTAATGTTTTATTATAATGCATTGATACATTTCATAAATATATTTTTTCCCTCATCCTTCTCTAGGAATTAATTGAGTAAGTATTAAAAAAATATTTATTACTTTAATATTCAAAACATAATTGGTTCTAACATATTTTGAGAGCATTACACATGATAAAATATTTTATTCCAAATTCTTCTATAATTATTTGTACCCCTCCTCAGGTAGAGTGATTTCTTCTAAAAGGCATTCAAAAATACGAACAATTATTTTATCTTATTTCGTCAAAAAAATCATGAATCATAAAATTAATCCCATCAATAGAAACATGTGTTGGTATATAATATCTTCTATATAGTTTATCTTCTTATGCATAGCTTTTACAATAACATTCTAATACCTCACGATCACCTCACTTTCTTGATCATATTAAGGTGGGAATGTTTTCTATTACCTTTCTATAAGACTAAACCACCAGTTCTTCTCCTTCAAATATAGATCTTTATTCTATGTTTAGAGAATATGGACCATTATATTCTAATGAAAAGTGGTATAAATTACTCAATATTATATTCTCTTTATTTTTTATATTCATCACAGTCATGGAAGAAACTAAATTATGATAATAAACAGATAGTTATAATATATAATTACCACTCATTATACATTAATAAATAAATATAAAATAATCATAAGAAAAAAATTGTGCTAAAAATAACATATTTTAACGTGACTGTAAATATAATTGAATTAATTGGGTGGGATACCAACCCCACTGAGTATGGGGTGAATTATTTTTGGTGACTTTTAAACAATTTTATTTTTAAAATTTTAAATATTTTTTTTATTTTCATGATCACTAGTATAACTAAACTAGTCTCTTATTTCTCCCTTGTCACCATCAATTTCACTTGAATAAAATACTTAGAACAATCACCTGAGATCAATTAATATTTATGAGGATCACCTCTCATTATGAAAAGCACAATCCTTCATGTGATCATGTAAAACTCAAGGTCATAAATATTACTAGTAAAACCATGTGATCATTACACTATTGTTTTTAGAATATGTAGGCTATAAATCATACAAAAATTTCTTGAGAATCATGTACTTATGTTTGCCCCATATCTATATAATGATATCAGGTTAAAAATGACTTATTCATTCACCAATTTAAAATGCTAATTTTTTTTTTGTAATGTATAATTATCTTTACTCTTCTCCCCATACATAGTAACAAGTCACCCATTTCATTTTTTTAAAACAATTCATACAACAACTTATTTTTACTATGTTTCACAATTATATGATTCTTTTATTTATTCTATTAAAGAAATAATTCACAACACCTTACTTTTTTCATTTTCATAGCCAATGTATACAATTCTTCTTCAACTTCTTTATTTTTAATCATCTACTTCTATAAAAACTAATTTATACAAATATCTACTTATTCTAGTGAACATCATCACCAACTTGACTATTTATTCATATTTCATTTATTTATTTTTCTACCTCTTCATCAGAAGGGAACAAAAAATAATGAATAAAATTTCTCGACCTCGATTCACCGAATATATTAGGATAATATAATTCTCAGATATCTCTTTCTTAACATAAATATTTTTTGTTAGATAATATTGCTATTATTCATTACAGACCTCTTCAAAATTATTCAATAACATATATGAAAATGTTATTGTATTCATTTTTATTAATCTCCTTATTTCTTCATCAACCTTCCTATGTTTAAATAGATTCAAGAAACACATTACATGAATTACCCTAATTTCTAGTAGATCAAATTTTATTAAATATAATTAAAGGTTCTATGAATTGATCCATTATTGATTATTTCATAAAACCACTAAGGATAAAATATTTGCATTTTAGCTACTCCATATTTTTATTTATGACTGGCATGTCACTACCAAGATTGTTACATCCCGTTACCATTTTATATGGAACAACCTTGAAATCATCATGGGTTTCCCCTCATCTGAGATTAGGAGTATACCTATAATGGTGAAGTCAGAGATTTATTGGAATTTCACTAAGAACGGTCATTTTTTCAGGCTGAAGAATGATTTCACATCATGTAACTGGGTTACACACCATGTAATTATTGTTGTGTACGAGTAATGAAAGGGATCACGTTGTGAAAGATTACACATGGTGAATTGTTGTTTCACATCATGACATATGTAAATTATTAATTATTAAACTGATGCGACAAATTTTCCGACGTGCTTATCCAGCATGGACATCTCGACACGAATAAAGGTTTGACATTGTGTAATGGTCCACGTATAGTTTTTAAACATAACATTTCAATGTTTTGTTTAAATATCATTGTTATTTTTTGTGGCTATTGATGTAAGTAAATTACATGGTGTTTTTGGGAGACACAACCCCTTAAAGATCAATTTGTTCAACAATAAATCACCATTACAGTTTTTGTGTATCTCTTCAGGTGAGTGACCATTCCACTCCTTCATTTCCTTTGATTACAGTATCATCGTTGGGTGGTGTCTTTGGATTTTTTAGTCTAAAGTAGGTGATACTTATTGGTGTCTTTCTAGATTTATTATGTGATATCATTATTGATGTTTTTTCCTCCATTGGTCATAGTGTGATAGGCATTCGTCATTGTGGTATGTAGGGTCCGTATATTCCACAAAAACCTTGTCAAATAAATTGAATCAATATTGATGTGGATTTGATTCTAGAGCCTTCAATGATGTATTTGGATTCTAATTGTTGTTGGATCCCATTACGGGTGTCTATGACCCATGTTTAGATGTAGGTGGTTCTTTCTCAATCCTATTATGAAATGATTTATTATTCTATGTTACAAATTGAATTATAAATGGAATTTTAGTGATCTTTTTGTGTGTTTTGAAAAGTGTTTTCGAAGAGAAACAACTTTCTCTAGTTGTTAGTAAATGAGATGAAAATGAGTATTCCAAATAATTTAATTTATTTGTGAAAAATTGCACATGGGTTACCTTGGGTACTTATGTGGAAGGTTTAGCATATGACCATCTTCAATTCTTTTATAATTATAACAGAGTATTTTCCTTGGGAATTCCATTGTTTACTAGGTTTTTTGTTATAGGGGACCGATTATGACATTTGGGGGGGGGGGTTACACATGTGTTATTCCTATGATTCCTAGGACATTTTTCTGGGATTATATTTATGCATTTGATTGATTGTGGTATGAGTAAAAAGTTTTAGGGAAATGTTTTACTCAATGGTGTTGTGATACATGTGATCTTGTTTTGTATTTCATGGCTTTTTGAGTCAGCCTTGATATTCATGTTTTTGATTATGAAACATGACATGGAAAATATGTTTTGAAATTGATATACATCGACTGTTTAGAAATATTGAAAAATGGAAATGTTTTCTATATATTACATAAAAATTATATTATACTTATCATGCCATGTTTTTAATTTAAATGAATATAAAGAAATTGTTATAAAGTGATTGGGTATGTAAGACCTGGGTGTTATCCTTCCGATCCTTTCAGCTAACACCTTGCACACCTCTTTAGTGGTATGTAGGCCTTTATTTTTCATCCATTGCTGGTAATGGAAAGGCGTCACAGTGAGGTGGTGATATTCTTGTAAGGTGGATGGGTAGTTGGTGGTGAAACGGTGGGATTCTGTCCCTGCCATCATTTAAAGTATCTCTTTGGTTTTTAGTCCATTGAAATTGAACATTTTATGGAGTCTTTTATATACTTTTTCAATTGTCTTCTTCCATTTATTGCTTACAGTTATGGCCTATATGTCTTCTTAATCTTCCATTGTTCTTTATTGTTTTGTTTATACATAAATATACAATGTGGTTATTCAGGTTGGGAGAAATCATTCCCTCTTTTGTGTTGTTCGAAGCTTGGGTTCCTGTCTCCAGCCTATGGGGATTAAGAACACCCTTATGGTATGTAATGTAATGGGTCAGGAGTGGGTTTTTAGTGTAACCTAGGTCGGTTCGGTAAAATTTTACATTAGAGTAGGTATGTCCTCAAGAGTACATGTCGTTGAATTCCTTCTATACTGGGGATAAGATTTTTCGAACATGAGAGGTGTGTTTCAATATGTGTTTTTCGAGATCTTTCTATAATGAGACACATTATTCCATGTGACGTTTGGATGTTTCTCTAGTATTGTTTTTGTTTTGAAAATACCAAATGTTTTTCTTATGGGTTATCTAGTTAGAGGTGATATTTATTCTTTTGTCTAATCGTTCTTGTGTTTCATTGAGCATCCGTTTGCCTCTGAGAAATCATCCATTAGATCCTTAGTAAGGTGTAGTTGATTATTCTCATGGAAACCCACCTATAGATCAGAATCTCAATGATATGATAATTGAAGAAGTCTACGTTGTTGATCAAGATGTTCCAGTAGTTCAAAATGTAGTCGTTGAGGTATGTCAAGGAGAAAGAGGAGAGAGAGATCGATCATGGGAGTTTCTGCATGAGAAACCAACATCCTTTAACCAAACGAATGAACTTCCAAAGGTGGAGAACTAACGTGAAATGATTGATCAAATATTTTACATTCTGGAGACATCTAATAACATCAAGGTAATGTGCACTGAATTTAGAATCGAGGCTTTCGACAAGTGATCATGGGATTCTATGTTCCAGGCTGAAAACATGTGAACTTTGATTGGAAGGGTTATAACACCCTATTCTTTTAGTAGTTTTTTTAGATTCGTTTATTCTGGAGAAGTCTCTGGAGTTCTTGTAATTACAATAGGTAGAGTTTTAGGTTTTGTCATACACCAATCATGTTTTGGGTCTTTTCTATTTTTTCCCGAACATGGCGAATAATGACCAGATGAAGGCATAGAAGTGTCATTAGATTTTTCATTTGGATATCATATCGTAGGTGTTTATGATAAATATTTCTACCTATGAATAGATGGTAGACCACGTTATTATGGAAGAAATGAATGAGTTAGGAATGTTTTTATTTTACAACACTTCTCTTATATAGTGTGGACACATTAGTGGCGCACCTGGGAAGAAGAGGAAGTGGAATGATTATCATAGAAGTTAAGGAGGTGGGTATCAGCAACGAGCCCCCTCTACACCATTTTTTATGGTGGGTAATGTTCCCATGACATGATAGCAGTGTGGAAAGGTAGGAAACAAAACACATACTTGTCCAATTCATGTGAAGACATGAAATAGTTGTGGATGTGTTCTTCACTTATAATTATTTCATCAGGATATGACTATTCCCCGTTATGGTATCGGTTCGTCAGCTCCAATTTCTACTAAAGTGTAGTCAGACGACTTTAAGACTTTAGAGCTCCAGCCACAACCTTCATGACTGAAGAATTTTCACACAGTAGATGAGTGTCCAATGTAATTTAATGTCGGTCTGACAATATTGGGAGGTACTACGCTTATAGAATCATTAGTAGTAATTTCTTTATTTGATACTGGTTCCACCCACTATTTTTTATTTTTATGTTTTTTTGATGTTCTTAAAACATCCAATGGATCTTATGTCCATTAAGATGGAGTTATAAACACCTCTATGTACGAGGAAAGAGTTGGGTTTTAGGTTTCCTTCTTGTTCTATAGTGATAGTTGATACAGAGTTAGTCTTTGATTTTATCATTCTTAATCTGCATCTTTTTGAACTCATCATCGATATGGATTTTCTAGTCATTCATTGAGTTGAGGATGATTGTTTTACATCATGTTTTTTTTCTTATTGTCGATGGGAGCTCTTTTGTGTTTCAAGGGGAGTGGGACCTGAGGTCCGATCAAACAAGGCCTTCCCGCCCAGAGCTTAAGAGTTTGTTGGTTGCTACTGTATTTGTTCCTAATGATGTTTCCTCTAGTCATGATCCTCGCTTTATTGTTCAATACTTTCCTGACATTTTAATAGATGATGTATATCCAGTATTCCTCTAAAGGGAGATGTAGATTTTATGATTGATCTAGTGCCAGATATAGAACTGCTATTGATACCATCTTATCATAGGGAACTAGCGGAGCAGAAAGAGCTCAATATTCCATTAGAAAACCTATTAGAAAAAGGTTTCATTACCCAAGTGTTTCCCTTCAGGAGGCCCCTGTTCTCTTTAATAAGAATGAATCTAGTTCACTTCAGTTATGTGTGGGATGTCAGAAGGTGAAATGGGTTACGGTTAAAAAATAATTTCATTTTCCACATGGGTATGATCAATTTGATCATTTAAAGGGGGGAAATTGGTTTTTATATATCACTCTTCGATCGGGTTATCATCAGCTCATTATTTGGGATCCTGATATACCAAAAATGGCTTTCATGAGCAGGTATAGCCACTATGAATATACTTTAATTCCTTTTGATTTGACTAACGCTCCAATAGTTTTTCTGGATTGGATGAATTAGATATTCCATAAATATCTTTCCACAGTTGTGGTAGTGTTCGTGGATGCTATTATGGTTTATTCGAAATATTAGGGTGAGCATGAGCACTATCTGAGTTTGGTTATGGAAATTTTGAGAAGTCACTGTCGGTATAGAAATATTTCAAAATGTAGTATTTGGATTCAATATGTGAATGTATTGGGGCACAAAATATCTTATTATTTATTATCTGTTGATCCATATAAGGTAAAGGTTGTTTTTTTATGGAAGGAATCACAGAATGTATTTGAGATAGAAATCATCCTTGGTCTTGCAGGATAATATTGATGATTTATCAAATATTTATCTAAGGTGGTGTCTTCATTGACTACTCTAACTAGGAATGTAGTGAAATTCACATATGATGTGAATTTTCAAACTTATTTCTTTGAACAAAAAATGATTTTGATATCATCTCCAATTTTTATTTTACATGAGCTAGGTAAGGGATAAGTGGTGTTTTTCTAATGCTTCTGGTGATGGTTTAGGATGCGTTCTTATACAGGATAACCCTGTGGTAGATTAACAATATCATTATCTCTGACTGCATGAAAATAATTACCCCCAAAGATGATTTAGAGCTTGCTGGAGTTATGCATTAACTTAATTTATGGAGACACTGTCTTTTTTGGGAAAGGGTCAATGTCTTCTCTAATCATAAGTGTATAAGTTATATCTATTCAAAGATGGAACTAAATATCAAATATAGATGATGGGTAGTATACCTTCAATCATTAGACTTTGATATCACCTACACCCTAGGGAAGGTAAAAATTATTGTATATTCTATTATCCGGAATGTATCATCATAGGTTGTTCTCGAATCGAAGGAAAAGTTTAACCTTTGGGGGGGTTTTGCTCAGTTGCATATGGATGCAAAGGATGATGTTTTGGGTTTTGTCCTGACTAGTGTTCAGTTATAATCATCTCTCATAGAGTGAATTTTTGAAATTTAGATGTAGGTTGATGAGTTTCATATGACTACAGGGAGAATCCATGGTGGGGAGACTATTTTTGTTGATCTCTTTCTTCAGATTGTATGCTTTACTTTAGGGAAATAATTGTCATCCAAGTATATGTGATGATTTTTTTATGGTTTGATTGTGACATCTCTTCATGGTTTGTTCATCTAGGAAGTACAAATATGTATTATGACATGATTCACTGATTATGGTGGCCGACAATGAATTTTTACATCGTGGAGTTTGAGTATCACTATTACACATGTTAATGGATAAAGGAAGAGAACTTGAAACCCTCTAGATTTCATTAGCCTCTTTCAATTCTGATCTAAAAATGCGATGAGGTGTCAATGGATTGTTTTTGGATTACCATGGACTCCGCGAGGAAGGAATTCTATCTAGGAGGCTATTGATCAGTTGATGATGTCTTCTCATTTTACTCCAATCAAAGACACCAATAAAATTAATGATATGGGTTAGATGTATGTGTATAATATTATGAGGTTACATGGGAGTCCTTCTTCCATTTTTTCGGATAGGGATCCATGGTTTAAATAATGGTTCTGAAGGAGACTTCAAGTGGTAATGTGAACTCATGTAAACTTCAACACATCTTACCATCCACAGACAAATGGTCAGATGGATCCTATGATTTAGATAATAGATGATATTCCCTACACAGATGTAATATATTTCTAAGGATAACGGGATAGTCATTTGGGACTATTTGATTTTTTTATAACAATCCTTATTTCTCTTCAATCAGAATGTCTCCCTTTGAGACATTGTATGGTATATTGTGTAGATAACCTCTTTATTGGGATGATGTGGGCGATGTATCCTTAGTGGGAACAAGTTTAGTTTTGGAAGGATCTACGAAGATTCAGGATGAATATAGAATCTAGTTATAGCTCAGAGTCACTAGAAATAATATGTGGATCATTGATATTGACCTTTGGATTTTTCCATAGCTGACTGGGTTTTCCTGAATATTTCTCCTTGGTTGGGCCACAGTCGACATGGAAAATATGGAACGTTGGATCTGTGATATGATGCACTGTTTTAAATCACTGAGCGGCTCAGAAAAGGTTCTTATCGGTTAAAATTTTCAGTTTAGTTGATAGTTATTCATGATGTTTTCTATATATCTCATCTCTGAAAATACCATCTAGAACCCTCTCATGTTCTGAGTTGGGATGAAATTGAGTTAGAGCCAGATGGTTCTATTATAGAAAAACCGATTGAGATTTTTGACTCTCAAGTAAATCACTTATGTGGGAAGTCAATTCCTATAGGAAGAGTTATATAGAAACAAGGATTAGATTACCATGAGACATGGGAATGTGAATCATTTTTGAGGGAGTAGTGGGCTTGTCTCATTCTAGGTATTACATCTTCCACCAACCTTCTTAGGAATGGAATGTATTTATAGTGGGGAGTTTGTAACATCTTGTTACAGTTTTATCAGGTACTCCCTTAACCTTGTCATGGTTTTCCCCTCCTTTTAGATTGGGAGGATTCCTATAATGTTGAAGTCCAATATTTTTTGGAATTTCACTAAGAACAGGTCAATTTTGCAGGTAGCATAATTATTTCACACTATGTTACTGGGTTACAAACCTTGAAATTGTTAATAATTCCTGGTCAATTAAGGGATCACACTGTGAAGCATTACACATATTAAAATGTATATTCATTTCATGACTTCTTTTTATGATTACTTTTTAATCATGGGTGATGTATTTTTCAACATACATATCTAGCGTGGACTTCATGATGTGAATTCATGTTTCACACCATGTAATGGCCCACATACAGTTTTTAAAGATAATGTTTGGATATTTTTTTCAATTCCATTATCATTTCTTCATGTCTCTTGACCTAATGAAATTCCATAGAGTTTTTTGAGACTGAACCCCTTCTAGTTTGATCCGTTCAACACTCGATATCTGATTTAGTTGTAGTACATATCTATGGATGAATAAAAATTCCATTCCATCATTTCCTTTGATCACGATATCACCATTGGGTTGCGTCATTGGATCCATTGGTGTAAATTTGGTGATTCTTTCTGGTTTCTTCCAAGACCCATTGTGTGATCTATTTGTGGAGGTCTTTTCTTCAATTGGAATTACTATGGTTGGTGTTTATCTTTGAGGTATGTAGGTTTCCTCACTTCCATTGACCCTTTGTCTTCTAAATTTAATCAATCTTGATCTGGATTTAGTTTTAGGGGCTTCATTGATATTTTTGGGTTCTCATTGTTGGTGGATCCCATTATAGGCGTGTGCTACCCGAGTTTTGAGCTAGGTGGTGCTGTCTATTGCCTATATTGAAAATATTGATACATCTTCTTTATATATTGTTTATAAATTGAATTGTTATGGAATTTTTTTGTTTGATGAAATGAGTTTACAAAGAGAAATGTTTTTCCCTGGTTGTTGATAAATTGAATAAAATTTAGTATTTCAAAGCATTGATATGATTTTTGAATAATAGAACATGTTTTACCTTGGGTACTTAGGTGGCAGGAATATACTAGGGCCATATTCAATTGTTTTGTTATTATCAAGGTGGTTTGTCTTCGGGGTTTCCTCTATTTCCTAGCCATGTTGTTCTAAGGGAACAATATTGACACTTTGGGGGGCTTACTCATGGGGTATTCCACTTCCTAGCCCTGTGTTTTTGGATCGCATTTGTGTTGATTATTGACTGTGGTACGAGTAATATATGGCTGGGACCTATTATATTCCATAGTGTTGTGATACCTATTCTTTTATTTTGTATTTCATAGATTTCTATGTTAGCCTTTATATACGTGTTTATTCTTATAAAAATGACATGGAAAATGTTATTTTAATTTGATATACCTTTTTTGTTTAAAACTGTGGAAAAAGGGAAATGTTTAGAATCTTTTCTATAAAACAACATTACTTGTTATCAGGCCATGGTTTTACCTAACATGATCACAATGGAATTGTCTTATAGATACTGGTTATGGAACACCTGACTGGGATCCTAATGATCCAATTATCTCACACCCTACACACCTTTTTAATGGTGCGTAGAATTTTATTTGTCTTCCAGTGCAAGGAAATGAAAGGGGTCGTAGTGAGGCAGTGAGGTTCATGTCACCTGGTTGAGTAGCTGGTTGTGAGATGGAAGGTGTCAGATCCAATCATCATTTGGAGTATATTTTTGGTTTTGTTCCTTTTTTATTGGACTTGCCTTGGAGTTTTTTATTTTTTTTAGTAATCTGTTTCCTCTATTTTCTTATAGTTATGGAATATATGTCTTCTTCTTCTTTCGCAGTTTCTTATTGTTTTGTATTTACATATATATTCCATCTGGTTGTTTAGGATGGGGGGAATTGTTCCATCTATTGTTTTTTTTGATGTTTGGGTGCTTGTCACCTTCCCATGGGGATAAAAATGTCTTTCAAGTATATAACAGAATGGGTTGGGTGTTTGGTTTGACGGAAACCGGGGTCGGTTCATTATAATTGTAACGCCCCGACCCCAGCTACCCAGAGTCGGTGCATTACTTCGTAACATTTGCATGATCACAAAAGATCAAGTCTCGAAAGACCGATTAGTTTAGTTGCCTTGGAAACACTAGATACATTCATAAGTCTTTCATTACATCAAAATTAAACAAACTACAATAACATGGTCTTCATAGTCCACACTCATATCTTCACTGACTATTCTTGCAAATCAGTCATAATACACTTCTTCACATCCTGGAAAATATTTAAACATTGAAAGGGGTGAGCTCAGATGCTCAGTAAGGATAACAATATTGCAGAAGCTTTTATAAGAAAACATAAGCATTTAAGGCAATGTATAACTAAAACAAAAGCCTTATTGAACTTGAACTTCAGCATAATATGGCAAAAGTAAAATAAAATAATGCCATTACTTACTCACTTGGATATTCTACTAGATGAATAATCACATGAAATATCAATAACCACTTTCATAATGAGGGAATGTATAATGCCGGACATTCTGAAACATTTTGTCAAGGCCTCGGCCAAGACGTCTGAAATGATTAAGGCCTCGGCCAAAACCATAAATCAAATTGGGAAAAGGCCTCGGCCAATTCCACGTCTAGTTGTCTCATGAGACCTACCGATGCATTGAGGAGCTATAGCGGGCTCCACCCGTCACTTATTAAGTCCAATACATTCCTCATATGAATAGGTTTACACATAACATAAGTATTCGTACTAAAACTAGCATACGAAATGTCAATAGTTACTCCATAAACTATGGATGGTATAATAATAACACATCCACAGTCAAATGTTTCACAAAATGCTCAATGGAAGTTTTGTATCATAAATCAATTTCAAATAAACTTAAAACCCATCAAAGGATGTTGACATGGATCAAATCAAAGCTATTTGAGAGAAATATCTCTTTTTTTTAAACCATTTAAAAGTCCCATAATAATACATTTACTTTGAAAATATTATTATAAGCTTGTAAGGGAAGCTTCGATGAAGTTATAATGGCGGAAAATAGCCGCACCCGCCGTATAAGTTTAAAAAAAACATTCTTACCTTAAATTTGTCAAAAAGGTCAAAAAGTACATTGTTTGGAAAACGACGGCATGATTCCTTTCAAAAACATATAAGGGTATAAATGACTTTAACCCATTTTCCATTTAATAGGAAATTTTTTTTTAAAGACATTTTTAAAAAAACATGGATGTGGATCATAACAAGGTCCCAGTAGATAATTATGTATAAACAACCTTGGATAATGAAGAGGTTGTGAAGTAAACTCTTACCTTGTACTTTTCCTTGGTTGGGGTAGGTTAACCTCCTGTATAATGGTGAAATAATTGTTATTAAATTATACAATAATCATATACATTCATATGATATCATATATGATCTTTTAACATTGCTTTGTTAACAATATCTTATATTTATCGTTGTTTCAGGTGTTAACTTACTCGTTTTCTTTTATATGTTTTGTTACGTAAGTCGTGTTTTTCATGGATAGGTTGTATATTATTCATATCCAGAATGATATCATGTCCTTAAACATTATTTTTAAATCATCAAATGATAATTATACTTGAATGGATACGACGGAGAATGAATCTCATCGCGTTCGTGGAGACGGTAGTCCGTACGTACGCACGTATGGTGACATGTCATTCAAATGATGGGTAGAATACTGAATATGGTTGTTCCATATTTATAATAACATCACAGTATATAGAAGATACTGGAGTTATAATTTTATAATTGAAATAATAAACAAAGAGGGAGTGGAAGAAGAAAGAAACTTGAAAGAGGGTGATGAAAATGTTACCTCTTCTTCGGGTTCTTCCTTTTGATTTGATCAAAAGGACTCCTTAGGATGGCTTTCTGACTAAAGTAAAGCTTCTAGGATTAAGGGAGAGATTTTGGGAGAGTATTTGGGCAGAGTTTGGCCGAACCAAAAGGCTTGGAAGTGTGAATAAGGTGGTAGAGGTGGGGGCCTTTTATAAGAGGAGAGGAGGGGCACTTTTGGAAAGATTGAAATGTTACATTATTTCACAATGCTTTTCGGATTCTAAAGGTCCCACACTTATATAATTCGAGTCTAAGGTGATAAGGTTTCTAAAACTCCTCATCCAATAGGCTTTGGACAAGTTTAAGCCTTGGATTTTTCATTATCTTCTCATTTTATTTAAATCGTTAAATAATGAGGTCATCGCTACATCATAATGATGTCATAAATATTTTAATTTATATAATGTCTAAAAATTATAAAAAAAAATACTATGATCTAGGAAAGATTTTTATCTTTCTAATGAATATATATAGTCAAAATTTGGACTTGTGTAACCCCACTTAAAAACTGTTTTAGAAAAATAACTCATGTTTGTGTCAATTTAATTTTAACATTAAATAAATATATATTAATGTCATTTTCCAACTAAAGTGGCTCCATGGGGTCCCCAAGTTGACCCATGGGTTGTCTTGGTCGTCCATGACTCATCCAATAGGAGTAGGACAAGTGTCATGCTCATCTCATATTATTAAAACATTATTTGTACCTTAAACTACACTAATTACCTCTAATCGCGATTAAGAACTTAAAAGTTACTATTCACCAAAAAATTGTTTTAATCTCATTGAACCACATTTTACTTCTTAATGAAAACCATGTATGTCGGATTTTTGAAAATAAAATTACAGAAGCGTTAATATTTCATTTTAACGAAAAATCAGTTTTTAACAACCACTTAGTGGTTTCACTATTCATCAAAAATTGAAGTTTTTCAGAATAAGGCCAAAATTTCACCCTAAGCTATAATTGATATTCCGAATTCAAAAATGATGTCTATATTAAAAAATTCCAAACATATAAGTTTTATTAATTAATTTTATAATTAATTCCCGCTGTTACAACAAATAGCGTGTTTTTAAGAAACAATTTATATCAAAAGTTTGGCAATTGTTTATGTCCAATTTCAATGTTAAATTAATTCTAATGACCACCATTGGATAAAATGGTAAAAATATATTCTAATTATACTTTAAAAGCACTATATATTATAACTTATCACTATAAATTATTTTGATTAAAAATGTTGTTTTTAAGTATTTTTCACTATTCATAAAAATTTAGAAGTTCTCAGAAAAATACCAAAGATTCAACATAGGCTAATTTCAATATTCAGAATCCAAAAATGAAGTTCATTTTGATAAATAAAATTTATAAAATTTCAAAAAGTAGGTATTACTATTCACAACGGCTAGTTTAATTAGTTGTGGTGTGTGTTAGAGCTCGAGGTTGCGTACAACACACGCTATTGCATTATTCAAAGGGAAACATACAGTGGAAGCTTGTGGTGTTACATTCTCCCCTCCTTCAAATAATTGTGTCCTCGCAATTTCTAGGGTATTACTACATAAAAAGACTCGGGTGGGTTTTCATCATAAATTCCTCAGGTTCGCACGTTGCCTCCTCCATTTTATGATTTCTCCACAAAACCTTCACCAGACGAGTCGTCCGGTTTCTCAGCACCTGCTCCCTCACATCAAGAATCCTGACGGGCTCTTCACAATAGGAAAGATCGGGTTCCAGTTCTAATTCCTCATAGGTGAGTACATGCGTTGGGTCAGGCTTGTATTTCCTCAACAGAGATACGTGGAACACATCGTGAACTTTGGAGAGACTTGGCGGCATTGCCAAACGGTAAGCTACAGCCCCAATTCGTTCTAGAATTTCGAAAGGTCCGATGTACCTGGGACTTAATTTACCTTTCTTACCAAAACGTATGACTCCCTTCCATGGAGATACCCTCAGGAAAACATGATCACCGACTTGAAATTCCAAATTCTTCCTTCGATTATCGGCATAGCTCTTCTGCCTACTTTGAGCTGCTTTGATGTGATTTTGGATTACTTTCACCTTTTCCACTGTTTCCTCCACCAGTTCTGGGCCTACAAGTTTTCTTTCACCAACGTCATCCCAACAGGTTGGTGTACGACATCTCTTTCCGTATAACGCTTCATATGGTGCCATCTGAATACTCGAATGGAAGCTATTGTTATAGGAAAATTCTACCAGTGGTAAATATTGATCCCACATACCCTGAAAGTCCAGAGAGCATGATCTCAACATGTCTTCTAAGGTTTGAATAGTCCGTTCTGATTGTCCATCTGTTTGAGGGTGATAGGCAGTACTCAAACGAAGTTCAGTATCCAAGGCCTTTTGAAGGCTTTTCCAAAATCATGAAGTAAAACGATGATCACGAACAGAAACAATCGATAGGGGTACTCCATGAAGTCTTACAACTTCATTAATATATAGTCTTGCTAGACGTTCAAGTGGTAGATCCTCCCGTATAGCCAGAAAATGTGATGACTTAGTAAGTCGATCAACAATGACCCATATTGCATCATTCCTTCTAGGAGTCTTTGGTAGTCCCATGACAAAGTCCATCATAATATTATCCCATTTCCACTCAGGTATGGGAAGAGGTTGCAATACTCCACCAGGATGTTGCCTTCCAGCTTTCACTTGTTGACAAACCATACACCTCGACACAAAATCAGCAATCTCCCTCTTCATATTGTCCCACCAAAAATTTTCCTTCAAATCTCTATACATTTTGGTGCTCCCAGGGTGTATAGAGAAGTTGGAACTATGAGCATCATCCAGCAATTCCCTTTTTAGATCAGGTATATCGGGAACACAAAGTCTCTTCCCGAATTTCAAAATTCCATCCTTATACACAAAGTCCCTCAATCTTCCATCATTCACATCTTTAATCTTCATTTGAAATTCTTCATCATTGGTCTGGGAACTCTTAATACTTTCTAGTAATGATGGTTTGGCAACCATTTGAAAAAGCATTGATGTTTCACCTTCCCTAGTTATTCCCATGTCGATCTTCACTAGATCCAAGAAAATTGGATCCCTTTCAATTCTCATCACATTCAAAACTCCATGGTCTTTTCTACTCAAAGCATCTGCCACCTTGTTTGCCTTCCCCGGGTGGTAATGTATCGTGCAATCATAATCCTTGAGTAGTTCAAGCCATCTCCTTTGCCTCATGTTGAGTTCTTTTTGTGTGAAAATATACTTCAAACTCTTGTGATCAGTATAAATCTCACATTTTTCACCATAGAGGTAATGTCTCCATATCTTTAAAGCAAAGATCACAGCTGCTAACTCAAGATCATGAGTAGGATAGTTTTGCTCATGAATTTTTAGCTGTCGTGATGCATAGGCAATGACCTTATCATTCTGCATAAGGACACAAACGAGTCCTTTCTTCGATGCATCACTATAAATAACAAACCCATCATTCCCTGATGGTAGAGTCAATATAGGGGCATTGACTAATCTTCTCTTTAGTTCTTCAAAACATTCTTCACACTCTTTTGTCCAGACAAATTTAATCCCTTTACGTGTGAGCTTTGTCAATGGGTTAGCCAATCTGGAAAAATTCTGGACGAAACGTCGATAATAACCTGCTAAACCAATAAAACTGCGTACCTCAGTTATACTTGTCGGTGCTGGCCATTCTTGGATTGCCTTGGTTTTAGAAGGGTCAACGGAAATTCCATCCTTAGAGACAATATGGCCAAGAAAAGAAATCTCCTGAAGCCAGAATTCACACTTGCTAAATTTCCCATATAATTCATGTCTTCTAAGAGTTTTCAGGATAATGCGTAAGTGATTTTCATGATCTTCATGGCTTTTGGAGTATACCAAGATATCATCAATAAATACCACTAAAAAGTCATCAAGATATTCCTTGAAAACTCTATTCATTAGATCCATGAAAACAGAGGGTGCATTAGTCAATCCAAAAGGCATTACTGTAAACTCGTAATGCCCATACCTTGTTCGAAATGTTGTCTTTGGAACGTCTTCCTTCTTCACACACAACTGATGGTATCCAGACCGAAGGTCAATCTTTGAAAAGTATTGAGCTCCATGCAGTTGGTCAAACAAATCATCAATGCGAGGTAGGGGATACTTATTCTTTATTGTTATAGCATTGATCTCCCTATAATCAATGCACAACCTCATAGATCCATCTTTCTTCTTAACAAAAAGAACAGGGGATCCCCAAGGAGAAATACTAGGGCGAATAAATTCCTTATTACTCAATTCCTCTAGTTGTTTCTTTAGTTCAACTAATTCCACAGTGGCCATTCTATAAGGGGTCTTCGATATGGGCCTTGATCCAGGAATTAAATCAATGGAAAACTCCTCTTCTCGTTCTGGAGGATGTCCAGGTAAATCTTCCGGAAACACATCTACATATTCTCTCATAATAGGTACATCCTCTATTTGAATATTCCTTTCCTCATCCTCAGTAATTTCCTCCCCAATAAATGAATTTAGTTGAGCTACTGGGGGTGGATCCAGATTACAATTATGTGGCGACGATTCTGCTCTAAAGATAAGGTGTTCCTTATCATCATCATCAAGAATCGTAACCTCTTTCCTCTTACAATAAATTTTTGCATCATGGTCCGAAAGCCAATCCATACCGAGGATTATATCAAATTCAATCATGGGTATGACGATGAGATCAGTAGGTAAAGAACATTTAGGTGCTCTAATGGGAACTAATTGACAAAACTTTGTTGCAACAATACTTCCCTTAGGGGTTTTGACTGACAACTCCCTTGTTAAATCAAATTGGAAATATCTAATTTTCTTAGCAAACTGGGAAGATATGAAACAATGCGATGATCCAGAATCAAATAATGCATTTTCTAAACTTGAGGAAACCATTAAATTACCTACCACCATGTCTTTCGGAGCTTCCACCTCAGCAGTAGTGATAGCATAAGCCTGGCCTTGATCCCTTGGCCTCTTCTGAGGTAAGTTCCCCTAACGCTTAGGACATTCATTTGCATAATGTCCCTTCTCTCTACAATTATAGCATTCCACGTTGACAGCCGCTTTCTTTCCCTTGCATTCATGAGCTTGGTGGCCTTTTTCACCACACTTGTAACATACTCCTTTTCCTTTTAGACAGGCACCAGGGTGCTTCCTACCACAATTATCGCAGAGTGGAAATTCATTTCTACCCTTCTTCCCTGTTTCCTTATTTCCTTTCCCAGAGTTTTCAGCGGATCTCTTCTTATCTTGCTTTGATTTAAAGTCATAAGACTTAGAGAATTCCTTTTCCGTCTTGATAGCGCATGAGACGATACCTTCGTATGAAGAGATGGTTTGTGATACTAAAGCTCGATGGAGAAATGGTTTTAACCCATCAAAGAAACTATCAGTCTTACTTCTTGGGTTACGTATATAATCTGCAGCATACCTTGCTAACCTTGTAAAGTTAGCCTCATACTTTGTGACATTCTCATCCTCCTTCTGCCTCAGACTCAGAAATTGCCTTTCCATATCTGCTCGATGGTCTCGAGGAAAGTATTTTTCTAAGAACAGCTCTTTGAACTCCTTCCATTCCATGATTGTTAATTCATCATCTTCCTTTGTGTTTTGAATTAGTGACCACCATTGATCAGCATCTCTAGTGAGGCGGTAAACTGCCATGACAACATTCTCCCTTTCACTACTCCCCAAGGCATGGAATATTTTCTCAAAGGAATTTATCCATTGCTCAGCTACTATAGGATTTGTACTCCCATTGAAGGTTGGCGGTTGTTGCCTCATGAAACGGTCTAGCATTGATCCTCCACGTTGCGGAACAGGGTGCTCCATACGAGTAAGGTTGTTATTCATAACCTGCGTGAGTTGTCCCAGTACGGTGAGAAGCTGATCAGCACCAGTTGTATCACTAGTTCCACCATAATTATCCTGAGCAGGAGGGCAATCCCTACATGGAGTGCGTGCATTGATACGGTTTCCATTCCTTCCACTAGGCTCCATTTCTAAATAATGGCATAAACTAGATTAGTTCATGAATCAAAATACATAATTCCATACTTGTAAAACACTTAACATAAATTGAACTAATTATGGATATAATCCATAATTATTAAAATGTTTTCTTTGAGGAAGTATATACTCATAAACCCTTCATAATGATTTTTAAAGAAAATGAGAGTTATCCTAAGCATATCCCCCGGGAGTGTCGTAACCAAGAGTGCAGCAAGGCCCATTTTCGTGCACCAGTTCCCGTTCGAGTCTAGCTCAAAGCGGTGTTTTCGGGTTTTACCCCTAGGTACATCTGTGCCAGAGACGCCTCTACCTGCTCGTATCCAGACAAGGATGTATCGCTCGGAAAACTCACAACATCTCTACAATACCAAAATTCTAGGAAGTTCTTCTATACTAATCCTCAAAGTCTATCTTCGGGATATGTGCTCTAATCAGAGTTTATCTAAATCTAGCTTCCAAGGTTAGTACTAAACTGCCTCTGATACCAACTGTAACGCCCCGACCCCAGCTACCCAGAGTCGGTGCATTACTTCGTAACATTGGAATGATCACAAAAGATCAAGTCTCGAAAGACCGATTAGTTTAGTAGCCTTGGAAACACTAGATACATTCATAAGTCTTTCATTACATCAAAATTAAACAAACTACAATAACATGGTCTTCATAGTCCACACTCATATCTTCACTGACTATTCTTGCAAGTCAGTCATAATACACTTCTTCACATCCTGGAAAATATTTAAACATTGAAAGGGGTGAGCTCAGATGCTCAGTAAGGATAACAATATTGCGGAAGCTTTTATAAGAAAACATAAGCATTTAAGGCAATGTATAACTAAAACAAAAGCCGTATTGAACTTGAACTTCAGCATAATATGGCAAAAGTAAAATAAAATAATGCCATTACTTACTCACATGGATATTCTACTAGATGAATAATCACATGACATATCAATAACCACTTTCATAATAAGGGAATGTATAATGCCGGACATTCTGAAACATTTTGTCAAGGCCTCGGCCAAGACGTCTGAAATGATTAAGGCCTCGGCCAAAACCATAAATCAAATTGGGAAAGGGCCTCGGCCAATTCCACGTCTAGTTGTCTCATGAGACCTACCGATGCATCGAGGAGCTATAGCGGGCTCCACCCGTCACTTAGTAAGTCCAATACATTCCTCATATGAATAGGTTTACACATAACATAAGTATTCGTACTAAAACTAGCATACGAAATGTCAATAGTTTCTCCATAAACTATGGATGGTATAAAAATAACACATCCACAGTCAAATGTTTCACAAAATGCTCAATGGAAGTTTTGTATCATAAATCAATTTCAAATAAACTTAAAACCCATCAAAGGATGTTGACATGGATCAAATCAAAGCTATTTGAGAGAAATATTTCTTTTTTTTGAAACCATTTAAAAGTCCCATAATAATACATTTACTTTGAAAATATTATTATAAGCTTGTAAGGGAAGCTTAGATGAAGTTATAATGGCAGAAAATAGCCGCACCCGCCGTATAAGTTTAAAAAAAACATTCTTACCTTAAATTTGTCAAAAAGGTCAAAAAGTACATTGTTTGGAAAACGACGGTATGATTCCTTTCAAAAACATATAAGGGTATAAATGACTTTAACCCATTTTCCATTTAATAGGAAAAATGTTTTTAAAGACATTTTTAAAAAAACATGGATGTGGATCATAACAAGGTCCCAGTAGATAATTATGTATAAACAACCTTGGATAATGAAGAGGTTGTGAAGTAAACCCTTACCTTGTACTTTTCCTTGGTTGGGGTAGGTTAACCTCCTGTATAATGGTGAAATAATTGTTATTAAATTATAAAATAATCATATACATAAATATGATATCATATATGATCTTTTAACATTGCTTTGTTAACAATATCTTAGATTTATCGTTGTTTCGGGTGTTAACTTACTCGTTTTCTTTTATATGTTTTGTTACGTAAGTCATGTTTTTCAGGGATAGGTTGTATCTTATTCATATCCATGATGATATCATGTCCTTAAACATTATTTTTAAAGCATCAAATGATAATTATACTTGAATGGATACGACGGAGAATGAATCTCATCGCGTTCGTGGAGACGGTAGTCCGTACGTACGCACGTATGGTGACATGTCATTCAAATGATGGGTAGAATACTGAATATGGTTGTTCCATATTTATAATAACATCACAGTATATAGAAGATACTGGAGTTATAATTTTAGAATTGAAATAATAAACAAATAGGGAGTGGAAGAAGAAAGAAACTTGAAAGAGGGTGATGAAAATGTTACCTCTTCTTCGGGTTCTTCCTTTTGATTTGATCAAAAGGACTCCTTAGGATGGCTTTCTGACTAAAGTAAAGCTTCTAGGATGAAGGGAGAAAAGTTGGGAGAGTATTTGGGCAGAGGTTGGCCGAACCAAAAGGCTTGGAAGTGTGAATAAGGTGGTAGAGGTGGGGGCCTTTTATAAGAGGAGAGGAGGGGCACTTTTGGAAAGATTGAAATGTTACATTATTTCACAATGATTTTCGGATTCTAAAGGTCCCACACTTATATAATTCGAGGATAAGGTGATAAGGTTTCTAAATCTCCTCATCCAATAGGATTTGGTCAAGTGTAAGCCTTGTATTTTGCATTATCTTCTCATTTTATTTAAATCGTTAAATAATGAGGTCATCGCTACATCATAATGATGTCATAAATATTTTAATTTTTTTAATGTCTAAAAATTATAAAAAAAATACTATGATGTAGGAAATCTTTTTATATTTCTAATGAATATTTATAGTCAAAATTTGGACTTGTTTAACCCCACTTAAAAACTGTTTTAGTAAAATAACTCATGTTTGTGTCAATTTAATTTTAACATTAAATAAATATATATTAATGTCATTTTCCAACTAAAGTGGCTCCATGGGGTCCCCAAGTTGACCCATGGGTTGTCTTGGTCGGCCATGACTCATCCAATAGGAGTAGGACAAGTGTCATGCTCATCTCATATTATTAAAACATTATTTGTACCTTAAACTACACTAATTACCTCTAATCGCGATTAAGAACTTAAAAGTTACTATTCACCAAAAAATTATTTTAATCTCATTGAACCACATTTTACTTCTTAATGACAACCATGTATGTCGGATTTTTGAAAATAAAATTACAGAAGTGGTAATATTTAATTTTAACGAAAAATCAGTTTTTAACAACCACTTAGTGGTTTCACTATTCATCAAAAATTGAAGTTTTTCAGAATAAGGCCAAAATTTCACCCTAAGCTATAATTGATACTCCAAATTCAAAAATGATGTCTATTTTTCAAAATTCCAAACATATAAGTTGTATTAATTAATTTTATAATTAATTCCCGCTGTTACAACAAATAGCGTGTTTTTAAGAAACAATTTATATCAAAAGTTTGGCAATTGTATATGTACAATTTCAATGTTAAATTAATTCTAATGACCACCATTGGATAAAATGGTAAAAATATATTCTAATTGTACTTTAAAACCACTAAATATTATAATTTATCACTATAAATTATTTTGATTAAAAAAGTTGTTTTTAAGTATTTTTCACTATTCATAAAAATTTAGAAGTTCTCAGAAAAATACCAAAGATTCAACATAGGCTAATTTCAATATTCTGAATCCAAAAATGAAGTCCATTTTGATAAATAAAATTTATAAAATTTCAAAAAGTAGGTATTACTATTCACAACGGCTAGTTTAATTAGTTGTGGTGTGTGTTAGAGCTCGAGGTTGCGTACAACACACGCTATTGCATTATTCAAAGGAAAACATACAGTGGAAGCTTGGGGTGTTACAATAATGATTAATTTTTAAAACCACTCCTTCCATCCAAGAAATCATGTTAATATTAAAAGAAATCATAAATAAATAAATATATATATCCATATAGTAGCAAAAAATGTATATTCGTCATTCATAGCATAAAGGATCCAACCATTATTCTATTATCAACCATGGAATTCATGCTCATTAAACTGTGGAACCGAAATTTCTTCCATGAATATTTCTTATTTTATTTCTTCTTTTAAATAAATAATTGAATTTTAAATGCTATATTATGGCATCCATATTGGTATAATGAAATAAAAAAACATCTTCTTCCTTGTCGATATAACATTTACTATGTGGATATTTAATTTGTGTTATCAGAAATCTTGTCAATTCAAATTTCATGGGATCTCATTATTTCAAAATACACTATTACCCTTCTTCTCAAACTCCAATAACTTCATGAACATTCAATAACAATCATGAAATTATTCTCATTCAATCATGTATCTCTTCCTTCAACATTTGAATATATATCCCAGAAATTAACACCTTATGTTCATGAATTGATTATATTTAAAAAATATTATTAATATATGAAATCATGGAAACATCATTCATGATCTGAAACACCCTATGAATCCTTATTTTTCATTCATTGTAAAACCGTCTTGAGTCAGGTAAAAACAATCATGATATTTTTATTTCATAGATAAAAAAGTGCCATGATTATAATATCCAATCATGTGATAAGTATTATGATCTATACTCCTTCATTTATCATGTAATTATTATCAATTGTACTTCATTCTTGTAAAACTAATGATAAAAAACAATGATATTAAAAAATATAATATTTAGAAAAAATTTGATCCACAATGATGTTTAGTAAGAAAATACTTGATCCATATGTATCGAATTTATAAAAATTACACAATTCATTAGATACCTTGAGAAGTTCTCCTCTAGATTATGAAAATCTATATTCCATCATTTCATTCCATTTTCATGGAACAAAATAAATAAATACCTTGATATATATAATATAAAACAACTTGTAACTCTACATTTAATAAATTGATAAGATACAGACAATTACTCAATTATATGATAATGTGGATTAGAACAACCATAATTCATGTGGTCAATAGATTGATAATGAGGCATAGGGTCAATTCATTGACTATTATTATTTTTGTCATTGGATATGACCTTACAAAAAAATATTCAGTGGATTGACCATATAAATATAACTTATCAATATATGGTTGGTGGATCGACCAAAATAATTTGATAGACCTTATAATTTATTATTAAATCATGTATTAACTAAATATAGTGTCCTTTACTATCTTCTAAAATTCATGAAGTCGTTTATTTATGATGATTTCCCATAATTTGGTCACCATTTATTTTTCAATATATCCCCTTTGATCTTTGGAGAACATAAATGTGAATCATATTATTTATGTTTATGTTATAAACTTCATCAATAGAGAATCATGAATGTATAGATCTTGTTCAGATAAGATTTATTGGAGTCATATTGCTTGAGACTAATAAGAATTATGTGTATTAGTGATGAGAAATGAAAATAATCAATAGTACACTACACCAGATCAAGCTTAATAAATTTCAGCTTAAATAAATGAATATATTTATTTTTATCATGTCCCACATCAAAATTTCATTCCCGAAGGAACTTCTCAATAAGCCAAAATACCTCATTAGTAGCTAGTTAAATTCAACTAGATTCAGTTCTCTCTATGTTTTTGTCATCCCTACCCATAGGGTTCAGGCTAAGAACCATGTTCTTTCACACAATTGTCCTGACCTACATAGTCTCTTTATTTCATTGAGTGACATTCTTCATTTACTAGCACCCCATTGAGATTGTTTTAGTATTTTTTATGGGATATCATGTATACATAGGTTTCTAACTAGTATTAATGTGGCCATTTTTCTTTGGAAAACTACCTTATCATTTTACTGTCACAAAATTATCAAAAATATATCAGACATATGAAACAAAGAACAATCCATTTTCTCTTATTCCTCAAAAATAATTCATCAACAAAAATACCATCAGAGAGATATACAATGTTTCTTCACAAAATCTGTATGGGAATTCAATTATTAAACCAACCACTTAAGATATTTAGAGGTAAGATCTCCTTAACTTATTCAATCATTATCTTCAAATATCTTATCAACAACATCAATAACTATCTTCCATGATGATACGTGATCTTCCAAAATACTTCTTCAAAATATTAACATTCATTGACAATGAATTTACTTCCCAATATTTGGGATTAATAGTTTATATGGTTAATATCTCACTCATGAAATTAAAACATCATCATCATCAGCATTGTGTAAATTTTTATTAAGGGAATGAGGCATAAGGGCCACACAAAAAAATAGGACTCACGGAGGCCTGATGTAGTGCAGACCGAGTACATTCCCTCAAATCAAATTTAACCCTTTGGGTTTCAAGGAAATCACATTGTGAAGGAACATAAGGTGATGGCCAATAACATTAAAGGAAGAAAGGTAGTCTGCGACTTGGTTCCCCTCTCTCCATGTGTGTATCACCATGGTATTGCTATCAAGCATACCCTTACACATTCTTATTATGTATTGAATCGACCAGGGAGAGAGGATAAGGACCAGAAAAGAATTATATAAGATCATGGTGTCCTTTTCATTGTCAGATAACTCAATAATATTATGGTGGCATAGACTGATACCCTAGAGTAGATCCTTGGCCTCCTCATGAAGGGAAGAACCACATCCAAGGCAGGAGGAGAAGGAAAGTATCACAGACCCCTTATTGTCTCAAACCACGCCATCATCACGAAGGACCCCCATGCAATATAAACTATCATAGTAATGTTTGAGAGACCTGCAGAGGGGATCCATTGGACCCAGTGTCCGCTAATAGTGCTAGTATCTGGATGGGTTTCATGTGAATTACTTTGATGAAAATAAAGGGATGGCGCTTCCCAATAGTTTTTGAAGGTTACTGCCTCATCTAAGAGAATGTTTCTGGTCCTGATGATGGTGGCTCCACCAGATGAGAAGACCTCATCGTTCCATGCCTTGTTTCTTGCTTTCCAAGTGCTCCAGAACCCTATGTCCAAAATATTGGTACGTGCCTCCCTCTCCAAACCCCTCTGTCTTGATCTGTGGAACCACCTCTCCCAGAACAAGGCTTTGACCATGCTGAGGACACAATGGTTCGTAAATTCTCTATGGGCTCCCTAAACAGCACTCGCCCAATCACACTGGAAGAAGTGGTGCTCAACTATTTTTTCTTTGTTATTTCTGCAACAGTGACACCAACAAACCAAAGGGATACCACAACCTTTGATGTTATCATCCATCGTGATTTCACTGTTTTGGATACTCCAATATAAGAAGTAATATTTCGAGGGGAGAAACTTGGGCCAGAGGGTTTCATCCCATGGTATCAAGCCTTCATGAGGGGATAGTGTGCTAAAGAAGTATTGGGTGGATAAGGACACCATGGAGGATGGAGTGAAGATACAAAAGTTAGGCTCCAGGGAGAAATCTAGAGTTGGAAAACTCAGGAACCCAAAGACCTCCAAGGCCCAATTGTTGTTCTATAAAAAAATATCTCCCTTCTCGATGAGCCATCGAGTAGAAAGGAGGGGGTGAAAGGCTGACAACAGTGAGGATCCGTGTATGTCCTCTGATGGGTTCTTACGAAGATGTTAGTTTTACATGGTTTTCCCCACAGTGTACGTTGTTCTAGGATTTCCCTGGAATGTTTCGCAAGCATGCATAGGATGGTGTCTTCAATGGAGCGGACATTGATTCCACCTTCCCTGGCCGGACGAGAAACCATATATCATGATGCCCATTGGAATTTACCTATTGATGTGTGGTCCCATATGAATCATTCCATGATTATGTCAATGCTATGGATCACCCCTTCGAGACTATTATATAATAAAGAACATATACTAGGGTTGTAGGAAGTACACTGTTAATAAGATCCATTATTCCACCAAAATAAATGTACTTGTTTTTCCAGTTCAGAATGCGGTCTGTGATCTTATAGGTAAGAAAATAAAATTATCTGATGTGGAGTCTACTAGAGAAATAGGGGCTCTGAGGTAGTCCATAGGAAAAGATCCATGTTCATTTCAGGGGTCTATTGGACCAATGTGATCTGTTCAGAAGTGCAGAAGTTAGAAATAATAAATACTCTTTTGTCTTTCTTGATCACCTAGCCACTCCGGTGGGAATATTCCTCAAGCAACATCTTGGGGCCATTGATAGATATGATCCCATCATTCTTGAAGATGCTAATATCATCTGTGAATATAAGTTTGTAGATGGTCTTTGCTCTCTTTCTTATTTTGAAAGGGATCAACTCTCCATTGTTTAAACTTCCGTTGATGTGTCAACTAAGGATGTCTTGAGAGGGAATAAAGAGACTCGGGAAATCCAATCTCCCTTTCTAATCCTGCGGGTGGCTTTGAAGAATCCATATGACTTTCCCATGAAGGTGACCACTATCCACAAAGAGCTAAAACACCTAAAAAGAATATTAATATTCCCAAAGTCGAGGCCCATACCTACCAGAATTTTGTTGATGAAGCTCCACTCCACCCGGTCATATGCATTGGTCATGTACAACTAGATGGTAGCATTAGAGCCATGGGGCTTGATGTTTATGTCTTTGATAATCTCCTTGGTGAGAGTGATAGAACCTTGGATCGAGTAGCCTTTAACAAAACCATGTTGCTCCATTGAGATCCATCGAGGGAGATTCGCAGACAGACATGAGTTGATCATGATGGACAATATTTTATACAGGATGTTTCATAGGCTTATTGAATGGTAGTGAAAAACATAGGTTGGATTCCTTATTTTTGAAAAAATCGCAACAGAGGTGGAAGAAGAAACCCATGGAAGGCTACCCCCGCGGAAGAAATATTTAATGGATAAAAAAATGTCTTCTGTCACCACATCCCACGAGGCCCTTTAAAAGGATCCTAGGAAACCATTGGAACCCGGGGCACTATCATGTTTCAGGCATAGCATAGAGTCATGTATTTATTTTTCCTCTGGAATTGCACTCAGCCACTCATTTTATTGGGTAGAGAAAATGGTTGGGATCACATCAACGAAACTAGTGTCTCTTCCTAGGTAGCTGTTTGGAATTCGAGGGTTAGGACCCGCAAGCCAATCTTGGAATAATGATGATGCTCAAGGTTGTGATGGGGGTTTACGGTAGACAGATTTGATGGAAATATAATGGCTGACGTCTTCGGTGTCAGTGAGGGTCTCGAGGCTGTTTGGCAATCGAGGAAGTGATGATGGTATGACTGAATGACTGTTCGGATTTCAAAATTTTAAATTGATGGATGATGTGGTTAGGGCACTGGTGGAGTTTTTATTTTCCTTTTTGTGGAATTTTAATGTTGATTTTGAACATTGAATGTAGAGTGGTGGGGTTTGTTATTTTATGCAGTATTGTTGTTGATCTTTATGTACGGTTCCCACTTACCCAAAAGTGGTTTTTATAAATTAAAAAAATGGATGGTGTAGTGTAGATTGATCATGGTTCCCCAAAACATCCATATCTTTAGGGTATGATCCATATTCTAAAAGAAAATTCGGTGTAGTTGGTCTTTTTTCTCTTTGATTCATGCATGAAAAAAAGTGATATTATTTTATCCCTCTTTGAGCCAATTGACACGTGCTTTATCCCTAACCATTAGTTCCTATCTTAGAAGAATTTCCGCTATGATTTCTTTCATATGCGTAAGACCTCAAATTCATGATCATCCCAAGACTCATCCATATCTCCCTCATGCCTTTCAAATTCCATCATGGTATAATAAACCTCACTATTACTGAGGAGGTAGTCATTCCCCCACACCTATAGGTGAGATTTAAGCTGAAGGATCTTGTTGTGAATCACATCACACAAGCGCCCCAGAGAAGGTTCATTCCAGACATCATTAACCAGTCATGATATGCTGGTGAATTGGTGTAGTGTTGTAAAAATCAAAATATTTTAGTGCTACCCTGATTGTATGTGATGCTATCCAGGAGAGGGGAGTGGTCTGAAAGGATCCGAACAAGGTGATTCACTTTTTGTGTTGGAGAACATGATGGTGGCTTGGAGGTTGGTAAGGAACCTATCCAAGCGTCTCCATGAGTGATGAGTGCCTTTTTGGTTGTCTCACCAGGTGAATTGGTCCCCTATGAATCCATGGTCGATGAAACCTTTCCCAGCCTGGAATTGAGTGAACTCCATACGTTCACTCCTTTGGAAGGGGCCCCTACCTTTCATTTCCTCCGAGTTGGCAATGACATTGAAATCACCCCCTATGATCCAAGGGATGTTTGTAGGATCGAAAGTAGTGAGGTCTCCATTATTTTGTGTCCTTAATAGCTCCTGTAAACCATTGGAATGAAGAAAACAGTGTCCCCATTGGTCTCCTTGGTTGTGATGTACCGGTTACTGGCCTGCACTAGGTCGATGGAAAGACTTTTGTTCCAAAAGATCCAAATATGGTGGTTGTAGGGGTCTGTATTCATGGAGCCTTTCATGCATATCATCCACACATATTCGCTGAGACTGGAAAAGCTTTGTTTATGCTCAAGGATTGCAACGATCAAAATATTCTTGTATTCAAACTTAGGTGGCAGGGAAATAAAGCTTGGCCCAGGCTCCGAGTCCATGGGTATTCCAGATGAGAATAGGAATCGTTTGAAGGAGACAGGTATGGTAGTATCTCTAGAACTAGAGTCCTTTTGGATGTAGGAGGAGGTCCTATCCTTGATGCACCTGGATTGAGACTAGGTTCACACTCACTCTTAGGCATAGTCAATCATCCACCAGGAGTGACGTTCAAGAGAGGAATAGTTTTATCTTGGAGAAACAAATTGTATCCTCAGGGGGCCTGCAAGGAAGGACTAGAGGGGGTAGGGTAAGTGCCAAAGGGCCTAATAAAAAGTGTAGGAAAATGGCACAGCTCTCTAACAGGTAACAATTATGAAGAAATAGTGATCCAATAATAGAGGGAAGCACCAAGCCAAAATGAAGTCCTGGAAAGCACCTAGGGACAGGGAAATCAAGATCAACTAGACAACGGTGACATCTTCAGACTGAAGGGAAGAAGCCGAAAGAGAATCATATATGGGGAGGATGGAAGAGCCACCATTGAGGCCTCTGAAAACTACAGAGCTGACACCGAGACAATTTCAGGAGTGGGAGAGCTATGAAAGGACCCTAGTCAGACACTTGGGCCAATGCTCGTGAGAGGACGGCATTAGACACCCTTGAATCTGCCTATACAAACCTAAATGGAGTGGCCTTCAATTGGGCAGTGAGAGCAGAAATTGGAGAAGACGGGATAAGAAATATCCAATCTCTAGCTGAAGTAGTCTTTCACCCGAATATAAATCTAATCCAGTAAAGGGAGGGAGAGATAAACCTCCACACAAATGCATGCCACCGACGCATCCACAGAGCTTCTGGTCCTAGCATCTGAGCACAGAAAACTGTTAAGGGCATCACCGATAACCTTCCAGAAACCTCCGTTTTGGAACGGAAGAGGATGACCTGGGAGGCCAATACACAGTGTAACCAAAGGGCTCTTCTTGCCCATGTGTGATTCCATCTGTGAATTAATGAATTAATTCATTTATTTTTTTATATATTAAATTCATTTTAAATTCTGTTTTGTTTTAACTTATTTTTTGTTCGCATGCTTTTGTTTTTCTCCTGCTTGAGCCGCTACCACGTTGGCAATCTAGTTGCAACCGCCCCTTGAATCATGTCCATCAATCTTTATCACTGGCCAATCATCACAGGCCTTCCATCTGTTCTCGCTGCTCGAATATATTCAACCCGTTAGCGGCTCTTGGTTTTCACCTTTGGCTTCGTGGCACTCTCTCGGACAGCAGGCGGTTTTTGACGAACCGTCGATTGCAGGGGGTTTTATCGCCTCTATTTCGACTAATCTACGGATTGATCTTAAACATCACCTTCGGCTTCCTTTTCCCTAGAAAATCTCAGCAAGCCTCTTTCATCATCTCCGGATCCTGGCGCTCGAGCCCGTGTAGGGTGTTCTCGACGGCAACAGACTCCGTGGCACACTGCTGGTGTGCCGCTTCTGGTGGAGCTCTGTGACGGGCCCTTTGATCGGCATCATTATTCTGACGGCCAGCCTCTAAGTCCATTTCAAACCAGATCCATATGAGCGCTTGAAGTGAACAGGACAGCCGGGCTTGTTTGCGCCCGGCGTTGTAAGTATTTCATTTCCTTCATACGGGTTATTGTAACCCTATATTTTTTTCATTCCTGTTGCTTTTGTTGGGGAAAATCCACTCCTTTGTAACCTGTTTTGTTTAAGATTAACAAAAGATGCGTGCATGGGGGTGTTCTTGCCGTGCAGTAGGACCCAAAGGGTCCGAAGCACTTAAATACTGCTTCTCCTTTTAATTCTTGCATGTTGTTTTCTGTTCCTTTGAATTTCACTCGTTCCTGAATCTTCGGCACCAAACTGCTTCTCAATGTTCTTTGCTGGATGATTTTGTTCCCACTGTTTCTGCATTCATCCGCTTCACAATTGGTATCAGAGCCACATTTGGATGCTGTTTGATTCTTTTTCCTGTTGTATTCTTCACTGGCCGGTTATATCTTCAAGATTAGGTTGCAACTACAATCGTATGTTTTTGTTTCTATATGATTAAGTAGGCTGTTTCCTGTCTGCTGTAGTTTGCATGTTCATTTCTGTTTACAATCTTGCCAGAACCATAACTGCTACAGTTTGCACTCTGCTTCAAAATTTGTTCCTTGTTCTATTACATATTAATTGGCTGTGTATGTATTTTAATTAGCAGCCCTTTGTATATAATTTACAAACCTACTGAATCTGTCATTTCTGTATTTTGTTACAGCTTTATTAAAATCCAGTTTACTGGTTTTGGTTCATTGTCGAGCATGATATTAGTTGTTCTTTTAAATTGGGTTTCTGTTTTTTTCCGCACTTTATATCCATTTTATTCGTCCATTTTATTGCTGTCTTTAGAATTTCTTTTACAACTGAAATTATTGTCTTTACCGAATAATTTTGTTTTTCTGCACATTGTACAAATTTATTCCTAGTGAGTATTGGCCAGTCTTTTGGGGGCGTACGCTCTCGTTGTCCCAAATTACATGGCATCAACTCACTGTATATAAATATGTCTACATAGCGGTATGAAATTGAAAAATTCGATGGAGACAATGACTTCAATTTATGGCGTATTAAAATGAGGGCATTATTAGTCCAACAAGGTCTTATTGATGCCTTATCTAGGCCTAATAAACCCATAACAACTTTTAATGATGCTGGACAAACCATAACTGAACACCAACCGGTCCCCAATGACACTCTAATTAAAGCCCATAGCTCCCTCTTATTGTCCTTTGGTGATAAAGTCCTTAGGGAAGTGGCCTTAGAGTCCACTACTGCTGGCATCTGGCTCAAGTTAAAAAAGCATTATATGACTGCCTCCATTGATGGTAGGCTCTATAAGAAGCACCACATGTTTACTTTTAGGATGAGACCGAGCTCTTCCTTGAAAAACCATATTGACGAGTTCAATAAGATCATGCTAGACTTAGCCAATATAGATTTCATGGTAGATGATGAGGATCAGGCTATTATTCTCCTGATATCTCTAGACCATAGTTATAGCCCTCTGGTCGAGACCATGATGTATGGTCGTGACTCCTTTACTCTGGAAGAAGTCAAGTCTTCCCTTCTATCTAAGGATCTTCACTCAAAACCTAAGGCGAAAGGTGAGGCTGAGAGTTTATTCACTAGGTGGAGGCCTCAGTTTAAAAACACACAGAAACATGTTAGCAGAGATAAAAGCAGCAATAGTAAAGAACCAAGGCATGAAAGAAAGTCAAATATTAATGATAATAAAGACAGAAAGGTTACTTTATTCCATTGTGGGAAGCCTGGGCACATTAAGCCCGAGTGTAGGAAGCTTAAGAGAGAGCAAGAGCGCGTACAGCCCACTGACCAGTCTCTTATTGTTGACTCTGGTTATGACACAGCCGAAGTTCTAAATGTGTCTAGCCATACACTCGACCGTGAGTGGGTCCTTGATTCTGGCTGCTCCTTCCATATGTGTCCCCATAGAGAGTCTTTCTTAGAACTGGTTGAGAAAGTGGAAGGGGACGTCCTATTAGGGAATAACAAGAAATGCAAGGTTGAGGGCAGAGGATTCATCCTGATAGAATTGGATGACCATTCCATCATCACCTTACTTGATGTAAGGTGGGTCCCCAACGTGCAACGAAACTTGATCTCTCTAGGAGTCCTAGATCAAAAGGGATATACTTTTAGATCTGAATCTGGTACTTTTAAAGTCTCAAAAAGATCAAGAACCATCATAAAAGGATCCCTTGTGAATGGTTTGTATGTCTTGAATGGCAGGACCCATTCAAGACAGTTGGGTAGTGTTTATACCACGAACACTGACAACACAATGCTCTGGCATAGAAGGCTGCGGCATGTTAGCTCCAAAGGGCTTAAAGAACTCAGCAAGAAAGGATTGTTGAATGACATCACACCTACGAATCTCCTGTTTTGTGAGGATTGTGTGATGGGAAAGGCTAAAAGAGTGACCTTCAATAGATCGTCCTTCAAGGTAGCCGCCCCACTTGATTACATCCATTCGTATATGTGGGGGTCGTCCAGGACCTCCTCTCATGGTGGAGGATTCTATTTCATCACCTTTATCGATGATTACTCCAGGAAGGTTTGGGTATACATCCTCAAAAATAAATCAGATGTTTTCCAAACATTCAAAACCTGAAAATCCTCAGTAGTGAATCAGAATGGGAAGAAAGTCAAGACCATGAGGATAGACAATGGGATTGAGTACCTGTCCACTGAGTTCATTCAATACTGTGAGTCTGAAGGTATCAAGAGGCACAGAACTTTTAGGGAAAATCCCCAACAGAATGGCATAGCAGAGAGGATGAATCAGACTATCCTTGAAAGAGTTCGTAGTATGCTTGCTCACTCCGGACTCCCTAAATCCTTTTGGTATGAGGCCACAAGAACTGCTGTGTACCTAATTAACAGGTGTCCCTCCTCTGCGAATCAATTCATTACTCCAGAAGAACTATGGACCAGCAAGCCCCCATCATATTCCTACTTAAGGGTCTTTGGGTGTACAGCCTATGCCCACATCAAGACTGAAAAACTTGAACCAAGAGCCCTCAAGTGCATCTTTGTTGGTTACCCCGATGGTGTTAAAGGATATAAACTCTGGGTGGATAAACCGGGATACCAACGGTGCGATATTAGCAGAGATGTTATCATCCATGAGTCCTCTGCTCCTAAGACCAGGATTGAGACACCTGGCAGTTTTGATCTAGACTTTCATAAGTCTGATGAACATGAGCCATTTACTCATGTTGAGATGGATGTTCAGTCTATTCCTCCTCCTCATCAGCCCACTGATGTGGCTGACTCTAAGACGAGTTCTGGTTCAGACTCAGACTCTAAACCTTCCACTGATCATCAAGATTATCAATTAACCCGAGATAGACAATGGAGGGTCTCTAGACCTCCTTCTCGGTTTAGCCAGTATGATATGGCAGCTTATGCTTTTCATGTGGCCCATGATCTCATCGACGATGATCCTCAATCGTATAGGCAAGCTCTAAAGGATACGAATTCAAAGCATTGGATCATAGCCATGAATGAAGAGATGCAATCTCTAATGAAAAATCATGCCTGGACTGTTGTTCACAAGCCTATGAATGCTAAAGTGATTGGGTCCAAGTGGATTTATAAGAGAAAGGAAGACAACACAGAGGGAAATAAAGTAAGGTTCAAAGCTAGGCTAGTCGCCAAAGGATTTCTTCAGAGAGAGGGAATCGACTATGCTGAGATTTTTCCCCTGTTGTCAAACACTCTTATATTCGTCTCTTGTTAGCCTTCGCTGCCTATCTCGTTCTGCACATCGAGAAACTTGATGTTAAAACTACCTTCCTGCATGGGGATTTGAATGAAAAAATCTATATGAAACCTCTTGATGGTTATTCAAAGGAATTAAAATCCAACCAAGTTTGCCTTCTAAATAAGTCCTTGTATGGTTTAAAACAGGCATCAAGGCAATGGTACAAGAAATTTGATTCCTTTATGTTAAATAACCAATTTACCAGGAGACAGTATGATACTTGTGTCTACTTCAAGTCAATTCAAGGTTGTATGATTTACCCTCTCCTTTACGTAGATGACATGCTTATCATATGTAAGAATATGAGTTTTATCACTTCAATTAAATCCCAATTAAAAGGAAACTTTGAAATGAAATACTTAGGTGCAGCTAAGCAGATTGTAGGTGTTGAAATCATTAGAGATAGACCTAACAAACTGCTATTCTTATCTCAGCATGCTTACATTTTAATGATCTTAAATAGGTACATGTTTGAATCTCTCAAACTTGTGAATGTACCTCTTGCTCAACACTTCAAATTGTCTTTGACACAAGCACCCACTACTAATGATGATGTGCAATTTATGTCTTATATTCCATATGCTAGCATTGTTGGTAGTATAATGTACTCTATGATTTGCACCAGGCCTAACATTGATTTTGCTATTTTCACCTTGAGCAGATTTATGGCCGCTCCTGGGAAGCCCATTGCCATGACCTCAAATGGATTCTCAGAAATTTATCATGTTCATCTAATTTGTATTTATGATTTGGTAAAAATGTTGATGCTTCTAACATTTTGGTAGGCTTTGTAGATGTTGATTATGCAGGTAACATTGACACCAGAAAATCATTGACTGGATACGTGTTCGCTGCCTGCGGTGGGGATATCTCATGGAAGTGCAACATGCAGTCTGTTGTTGCCCACTCCCCCACTGAGTCTGAGTACATTGCACTCACTAAGGCGGTAAAGGAAGCCTTATGGCTCAAAGTCTTGTCTTCTGAACTCAAGCTTTATGATTCAGCTATTAATGTTTTTTCTGATAGTCAATATGCATTACATCTGTCTAAAAATTTAGTTTGCCATGGAAAATCAAAGCACATAGACATTATATTACACTTTATTAGAGATGTGATAGAACAAGGAACTGTGTGTGTCAATAAGATACACAATGATAAAAAAACAGCTGATAGTTTGACTAAAGCTGACATTTTATAAAAGTTCAAATATTGCCTAGATAGTTTGAACTTGGTTCATGTTCCGTAGCCCTAGGTGCAAGAACATCCTTGAATTTAATTAAAAATGGTGGAGTTTTGTGAATTAATGAATTAATTCATTTATTTTTTTATATTAAATTCATTTTAAATTCTGTTTTGTTTTAACTTCTTTTTTGTTCGCATGCTTTTGTTTTTCTCCCGCTTGAGCCGCTGCCACGTTGGCAATCCAGTTGCAGCCGCCCCTTGAATCATGGCCGTCAATCTTTATCACTGGCCAATCATCATAGGCCGTCCATCTGTTCTCGCTGCTCGAACAGATTCAACCCGTTAGCGGCTCTTGGTTTTCACCTTTGGCTTCCTGGCACTCTCTCGGACAGCAGGCGGTTTTTGACGAACCGTCGATTGTAGGGAGTTTTATCGCCTCTGTTTCGACTTATCTATGGATTGATCTTGAACATCACCTTCGGCTTCCTTTTCCCTGTAACATCTCAGCAAGCCTCTTTCGTCATCTCCGGATCCTGGCGCTTGAGACCGTGTAGGGTGTTCTCGACGGAAGCATACTCCGCGGCACACTGCTGGTGTGCCGCTTCTGGTGGAGCTCTGTGACGGGCCCTTTGATTGGCATCATTATTCCAACGGCCAACCTCTGAGTCCATTTCGAACCAGATCCAGACGAGCGCTTGAAGCGAACAGGACAGCCGGGCTTGTTTGCACCCGGTGTTGTAAGTATTTCATTTCCTTCTTGCGGGTTATTGAAACCCTATATTTTTGTCATTCCGGTTGCTTTTTTTGGGGCGAATCTACTCCTTTATAACCTGTTTTGTTTGATATTAATAAAAGATGCGTGCGTGGGGGAGTTCTTGCCACGCAGTAGGACCCAAAGGGTCCGAAGCACGTAAATACTGCTTGTCGTTTTAATTCTTGCATGTTGTTTTCTGTTCCTTTGAATTTCACTCGTTCCGGAATCTTCGACACCAAACTGCTCCTCAATGTTCTTTGCTGGATGATTTTGTGCCCACTGTTTCTGCATTCATCCGCTTCACACCATCGTTCATCAGGAGAGGTTGAACCTCCATCGGTGGAAAGAATGGGGGCCTACCTGTGTATCACTGATAAGTCAATATGGGCAGAGTATCGTTGCCAGACACTTCTCAAACTCTGACACACGTCTGACACGTGGATGACACATACATGATACATGAATTAAGAGTCGGAAATTTTCAGAGCCATTTGTGATGAAACATGATACGCCGATCCCCGACGACACATATCCCCTCTCCTTAAGAGCGCAGGTGAACCCCTACCCTTCTCAGTTCGACTCTATATGTGGCCTCCGGCTCCTCGCTTAAATTTCATAGCACCGCCATGATGGAATGCCGCCTCCGCAGCCACTGAACTATGATGCGATATCATCTAGCTGCCTGGATTGGGAGCCCCAACGCTGTCATCCCTAGATCCGACCTGCCAGAATGTAGTCCTTGCCTCCTCCGGCGAGTGCCGCCCCCGGACGCTGCCGATCCCGGTGCCTCCTCCCCAGTTCCGGCTGTCATCAACCTGTTTGATGTACCAAAAGGAAGATTCTACATAGAACCATCAGCCGATCCCATTAGCAAATCTATATTGGACGGAAATTGGGTTATATTTAAACACAAAGGTTGTTATTTTAATATTAATCACAAAGATTATTATTTTTACACCATTTTTCATCGATTTTTTTTCTTACATTTGTTGAGACTACCATATTTAGTTGGTATTTTATGATTTTTTTATTCATAATTTTTTATTTAATTATAAATTTTACACGATTTTATTTATTAAAAAAATATTTTCATTGGTGTGTCGCAACGTGTCGGAATTTAAATTTTTTTCCATAATTGTGTGTCGACGTATCGTGTTGTGTCGTGTCACATGCCGTGTGTCAATGTCCATGAAACATATCTTGCAATGCACCGCCAGCACGGAACACTACCACCGCAGCCACTGACCGATGATGCGAGCTCTACTAACATCCTGGATTGGGAGCCCCACTGCTGTCGTCCCTAGATCCGGCCTGTTGGAAGGTTGTTTATGCCTCCTCCCGTGAGCACCGCACCAGGATGCTGCTGATCTAGGCGCCTCCTCTTCTGTTCCAATTGTCGTCGGCCTATCTAAGACACCAAAAAGCAGATCCTGCATGGACCCATCAACCAATCCCGTGAGGAAAGCTATCTAGGACCGTGATTATGTTTTCTTTAAACAAAAATGAGGTTATTTTAATTTTAAACAAAAAGGTTATTATTTTTACACCAATTTTCATAATTTTTTTTACATTTATTGAGTTTAAAATAATTAGTTGGTATTTTATGATTTTTTTTTATTTTCACTTTTTAATTATAAATTCTATCCTATTTTATTTATTAAAAATGTATTTTAATTGATGTTTCCCAATGAGTTGGAATTTCAATTTTTTGGTAAATTCCCTTTCAATGTATCATGTCATGTCTCGACTCACATTTTAGTGTCTGTGAAACATAGGGCGATGCACCACATTTCAATGAAATCCTCCTCTGAGGCCAGGATGAGGTAGATGGAATTCACATGCACCGCTAAGATTTGCACTAGAGATTAAAGACCCCAGGAGAGGATGAAACTATAGAAGAACCTAAGGGGAGGTTTCTTAGCCCCAAAACAAGCCATAATCATCCACTCCAAGAATGACTTGGCCTTCGGGAAGGCTAACTCTGGGAATTGAAAGGACAGACAAGCCTCCTCCCTTGAGAACTTTGGTGGCGGCATAGAGACATCCCGGAAGAATGATCTCAGGGGAATAGACTGTTGGCTGCACAGGTCATCTTTGAAGCAGCTGGGCCAAGCGGTCAAGGGAGTGGGGCTCGAAGCAGGGGGTGGGGAGGGAAGGGAAACATCTGGGGAACTTCTAGTAGGGAGAATCATGCATGAAAGAATCGAAGAAACCGGTGGAATCGAGGGAGCTGAGGCACGACCAGGGGAGAAGGGAGAGCCAGCGAGAGAAGACGGCAGGTAGGGGAGCGAGCAAGCAATAGTAAAAAAATTTGAAACCATCGGTGGCATGTGAGGTGCGTTCTCACGAGAAAAAAGAGATCCTATTTTAATGTTATACCTCAATTAAAACATCTTATGTTAGTTTTTCTATTATATCTTGTCTATAACTATATAAAAACCAAGTAAACACTATCAATTCTTGGATTACGTTCAATATATTAATGAACATGATGATATTACAATCATGAATATTTTAGTGGAAGTAGTGTATAGTAATAAAATGCTTAAAAATATAACAATTGAGAATAATATATAGGATGGAAACATCAAATAAGTAAAAAACGATTCCATTAGAAAAATACCAAATATATGGACCTAAGAAAATAATGTGATGACCAATCTAATGACAATTTTAGAACTATAAATAATGAAGTTATATTCTAAAATAATAAAAAACAATCATTGATATCATGAGAAAATGTATATATAAATAAACCTATACCCATATTACAAAATCTAGTTCTAAGAAAATTTAATTCTCTTGAATAACTAGAATTATAACCCACTCCTAGAATCAAACGTTCAATTAATGTGGAGACTATATATACAATAAATCATTATACTATATATATAATATATAATTTAATAAAATGATTTCTCAAAGACCAAATATAAACTACTCAAAAATCTTTAACACATGTGATCACCTAGGAAAATAGTGAATCATAAGAAAAGATTGATCTCAACCATTTGGTTAGGGTTTAAACATTGACAATGAAACCTATAATAGTAATAAATATATCTAAAAAATTTATAGAAATGATCATTTGAGAATTGGATTTATTAACACAATAAGAAGTTGGAATAAGAACAACTGAAAATGCAGCATGGTAGCATAATAATAAATTATGAAAAAATTCCATAAAATGATCTAGAGAGGAATAAAAATACCAATAAAAGAATTTCATTCTACACACACCTCCAATATACGACTCTTACCACTATAACAACTATATTTCAATTTAACATAGCATATAAATTTATCTTATATATAAGAAAATAAATTCACAACAAATTATCAGGGCTCGTATCCAAGAGAAACATAACATTGTTGATAGTTATAACAACGCCTATATCGTGAATAACATTATGGACAATGATGAATAAATCTATCATCCACATCTCATTATATACAAAAATAACTATATCATGATCAGGCATAATGTTCTCATAATATATAATGTATTACCCAATCCATTATAGGGATATATAAATTTTTTCACAAAAATTAAAATAATAATAAAATACTACATATTCATGAAAAGTAATGATAAAAGTATATTAATTAATCTATAATAAATCATGATCATATTACTTAAATAAAATATGCATACAATTAAATATATTATTTGTCTATATAAGTACGGTTTAATAAAGATAGCGAGGTATATGGAATTTACATCATATAGAGTGAAGGGTATATGTTTAAGTAAATATTTTCTAATTTGAATTAAATATATGGGTTTCTAGGTATTGACCTAGGTAATGTGAAGATAAATCAGGTTCATGTTTTATTATTATTAATTTATTAGAATTTATAGATGTGTTTTTATTATAATAATATTTGTTAATTTTTCAGTCAAATTGAAATGAATTTATTTCAATAAAAATTGGGTTTTCATTATTTATATGGTTTTATATAAAATATTTTTTTCATAAAATATAGGATTTAAATTTTAAAAATGAATATGATATTTGAATCACCTTTTCAAAATTAGTATAGGATGAATTGATTTGATTTCATTTTAATGTTTTATTTTATAATTAAAATTGAAAAATACTGAATCTAATGGAAAATTGTCTATTAAATGAATTTAATTAAAATTTCACATTATATATATCATTTGTTTTAAATTTAAATAATCCCTTTTAATGAAATCAAAATTATTCATGAATTTGATTAAAATTATTTTTCTAAATAATAATGAATTTTTATAAAACCAATTTTCATCACATTTTTTGGTTAATTTTTTTAATAAAATTATTCCACGTCTATGAATTTAATGGGAGAAAATTTATCTTATTTTTGGAATTAAACGGTACATATTTGGTAAATAATTCATTTTTTGTTATGGGCCCTGGGAATAGTAACTGTTGTACTTATTTGTCACCTCGGTATGGTTAATATGGTAATTAAGATTGCAAATAATAATAGATGGACCAAAATTATCCTAAAACCCGACTTTAATAAATTTAATTTGTGGGTTTAAACTATAATAATATAACATTCAAATTAATAGAAACAATATAATTCCTCGACTACAGTTACTTAGTGTCAGTTAATTATTTCAACACATCGGCATGATCACAAGAGATCACGTCCCGGAATACCAATTAGTTTAATATCATTATAAGTACTAGATACATACATAAGTTTTACATTACATTATGAAATGGAAAACAACAACATTGATTCCCCTTTGAACACACTAATATCCCATATCCTATTCCTACAGGTCAATCAAAATATACATCTTCACATCATGGGAAAAAAACATAATAAAGGGCTGAGCTAAGATGCGCAGTAAGGATAACAATATAGCGGAAACTATCATAAATAATCATAAACATTTAAGGAAATGTATAAGACTAAAACACAAGCCATTAAATCTTAAAATACAACATAATATGGCAAAGATAAATCAAATAATGTCATTTACTAAATTAATTTTGATATTCTACTAGTCGATTAATCACATGTAATATCAATATCTAATTTCTTAATGATGAATTTCATAATGCCGGACAACATAACCACAATGTCAAGGCCTCGTTCCAAGAATACAAATAATTATTTTTTCAAGGCCCTGTTACAAGACACAAATTTGTCTCAGGAGACCTATCGATGCATCGAGGGGCTATAGCAGGCCCCGCCCATCACTTACTAAGTCCAATGCATTCCTTATATGAAAAGTTTGAAACATAACATAAACATTCATATTAAAACTAGCATATGAAAGTTCAATACTTTAACAAAAAACTATGAATTGTATAAAAAAAGAACATCCACCGTAAAACATATCACAAAAAATTCAATACAATATATAAGATTGTATTATAATAAATCAACTTCAAACAAGTGTAAAATCCAACAAAGGATGTTGACATAGATGAAATCAACCCAAAAACTATTTGAGTGAAATATAACATTCTATTTTGAAAACATTTAAAAGTAAAGAAAACATTTATTTGGTAAATATTCTTATTATCTTGTAAGGGAAGCTTTGAAGGTGTTGTAATGGTGTAAAATGGCCGTCCCCACTGTATAAGTTTTAAAATACATACTTTCCTTAATTTTTCAAAATGGTCATAAAGCACCTTGTTTGGTAAATGACGAAATGACTCTTTTAAAACCTTTATATAAAAATTAAAACAAGGGTATAAATGAAATTAACCCATATTCAAGGATATATTAAAAATATTTTGAAATTCATTTATAAGAAACACGTTTGTGGATGAAAAGGAAAATGTTTGAGTAGATACTTACGTATAAACAACCACGGATATTAAAGATATTGTAAAATTAAACCTTAAATTTTATTGTTATTTAGTCGAGGGTATGTTAACCCCCTGTATAATGGTGAAATAATTTTTATTAAATTATACAAGAACAACATACATAAATATGATATCATATATGATCTTCTAATATTTCTTTGTTAATAATATTTCAGCAGTATCATTGATTCGAGTCTTAACAGATTCGTTTTCCTTTATATGTTTTGTTACGTAAGTCATATTTATAAATAGTATGATATATTTTATTCATATCTATAATGATATTAATTTCTTTAATCATTATATTTAATTATCAAATGAAATTTATTATTGAATTGTTACGATGGGGAATGAGATTTCATCGCATCGTGGAGACGCTAAGATGTACGTACGGAAGAGTGACAATATCATTCTATTAACAATGAAATCATATGTAGTTGGATAGTATATTATATATACAAAATAATTAACATGTTATATTTATTATTTACATCAATTATACTCATTATTATACTCATCCAAATAATGAAGTGTGGAATAACAAACTACACCACATAGTGGAGACGGTAAGTTGTACGTACGCCTGAATGGTGACTTTGTAATTGATAGGATGGATAGAATAATGAATATGGTTGCACCATATTTATAATAACATCATATTAGGTATAAGGTACTTGATTTATTATTTCCGTATGGAATTAAAAATGAAAGTGAAAGTGTAAGAAGAAAATAACTTTGAAAGAGGTGATGAAATAATTATCTCTTCTTCGGGTTCTTCCTTCTGATCTAAAAAAATGGGCTCCTGAGGTTGGATTTCTAATCCAAGAAAGGCATCTAGGTTTTAGTGAAGGGATTTGGGAGGAGATTTGAGAAGGGTTTGGTTGAGCCAAAATTCTTTGGTGGAGTGAATTTAATAGAAGGGGAAGTACTTTTTTATAAGATAGGTGAGGGGAATTTAGGAAAAGCTTGAAATATTAATTTATTATAAAATAATTTTCTGTTTTTAATAGATAAAAATGGATTTATTTCAAAAATAAGGTGGTTATGGGTTTAAATAATCTAAACCAATTGGTTTTAGACAATTTTAGGAAACCATATTAACCTTATCCTTTATATTTAACTCTTGGTTAAATAGATAAATAGTTACCATTTCTCCTTGTATTTTTATATTATACGGTTAATAAACTTAATATAAAATTCCAAGAAAAAATAAATTGGTTCATTAATTAATTATATAAACTTATATAATTCTTTTTTCCAATTATAATATTTTTAGGAGTATTATATCATTTAATAAAATAGTATTTGTTCTAAAATCTCATTTATGTCAATTTTGACACTATTTAATATTTGTTTTTCTAAAAGTCATAACAACTAGGTTACTTTGAAAAAATTACATTGAATCAAGAACAACATTTCATATTCACCTATAAAGTTATTTTATGCTGTAAAAAGTTTAAATTTATATTTATTTTAATATTTATAATATCATTTATTTGATTCTTTTATTAATAAGGAAAATACTACATCATTATTATGTCATAAATAAATATATTTATTTTATGTTGAAAAAATATAAATAAAATATCATGATATAGGAAATATTTTTAGCTTTATATTGACTATTTATAATTAAAGATATGAATTATATAACCTCGTATAAAATTTCTTTTACTAAAAGATAAATGTTTATGTTACATTTTCCTTACCTTTAAATTAATTTATATGAAGTGCCATTTTCACTTAGAGGTGGCGTCATGGGTGTCCCAAAATCAGCCCAAGGATTTCCATGGTTAGACATGTATCATCCAATAGGTTTAAGGCACGTGTTAGGTTAATTTAATTTTAATATAATATTATGTTTTACCATTATTTACTTGATTTAACCTTTAACCATGGTAATTAAATATTTACAGATGTTACTATTGTCTAAAAATTATATTTTTATTTGATTTTCATAATCCACTTTTTGGGTGAGCGGGAATCTAGGCATACACAAAATACCCAATCACCAAAATAAAAAAACCCCTTAGACAAAATCCACTTTTGATTGAAAATTCAAAATCAGTGTCACAACCACCCAATACCTCGGGACATAGATCCTCAATTAGCGATCCTCATCGAGCTGTGCCCCCGATAGAGTCGCACCTATCGTCATCACCATCCAATCACACTATTATCATCGTCAACACACCAGCCGAAGAATACTCCATAGGTACCACGACCGTTGTGAACAACCATAAACAGAAATGAACTCACCGATTCATCGAAACCGCCATCAAAGAAGATACATCATCATCAAAAGGCCACCATCATCAAGATGTATAACCCAAAACCAGATTCCAATCGACATCACTGAAAAACAAAAACAACTAGAACCAGTGATTTCACAAAAAAAAAAGAACTTAAAATGTGTCACCAATGATCACCAAACACAAACAGAACCAAACCAGAACCACAAATCAGAACACAAGCATCAACCAGACCGGCCACCGAGATGAAAACAAACCTTCGCCAATGGCAGGGATCTGAAAAAATAGAACCAATACAAATACATTTCCGCAATCACTGACGGACAAACCTTCAGACCGCCAAACCAGATCCAAATGCATTGAAGAACATAAACAAATGACGACCACCGCAGCTTAGATGAAGGCCTAGATCGTCGAAGATGAACATATCTGGATCGTCTAACATATGATAAAATTGACTCAAGTCATGCGAGGAAAACAGTCGGCTGCCAAATCCCACAAACAAAAACCCCTTAGTTACCACCACTCCATATCCAGGTGGGAGAGGAGCAGCGGAACATGGGGTTAGTGTAAGAATTTGAGCAGCCGAGGGCTTAAGACCACCGACCGCTGAACCAAAAATCCAAAACCCCTTTGATACCCCCGCTCTAGATCCGCCTTGGAGAGGTGGGGAGGAACCCAAGGTCAGAGCGGAGTTGTAGCGGCTAGGGGATTGAGTGGAAAAACCATCGCCAGAACCATCAAAACATCCCATTGGAGCTTTCACCAAGAAGAACATTTCCACCGAATGAATAGGGAGATGAAAGAATAAGGACAGGAGAGGTGGAGGCAAAAGGGAAGAAGGGGGGAGAGAGAAGGCACCTGCGAAACCTCCCCCCTCCAGCTCACCCTGGAGTTAGTATTCATAATGTATAAAAATAAACGTTTCCTATTAACACAATTTGGACCACCTAATTCCAAATATGGAATAGATTTTTCTGAATTCAAAACAAAGAAGTTGCAGAAATTAATTTAAAATTAAATCCCATTGTCAAAACTAAAAGGTGGGGTTTTAAGAAATAAAAGTTATCAAAAGATTGACATATGTTTATGTATAATTGAAATTTTAAATTACATACAATAACCTAAATTATATTAAATTATATAATTATAATCTAAATATACTTTTAAACCACTCAAATTTATAATTTAACACTATAAATTATTTTGATTAAAAATAATTTTTTTAATTAAAATTTAGATTTTTTCAATATTCCTCAAAATATGAATGTTTTCAAAAAAACTACAAAAAATTTACCCTACGATTTTCATGATATTATGAAATCAAAATTAAGTCTATTTTAAAAAATTCACTTTTAAGGAGTGTCTAAAATTAGGTTTATTATTTTTCACAAAAGGACATGAAAAGTATTTCATTTAAGAAAATAGTTTCACTAAATATATTACTATTTTAACAAAACTTATAAATTTCATTTTAAATATGTTTTCTTCTTGTGAAAACATTATAACTAAAATTTAAGATTTAGTTTTTACTATTCATATAAGAATATTTAATTGATAAATAAATATATTGTTTGAATAATTATTTTACTCATGTGTTGTTCCGCAGAAACTCAATCATGTGTATAATGCAAGCCACATCGGTGTTGCATGCATTATAGGCTATTAAATTAATTTAAACAGATAAAATACTATGAAATATTATCGTGTTACATTTTTAATCCTTCAATAAATTGTGTCCTTGCAATTTGAAATTGTTCTTTGAAAATAAAAAAATAAAAATATAATATACCATTGTGGAAAACCCACATCGAAAATAATATTTTTAAATTTTATTCTTAATAAGAGTGAAATGGAATTGAAAAAGTCAAAAAAAATTACGATTATGATTAGAAAAACATTGGTGGAAATTAGAGACACATAATTGGAGGAAAAATAAAAATATTTATAGGAGGTGATTGATGTCATCAATCACAAACATGTGAATAATAAATGGAAAATTGAGGGCCTCAAATCCATAAATCTGTGATGATTTAAAATATCATAGGTTAAACAAAACATAAGGTCTTAATAAAACACTGTTTTGGTTTTAAGATCCTTTCCCTAATGTTTAAAAATTAATTTCAAAATAGATTATGAAAAAAATGAATACTTGACAAGTAGAGTTTCATCCTTTAACTAATTTCTACCACAAACTCATTATTCACTCCATAAGATAATAGAACTCAAAATTTTCTATTTATTTTAATCGTATAAGGTTCTAAAAAATGAATTTATAGTTCATCTATCAGATCATTTATAAAAATAAATTATAAAAACTAGGACATCACATAGGACAGTGGTGGGTGATCCCCCTCATCGCTCTTCAGTTGTAAGTTCAAGTCCCACGGCTTTGCGGGACACAACAGGTTATTTTCCGTCCTCAAGGATGTCCTTTTTATAACAATACAAAAATAACCATAATAAATGATTTAACATTAAAAAATAGTATCCAATGTCCAATATAAACCATTCAAACCATCATACTTATCCAAAATACTTCAGTCCAAACTCACGGTCCAAAATTTATAAGGTAAACATAATGAAGATCTCTTTTTACCATATAATAACATGTGAATACCTACATATTGAATTCTATTAAAACATAGTAACACCCAGAATTACAATGAAAATTTATTTATTATATTCCTGATCCCTTATTCCTTATAGAATACTATATATAATCCTTATATCCAAATATTTTGAATACTCCCACAATGATGGAATAAACAAAATGTTAATCAGTTCCAATGTAGTCAAGAATATCCAATATAATTTATCCAAATCGACCATATCTTGTTCCAAAATCACTACCTCAGTATCAGGACCATATTAAGGTTTATCTTTAATTCAACTATGTATTTTTAGAAAAGTATAACTTATTGTTGGGTCACTTTTATTAGTACCATATAATATAAAATCCTCAATTAAATAGTACAACATTACAATCCTTATTTATTTCCATAATTCATAAAACCAGTAGATCATTGATACAACAGTTAAATTAAATAAGTTCTTAAAAAAAACAAAAAAACACTTGTCATTCCTCTTCATCTGTGTTTGTATCATAACTTAATTATTATCCAATAGCATCATTTTTGGAATACTTTGTTGATTTGTACATTGATTCGCATAGTGTCCCAACTCCTTGCAGATGAAGCATTGTACATTTGAAACCTTTTTCTTACCCTTGCAATCAAGAATGTGGTGTCCTTTTTATCTATATTTATAACATACTCCCATTACTTTCATGCATTTACCAAGGTGATTCTTTCTATAGTCATCACTTGTTGAAAAATCCTTATTTTCCTTCTTCCCTTTATCCATCTTTCTATCTACCATCCTATTCTTCTCTAGATTCTCTTAAAATCCATACGACTCAGAGAATTATTTACTTATCTAACTAACACATGATACTATTTATTCATATGATGAGAATATGTGGGATACTATTTCCCTTTAAATGTTAGCTTAAGACCATGAACAATATGATCCTTCTTACTTATTGGATAAATTGTATTACGGGTGGTCTAATTCCTTATACTAGGCACCATTCTTAAATGTCGAAATACACTAGGTTACATCATATGATAATTTATTATAAAAAACTAGAGAAATTCTCAAAATTAATTGAATATTTCCACACATATAGTCTCATAATAATAATAATGTTTTCTTTTTTGACATATTTACTCATAAATCCATCATAACGGTTTGTAATGAAAATGTGAATTATCCTAAGAATATACTTTGGGAGTGTTGTAACCAAGAGTGTAGCAATGCCTATTGTCATTCACCGGTTCCCATTAGAGTCTAGAATAAAGCGGTGCTTTTGGGTTTTAACCCTAGATACATCTGTGCCAGAGCCATCTCTACAAGCTCCCATCCACACAAGGATGTATTTTTTGGAATATTCACAAAATCAATACATTTCTAAAATTGAAGAAATTTATCCTATACTAATCCTCAATGTTTATCTTAGGGTAATGTTATCTAATCAGAGTTTGTCTGAATATAATATTCAAGGTTTGTACTAAACTTCCTCTATTACAAACTATAACACCACGACCCCAGTTACCCAGATTCAGTGTATTATTTGAATACATTTTCATGATCACAATAGATCATGTCCCAAAATACCAATTAGATTAGTATACTTCAAAGTAATATATATATACATAAGTTTTACATTACATTATAAAATATAAAAACAAAAAAAATTTGTCCCCTTTGAACACACTCATATCCCATAGCCTATTTCTGCAGATCAATCCTAATATACCTCTTCAAATCATAGGAAAAAATAAATCATAAGAGAGGGGTGAGAACATATGATTAGTAAAGATAACAATAGAGATAAAACTATCATAAATAAGCATAACAATTTAAGGCAATGTATAAGACTAAAACAAAATCCTTTTAAACATAAAATTCAGCATAATATGGAATATATAAATCATATAATTACATTTAATTATTCACATCGATATTCTACTATTCGAATAATCAAATGTAAAATCCATATCTAATTTTATAATGATGGAATCTATAATCTAGACATCATGACCACATAGTCATGGCCTCGTGCCAAGAGTACAATTTGTTTTGTCAATAACTTCTTCAAAGAAACTAATTTGTCTAATGAGACCAACCGATGCATCGAGGGGCTATAGAGGGCCACTCCCGTAACTTACTATGTTCAATGCATTCCCCATATGAAATGGTTGAAACATAACATAAACATTCGTATTTAAACTAACATACAAAATGTCAATACATTAACCATAAACTATGAATGGTATAAAAATATCACATCCACATTTAAACATATCACAAAACATTCAGTAAAATATAGAAGATTTTATCATAATAAATCAACTTCAAACAAGTGTAAAATCCAACAAAGGATGTTGATATAGATGAAATCAATCCAAAAACTATTTGAGTGAAGTATCTAGTTATATATTGAAAACATTTAAAAGTAAAGAATTTTTTTATTGAAAATATTCTTATAATTTTATAATGGAATCTTGGAATGAGTAATAACTTTAGAAAATGGCCGCACCCACCGTATAAATTAAAAAACATTCTATCCTTAATTTTTCAAAAAGGTTATAAAGCACCTTATTTGAAAAACAACGGAAAGATTTATTTAATTTTTTTTATAAAAAAGACAAAAATGGTATAAATTACATTAAACCATAGTCCAGGATATAGTATAATTGTTTTTAAATACATTTTTAAGAAACACGGATGTGGATGATAAAGAAAAATTCCCAGTAGATACTTACGTATAAACAAATTCAGATATTAAAGAGATTGTAAAATTAACCCTTACCTTGTACTTTTCCTTAGTAGAGGGTATGGTAACCTCATATATAATAGTGAAATAATTATTAATATGTTATACAAGAACCAGATATATAAATAGGATATCATATATGATCTTTTAATATTTCTTTGTTAGTAATATTTCAGTAGTATCATTGTTTTGGGAGTTAACTGAATCATTTTTTATATGTTTTTTACATAAGACATGTTTTTTAGGGATAATATATATTTGATTCATATCCAGAATGATATTAAGTTCTTTAAACTTTATTTATAATCTTCAAATGATTATTATTTTTGAATGGTTATGATGTGGAATGAAATTTCATCGCGTCATAGAGACGGTAAGCCGTACGTATGTATGAGTGGAAATATCATTTTCTTGATGGTAAAAGCATATGTAGTTTGATGGTATATTATATATACAGAATAATTAACATTATATATTAATTATTTACACAAATTATAATCACTATTATACCCATCCAAATAATTAAGTGTTGAATAATAAACTATACCATGATGTAGAGACGGTAAGCCGTACGTACGCACGTATGCTGACTTGGTCATTCATAGGATGGATAGAATAATGAATATGGGTGTACCATATTTATAATAAAATCACAATATGTATAAGGTAATAGAGTTATTATTCTGGTACGGAAACAACAAATAAAGTGGAAGTGGAAGAAGAAAAAAACATTGAAAGAGGTGATGAAATAATTACCTCTTCATCAGGTTCTTCCTTTTTATTTGAACAAAAGGGCCCCTTAGGTTATATTTTTGAAAAAATTAATTCCTTTATGTTTATGTGAGGGTATTTGGGAGGATATTTGATTTGGGGTTGGTAGAGACAAAATTCATTGGAGTTGTGAATTGGAGAAAATGGGAGGTACCCGTTCATAAGAGAGGTGAGGGGCACTTTAAAAAAACCTTGAAATAGTAATTTATTATAAAATAATTTTCATTTTATAATAGATTAAAATAGATTTATTTAAAAAATAAGGTGGTTATGGGTATAAATACTCTAAAAACATAGGTTTAATAATAGTTTAGGTCACCATATTAACCTTATCTTTTAGATTTAACTCTTGGTTAAATAGTTTAACTTTTATCATGTCTCATTGTATTTTTATATTATACGTTTAATAAACATACTATAAAATTCAAAGAAAACATATAGTGGTTACTTAATGACATATATAACCTTATATAAGTCCTTTATACATATCTTATATTTTTAGATGTATTATATCTTTTAATATAATATTATTTGTTTTAAAAACTCATTTTTGTCATTTTTGAGACTATTTAGTATTTAGTTTTTGTAAAAATCATAACAACTTGATTACATAGAAAAAAATGCATTGCATCTACCCTAAAATTTAATATTAAACTATAAAATTCAGATATGGAATCAAAATATTCAATTTTCACTTATTTTAATATTTATAAAATCTTTTATTTGATTCTTTTATTAATAACGAAAATACTACATCATTATTGTTTCATAAGCTTATATATTTATTTTCTCTCTAAAAATTTAAAATAAAATATCATGATATAAGAACTCATTGTATAATTCCTATTAATATTTATAGGTGAATATAAAAACGATATTACCTTATATAATTTTTTTTACTAAATGATAAATGTTTTTGTTACATTTTCCTTATCTTTAAATTAATTTTTATAATGTGTCATTTTCACTTACAAGTGGCTCTATGGATTCCCAAAACTTAACCAAGGATTGCCATGGTAAGATAGTTTTATAAAATAGGGTTAGGGCAAGTGTTAGGATAATTTAATATTATAATAATAATATTTTGTCCATTATTTACCGGATTTACCCCTACCATGATAAATATTTTTTTTACTGAAATTACTATTCATAATGTATAAAATTAAAATTTACCTATTTACAGAATTTGGACCTCTTAAATACATATATGGATTCCATATTTCCAAATTCAAAAAAAAAAAGAAGTTTCAGCAATTAATTTAAAATTAATTACTGTTGTCAAACCCAAAAGGCGGATTTTTAGGAAGTAAAAACTATCAAACAAATTGGCATATGTTGATGTATAATTTAAATGTCAAATTACATACAATGAAATAATTATATTTGATTATATAAATATAATCTATTGATACTATAATCCAATCAAATTTATAATTTAACAATATAAACTATTTTGATTAAAAAATTTGTTTTTAATTAAAAGTTAGTATTTTTCACTATTTATCAAAATATTAAAGTTAACAGAAAGGTACCAAAAAATTACCTTAAGATTATATTGATATTCATAATTAAAAAATGATTTATATTATACTAAATTAAATATTTAGGAGTTTCTATAATTAGTTTTATTATTGTTCACAAAAGAACATAAAAATTAGTTTATTTATGAAAATAGTTTTTCTAAATATATGACTATTTAAACAAAACATATAAATTTCATTATAAATATGTTTTATTTATTTGAAAATAATATAAATAAAATTTAATATTTATTTGTTACTATTCATATTACAATATTTAATTGATAAATAAATATATGGTTTAAATAATTATAATACTATTGTGTTGTTTTGCAGAAAATCAATCTTGCATATAACGCAAGCCAAGTCTGTGTTGAATGAAATATAATCTATCAAATTAATTTAAAGAGATAACATACTATGAAATATTTGTGTGTTACAAAAAACATTTTAATTTTTATATAAAATTTACTTAGAAATTATTTTATGTAAATAAAAATACAATATGTCACACTCAATATTTAAATACATATTAAATGTTCAATAAGGGATAAAATTATGTTGTGAATTGAAATTAATGTTTATTTTCTTCAGAATGAATTTATTTTTATAATTTTAATTCATTATTAATTTTTAGTGGTGAAATAATTACCATAAATGCATACACAAGCACACACATCTTTTATAAGTAGTAAAAAATAAAAGAAAATAGTTTAAAAAAACATAAAAGGTATTATTATTTGGATGGACTATTGTGTCATATGAATTTTTAATTTAGTAATAATATATTATTACATTATAAATGTATTACATTATAATTATATTTTTGTCATGTTTTTTTCATAGTCAAATTATATGAATAGTTCGTAAAATTAAATTAATAACATTTTATGTTAAATAAGTATTATTAAATAATTTTAAAATTGTGTAAATATTTCTAGAAGACAATAATAATGATAAAGTCTCCAAAATATCATCCTCTATCCATTTATCATCAAATCGAAACCTTATATGTAATTTTAAAACCAATTTATATTGAAAAAGTTGTTACCATGGTTAGGGAGAAAACCATTGATAGAATCATTATTCTAAATGATAAGGTTTAAATGGATATATAAACCAGTAATTTTTTTTAATGATTATATTAAGACCATAAATTCCTTATATTCTAATATTTTTTATAGTACAACCAGTTTACATGCGATAGACACATATTAAATTAATGTAATTCATGTATTTTGAAAGGTCCTCACCCCACACTTATAAAATGACACCTCATGTCAAATCTTCCAAAAAAATTTTGACCACTCTATGTCATCAAATCCATACCAAAACAACTTCATATTATCCCTCCCTATAACCTAGAGTAATTAGTTTTGGATGAATATAACCTTATATGGAGTAATGTGTACTTTAACAAAGGTTATTTGATGACGATGTATAAATATTAGCCAAACATTTTTGTTTTGTTTATTTTTCTGACTCATTAAAATATTGTTAAAAAAATATTAAATACTAATATAATTATCATAATTATTCTTACATGTTTTTATTTTTAAGGAATATCCTATATCTATCTCCTCTTGAATCAATTTTGAAATGAAACCACCATTCTTCTGAATGATGAGCTACCACCTTGAAAACTAATGTAATTCGTTTACAAAAACATCCTCCTAAGGATAGTAATAAATATAGATTAAATGTTTATAGAAGATATTAATTATACAATTATCATTATTTTAATAAAATATTCATCTATTTCAATAACATTTCATCAATATAAAATTGATAACTTCATTCATTCAGTCGTGTGGAAGCAACCACCATGAATCGAGGTGATTCATTTTAATCAATGTATCACATAAATGGTATATATTAAGTATTTCAGGAGATCATTTTATATTTATAAAATATTCATAATTTTTTTCAATATATAACAACACATTTCCTATTTTTATTACTTACATTAAATAAATTAAATGTTACTCATTCATACGTATGACCTAACATCTCCATGATTGTTCCATAATTCATTTTTATTAACCTCAATTAAGGGATGGTTCTAAAAGAGTATTTAATGTATAAAAATGTAAATTATTTATTTAATATAATTTTGTAATTGATATAATAAAATATCATTTTTACAGTGGTTAACACACCAAATTCTTTTATATGATATAAAATTAATATCATCCAAACACTCTAAAAGGACGTAAATGATTAAGTAATTTTATATTTCATTAAAATTAAATGTTTAAGGATAAGGTATTAATCATATAAATCTTTCCTAACAAATTAAATAATTGATATATGTTTATTATAATTATTTTGAATGAAATATATTTAAAGTTGAGACTTGAGAGAGGGTATTTCACCTCAATTTAACATCATTATGGTGTGTTTTTATGTTATACACATAATTTAATTGATATGTTATATATATTTATTGTTTTAAATTCCAATTAATGAATCCATTATAATTCATGGTATTTTATGTTTTAATTAAATTTATTTCAACCGTCTAAATTTGACTCGAATGTTTCCATGTGGTTTGGGTTTCCAAACTCAATCTTCATTCATTAGGTATATCAATTCATTGCTGATTATATTATGCCAATATTATCTATGATATAAACTTTATTTAATTTAAATATTATTTCAAAAAGTTTTTTGTGGATTTAAATTTGTTACACACAATCTCTCCATTGATCAATCCTCAAACTCTATGGTACGATCCTTATAAGAGTTATTTGTATCAAATTTTCCTTCTTTTGTATATATGATTATGTTATGAAAAAATATTATTTGAGGAGGAGTATATTCTTCCCCAATGATATGTAATATCATGAATCTTATTATATTGATAATATTTAATTTTCATTAATTTGTATTCATTAATGTGACATACAATTCCTAAGATACTAATGTGGTAAGGGGTTTATCATTCAATCCCATTTTTATCAGGACTCTATATGCCTGAATTTATAACGAGGAAATTATATGATACTTATTTTTTAACAAAATTTAATTTTTGTTCAAATATATATATTTCTAGTAATTTATATTTTTAAGTACCATATTTTTCTCTTGGGTAATTAAAATTATTCATAAAATTATTTAATAATAATATAAACTTATTTGTCCCCACTTGATCAAGAAACTTGTTTTATCAATATTTTTGTTCGCTAAAATTCTTCTATAATTATTTTAAAACTAACTGAAATTAATATTTAAAATATTTTTTCCCAATTATTGGATTTTTAGAAAATGAATTAAAATATAATTTTCTTTTCTTTTTCCTAACAACATTATTTTTAATAAAGGCATCAAATTTTTTTTTAAAATGATTAATGCATAAATGTAATTTCCAACCATCATAACTAATCTAGGATAAATAAATTCTTTTACATGTTTCCATTGATAATTTTAACAAATTTTATTCTAAATATTTTAGGGAATATTGGATTTTAAAAGTGATTTTAAAAGTATAAAATTTATTTTATTGAATAATGTTTTTAACGAACATTTAATGGATTTTATATAGATTAATAATAATGACCATTTATTTAACTTATGATACATCGAGAATATGTTTTAGTTATACCAAACATATTAATTATATGGATGGATTATGATTATTTGAAATATATTATCATGGAACCCATTTCATTTCCATTAGTAAATGAAGATATGAAAGAACGAAGGCTGCTTTTATATTGAAATATAAAATATTACATGTTTAATTATTATATTATATTTATTTGTATTTTTTAATAATGAGGGGTGAGGCTCATATAGATCCTGATAATTGGTGATCCCAATATAGATATATAATTCATTGGGTAAAGAGATGGAATAAACATGTTATATTTTTCTCTAAATATATTATTTGAGTTTATTAGGTTAGTTATTAAATTTTAAATAGTGAATTCAATAGAGATATTAAAAATATTTTATATGTTTTCAACTTGTTTTATTTATGCCATAATCATGTTCTAATGGATCCATTACATAAGGAATTGTTTCACAAGGATCGTTATTGTCGAACTATATAACTCTCTTATTATGTGGACACTTTATGCCACATCCCACGATTTTTTGTGCCATGTTTTTATGGGTATATATTCTCTCATATTATATTATTTTATGTTTATTATATCATCATACACTTATGCTCTTCTCAAATTTACTATTGACATTAAATTTATAACTCTAATATTTACCAATATACATAATTTGAGCTCACCCGTCCTATGTTTCCTTTTCACAAGGTCGAGAAGAATGGTTTAACATATTTTAAACCGAAAAAGATTACTGGATGTGATGAAAATTGTTAGAGATTATTTATATTTTTACGAACCATTTTTACATTTCCATGTTATTATACTTGAGTTTTTAATAATTATCTAACACTCTAATCATAAGAGTTATTTGGAAATATAAGTGATCCAATATTTCTATTTGATGTTTTATATTTTTATGGATGAAGATAGGTCACATTTATTGCTATCAAAGATATATATTTAAATATTATTCATTAGCCATTAGCTTTTAGGCATGCAGGTTTGGGGTTGTTTTATTTTTAGTGAACCCCATTTTATCATAAGAATGAATTAAGGATATTAAAATTTGAATGCAAATTGAAGGAATTCTAATTTTGTTTCATATTTTATGATAATAAATGAAAAATATAGTGATGGATTCGTTTTATAATATTTATTTCATTTCCACCATACTCTATATATATATTAAAAAAGTGATACTGAATTAAAGAAATATTTTTATATAAAATTGGTTTGTGTGAAAGTTATCATTGAAATAAATAAAAAAAAAGAAGAATAAAAATTGGTGAAAGGTAATAGGGTCATTATATAGCTTGATAATCTCTAAAACTAAGATGAAAAACTATATAAATGTTTATAAAACAATTTCATAGTATTAATGCAATGATTTCGTAAACAAAAAAATATCAATTTTATATATGGACATAACTATATCATTTACATTAAATAAATGTAAGAATAAAGAAAAAAAATAATAATATTAATTAAAAATATAAATGATTATTTTAAAAAATATTGATACAAATAGAGATAAAAATAGAAATCACGAATAGAGATTTGAAAACTTTTGTTTACTTTTTTCTTATAAATAAAAAATGGTCAACTAAAATAATACATTTAAAAATGGATTTAAATGGGAATAAATATATTATTTAGAAAATAATACTTATAAATAATTTATACTTGAAATTAAATATATTTAAAATAGTGGAAACATAAATATAAATATAAGATAAATATAAATGTTTCTCTTTTAATTAACACCGGTCTAGACAAAAGTAGTGAATTTGAAGTGACCAAAAAGATATGAAAATCATATAAAATGGAGGGATAAGGTAACATAAAAAACATAAAATAAATATATTATATATGGTTAATTAAAATGTGATTAATGTAGAGAGTGGTAGAGAATATATAATCAAGAAGGAGGAAAGGGTTAAAATACCCCATTAAAGCAAGGTAAAGTAAGAACAAATAATCTCTAAGGGAGGAGAGAGAACTATCAATTATTTATAAAAACATTTAAATTTAAATTTACACATTGAATCCCATTTATATGATATATATAAGGGAATATAGGAAATAATTCAATAATACTTTAGGATAATTGTGATTTTGAAATAAAGATGTGACTAATGTCCTAACATGATTTGTGTGTCTATAACATCATTAATAATAAAATTATATTTATTAATTAAATTTTTCATTCCAATATTAATATTTATTTCACTATAATTATCTATATCAATTGATTAATTATTATATACTATAAATTTTAAAGTGTAATTATATTTATATCAGTCATTTTGGTGTATATTGTCTCATCATTGCATTACTATAATAGTGTAATGGTAAAAGAATATCGTCACTAGACAATGGTATTATAAGATATAAATGTTTTAGGGTATTTCATAAATTTCATTCCATAATTTTAATTGTTAATAATTTCAATATATTCATAAAAATATTTCCAAATAATTAATATTATCTTCATAAACTTATTTTAAAAAAACTCAAAAGACTTTGATTTATTATAGTTAATAGTAATATTTTCACCCATATTATCAATAAATAACCTTATAAATAATATTATTTCAGTATTAATTTATATTTAAACTCTAAATAAATAACTAAAAATACCCATGAATGGAATAAGTTTAAAAGAAAAAACCATCCTTCACTTTGGTAGCGTTAAACCATAACGTGTAGAATAGTTCTTCAAAGAGAATTTTCTTAATAAAAAAGGAAAACTACTGTATTTTTTAGTTTTATAAAAAAAA